>CM029469.1:42697010-43369510 GCA_017140325.1 Eucalyptus leucophloia subsp. euroa
ACAGAGGGAAGCGCAGAATCAGGACTCGTTGCTATGGGTTGATGGGGGACAGAATTTTTCTTCCGAGACAGTAATTTTTCATCAAACCGCAGCATATTAATGAGACGAATGACTTGGTTCTGGAAACTTCCACAGAGAAGCATGTCAGCTTCATCAAACACCTGCCAATGTAAACACATAGATTAACCAAAAATTTCCAAACTTCTCCATACTTCTTGCCAGTATATCTCTGGAAGTAAATAAAGAAAAAGAGTTGGATGAAAACATACCACGTACTTAACTCCTCGCAAAAAATCTGGACAATGGGGTTTATGGTCAATATTGTTCAACAGCGCCGCTGGTGTTGACACAATGATATCTTGCTTGTTAACTGGCCATCCCTGCAATAAATTTTTCTGTTTTATGAGAACCACATTGAAACAATGTCCCAACATAGACAAGAAATGCCTTGCATTTGCAGTCTAAGCGAGTGAAAAGCCTCCGACTGACAGTAAGCTCTATGAGCTAGCTATACAGATATTGGTGACAGATCATGCTTACATTTCGGCCACATACAGCAGCGACCCTGAGAAGCAATTCGCCATCTTCCCCACGAAGATTACTGGCCATGCGTACCACTTGTTCGCACAGCATCACATTTGGGCAAAGGACGAGAAGAATTTTAGAATGTGAATTCGACTCCTCGCCCGCGCCCACATCATGCGCATCGCAGAGTCTATCTATCAGAGGGACCAAATAACTATGCGTTTTACCGCTGCCGGTTTCCGCAGCAATTATCACGTCCTTCCCTGAAAGTATGGACGGTACGCTCGAGAGCCTGAATTGAGAACAAGAACATTCCAAATCAGCATAGGTTCAAATCAAGCAGACAATGATCGCAAACAAAAAAAATTCAACAAGGCAAAAGAAAAAAAAAACGAAAATGAAATTCTATGGAGGCCAGAATTGAACAATCGAAGGAGGACCTGAACAAGCGATGGCCTCTCGATGCCGGCGTCCGAGAGAGCTCGCGACAGCCTGTCCGGACGCCGACGGACTTCCACGAGACGCCTTCTTCGGCGTAAAACGTCTCGCCGCCATTCCTGGCGGTGGCGACGGCGGCCGCCGCGGAGCTCCTGGCTCGGACGTGGCGAGGTCCGATCGGCCAAAGCGACGGCGACCGGCGAGGAGACGAGGCAGGAGGAGAGGAGACGGAGGAGGGAGGAGGAGAGAACGAGACGAAGAAAGAAGAGGAGCGAAAGCGGTCGAGCTGCGCGAGAAGCTGGCCAGGCGGCGGCGGCGGCGAGAGCTTGCGGAAATGGAGGATCGAGGCGTATCGATGGAGAAGCATTTGAGGTTTGCCGCGTTCGGCGAGATTGGAAGATGAAACGCTTCGGGATTTCTGCAAATCTCTCGATTCGGGGGATTGAATTCGGGAGGGAGGATTGGATTTTCTAGGGTTTAAGCTTAAACCCCGTCCTCTAGCTCCACCGTCGATCGAGGCATTTCGGGTGTCCGGCCTCGGCCGTTGATCCATTGGCTGGGCTGCGATTGGTTTATTATCGCGGGTCGGGTGGATCCTCTTTTCCCGGGGCGGACGCCGGTCTGCGGTTCAGGTTCACCAGCTAGCGCTGTGTTGAACTTTAGAGACAGTTCGAGCCAGCAGATTCAGTTGAGGTCAAGCCTTGCTCCATACCATAAAAAGAAATTAAGAAAATATAAATGTTACATGTAAATATAGTGAGATTGTAGGGAGGCATTAAAAAAAAAAAAATCTTAATTAGGTCAAATGCATGTAAGTTTAATTTATATGTATTTTTAGATGAGGTGGACTTCACATGAGATTCACATGATTTAATGATGAATGAAAGTTTAAAATTATATAATTTGATGCACCTAATTGATGCTTAAAGTAAATATTCCTATTGGACCATACAATAGATATTCATTTCATAACAAGGAGTTATTTTTATAGAAAAGAGCCTCACTTGTATTTTCAATTGGACCATGTAATAAATGCACGATATACTTCCTTCCAATGAAACAATTAGATGACACTTTAGAGACTCATCAAAATCCCTGTGGATAGGAAGTACTTTATAAGTTGATCGATATTGCTATACAGACCGTATTATACGATTTGACTCCTTCATGATTTTAATTTTAGCTTTTAATATCATTGATTGATTTGAGTAAATACCTTCTTTTCACAACTAAAAAGTACATACCAATATACATTGTTTATTTGGCAAATTTCTTTAGAAGGCTCACACTCTACTCACTTTGAACTATGGGTATTTGACACTATCTAATATCAAGGTATAAATACATGAGTTATCCGCATAAATCAACTTGCTTATTAATCGTTCGTAAGACACTCCAGATTCACACAAAATAAGAAGGCTCATAGGTATAGGTACCCTAGAGATTGATATAACTAGAATCTCGAGAAACACAAATAGAACAAGTGATCAATGAGGCAAATTGAGATTCGAAATTCCTCTTAAGTCTTTTAACAATTAACTAACATGTTTATACAAATGCATCACCTAGAGGATCATTAGAATTATTTTTACTGAATATGTCCACCCGAAAACGATGTCTTACTCATCTAGAATCGGACTATCGGCATCGTCAAACGATCTCTGTGAATCCCACTCCAATAAATCAAAGCAAAATCACAGCACGAGCTTCGGTGTATGTAAGATTGGTCTCGAGATTGATAAACATATCTCCATCATCTTTTCCAAGCACCAGCAAGGAGAGTAGCACCGACGGAAGATGAGCCGGGACACGTGTTCTCATGGGGGCGAAGTCTTTCCACAGCCAGACGACGAATTTTCAGCCCTATCCATGTCCTTCTGTCTCGCTGTATATACAGTTCTACAGTATCAGTCTCTCCCTCAACAGCAGACTCCGACCTTAATGACAAGAAATGTCAGCGCTCCAGAAGATCTCTCGCCTCGTGCACTAGGTGGACGACCTCCAACGAGATCGACGGCGCTTAAGGAGGCCAAGCGGCACATCAAGAACGAGCTAAAGTCCGTGTGCGACCAGCTCGACGGCTTGAAGTTGCTCGACATGAAGGCCTCCGACTGGAAGTTCCCGAAGGCTGACAAGAGGAAGGCCGTCCAGAAGCTCGAGCGCCAGCTGTCCAGGACGCGGTGCAGCCTGGAGAAGCTGGAGAGAAAGAAGGAGCGGACATTCAGGAAGTGGGAGGAGACGAAGAAGAAGATGATGAGGAAGATGGTGGAGATGGTTGCCAGTGACGAGAGGAGGAGACTGTCGGGTGATATTAGGCATTTATCATTCCAAAAGCTAAGTTAAGGGTGAGGCTTTTCCTTACATTTATAAATCGATCACCAATTCCTTCCATAACTAATGTGGAATAATCTCAATAATCATTATCTTACACATCGAGCTCTAAGTTAGAAGCATAATAACTTGTGACACTCCCGTAAAACTGTTAAGTCCAAACTTGTTGGCAAGCTGGGCTTTGGAGTCTTGGACTTCTCTTGTCCCAAAGACTAACTTAAAAGTAAGGCTTTCCCTTACACTTAAGAAAAAGTATTAAAAAAGTCATAATTTTTTTGTAGTTGTGCTAATTTAGTTTTGAACTTTTTTATTAGTGTTAATTTAGCTCTAAATCTTTTAATTTGATGCCAATTTACTCTTTCTGACTAATTTTGACTGAATTTTGTTGATTGAGTGTTGAGTGTAAATCATTGATATTAAATTATCAACTTATGTCGAATTCTTCTAAAATGTTATTATTGTTTCTTTAATGAGCCTCGAAGTTAAAAGAGCTGTCTTTCGTTAACGCGGAGAGAATCGAGATTATTTCACTTAGCTAAAGCAAAATCATTGTGCCAGTAATTATATTTCATAAGGAGACACTTGATTAGCCACGGTGCATAACAAGGAAAGGTGAAATTTAAAAAAAAAAAAAAAAAAGAATCTGTGAGCCGGTGGGCTTATACGGACCCAAGCGAGATCGGGCGCGTCCGCCGATGGCGGTGGCTCTTCAAGCTCCTCTTCTCGACCATCTCCTCCTCCTCCTCCTCCTCCTCCTCCTCCTCCACTCTCTCCTTCCACGTGCAGCCACGAGATAAGCTCACATTGTTAGGGAAATCCCTTATGATGTTTTGAAGATGACAAAATAAATCAAAGGCTACTAACATGTTTGATGGTTGAGTAATAGACCATACGAGATGATAGAACATGTAAAGGATATTGTCAAAGTGTGAAGACGACGAGAAGAAGCGAACGTAACATATGTCCCGAGTATATTCGAAGATTTCCGGACACGTGTCAAAGTCGAAGACCGGAGACTCAAGACTCAAAGTCGAAGGCTATTGGCATTCTCAAAGCTGAAAGTGCATTACTACATCAATCGCTCACTCGACTAATTTGGTGAACGTAAATGATGAATCGGAAGACGAGACTATCTTGAGAAGCTGAATCAGATTGTAAAGTCTCAAGACCCAGTTAAAGTCTCGAGACTCATATCGTAAAGTCTAAAGACTCGGACTTAACATCGGTTACGATGAATCGTAACTCAAGCCCAATCATACAACGGCTAGTGATCTGGTTTGGATTCCACATCAAGATTGATTTGATTGAAGACAAGAACTTTATATACGAAGAAGCTTTACTTATGGAAACCAAGATTTCGTTTGTATGGGCGATCGGAATCAATTTGGGATTCTACCTTTGTCCTCAACGGCTGCAAATCTTCTAGATCTGAGCTGTCAATGGGTATATTGGAAGACGATTCTCCGGGATCTTTGTCAGCGGCTAGTTTGGAAGTGGAGGAGTATTTAAGGAGATGAAGGACCGATGAGCAAGTAAGAAGACGGAGGCGTAGAATTTACAATTCCAAAGTACGGCGACCTTCGATCATACACTTGTCTTTGGAGAGCTTAAACGTTTGTAATCGTGAGAGAAATACCAAGAGAGTGACTTAGTGAGTTGGTGTGATCTACTACTAAGTGTTTGCACTCGAAGTTGTAATCTCTTGATGATTGCATAGTGGAATCCAGCCAAGAAGGCATTATCGTGGGAAAGTGGACGTAGGCTTGGATTAAGCCGAACCACTATAATTTCTGTGTTCTTATTCTCTTCCCTAACTCCTTTGTTTTATTTGAAGTTTATTTTATTCAGCATACTAGCTATATCACACATGGCGTTCACATGGCGTCTTCGCATTTTCACGTCAAGCCCATCTTCGTAAGAAAACCCAGAAGCTCTCCGAGCCGGGCGAGGGCAACATCTCCTCAGAAGCACGTGTACCCCGGTCCAATCCCCGAATTCGCAGCATCTGTATGTACTATCATCGTCAACCTCTCCCAGTCGTGGTCGAGTCGTGCGTCTGAATTTCGCATTTCTATTTTCGTTTTCTGACCTGATGACGAGTCGTGTGCGTGGTCTGTGAACGTGGTGCGTTCACCAAGGAGACGCGCATGTCGAGGTTGAGCTCAGGGAGAAGCTGTCCATGGACATTGACACGTTTGGGGAGGATGTTGATTCAGTCATACAAGTGTGCACCCAGGTAAAACAATGTTTCTCGTTCTTGTTCTTATGTCTTTGGTTGAGTAAAATCATCGTTATTCTCACTTTTGCTGCGATTGGTTTCATATTCTCGCTGACACAAGAAGCACCCGAACATTCTCTTTGCTTTTCTTTTGGAAAACTTGCGCCTAGAACGACTGTACCTTTGTAAGCCGGCTCTGGTGAGGATGTGTGATGAGCATCACGTGCTCGGGAGGATGCGTGATTGAAGTCTGAAGGTACAACACTTCGGGCGAAAAGTTCTCATGGATGGGCATTTGTTACCCTGTCCAGGGAATTCGTTGGATACTATAGACTCATGCTTAATGTGGCTGACAAAAGATTCATGCCCTAGTTGGCATAGCGCATACTTTTTTAGGGTCGGTCGAGGGCTAAAGGTGCGTTTGGTTCGGCTTTGAAAAAAAGCCATTGGAAAAATGTGAAGAATTTTAGGCTTTTATTGGTAAATGTAAATTAAAATATATTGGAAAACAATTTTGACTTAAATGTCATTTGGAAAAAACTGTACTTTGTAAATGATTTTGATTTTTTTTTCCTTTTTTTAAAAAATAATCTCAAACATTTCAAGTGATAGTTGGGCCCACGGCAAGTGTCGGTGAATCAGATTTGGCTTAGGCCAACTGTTGGTGAGTTAGATGTGGCTGTCAGCAGACGTGCTCGAGGTCTCGCAATCGCCTAGGTTGCATGACCCTTGGATAGTAATCGTCTAGATTGTGCAACCCTAAGTAGCAAATGTTGACCTCCATCCAGCTACTCTGTGCAAATTGCGGGGAAGATGGACATTGCAAGAGTGGAATAAAAACATTTATTAAATTTAAGACTTGTATTTCAAAAATGCAGTATTCCAAAAAATCTTTGAACCAAAGTTAAAGGCTTTTAGAGATGCAAATTGCATAATTTTGCCAAACGCCATTTACATTTGACCAAGGCTAATCCTGATGTACCTTTTTAGTTAATCGATGTTAATGTCTTTTCAATTTCAATAATTTATAGCTTTTTGTATCTTTAAATTTATTCTTCTTTTTCATCGTCCCCAAAGTGCTTCAACAAAGCCAAACTGAATGCATTCTAAGCGCTCTTGAAATATGATCGGCTTGATCTGTTATTGTTTATATGAATCTTGAGCAATATTTACCCATCAAACTCACTCTAGGAGGATGGAATGAACAGCTAGAGCATGACAAATGAGTGACATGATCCCAGTAGATCTTCGTGATCTTATTTCTCCATGTGGAATTTGTGTGATTTCATTTGTACGTAGTAATCTTGCATATATATATGTATGTGCGCGTTAGGAGAAACACGAGGTCCCACGATCACGGGATAGTGGCTTTGTTGGAGAAACGCACTCAGATTTTTACTGCTGCTGCCTTTTGTTTTTTTTCTCCCTTTTTTAAACAAGGCAAATGTGATTTGTTTTTCTCTGTGTGTTACTATGTCGATCTTTTTACAAGACAAGGGCGAGGGCCCGTTGATTCTTTTCATTCGGGTTATCCTGCTGAGAATTCTCATGGAATGTATTGCAACAATCACGTAGCGGAAGCGATTAGGAGTAAAAATCGATAATTTACTCTAGAACCGAGTTTTTCTTTTCCAGCGGGGCTCTTTGGAGCTTCACCGATCGAGTTAGTTGAGGCCATCTTGTTCATCGCAAGGCAACTTGATTGGAAGAACGATGACGATGCTCTACCTCTTAAAATCCATGAAACATGTCGTTTGTCATGTGAAGGTCGTCGTGTTCGAATTGAAAAGTGTTCGATAATTGAGGCCTGAAAAAGGAAATATGACCCCACATCGAGTTTACCACTATTCCACAGACATACCCATCAAATTGTCGTCGCTTTTGTTAACATGCCAGGGCCAGCGCTTGCGAACTTTTTCGTATTTCCATCCCTTGCTTTATGCAGAAGATTCTAATTTTCGTAAGAACTTTGAACTTCAGATTCACAGGATTGTTGACTTCAATTGCAGTGTCTTCAAGCTCAGATATTCAGCGAATTTCTTAATGAAGATTATGGAGGACCTGGGACATTACGAGTGGATGCTTTTACAGATGTGCTAGTCGCCCTTAAGGCGAACGATCTGCCTGGAGCTGCTCTCGCTGCGTGAGCATTGCTACTGCAGGCTCAAAACTTTGTTGATCAGGACTGGGTAATTTGGAACGCGAGACGATCGAGCTGAATTGTATAATTTTGTGCTGTCTCAAATGTTGTAAATGCACTATGAATGTGAATAATGATTGAAGTATAGAGTATTCAAGAATTTCATCGAACCATATTTGATTGGTAGTGCTTATGACTGTACAGAGGGCTGGTAACAACTAATAAGGCGAAGTTTCGAAATGGCAGCTCCAGGTTCGACAGTAATTAGTAATTCTTGGCAAACCCCTTAAGACAAACTTTGGCACATGATATTTATCTCCACAAGAACTTGGCGCGTGTAAACTTCAGCAGCGGTCAGCTCCCCGCCTCGGAAATGCTCTGAAGAGACGGGCGCCATAGTTTCGACTTCGCCAAGGCGGAGTTTGCCAGCCTGTTATTCTGGTGTTTTTGGCTCTGATGTTTCCGCAACTGACCATCCTGCAAGTCAAAAGTAAGGTTCAGATTGCAGCGTCCACAACGAATCAAATTTGTCACATGTACTTAAGGTTTTCGTTCTCTAATTTCATTCTACATTAAGCACTTGTAACGAAAGATCATGAATTACACATGACTTGGCCGGCGATCGTGAAGAGTACGAGACTTGGACAAGTCTGATATATTTCCTCCATAGCTGCTTGTAAGTATTCAAGTTAAAATGATTCCCTTGCTTAGAAGGAAAAGGTTGCGATGGACCACAAAGTGATGCAATACAGGCTGTTAAAACATTGGAAAGATGCTGACATATCTTGGAAAAGTTGAGGACTCAATAATGGAACGAGAAGCCTTAGTTTCTTAGTGACAGATACCTGGCTGGTCTTTTGTGGGTCAGAGCTCCCTCCTCCTCCTCCTCCTCCCGTCTGACAACTTGTGTCCCTAGGTGCTGATACCCCCACCTCGGATTCTGATTCCTCAACTTTCTCCGGCTGTTGTTGCTGCTTCTTCATCTTTGCGTACTTCTTGGATCTCAGGACTTTGGTCACCTCTAAAAGCAAGAAGAATTCATGAAAATTTAGCAGCTGTTCTTGCATTGAGCTTTTCGTGAAGTTACCGGGAGCAGATGAGAAGAACAAAATGGACGCATCGTTCCGATGTCCTCGGACGGTGAGCTTGTGTTTTCGTAAAAGCTTTTATGCAACGGGAGTAAGAGAGATGTTGATGATACCTTGCGAAGTAATAAGCCGATAGGCATGACCGAGAGCGAGAGTTTCGCTTGGCCGGAGAAGCTTCACGCGGGTGAATCGCACGGCCTTCGGGTCGCCTTTATCTTCGTCAAACGTCGGTGACGGAGCGGGATTATCAGGGAGACGTAATGGCCGGGGTTGTTCCTCATGACCTCGCTCGCCATCACGGGCCAATACAGCCTCTCTATCCTCCCATCAGGATGCTGTATCACTAGAGCTGCAGCATCTATGGCCTGGCAATTCCCCATTCCCTCTCTCTCAAGAAGAAGAAGAGTGAGAAAGTGAAGATGGATAAGAAGGAAGAAGAGGGGAAGGAGGGTTAAGAAAGCAACAAGAGTCTCTTATCTCTATGCACTTGCACAACCCACCATTTGTCATTCCACCATCCCTTATTTCCAAAAATGCTGTAAAAAAATAAAAAATAAAAAATTGGAAATTTTGAGGTTTTCTTTGTTCTTTTTTACATAAGGAAGGCCGTCCTCCCACAATTCCCAACTGACAACTTTGGCCTGCGAGGGTCAAGTTCTAATCAAGCCGACAATAAAGCGGCACGTCATATAAAAACTTTATACTATATACAACGGCGTCAAGATTAACGTTAGAGCTTATCACAATAAGATAATATATTTGTACAACAATTAAATAAAAAATTTTGGGGAAGAAAACTATATACAAAAATGGTTAGCGGCACCGGCCTTGGAAGAAGGTGAGAGCGCCATATGGCGTGATGTCAGGATATGCAAAGTTGGACGGGTGTGCCTGGAGGTGTCGACAGGGTCAAGATTTGCATTTTAGGGCATGATTAGCTTTTTGATTTAAGTTTCAAATTCGATTAAAGAAATATAAATATAAAAATATATATAAGAGTTACGCTAAATAACAAAAGAGAAAAAAAAACCATGCGTGGGAATGAGAATCAGATTCCTTTGGAAGGACAACAACAGGCTAACATCCTATCTATCTAGGTCAGTTTTCTTTTCAAAAAAGAAACAAAAGGCTTTATTTGGTTTTTTGTTTAGATGGGTTTACGGTAGTTATGAGGATAATTCAGTCTTAGGTTAGAAACCAAAAAAGAAGAAGAACCAGATATGTGCTTAATTAATTCTTGACATACTTGTTCTTTGGATGTTGTCTATGGATTTTTGTATAATTTGCTGAAGAATTATGATCTGACTTGAAATTTTTATATTTCTAGGCATATGTTGATGGGCATATGTATAGCGACCACGAATCGGTATTAGGTGCGATGATCTAAGCAAAAGTAAAGAAGTTCGAGGTCAACTATAATTGATCCGGTGGGATGCAACATGCTCCGCAAATTATACACAAATAATTTGTGGACGACATCATTATGTTCGGCTGATATTTATTACAATCCACGAGTCCCTTTCCTTCTTATCTTTTTTAGCATTGTGTCTTTTGATCTAATCAAATCAAGTGATTTAAACAATGAGCGATCCATCTCTCTGAATGCGCTGAACCTAGCTAGCTTGGTTAACTCTCAACCTTTTGTCTGTGTGCGTCTTCTGATTGATGAGACTTCTTTGAGCCACAAAAAAATGCCCCACTTATTTCATCGAAATTGCGTCCACTAATTCCTTCTCTAACTTAATGGTCAGGCAGTTTCTGGGTCAACTTTCGCATATCTCATGAATTTAACGATAAAAACAAAGCGATGTGTCTACTCGTCCTTGTTCAGAGTATGATGTGTGAAGAATAGCCATATGGCTATCATGGATGAAAATTATGAAATAGAGGCTTCCAGTTTGTTCGGGCCGGCTACCGGCAACTTACCAAAATGATACAGACAGGGAAAATAAATCTTGAAATGTTGAAAAATCCTGGTGGGTTGATTACGAGAGAACGCATATCTTAATCGAATAAACTAATTAACTAAGAGGGGGAGTAATCTTGGGGAGGATCTTTGACTCCTGTAAATCAGGTTGATCATCCTAAATTATTAGCTGAATCCAAGCGTTTGAAATTGCGCCAATGATTCACATGGACCGATATATATGTGCGATAAGCGTTACTTAATTCTAGGCCATGTGAGGTGCCGGTATATATGGCTCCAGCATTAAATGGACGAATGGACGGCGTTGAATCTTTCAAACTTATACCACGACCAGTGTAGGGGACTACCGCCACTAGTATTTTAATCAATTCGAGCATGTTAAGGGCCATCATGGGAGGACTTAATATCTTATACATTTGGTATGTACACCCTCCTCTCGTATGATTGCGGATCACATGTGAGTAAAATTACATTACATGTGAAAGAAAGGGAGTATATACTAGGAGTTTCTGATGATCTCTTGATGTCTAGAGAGAGTTAGATAGTCAAGTTCTAAGTGCTCTTTGTAAGACCTTTTCCAAAACAAAAGGTTTCATACCATGTATGACTAATTCTGCTTATACATTACTAATTTGGATTTTGACTTGCGTCTTATCTGATTCATGATATTGGTAGGGTATTTCATGGATCTAAGGTTTCACTTGATTTTGACGTGCATTTCATCTCGAGCTGAGCAATGGCCCCTACTTTGATTGGCATGTAGGACTACTACTTTATTCAGAATGCTAAATGAAAGGCTTTTAATACCTAGCAACAGGACCAAGCCAGTGGGGGAGTGGGACATATTGTTTTCCCTTCTAATTGAGCAGAATTGACTCGCTAGTTGCTTTCTCTACATTCCCTTCCACACACCCAACATTTAAACTACAACTGATTTGAAGGGTCTTTTAGAACGTCTGAAGCTGAAGTGATGAAGAATAACTTAAATGCAGGCCTCAGGATCCTACAAATCTAAGTAGGATAGAGAAATGGTCGCAGCTGTCCATAGACATCGTATTTTATTCCTAAGGACCACCTTAATTTGGAATCAAGCTAATAAACACTTCGAAAGAGATCAAGAGCTTAGATACGATGAGGACTATCTGATCCCATTATTTTCAGCTACATTGTTCTGCAAAGAGAACTCTAGCTCTGTTAGAGTAGATGCATAGAGCATTTCTCTCGTTGGCTTTTCCAAATATTCATAGGCAATGTTTAAACTTTTACGGGATCCATTATTACCCCGCATTTAAGTGATGTGTGTTATTTTTTTTTTTTTTCACTTTTAAGGCTTTAAGATAAATACAAATAATCGATTTTCTCAAATATATTTTTTGAGCTTATCCAAAGTTTTGATATCATGGATTTCATTTTATCCTCTAATCCATATCCAATTCCTCTATAGAAAGGTTCGAGCATAAAAAACACATAAAGATAGTGGTAGAACCAAGGAAAGAATCAATTCTATGGCGTGAATGTGATTGATCTGACTGGTGTATCCTATTCTTGTGTGATTGAGTGCTGCTAAAAAGGTTATTTAATTACCGATAATGCACCATTATCCAATGCTTTCCAGCTAGATTAAAGACCAGAAAATTTTTGATGCCGATTTTAACTCAAAATTAATAGTTCAGAATATATCTGATGTAAAAGATAATCTTTTCCAAGATACATGACTAGGTAACAAGAATGATACCAAAAGAGCATAAAAGTTGTACAATTCATATCATCCTAAGCGTAAGTTTGAGCTGATGATAATATTGAATTTTTTTATGATAAGATGACTCAAATAGATTGATATCGACAGTCATTTACTAATAAATACTACTAGGACCGGTTTCCAACCAAGAAATGACCCTTAATTTCGCATATTATAATGTAGCGAACTTAAGAAGGGTGAGCATTACTTATCTTTGCGCTAATCCTTTAGTTAGATAACTTTCTTTAAAAAAGCATATGGGCCAAAAGATTAAGGTTCTCGCTTCCACATAACTCTATGAACAAACAAACGGATAAGGACTCTCATAAAGTGTCCCTGGAATCAAATACAAGGGAAGATCAAACTGTACACCTTTATTCCAGATTGAATTGGATTTGGTCCAATCCTGCGTCTCAATCACAATATACGGTCTGTATTTAAAAGGGGGACAAGAGAACTAATTAAAAAACAAACTAATGACTTATCTAAATTTGAAGAAATAATAATGTTATGCCGCCGGAGAAAAGTTGCACCCATAAGCTCATAGCACATGGAAAAATTCGGGATTAATTTTGTGGGAGAGCCAAGACTGGGGACTAGAATATTAATGAGGAATCATTAGTCACTGTGCATAAACAAAATGAAGAAAAAATAGCCAAAATACTACTTGTTTTGCCCATTAAGTATTGGTCTTTTCTTAAGCCATAATGTCCTCCCACCTCATGTGCGCAATGTTCAAAATAATTTCTAATTCGATTCAGGCGTCGGCGAGTTTAATTGGTTCGAGATTTGGCCGAGCTACCTTTCTTGGGATTACATTGGAGGACTCTCGGCTTAGTAATTCTCCAATGATACCACGACAGAAAGGCGCTTGTAACTCGATAAACAACAGTCGGACATCAAACATCATTAGAAAAGGAGGGGGAGAAAAAGGCAGCAATCAGACGCTGGCAATAATGGCCCGATTGACATTTGTCCAGCGCTTTTGATCCACGTTGGGGACACGATGCTCCTAGGCAAATTCATGCACGATGAAAAGGGGCACCAGCTTTTTTCTTCCCCCACACCTTTTTCTTTCCGAGTTTCACTTTATCATGTACGTGACTTTTATCGTTTCTCTGCATGCATGGGGGAAGCGAAACCGGTGACCTCAACCGGCACGATGATTGGAAAAGGGGAACGAGGGTTGGGCGCGCGAACGTGAGGCCAGAGGTCGTGGCGCTTTCAATCCTAGAAAAGAACAGAGAGGGCGGTGGGCATGGTTGTCGGTCATGGTGTCCCCTCCGTGCTCCTTGTCCGATCACATCGTGAGTGGAGCTTGCCGGAGGTTTCGGGGACACTTTAACGTCATTAGGCAATAATCGAGCTCCTTCGTGGCGACATTAGGACTTTGCGTCCATCATCGTGGTTAGTCCAGTGACCCCCCATCTGATTGACCCATGCTTGGGCTGCTCTTTCATTTTTTCTGTCTTTATTCGGCTAATCTGCTTAAAGGTTCTACAGTCCTACAAGAACCTTATCCTCGTGTGAAAAAATAGTGGAAGATTGCGATTGAAATCATGAAATTATTAATGTCAACTCTTCTTTTTTGGCTCTCATGTACGTCGATCTGGTGATCTTTCTTCATGATGGAGGATCTCGATTTGGTTTTCATCGTTGTCTGAATAAAGCATCAGATGATGCGATTCCGTCATTAGTCATATGAATTGTGTGTACTCATCGATTTCGGACTCTATTTGTAGTATCAATCTTAATGGATGACATTTTTGATATAAAGACATGGTTAATCCCGATGTGATCTATGGGCAAGATGGGGTCGCCCAGACCCGATGGATCCGGATGGCAAAATGGGTCCTCCAAGCAACCAATTCCCTTCCCAAGCCAGCTTGCCGACCTTGACTCTTGACCAGTCCAATCAATTTTATAAAGAAAGTTGAAATTATCTTATCAAGCCCCTCCATAATGCTAATGAAGGAGCTCCTGCTTAAAAGTTCGCGAGAATTATTAAAAAAATCCTAAATATATTATACCAATGTCAATTTATTTTTAAACCTTCAATTTTACTAATTAAGTCATTAACATTTTAATGATTTACTCATGTAGTTCTTCAGGACAATTTTGGTCATAACTTGTTGATGTGAACACTGGCCTTGCCACATAGGATGGCCATCATTAAGTGCGGTCATGTCACTTAGGATAATTAATCAACATGCAAATAACAATTTTTGATTAAAACTGCCGAAAGAACTATATTGACAAATCATCAAAAAAATTAGGACTCTATTAGCAAAATTGAAAAGTTAAAATCTGAATTGACATCCGTACAATAGCTCTTAGGAATTTTTTGGTAATCGTCCTGGGAAATTTACACAAATAGTCCCTATATTTTCACTCAATGTCAATTTCATCGAACTTTCGATTGGCTCAATTTGGTCCCCGAACTATTGATAAAATGTCCGATCTAGTCCCGAACTTTCAAATGGCTCAATTTGGTCCCGAACTATTAATAAAATGTCCGATCTAGTCCACCGAACTTTCGATCAGCTCAAGTTGGTCCCCGAACTATGAAGAAATGTCCGATCTAGTCCTTCGTTACTATTTTTCTTTTTTTCCCTTTTTTTCCTTTTTTTCCCCTTTTTCCTTTTTTTTTTTTTTCGCTTTCCCTCCGCCGGAGTCGGCGGAGGGCCGGCATCCGCGAGGGAGCCCCTTACCCGGTCGGCGAGGAGCCCCTCCCGGCGTCCCTCGCCGATCTTGCGAGGAGCTCCCTCGCAGATCGGGCGAAGGGCCGTCCTCGCCGGCGTCTGCGAGGGAGAGCCCCTCGCCGGCGTCGGGGCGAGGGCGATGGCGAGGGCTCCCTCGCCGATCTTACGGGAGCCCCTCGCCGACGCCGACGCAGGGGCTCTCCCTCGCAGGGCGAGGGCCGTCCTCGCCGGCATCCGTGAGGGAGAGCCCTTCGGCGGCGTCGGGCGAGGGCGAGGCGAGGGCTCCCTCGCCGGGCGTCCCTCGCAAGCGAGCGAGGGCTCTCCCTCGCAGTCTGGCGAGGAGAGCCCCGCGCGACGCCGGCGAGGACGGCCCCTCGCCGATCTGCGAGGAGAGCCCTCGCCGGCGTCGGGCGAGGGGCTCCCTCGCAAGATCGGCGAGGGAGCCCCTCGCCCTCGCCCTCGCCCGCCGCCGGCGAGGGCTCTCCCTCACGGGCGCGCCGGCGGGACGGCCCTTCGCCCGATCTGCGAGGGACGCGGCGAGGGGCCCTCGCCGATCCGGCGAGGGGCTCCCTCGCCGGATCTTGGCCTCGCCCGGCTCCGGCGGAGGGAAAGCTTAAAAAAAAAAAAAAAAAAGGAAGAAAAGGGAAAAAAAAAGGAAAAAAGGGAAAAAAAAGGAAAAAAGGAAAAAAAGAAAAATAGTAACGAAGGACTAGATCGGACATTTCTTCATAGTTCAGGGACCAACTTGAGCCGATTGAAAGTTCAGGGACTAGATCGGACATTTTATGAATAGTTCAGGGACCAAATTGGGCCATTTGAAAGTTTAGGGACTAGATCGGACATTTTATCAATAGTTCAGGGACCAAATTAAGCCAATCGAAAGTTTAGGGATGAAATTGGACATTGAGTGAAAATATAGGGACTATTTGTGTAATTTTCCCTAATCATCCCTTAAAAGTTCTCCCCGAACTAAAATTGAGCTCAATCTTGGTGATGATCGGTGGTGGAGAGGGAAAAAGAGAAAGAGAAGATGGGAAGAGATTTTGCAATATAAGTATCTTTCATTAACTTCTACCCAAAGCCGGCCAATCTGAGTCAACCTCCTGACCTTGACTCTTGACCAGTCCAACCAATTTTATATAAAAAGTTGAAGATCTCGTGGATGAGGATATTGTCCATATGAAGCTCCTCCAAAATGCCAATGAAGAAGCTCTTGCTTAAAAGTTTGGGAAAATTATTAAAAAAAAAGTTATAAATTTATTATACAGATATCAATTTAATCCTAAATCTTCAATTTTTTTCAATTGAATCCTTAATCTTTTGATAATTTATCAATATAGTCTTTCAAGACAATTTTGGTCATAAACTGGTAACATAGATGCTAGCGTAGGATAGTCATCATTAAAGTAGATAGTTTTTATAATTTTTTAATAAATTATGTGAATTTTTTATTCTTTCATTTTCTTTTCCCCTTTTCCCAAGTTTTTCCCTCCCTCATTGGCTATTGGACAGGGAGAGTAGAAAAGAAAAGAAATAGAAAAAATATTTTAAAAAAAAAATTAAAAAATTATCCACATCAACACCAGCTTTGTCACATGAGACGATCAACATGCAAATAACAATTTTTGATGAAAATTAGCTAGAAGGATTATATTGGTAAATCATCAAAAAGTATATGACTCTATTGATAAAATTGAAAAATTAAAAACTGAAATGACATCTATAAAATAATTCTTAGGACTTTTTTCGGTAATTGTCCCTTAAAAGTTCTGCCCAAACTAAAATTGAGCTCTCTTGGAGGTGGTCGGGGGCGGGCGGTGGCACTTACCAAGTTAAATAGTGAGGAAAAAAAGGAGAGAAGATGGGAAGAGGTTTTGCAATATAAGTATCTTTCATGTGAATTAACTTTAGCCCAAGGCCAGTCGATCAGAGTCGAACAACGGCGAAAGCGATGTCAATGGATGTCCACATTCTCCATAGGCCCCTCTTTATCTCTTCCTTCTATAGTCCTAATGGGTATGGTGCATCATTGTCTTTCTAAGTTAGCGTGATGGTCGGACAGCTTGAATTAAGGTCCCTTTCTTTGGGCTCTTCAAGACAGATTGGGCCATGTCGTGAAACTGACAATATCCTACGAAGAAGCTATATATCGTACATTTCTCGGGCCGCCCAATGCCTGATTATCTTGTCAGCCCAATCCGTGGTTGGACTAAACGGTCCCCACGACACCAGTTGGATACAATGCTTTACTTTGGGATACAAAATACAGTCCCTAAACTTTAATTTGATATATAACGTGATCTCTAAATTTTTATTTTTTTAATATGATCCTTAGACTCTTAGTAAATATATAATATAGTAAAATGTTCAATATAGCCATTCCACTAATTCAAGATCAGGGATAGTCTTAACATTTTCATATACCAATGTTAAATTGATCATATGCCAAAAGTCGAAGCGACTACATTGAACAAATTGAAAGTTCTTGATCACATTGTATATTGAATTAAAGTTTAGAGATCATTTGTGTTATTTTCCTTTCTATTTTCTTTTTGCAATATTTGTAACTGATAACTCGAAAAATCGCGCTTTTCCTTATCACGTTAATAACGGGCCCTTAGAAATACTAGTTGGCACGCCGTTGCTGATGGTAACATGCAGCTAACCATGCATCTCTGTATTGGCATATGTGTCGGCTGTTCTTTCGTGTGGATCCAAAGCCGAAGGCGAAAGACGATCGTTGCACTTTGTAAGCTATACAACCACGCTTCGGTCCCCCTCCAATGTCGACGTCTCGGTTCTCTCTCGGGAGGGCGACGTCCGAGCAGAATCGGTACGCGCGCATTTCAAAAGGGTCGTCGTTCCATTTTTCAGGGACGTTACTATCGGTGCCGGAAGAGGAGCATTTAGGATGGCTGTAAAAAGTATATGGTTGGCGATGCCTCTCGTGACCGAAGATGGCCAGGAGAAGTAGCACCGAAAAGCCACACCCCTTTCTCGATTTTTTGTCTTCTTTTTTGCTTTGCAAATTGGGGTTTGTGCATGAGGGCGTGGTCCTAGGATGCAATAAATAAGGAGAGAGCCTGGTCACATGCACGCTACATTTTATGCGGCGGATGAGTGCCAAAGTCGAGCCAATTTCGCTCAGTTGCTTGTTCCTTGCGAACCATGATACCGCCTTAGATCTGCGTAACATCCTTAGAAAGTCGCTTACTGATCTTGCGACGAACATATGGTTTCGTGGGTCTCGTGGGAAGAGTATCACCGGAGCGCTTTCACGAGCTTGGGACGTCGGATGGGACAATGCCGGTGAATGCCTTGTGACCCTTTCGAAGCCTGTGGGTGAATATCATTATGGTTTTGTAAGATCGAATGGATGGAGTCAAAATCTTTACTCCATAGTTTAAATGTTGAGAATAGATTTGAGAAGCGATTTTTTGAATTAAAGAAGAATAAAGAAACCTTTGAGTGAAGAGAGCGAATATTGCTCCTCATGTAATTGAGTTCGTTTAGCAGTACCTAATAATTGTATTGTGTTGATATCTAAATTTTGGCGATCCGTTTAGTCATTTATCGCATTAAAAAATCAAGGATTAATTTTAACCTCTACAAAAAAATTAATTAGGTGCATGGCATATAATTTTAGATGTATTTATTTATTATCATTGCATTTTCATTGTGTTGGTGACTAATGAGTTCGACTTGGTGGTTTTGAACTTTAAATTGATAGGTCGGACTAAGCCCACAAAATGAGCAAATTGGCCGAAATCCATTTTTTTCATGATCGAAAATTATCTCTTGATACATAGAGATTTGAAATTTTTCCCGGATATGTTGGGGATTTTTTTTAATTTCTTCGGATAGGGCAAGTGTGACAAAAAATATTGCGAGCTCGACTTTGCAGAATTTGAAATTTAAAAAAAAAAAAATCCTTTTGCAATCTTGGATTGTATCAAAAATAAATATTGCGTTCGGAAAAGAAATCTTCTTGGATATTGATTTGGAAAAATTAAAACCATAATCTATGACCTTTGTTTGCGTAAAGTTTTGGGGGCCACAAATATTGAATACACGGCCATTGAGAGAAAAGCGTGAGTGAGGGCGAGACTTAGATTGAAAGAGAGATCCTTACATGAGGACGACTTCTCTGGACGACTAATATTTTACCCTTCCGATATTGCGCATGGACCTACAAAGCCCCCACCCATATCACGACTAGCTGCTCCTGCCACGGATATCCCAGGTCATCCAGAAAAATGCAGCGTTCTTTCTAGTCGCGATCCCGAGTTCAGGGGCTTCATCAATGGGAACCCTTGCCTAGCCGTGCCATTTGATTTGCCGGTCGCAGGAAGTCCCTCAATGTGAAATCAATGAAATTCACCGAGTGTGGTGATCAAAGAATCGGAGATCAAAGAGCACAGCTACGCTTGTGAAGAAAGGAGGGAAGGGCCAATAAAAAATTCTACTTTGGTCGCATAGGGGATGTTCTTCTTTGGCCTTTTCTTTTGGGTTATGTTTCATGGTTTCACTGTTCTCTCCACTCCATTATGGACAAACACCTCACTCTTCAAAGATCTCTTCTTTCTTGGGCGGTGCTAATGCGATCTGCTTGCCGCTCACGAATTAATGCTGCTTCCGATGTTCCTGCAGTCCTGGCGGTGACCAATCGACTCCGATTTTCATTGGTGAAAGTTCATCAGTTGTTTTGTTGCCCTGCCATGTTGAGCCGTGAAGCCTTGACATGAGCTGCTCCGACACCATCCTTTGGCCCGACATCAAGACAAGCTACCGTCCCGTTGAGCTCATCCCCGAACCAAGCATCCCGTGAAGTTTCTGTTTTGTAGGGTTGTTGATTGTAAGCACCACTCAGAGACCCATCAGCCAGCATCACCATGAACCACCACATGACCTACCGCCACAGCCGTTGCCCTAGAGCCAAGCCGTGCCGTGCTGTGCTGCACCCATCGTTGGTCCATTCTACCGATTGTATTTTTGAAAAAAATTCAAATTTAGGTAGAGATCTATTTTATTTTATTAGGTAGATTTATTAGATTTAGTTTATTAGGAAGATTTATTTTATCTTGTTTTAGTTTTTTTTAATGATATTTTGTTTCTTTGTTTGATTTATTTCTCGATGCATGGTTGAAATCCCTGATGGAGCATCCAATTCGCAACCGCACGAATTTTTATTTCATCTATAAGGCTTTAGATGGAATAATTATTCAGGCGGGAGTAAAATTGATATCTCAATCTTTAAGGCTTAAGATCAATTTATCGATTTTATTAGCGAAATAATCAAGTTTGGATTTCAATTCGAATGATGGATAACATTTTTGATGACCATGGATGATTTAGTGTTTATCTCTTAATTGTTTTGTTTATCCCGAAAATACAAAAAAAATTCATTTGCATTCCACGTAGATTAGAATTGATTGCATGATAGATTAGTTAGATTTTTTTAAATGCATGTCTAGAAGGTATTTAGAATAGATAACAGTTCACTTTAGTTAGTTTTTTTTTTTAGTGATTTTAATTATGAATTTTTCATAAAAAAATACTCAAAAATCATGCGCATGTCATATAGAATTAAGTTCATGAAAAGCATGTCATTTAGTGATTGTTGCTAGGTTCATTTAATTAGAAATTGCCTGTGTCGCGACCTTCGCGAGGGTGAATTACTCAAAGAAGGCTATTGGATTACTAAGTCCGAAGACTTGGCATGGACCTCTCAAGTCCTACTAATCGCGACTTGATATTAAAAAATTAACTCATTTAAACATGCAATTATACTAAATTTGAAGCCGCCACTAACCAATTAGGGTTGGTTAGAAACCCAAGTAAAGTATGGGATAATACTTTACTTTTGCGAACTAGAGATTCAATAGGTTCGGGGACATGGTTATACTAGAAAAATCTAACGTCTTTTTGGTACCTTTTCATTTTAATTTCAAAAATATTTTGCAAGCAGTATTGATCAATTTTAACCTAAGCTACTAACATGTAAATGGTGGTCATGCGAGTGCGCAGCAACGAAATAACATTCAATAAACCAAAGTAATAAATTGTAAGAAATTATTAACTAAAATCTTATTATGGTTATTATTCTCTAAAAATGCATGCCCTAAATATGATTTCTAAATAACACGATGCCTGACTTTATTTAAGAAAAATATTAATTATATGCAATTTAAATTTAAAATTTAATATGCATGAGTTTTACTTTAATGACACGTGAGATGCAATTCACATCACATAATTTGAATCATTACAATATGTATGCAATCTAATTTACATAATCCTAAATATGCACGTGCTACATGATATGGGATGGATGACATGACAATTCTATATGTATGTTCTTTTTATGATTTTTTTAATGATTTTTTTAATACATATATGCAACCTACGCTAAACAATGATGACATAAAATGGGATTAATTATGAACTAGCCTATTAACTAAATAATTAAATGACTTTTGTGTTTTCTTCTTTTTAACATGACTTAAAAACAACATAATGATGCAATACTAATATTTTCCTTCTTTATTAAAAAAAAAAACTACACAACGGGAATATTAAAACATTAACCTATGACCCACTAACTAAAGCGCAACATGTGGTGTGCACATTATGAAATCTATATAACCTAAATAACATTTTTTGTTCTTTTTTTGTTTTGGTTTTATTAAAGGAAATTATCCTAATTCTATATAAATCTTAAAAATTAAAATGCATTGATTTAAACATGAAATGTGTATGGACCTAAATACCTAAATCCTAGATATGACATATGATGCATGATATGTGATGAGCAAATAATGATACCACACCAAAATATATGTCCTATTGAAAGTTCATCAATGTAAATCAATGACATATTATCTCAATGATGCAAAGCAATTCATGAATTTGCCATGAAAAGTTGAAATAATAAAAAATTTAACCCGACGTCTCGTGGCTCAATATTTTTGATTATTATGACTTAATATGACAAATTTCCTAATCAGATAATGATAAAAATAAATCAAAACAAATCAAGTTAGAATAAAATAAAAAAACTATGAAACCGAATATCTAAAAATTTACTTAGTCTAACTCACGGTTGACTTGAGGAATGGCGAGGAAGTAGTGGTGGCCGAGCTGCAATGGTGGTTCGATGATGGGTCGCCGTTCGGAACAGGGGTTGTCCGTCAGAGCTCCGACGAGGTTCAAGTAGTAACTGGACTTGCAGCAAAACAAGGGAGGCGTAGGTGGCTCGTTCGAGCGTGCGCAGCGGAAATAGAGGAGCAACAATGTCGTGTGTAGGGAACAACAGCGTCGGGTTATGGGTGATCACAGAGCAAAGTCACAGCGACGTTGGGGTCGTCGCAGTAAATGGGTTGGCAGTGACCGGCGAGGTGGAAGTGCAAGCAAAGGCACTGGATCGTGGTTTCAGCAGGCGCCAGTGCTGGCGGAGCGATAGCGGCGGAGGCGGTGCAAGCACGGTGGACTGGTGTGGGCACAGGGGACGAGCAAGGGTGCTCGTATGACGACCGGCGCAGCGAGCATTGACGGGTTGTAAAGTTGCAGACGTCGCTGATGCAAAGGTGATCGACGACTCGAGATCTGCAGGTCAGGGTCGGCCGCAGTGGTGGCAATGCGGGCGGAATGAAGTAGCTGTGACTCTCGGAGCTTGCAAGCGAGTGGTGGTGCCATGCGATGGTTGGATGCAGGCCGAGGTGTGGCGAATAGAGGCTGGGAGGGCGCGAGGCTGCCCACGAAGAAGACGATTGTAGCTTTTCCCTTTCTTTTTTTTTTCTTTCCTCTTTTTCCGTGCTCTCACATCTCTCTTTCACGTCACTTTCTCTCTAACTCTTCTCTCTGCTTTCACCTTTTTTGACTTTTCTCTTATTCTTTTTTCAATCTAGAGAAGCTCCCCCACGTCTACTCACTTTTCTTCTTTCTTTTTTTTTTTTTTTTTTTGACAAGTTCTTTCTTTTCACTTTTGCATTCTTTTTTCCTTTGACGAAGACGAAGAGAAACCCCCCTGTTTCGAAGCCTCGCATCCTTTATTTATGAGAAAATATTCAGTGGTATGTGCGTGCCACGTCATCCGCTGACGTGGCACGCATGTTCCACTCAGCTTTCGACACCTGTCGTGTGGGATCCGCTGAAAAATTAAAAGACTCGCTCAGCTCGGCTCGGCTCGGCTTGCTGGCAGATGAAAAGACACGCTCCTGGGCGGCGAAGAAAAGACACTTGCCGCGCGTAAGAAAAGACATGCTCCCGCCCAAAACACCATTCTCTCTCCTCAATCGATTTTTTTGCAATTTTTTCTCTCTCTCACTTTCTCTCTCCTTCCCTCGGGGGAGAACAAACGCAGAACGAGACCTGCGTTTCCTTCTCCACTTCCACAAAGACTGCGTTTCCTTCTCCGCTTCCACTTCCGCCTTCGAGTCCACGAGACCTGCGTTTCCTTCTCCACTTCCACAAAGACTGCGTTTCCTTCTCCGCTTCCACTTCCGCCTTCGAGTCCAGCTCGCCTCCTTAAAAGCCTCACCCGTCTTCTAGCACGTCGGAAGACCCGTGTTTCCTTCTCCGCTTCCACTTCCGCCTTCGAGTCCAGCTCGCGCTCCTCAAGAGCCTCACCGGTCTTCTAGCACGTCGGAGCCTCATCGGTCCGATCGGGTCCCGACTCCCTCCAGCTCCGACTATTCCCTCGAGATCGAGTTGAAGGTTTGTGTCTAGCTCCGGCTCCCTCCCCAAAAGCCTCATCGCCCCTCGGCATCCTTCGTCTCCACATCTGCTCGTCCTCCCCGTCCCGCTGGCCTCCGCCGCGAAGCCATTGGCCTTCGGCAGGAGGGAGGCGGCCTCGGTCTTGTTCTCGAGCGGCACTAGGCTCTCCACCGCCGAACGGGTGCTGTCCCTAACGTTGGCCCGCTCGGTCGCGAGAAGAAGGAGAGGCGCGGGTTGGAGAAGGATTCCTGTTGGCTTCCGCCGCGAAGCCATCGGCCTCCGGCAGGGGAGGCGGCCTCGATCTCATTCCCGAGCAGCACCGGGCTCCCGCCGCCGACCGGGTGTTGTCCCCGACGCCGGGCTGCTTGGTCACGAGGAAGATCTTCGCGGACTGGGCGGGTTCGACGGTGCGGAGAAGAAGGAGAGGCGTGAGGTGGAGAAGGATTCCCGCTTCTTGTGGACTGGGTGGGGTCCGTGCGTTTCTCTCTCGACCGGTGAGTTTCCTTCTTCCTCCCCTCTTGTGGGCCGGTTTCGGAATGAACAGTCGAAATCCCAAATGGGTTGTTTCTGCATCTTCTTGGGTTGTTCTGTTTCCAGTGAATGCGCGAATAGGTAGGGAGAACGAAGATGGGTTGTTCTGGGGATGTTCTGTTGCCAGGGAATGGGCAAGTAGCTAGGGAGAACGAAGATGGGTTGTTGTGGGGTTGTTCTGTTGCCAGCGAATGCGCAAGTAGCTAGGGAGAACGAACATGGATTGTTATGGGGTTGTTCTGTTGCCAGCGAATGCGCGAGTAGCTAGGGAGAACGAAGATGGGTTGTTATGGGGTTGTTCTGCTGCCAGGGAATGCGCGAGTAGGTAGGGAGAACGAAGATGGGTTATTATGGGGTTGTTCTGTTTCTGTTTCCAGTGAATGCGCGAGTAGCTAGGGAGAACGAAGATGGGTTGTTATGGGGTTGTTCTGTTGCCAGTGAATGCGTGAGTAGGTAGGGAGAATGAAGATGGATTGTTATGGGGTTGTTCTGTTTCTGTTTCTAGTGAATGCGTGAGTAGCTAGGGAGAACGAAGATGGGTTGTTCTGGGGTTGTTCTATTGCCAGTGAATGTGCGAGTAGCTAGGGAGAACGAAAGTGAATTCATTCGATCATCATTTGCCGCCACGCCTCGTGTTTCTTTTCATTTTTTTTTTTTGGTTTAATGGAACCTTAATGCCACGGGAGATGTTGAGGTTCGAGTTTTCTCATTCCTCATTAATAGTTGAGTTGAGAACTACCACTCTTTTTATTGGTACTAATTTGACAATAGTTTTGGATTGCATATTGATTTTACTATATTTTAATGTATTTTCTTTTCTTTGCTTCCATTTGCACTAAAAAAATCATAATCTTGTTTGCTGCGGATGTTTCTTAGGCTGTCCCTCACATGGTGGTGCACTTACGGATGGACATCGCAAGTGAAGAAGACTAAGCTTCCCAGTCTCAATTACTTAAAGAATTCACTGACATTTGCAATATCGACAAGGCATGGATATTTAAGTCTGAAAATGGTATCGTTGCTTATCTCATCTGTTATCCTTATGCTTACTCTTCTATAGTTATACACTATGATAAAAGTGGGTATTGTTCAGTTATAGGTAAAGGCTCCAAGTTTGTTGAAACAAGAAAAGGAAGAGATTCTAAGATGTTTTGCTGTTGCTTTTTCTTGAATCTCTTAGGCCTACCAAAATCCTGCAATGAAAGGCTGCATTTCCATTCCGCCAAAAACGTAGTAATGGGACTGGATTTGTATCCGAGGACATAGCTTTGAAGTGTCCTGAAAATATTTTCAAGGGACGAGGTGTGATTGCTTCTGCTTTTAAGGTTTGTGACCTGTGGATATGAGTATCATCTTAGTGGTAACTTCCTCTTGCTATGCAAGAAAAATTGATCTCCAAAAACTAATTATTACAAAAAAAAAAAGGAAAACTGATAGTATGTAATGATATCATTTATGGTTAATTGTGCATTATGTCTTTAGATAGTATAGTGATGACACTGTAATGGCAATACTATATTTGGCAATAGGATGATGCTGCCTGGGCTAGTAAAGATTTTGCAGTGTTATACTGTTTTATGTATGTTGTCATGTCTTTTCATGTACTTCTGCTTTTAATTTATCAAATATTTTAAAGATTAGAACTTTCTCTTACAAAGTGCTGTTTGATAAAAAAAACAATATGGTATAATTGCTGGAAGTGAAATTGATCTTTTTATTCTTTGTTTATGATTTTATACATTTGTTAGTTGGTCCTCCAATTTAATTAGCAAAATAAGAGTAATATGTTTGTATAAGATTTACTAGATTTTCATTCTATTCAATTATACTCCAAACTGGTTTCACGAGTCCAAAAGGAAGTTAGTTTGGTGGTTGACATTAAAGAAATTCTCTAATTTCATTTCTACTGCCTTTAATGATAATATATCAGTATGAGAGTGCAATAGAAGTCCCTCACATGGTTTCAGTATGCTATTTATTCTAATGTATTTTATTTTCTTTTCTTTGCTTCCATTTGCAGTAAGAAATTCATAACATTGTTTGCTGTGAATGTTTCTCAAGCTGTCCCTCACATGGTGGTGCACTTAGGGATGGATATTGCAACTGAAGAAGACTAAGCTTTCCAATCTCAACTACTTAAGGAGTTCCCTGACATTTGCAACATCGACAAAGCATGGATACTTAAGTCCAAAAATGGTATCAGTGCTTATCTCATTTGCTATCCTTATGCTTACTCTTCCATAGATATACATTATGATAAAAGTGGTTATTGTTCGGTTTTAGGTAAAAGCTTCAAGTCTGTTGAAACAAGAAAGGAAAGAAATTCTTGTGAAGGTTGCATCTTCTCTTGATCGTGAAGATTAATGTGCACTTGACTTTGCACATATGAGAGGCCAATGCCTTATTTTACTCAATTATGTTGTGTATAAGTGCTTGTGTTTTAGTTTAGGCAACGATTATCTTACAAGATGTTCTTTGAACAATTATTGAATGCTGTTCAGCACTTTTGAAATATGAATATGATAGCTTGCCCCTCTTGGTTTGTCATGGTTGATTTGCAATTGGTGTTATTTTGTCCATATAATGCATTCCCTACTTATTATTGGTCTTCCAAGCATTGTAAGGTACAATTTTGAATCAAACATGCCAAGCACCTTATATTTTTTTCTAGTTGATATTGGCTATTCTAATGCATTTTCAATCAATGGATCTCATATTATTTTGGTTGCCTTTACAGGAGCTTTTATGTAATCAAACAACTTTTATCTGCAAATAACTCTGCAATTTCTTGTAGTTTGGTGTGAGAAGATTGAGAATACAGCGTTGGCATCGGGAATTTTTGTCATGTTCATTGCTTTAGTATTCTGTTTTAGGGTAAAGGCAAAAGCCTCGATTCTTTATGATTGTAGTTGTTATTGTTGTTGATGCATAAGTTTCAGACAAGAAAACCTCGGGCTTTTGCGTTTACCTTTGTTCTTGGAGTGCACCCAACCTTTTCGACAATCTAGTTCCTATGTTGCCCTATTCTTGGTAAGGTTGAATAATGTTCTTGCTATTAGTAATTTGGACTAATAATTGTTGCTTTTATTTTTATTTCACTTTCAATTTTAGTTATTATTTGCTAATGGATTATTGTTGTTTATGTTATCAGAATATGTTGGCTAAAAGGTTTTTGCAAGTGATTATGAGGTAATTATGAAGAACCCAATGTCGGTGGGCACCAAAACTCATGTTTGACATTCACTTCCAGTAAAAGTCAAATTATTCTCAAGCGAAATGGGTACGACTTCATCTTTTTAGAATTAATTTGTATTTATTTCATTTTTATTCTTTATATAATTAGATATTTTCCTCAAATTGTAGAGGCTTCAAGTGATAATATCATTGCACACAATGTTAATGAAGAATTTGAATTTAGAATTGGTATGGTGTTTGCTAATGAGAATGAAGCCTATAATACATACAATGCATATGCAATTTGCAAAGGATTTGGAGTACGAAAAGGACAAAAAGCGAACAATAGTAAAGGAGTATTACGAAGATGCACATTTGTATGCAATTGTGAAGGACATTCTCCACCAATCCCACCTCATGAACAAAGAAATATTTATAGGACAGTGAAGAGAACAGGATGTCAGGCTTGCATTAAATTTAAAATTGAAAATGGAGTATGGGAAGTTACCAAGTTTGAAGACATTCATAATCATCCTTTCATTGAAGATAAGCAAAAACACCTCATACGCTCGTATCGACACATTACAGACACTAGCAAAGGTATCTTGACTTCTATGAAGGGCTGGTATAAGGGCTACAAAAGCATATTCTTATCTTTGTGATGAAGCAGGTGGGGCAAATAACATTGGCTTTACATTGCGTGATTGTCAAAATTTCTTACAATCGAAAAGAAGGAATCTGATTGATGCAGGTGATTGTCAAAAGCTTGTCAACCATTTTAATTACTTACAATCAAATGGAAGTAATTTTTCTTACACATTTCAATTGGATGAGGATCAGAGGCTGACCAATGTTTTTGGTCTCGATGGTTTATCCAAGTTGGATTATGATAGCTTTGGAGATGTAGTAGTGTTTGATACTACTTATCGTACAAATAAATACAATATGATATGTGCGCCTTTTGTTGGTGTGAATCATCACTGGAAAAATGTTCTGTTTGGTTGTGCATTTCTTATGGATGAGACTATTGCTTCTTTTGTTTGGGCATTTCAATCATTTTTGGAGGCAATGGGTAATAAAGCACCCAAAACTATTTTTACTGATCAAGATCATGCTATGGCAAATGCTATTAGAACTGTTTTCCCGGATTCTGATCATCGTTTATGTATATGGCACATTGGGAAAAATGCTACGCATCATATTGCACATCTTCTTGGAAAGCCAGGTTTTCGTGATAAATATTGGCACAAGCTTCTATATCGTTGTGAATCTGAAATTGAAATGGAGACCACTTGGAAAGCTATGTGTCAGGAGTGGAATTTAAGTGAGAACAAGTGGTTGGATAATCTATATCGCCTGCGTCATAAATGGTGTCCTGCATTTGGTCGTGATTTTTTTTCTGCAGGAATTAGATCTACGCAGAGAAGTGAGAGCACCAATAATGTATTTCAAGATATGGCGTGTAAGACGATGACTTTATCTGAATTTGTTGGTTATTATGAGAAGCAAGCTGAAAAAATGCGCAACACTGAAATTGTTGATGATTTTGAGTGTGCTCGAGGAAAGCCACATATTATGGTTGAGACTAGTGGAATTCTGCAACATGCTGCACAAGTATATACTCATGTTATTTACAGGAATTTTCAGGCTGAGTTCTTGCATGTTTTATCTGAACATGTTCTTCGATCAGAAACTGATGCGCCTTTACATACTTATATCGTGGGAACCGGAAGTAGTGAACGAAAGCATATTGTGCATTTTAGTCCAAGTGATTCTACCATTTTTTGTAGCTGCAAGTTATTTGAAATGCAAGGATGGTTATGTAGGCATGCTCTTTACATCTTGACAAATGTTGCAAATATTACAAGCATTCCATCGCAATATATTTTGAAGAGGTGGACAAAAGTTGCAAAACAGAGGATTTATTGTGAAGATGTTGCACAGAGCTCTCATCATGTGGTTAATTCAAAGACACTGCGTTTGAAGAGGTTGATGCAGTTAGCTTTCAGTGTCATGAATGATAGTGCCAATCATGATGTAACAGAGGAGCTTGCAACTACAGCCTTGTTGCGTCTTCGTTCTCAAATTACAACTAAAATGCAATCTCTAATAGGTAAAGATCATGTTGATTTCTTGGAGGAAGGTGATGAATCTGAATATATAGAAAATCATGGAATTCGAGTATTTGATCCTCTTAAGAGAAGGCCAAAAGGTGTACCAAATACTCGGATTAAGGGCGCCGCGGAAAAGAGAAAAAGAAAAGCATCTTCATGCGTAGGTGGCACTTTGCATCAGGTATAACATTTGTTTAATGTGATCAAATAATTTTATCAATTATCTTATCTTGTTCTTGCATGAAGTAATTCTAATACTTTTATTATGTTTGTTTGCAGAATTGACTTTAATGATGAAACATGGGCAAGATGAAGCATCGCTTTTTGACTTTGAAATGATGAAACAAATTATCTTGAAAGTGTAGATAGTTAACTAATGTCAATCAGTGCAGCTTTTGGATTTCTTTTTGGCTATGAGCATGCACTTCTACATAGGGTAAAATCGATATGTAACTCTTTGATTTTTTTGCTATGAGCATGCACTTCTCCATAGGATATGATTAATGTGCAGCTCCTGTCTTTTTGCTATGAGCATGCACTTATAGATAGGATAGGATCAACGTGCAGCTCTTGGATTTTTTTGTATGAGCATGCACTTTTACATAGAGTTGGATCAATTTGTAAACATTTTTTGGGACTTGTATAGTTTATGCTCCCGCTACAATAAAGGATGCCATATTATGATGTTGAATTATTAATCAACGCAACAATCTGCTTTTGGCTGTAAGCATCTGAAAAAATCTTCTCAATGATCAAGAATCCCTTCCAATGCCTGCTCAGGTTTGGTTTGTACATTCTTCATGGAGTTTCTTTCCTAGTAATTTGGCTATTTGCAAATGCAATACTGTGAAGAGCCTATTTCAAGTACACTGTTCATTAAACATACTTGGCTTTTATTGTAGGAGTTTTTGGGCTATGGAGTAAATCATCACAGACATCCTCGGTGAAAGTGAGGATATCTCCTTGAGGCTTCTCAGTCCTCTCCTTGCTAGTGTTTTAAAAGAAACTAAGGTAATTGTGTTGTTCCTTTTGCCATTTCAGAGTGGTTTCTGTTTGCTTTAGTTTCTAATAAGGTGTATAATGTGATTTAGAAGACAGGGTCATTACCAGCTGTGTAGCTAAGCTTGGACCTCTTCTTTGGGGAGCAGTACAATCCAATGGCTCTACTGTGGATGATTACTCTCCAGTTGTGGCTTCTGTATATGAAAATGAGCCAACTATGGAGAATAATCATGCTAATGGTTCATCACATCCAGTGGTGCATCTTTTGATTTTTATAGGACCCTATGCTTTCTTTTGTTTGCTGAAGACAATGGTATTGCTTCTGATTTGCCATCTTCCATGGAATAATCTTCTAGATGAAATGGACTTCGATGCCATCCTTTTATTGTCATTTCTAATAAAGATTCTTCTATTGCCCATGATAAGCTGCTGAAATCTTCAAATTTTTTACTCTGGCTACTTCATCCCATTGTTGTTCTCTTACATGGTGGATACACAATGCTTCCATACATAAGCTGATTTTCAAGGCTTGATTTGTTGGAGTTGTCATACTTCATGTCTAGCTTTGCTCATCTTTCTGTCGTTCATGTATCACTTACTAAACTAATGGGGATAACAGTGAGTAGTGAGGTGAATCTTGCTTCAGTTCTTTGGCATGGTTCATGACAATTATATATGTTGTTAAATTAATTGCACTATTTGGATTTTGAGGTTCTGCTATGACATATTAAGTGGCTGTATGAGCCAGAAAAGACTTTGGACCCACCCAAAAAAAAAAATGAAGGTAAAAGACTTTAGACAAAATAAAATAGAAGGTCAATAGAGAAGTATTCCATAACGTCTCTTTCTCTAGCACGTCCACCATTTATCTCATGCGCCCTCCACGGTTTCGCTGTTAACAAACAAATCCCTCATTTAATACAGTTTTCCTTCTAGTTTTCCATTCCGGTAGACTTTCTCTTTATCTCGTTAGTCCTTCTCTTTGTTTTCTTTTCCCTTGGCTAGATTGAACCTATTAAATAGCTGAACAGAACCATTATTCTCACATTCAAAAGCTTTCCCACGGGTGGCTTATGGGGTCGTTTGTTCCCCGGGAGAAGTTGTTCGAACTGGATAGTGCTCCTAGATCGAACACTAGTGATGCTGCTGTCCTTCCTTTCCCCAATGATATTGTTCCTGTTGCTAAAACAAGTACAAAAAAGGCTCATTCGCAGATTTTAAGGGTTCACGAAGCCGGGAATTGACTTAGAGGCACTTCCAAAGAAAAGGGAACATAAAGGTAACAAGTTGATGAACCCCGATGAAGGCTGTGACCTCTCTTGGCTATATGCAGAGAGGCAAAAATATGTCGTATAAGGGTCCTTGGGAATGGACATAATCTTTCAGAGGCAAAAACTGAAGTAGTTTAAAAAGCTCCACTGAATTTTGTTGTTACAGTAATTAGATAATGTTGACACGTTTTTTCTTACCTTTTCGTAATTACTACGTGGTTTAATCTTTGTGCCCTTTTTTTAAAATTTTTATTTACTCATGTATTTTCTTAATAATTTTCAGGATGCTGGAGTGCTCGCTGAAGGATTAGTTGGGCTTAGAATAAAGGCCTGGTGGCCATTTGATGAGATGTGAGCACTCTAGACATTCACTAGCAATACTTTATTTCTGTCTTGGTTGAGCATGTTATTTGTCAATCACCATCTCCTTCTTTCACTTGCGACTGCTGTTCCTTCGGTGATGGCTGGCTGCTGCTGTTGTTCCAATAATGGTCTACAGCAGTAATGGTTGTTTATGTCATTTTATTGCTATTCCTGATCATTTGTTTTACAGGTTCTATGATGGCCTAATTCAATCTTACAACCCTCTAACAAAAAAGCGCAAGGTGAGGTGACTATCAGTCTTTGAAAGTTTTTCCCTTTCAGTTCGCAGTCATTGACAATTGTTTCACTTTTTAAATTGCTGCATTGTCGGGACATGGTAATTCTTCCTTGCAAAGACAGCCTTCGTTATTCAGTTGGTATACGCAACAATTTGATTTGGATGGCAATCGGGTATGTGTTTAATTTTTTGGTGAAAATAGGGAGTTCCGTCTCCATCTGTAGTTTCCAAAATGTTAAATCTCAAATTGTTCATTTCACAGGTCAATCAAGGGCTTACTGTTTATGGGAATAAAGGAAGCACAGATCAGCATGCGTAAGTTATTTTTTGATAAAGTAATGCCACTATTACTTTTACATGTTGGTGACATGATTATTCTCGATGCATGTTATTGTCTAATTTTGATATAGCTACAAACAACATCTTAGAGAGGGTGTGCACAACTTCTTCGTAACATTCATTGAAGTGCTTTGTGAGAGACCACCTGGTCATGATTGGGAGCTTGAACCTAGTGTTACCTGTGGTGACTATCTGTTTGGAATGCTTCAAGTTAATTTACAATAAGAGCTACTAATATTTACCTTTAAGAAGATTCTAGCAATAGTCGAAGTTGTTATGTCTATTGTTTCTGAAGTTTAAGATCTCACACTTCTCTTGGAAAGGAGACATGAGTACAGTGGATGATTTACTTATAGTCACTCGGTTGTTTTGTGCAATTGATCTCTTTTAGATATGGTGAACTTTTGTAGGGAATGGGCTATGCTCTATATGCCAATGATCGTGAGTCTATAAGTCACCGTTGAAGAAGTGACCCCTAGATCAGTGGGGGCTCTTATAGCATTGTATGAGCGAGCAGTTGAGATATTCACCTCATTAGTTAATATTAATGCCTATCATCAACCTGGTAAATAGTTTACCTCATAATGCTTATTTAAATTAGATGGTTGCTAAATGTTTTGGGCTTATTGCTGTTGAGAATATGTGTGGCCTCTCTGAGTCAAGAAATTAAATCAATTCATCCAACTGGCTTTTTTTTTCTTGGCCCCGATGTGCGACTGAAATTCTTAGGTGTCGAAGCGGGAAAAAGGCAGCAGGCGAAGTATTTGCTCGTCATAAACGGGTTACGGCTGTACTCGGTGAGCCGTGTATCTTACTATAACAAGCTTGTCTAAGATGGAAACTATCAGCTCTTAAGGAACGGGGAACACTTAAAGAAACTATTGAGTGGGGGGTGGTAGAAACATGGATAAGAAGAAAAGCAAGCTCATAGGCATTGCAGATGATGGACAGAAAGAGATCTCGCATTGAAAGGGCAGATGAATTTGGCTGAATAGTAAGTTTTCATTAAAAAAAAGATATTAATCATAAAGCCTTGTAATACTAAATTGTCCATTATAATTTCTTTTGCCTCTGAGAAAGAAACGCCAATTCATTAATTTGATGTTTTAATGCCAATCTTCTTGTTTTGAATGTTTGCAACAGTTAACCCCAAAGGAAGTAGGGTCTCGTGAATCTGTCTTTGATACACTTGAGATGGCTCTCCATCCAGATGTCTAATAATGGAGCGCGAAGCTTTCCGATTGCTTTCCCATAAATTTCATGGAAAAGGGCCTGGCAAAATGAAGCAAGAAAAGCGCATGAAGCAATACCAGGAAGAGTTGAAGTTGAAGCAAATGAAGAATTCAGACACGCCTTCTTTGTCTGCATAGAGGATGAGGGAAGCTCAAGCTCAAATGAAGACACCTTATCTTGCGCTTAGTGGTCATGTTAAGCCTGGGTATGTTTTCCTGTGTTAAAAAATGAAGTTACTAGTTCTTTATTCATTCGCATTTAAGTACATAGCATATTAGATTAATCTGACTTTATAAGATGTCAATGTGGAGTGTCTTGTTCCATAACCAAAGTGCTTGACTGTCTTTTCGCTTTGCTGGTTCAAATTTTCTATTTATCCCAAATCCCTCAGAGCTTGGGCTCTGCTGAGGAGATGTTTCTGTTTGCTAATGTACAGCTCCATGGATCACTGCCTGGATGACTCTTTCCAGATTATATTTCCCTTCAAGACTCGCAAATTTGTTAACTTAACAATCATAGCCTATGACCATGCATTATAGATCAACCTATAGATGTCTCCATCTTTATGCTTAAAAAGGCGGCACCTTAATAGAAATTTGAGTGGTCTGACTTGATTGATGATAAACAATCTATATCTGAGAAGACAATGAGACACCATCTAATAAGTGTAAGCTGGACTTCATGCAATGTCTATTTACCATGGTAATTGAATGATAAAATAATGATTAGATTTTTGTTACTTTGTGCCTGTTTATTTAATTTTTTTTTTCTTTTTTCTTCTGGGGTGTTTCCAGTCAAAACAGTGATCCAAGAAAGAAGCCAATATTATTATTGAGAAGGATCCTGGGAGCTTAACGCCCATTGCTTGGAGATAGGAAGGTCAGTCTCGACCCAAGTTTGTTGCTTTTTCATCTCTAAATATAGAGCGCAAAGAACAAATAGAGAAAGCAGGGGAGAAAGAACGAATGAGAAAAGAAAAACCAGAGAGGGGAAAAACAGAAGCTGAGGGGAAAGCTGGCAACAGAACATGATCATCTATCGACTGGAGTCCAAGATAAGGGAATTACGGCAAGTCATCAAAAGTTTAATCATGCAGTACACACAATTGATTCTCGTAGTCAACATGATTCCAACAATCTGGACATTTGTTGTTCTGTATAGCATGTTGTGGAAGAAAAAGATGAGTTTTTAACACCGGCAAATGAGGAAGAGTCAATTGTATCATCTGAACCTATCGTTGATTCTGAAAGCAAGGTGGCTAATAGTTATATAGATGCAGAAGTACTTTTTCTCAACTCTTTTGCTTTTATTGCTTTAATGTGACTGCAAACCCTTAGATTTCTCTGGTTAAATCTGGTGCAATCATAAGCAAGTATTATGTCGTAGATGCTTTTTGCTTACCACAAGTACTGCCTTTGCAATGAAGCGATATGCATGAAATTTTATGTTCTCATACCAAACTTTGATTTCAGTCAATCATAGCAGCAAAAATGTTATGGCTTGGCGGAAGTGAATGTCGATAGAAATCTTGTTGGCCATAGAAATTATAGTCGTCCTCATCACCTTCATTAATGGACTCCTCTTGTCTCGTGTTTTTATGTAATATGATCCCATTCGATGCTTGAGGTATCTCTGCTTTCTCTGACATCATTCCTTGCAGATGAATTGGTTAAGCATACTCCTTTTCTGCCATTGGCAGTGTATGAAACATAATTCACATGTCATGGAAAATTCTGTTAGATTTAACTCAACATGAAAAAATATATTCTGATTACACTTTTGACTTCTAATAGAAAATGCAGCTTTTTTCTCAAAATTTCGCAAGAACAATCTGATTTCTCAGTGTAATTTCCATCAAGTAGATATCATAGGTTTGAGAATGAATTTCTTTACTCGAGGTGTCTACATGACTGCATGTTACTTTTCTTCCTCTTGCCCAATGCGAGCATTTTATTTTTATGGAGTTTCGATGTTCTTGTGGGTTTGGATTTGAAATGATCTCGGATATCTCACTTTAGCTGGCTTTTCCAGAACTCGTGAATGATTGTTTTATTACTTGTAGGGAGATGACGCATCGAGAATGCCGACGAACTGTCAAAGGAAGAGTTGGGTCAACTTGTTGCTTCTCGTTGGACGGGGAAAAGACAGAGAAGGAAAGCGGGGAAGACTTTGCAAGAGATAATAATAATGAGGAACAAAGTAGGGAGATCCCAAAAGACACGCATGATGGTATTGATGATATATATGCGTTAGAAACTGCTGACAGCGAAAAGAATGAGTATGATAATGTGGAAGATGCATTTGATGAAGATTCTGCAGTGAACGATCATTATGATTTCAGTTCTCATTACAAGGATGGATCACTTAGTGACTCAAACGATGAATTAGACTTTGAAGGTTCGCATTTACGGCTTCCTGTGAATTTGAATATCCTATTTTAAATTGAGAAATTATTCAGTAGTATGAGCGCGCCACGTCATCTGCTGACGTGGTGCGCATCTACCACTCAGATATCGACGCATGTCTGTAGGTGGTCAAGACTTCTGTTTTCATATTTACTTTTTAAGAATCTTTCATTTATTCTTGAGTTTTTTATGCTCATAATTCATTGAAATTCATGATGGGAGACTATAATTTGCTCGAGGAAGTGAAGAGGGTGATGAAGCGCTCACGTAACAAGAACTAAATTAAGTGTGCATCCTTATTTTAAGTTGCCGTTTCCCCTCCGAAACCTCCGGCGTGCAGCTGCTAGTAGGAGAACGAAACTCTTGTTCCTTCCAAGTGGACTGTCAAAAAGGGGCCGAAATCAGTCTCGATATGATCAAAGGTCTGATGTCAGAATCTTGACCTTAGAGTGGACTATATATACTATGCTATCGATTTTTTAAGTTGGCTACAAGTTCTACACAATAGGTGTAGATGATTTTTGTGGTAGGCTTTATGCATTCTTCTTCTTCTTCTGTTTATCAGTTACTTCTTTTTTTTGAGTGGGGTCATTCTCTTGGCTAGGGTATACAACATTATATCACTGGGTCCTTTCGAAGGCATTAAATATTTATCTTTAAAACCTGATCTTGCTCTAGGGATTTAGTGATAACAATGTCAGTATTTACTCTACCTATGATGATGTGATCTCCTTCTCATCTTTTTTCTCCTTAAGTCAATAATCAAGCTATCTGATGATAAAAGATGTATTATCGAAGGTTAAGATCATCTCTTCTATCTCTATGTCTCTGAATCTTCATTATATGGGTTTATATCGGATCACAGCTTGCAACTCCTAAGAATATTTGGAATCAATCATTCAACTAAGAAAATGCTATCAAGAAGTGATTCCTTCTATGCAATTACATTCATCGATCAGGAACACTTCTTAAACAAGCATGGTTGAACTTATCTAACTTGCTTATTTAGGTTTTAATCTCATTTGCAAGTTATTTTATTGCCATGAGATTAGGAAGTGCAAGACTTATCAGGTGTTGACTCTTTCGTCATGCTTTGGATATATAAATTAAAAGTGTCCGTAAATGTCAGTTTTTTTTAGAAATGATTCTCATTGAATTTTGTAAGTATTTTTTCGGTCTACTTGAGCTTGACATTCCCATCCTTTTGGCTAATACTTCCGCCTTTATCAGCCCTCTTCTTTAAATATGTTTTTGCTTAAGAAGATTTATAGTGAGGATGTGATTTTGGAATAGTTTTATAGTTTCTCATCTATGAACTGTGCTTTTTTAAATGTTTCAGGAAGAAATTTATTTCATGGACGATTGAATGGCGCTTTCACTCGACAGATGTGTTATCATGTGACCATGGGTGAGTCGTAGTTAAGCTTGATGAATGCTGATCTGCAGTACCTATGTTCACCTCTAGAGATGAGAATTAATTTGTGCTACTGTCCATTCCAAAAAGCAATGATACCATGTTAAGTGGTTGAGGATGGTTTTTATTGCAGAATACATGAGGATGTGGCCCTTCATCTTGATGCAGAGAAAGTCTTGTCTGAGGAGACTGTTTCAGGTCATCCCGAGACTGACACTGATCAGTAAATTCAAGGCAGGAGAGTGATAATATATGGAAATCACAATTCTTTCATGGGATTGGAAGCGTTCGGTGCTTTGCAGATGGTGGCTTAAATTCTTTTCTTGTAGACTTTGAGTATGGATAGTGAGTAATGAAACTACAAAGATAGGGACGATTCGACAAATTAAGACACCTCTCCGTGTAAAGCTTTTGTCATAGAAAATGAGATTATAGTGTTAGTTGATGTACATTCGTCTTACTCAAATGTTGCAGGTGCTAGATTAGCATAAAAATGAGTTAGTGTGGGCATTTAACCAGAGTGAGGTTGCTGAGTGGCTCTGTCCAATACATCACCCTTAGATCAAGTCAAATGATGCATTTACCTTTCTTTTCTTCGATTGCCTTGTTCTATCTCTCCAAGCTTTTAGAAGCTTTTAGAAGGTTCTTTCTGTATGAGACTAAAAGTTTGTGTCATATATATCATATCATCAAAATATCACAATTTTTCTATGTCAATAAGGGTTCATTTTCTAGTTGTAGTGTGATGAATTTTTTGCATAGTGAGCAATACCAGCAATCATGAAAAGCCATTGTTAAAACTTTGCCAAGCTTTCAAAAGGACAAAGGGGAAATGCGCATATAGTTTGCCTAATTTGTGCATAATTTCTTATAGATTAATATTAATCGAAATTAAGACCATGAGACTGCAGAGTGTAGAGTTTTATCTCTTCAAGCACAAAAACATACTTGGTGAAATTGAGTTTTACTATGATGACCAATCAAAGGAAAAAACGGGTATGGAGACTACTAATGAGATTTAACCAGCTGAATTGAGAGCGTAAAGGACCAAAGTGAACGGACTTATAACTTATTAAACCAACATCTCGTCAGAGTTGAATAATGTTGCGTCTTCTTGCCCACATTATCATGCAAAATCGAAGCAGTGTATTTGCTATGACACTGGTATTTTGTAATCGAGGGCCAAAAAGAACTTGAACACAGCATTTCGATGTTTGAATAGCAAACTATTCAAGATATCTTCCAACAAATACAAAGAGAGAATTAAAAACCACCATATTCTTTATAACAATAATTACAAATTCAAGATTGTTTTGATTTCCAAAACTAACTGAAAGTTAACTAATGTCGATTTTATTTGTATATCTACAAACACTCAAAAGCTGTAGAAATTCTTTAGATCCTCTTTCTTGGCATACCAGCTTGGTATAATGTAAATAATAGCTGCTGCACTAAATATGGGGCTCCTCCTGCAAAATTAGAGGATAAAAACAGAAGAGAATATGTTAAGCACTTGAAAAGGAACAATAGTAAAGCATTTGAACTAAACCTGATAAGTAAACTTTATACACAGCAGGTCTACATAGACGAACCTGCTCAAAACACGTCTTTCAACCTCAATAGAAGAAAGATAAAATGTCATCAACCAAGTTATACAGTTTTTTACTCTTCCTCCAGCTTTACCATTAAAATTCCAGCCGATAAGAGAATAACCACTGAAAAACATTCAGATTGTGCAGTTTGATGTCACTGTCAATGCTTATATCAGCTTGTCTATCATTAGCGAGTCCACCCATCTCCTGCATCTAAGTTGATTTTGCTGGAAGTACTATGTTGATGTCTGTCCTGCTTCTCTAGAACAAGTAAATTAACATAATTAAGGATGTCTACAATACATACAGAAACATAAAACAATGAACTTGCATCATTACCTCTAACACGATAACCCAAAACCCGATCAACATGAAAAGCAGAAAAGTGTCAAATGAATTAAGATGGATTCTAAGATTGATCACCAGAATGAAACAACAAAGTTGGTCATAAGTAGATTTACCTGCTGAAATTCACTCTGGCGGTGCCGCTTATGCACATTGGTGTGTCATTCACATGACGGTCTCTTTTCTTTGGCTTTACGGGTGGGGTTTTCAACTCTCCAAAAACCTTCTGCACCACAAAATCAATTTTTAATATATCATCAAGCCTCAATTAAAAGGACTTTCACTGTGCCTTTGCACGTGGAAACCATCAACTTAGAACTACCAACCAAAATATATCCAGGGCTTCTACGTATCTTTACAAAACAAACACGCCATGCAAGAGGACCAAACACCAAACTGCGTCCACTCAATATATTGTAGAGGTTCATATCTTAGGAAGCAAAGGAAAAAAAAAAATTGTAAGTCCCATACATTTGCTAAATGTAACTGAATGTGAGGAAGTATCTTATATATGTCTATACGTAATATGTCAGTAATGAAAAGGCCAATGTAAAAGTATCTACCTTTTGTTTATTTGGACCATTTGAACCTTCTTTTGCTCCATTTCTTCCATGGTAGACCGTGAACCCTTTTTACAATTGTTCTCTTTCTTAATTGTAAATTACCTATTTCAGGTAATGCAGCTTTCTTCTTCGACCCATGTCTCTTAAAAGTAGCAATAATTTGCTTGCCATCATCATTCCTGCTCTTAGAAGTAGCAATAATTTGCTTTCCATTGTCAGTCATGCGTTTCTTCTGAATGTCATTTTTCTGCACAAGCTTCCTCTTCTTAGCTCTCTCTTTACTAGCACTAGTTCCGAGAGCAGCTTGACCATCTGGACTATTGCATCCATCAGAACATTCAGAATTTTTCTCTGATGCTTCATCATATTGTTCTGAACTCACCAGTTGAGAATGAGATGAAGCGGGCACAGAAGGATAAGCTAACCTTTTGGTTGAAGGTGCTTTTGCTGGAGGTACATCTACCTTCTGTTCATCATCATTTTTCTGAGAGGAAGAGGTTCCATCCATAGAACCACCCAGGGATGGGCAACCAGGCTTGATGGTGCATGGCTCCTCTCCGGGGACAGATCGGCTTACCTTCCAATGGCTGAACTTCAGGTGTTACAACAGAATTCCCTCCACTCAAAGACCTCTTGCTTGGAAAATGGGAGCCACCAAGCATTTGAGATACTTTTTCCGTGCTAGACAATGTCTTGGATCTTGACCCACAAATTTTCGTCCGAGCTCGGTTCAAACTGGAATCGAGATGGCTTATTGGCTCAACTGAATCACTTTTCGAGCGGCACTTAGGACATTGCCATTTCCCTAGTGGAATCCGCTGGAAATGGAAAACCATAAAATGAGAACTAAATTATCTCAATCAAGTACAATAAGACAAATGACAGCAATTAACACATCTAACTCAAGGCAAGACCCCTCAAATAGCTATGAACTACCTTGAGAGGAGGATCAAGGCATATACGTTCCATCCCCAAAACTCAGCAGAACCTCAACACAGCATCTAATTCTCTTTATCCCAAGACATAAGCTCGTGCTGCGAGACACAAGCATGAAGTGTGAGGCATGTGTCAATCATAGCTAACGAAAAAGAGAAAGGAAACGGTTAACTAGTTACCAAATCGACCAGGTCCCATGAATGGTTCAGCTTCATCTGTCACACCACCTTGCTGCTGCTCCTGAAATTTTTCATGTGAAAAAGCGAAAAAATCAGTTACCTCAAAAATTTTACTCTACGAGAACGACAAATGCTAGCTGTTAATTTTGTGATCCTGGCTAGATAGATAAAAGAACGACTCTGTTTTAAGAAATTGGAGTGTTGAAAGAAGACGTTCTACTCACGGCATCAGTCTCCATTTCAGCAGCTGACAGCAACCTATTTAAACAGTGTCAAGATATTTTGCAAACCAAGAGCTCATTGGCAGGATCCATAACAGTTTCTCTGCACGTCTCATCACAGACTGAAAGAAAAGACGATGATGAAGGAAACCTCATTAGGAAAGACATTCCTGCACAACACATATAAATTGGATAATACTAAAGAGACTTGTCATTGTTAGCAATTAAAGTATTTTACCCTGAACATTTCCAGTCTTCTCACAAACAAAGACATCGCCAATTTGATGATAAGAACACGTTTCTCCTGAACAAACATGGTCCAGAACCAATGCATCAGTGAACCCTTTGCTGCTTTTCCACAAAGACACTTGATCAGCAACTGTCTTGTCAAGAATTATCCAATCATCATTCACCTTCAGAAGCAAACATGCATGTGAAATTAAAAGGATGAACCCACGAGTCCTTGAGCAAACCAGAAACATATGCGGTACCACTTGGAATATTTCAAGGAAAGTAACTCTAGTAAAGCATGTTGATCATAATTGCTAGGTCAAGAATAATAGTGTAGTAATGCTAGTCAGGATTAAATCTCAAGCAAAAAAGCCTTTACAAATAAAAGCCACTAAAGCAGCAACCATCAAGTCTTTTTCCTTTGACCAGTTTCCATAACTTCATTACGGTTGTAACGCAATAATGAAGAGGATCAACCAGGATATCATTAGTATAAAGCTAAAGAACTAAATGTGAAAGTCACATCAGAAGACACCAAGTGCACTTCTACCCAACAATCTGCTTTCTGGAAGAAATTCAGTCAAGGTTTGAACAAGCTATAGCACTGGCACCAATTTATACAAAATTCCGACAAATCTAACCTTTGACCTGTAATATCATCACAATGAAGAATCCTTACAAAAAGCAAGCTCCATCTACCCGTGAAGGAAGAGGTGCCGGCTTCTCTTTGCAGCTTGCATTTGGATACTACATTGTTCCCGGCGTAGTCTCCGAGACCTCCAAGGCTACTGAATTCTGTTCTTTATCATATTTCGAGTGTCGGACTGTTCTTAAGTGCGGGGACAAAAGCCTTGAGCTACTGACTTGCCATGTAAGCTTGAGGCGAGAAACTTCTACAAACTCCAGAATTTAACAGCCGATTCATCTCGATCCAGGAGCAAATAATACATTCCTCAGGGATATCTATGAGCTCAAGACAAGGGATTTTGTACAAACTCGCATTATGCAAAACCTGAAGAGATGGACCAAGACAGGCTAAGTCAAAGAATTTTGGTGAGAGAGATTGAAAAGGCCTCCATGCACCAGCTTCTAGTAAGATGTGGATGCTTCTGACAACTTCATATCTGTACAAAAGAATTTTCCTTGACAGAAAGGTATAGCTGACAAAATTGCTGCCAATCCCAGAGTATCCCCTTCCTCAACCGTTGATCCCGGAGCAAATGCTCCTATCTAGAAGTCATACAGAAGATGAATCAGATTGCCTAGTCGAAAGTTATGTTTATGAATTTCCTATCACAAGTTAAACAAGATGGGCTATAAAATAGATTTCGCCTATTTTTTAGTTCATGGACGAAAAACCAATTTATTTTGAAGCCTGATGAAGCCAATAATAGCACGGGAAGGACAAAATGGCCCAGGAACATAAACCGGAACCCGGCCCTATATTTGCTACCGTAGTAAATGTTATGCGAGGATTACAGATCCTACCGATAATATAGTTGTCTTTGGCTCGAAGAAAGGGAGAAACCAAAAAGAAAAGATATCGGCAAAGCGTTAGATGCGGCGAGTTCATCTTGATCCATCAGCCAAAAGAGCCCATTTAGCATGTGTCCCTTTGTTTGATCATTCTCGTTACACCTCTCATGTAAGTGAAGGGAGATAGAGCTCCATGCGATGAATATGTTCATTGTTAATCGAATATGCAAATAACTTTCACATAGCTGAGATCAAAATCATTAGATGTCACCGGGAATCAATTAGAAATTAGAGGCATCTAATAATCAAATGAGAAGTATGAGTGAGATCTTAAGCATAGTGCCCCATGGTAATGACGGAACGGATTAAGCACTGTTTGCAAAGCCCAAGGACAGATTCAGAGTAAGCAAACAAGAGGCTCAACAATATTTGTTTTGAGTGGGACTAGCATGTGGAAAGAAAATGAGATCCATCACAATTATCATCACATTAAGAGGTTACTCTGTCAAGAACTTGCATGTTGCCTAAGTCACTTTGGGGAGTTTAAGAAAGCAAGAGCAATTAGTTTTCAAATAAAGAAATGACTGTTAATGGGATGCAAACCTGTTTCCTCACGGTGAGTATGAGGCCTCTTTTCAGTTCTTCGCCTGTAAGGTTCACCTTCCACGAATGACAAAGGCATAAATGCCTAGTCCTTTCACCTAGAGACAAAAACATGATTTGTTGATTTGTCAGCATTTAAAGCAAGTGCAATGAAAATTTTATCATCAATTTAGTCCTCTCTAAAGTACTTCATGCTCAACACCAACAACCACAGCTTCCACACATTTGGGATGCGAGACAAGAGCAGATTCAACTTGCTGTTCCAATCGGGTGTCCACCGCAGAGGCAAGTGAAGCATCATCGATAACTAGTCCGTAATTCAAAGCACCGGGTGCTTTAAGAAGGAAAAGAATTGGTCTTTGGAAGTTTCTCAACAAAAACAAAGCCACATTGTATGAGCACATAAAAAATGTTTGAATGAAGGTACCAAAAGAGAAGATCTTGAGAAATTCATGTAGCACCTTACATTGATGACATCATCAACTCTACCAAGTCAGCCACCATAACCATCCTTGTCCCTGAATGGGTTGAGCGAATTAAAAAATAAGGAAATCAAATTGCACAGCTTATGCTGCAAAAAATATAACCATAACTACACCTTCCAAAGATATATAAGCGCAAGATTATCATTCAAGTTAAGGAATTGTATAAACATCCCTAGTAAGAACCCAGGCATACATCATGATTGCTCTGTTGTGCTGTTAATTAAAACAATATTCACCAAGCTCATACATCAACCATTCACTACTCATAGAGCAGATGAAACCTGCTTCTCTTTTCATATATGTCAGCTTCGTGACCCTTTTCCGCATCACACACTATCATTACTCCAACGTCGGCACCATTCACTTCTCTAAATTGTCGGTTAATTAGCAGATTTCAAACAAGCACGCGACCATCAACATGTCAATCCTGCGAAATTCAAATAAAAAGATGTTCATACCGACGGTGCTGGGTGCACGGCCAACCAAATCGGCCCCATCGTGGACGATATCAAACGTCATGGTCTGAATGGGAAACAGCCGCCTCGATACCATTGTCCTTCAACTTCAACCTCAAGCTGTCTGAGATCCTGAAATTCAACACAGCGTTGGGTTTCTCCTCCTGAGCCACCTTATTATCGCCGTCGCTCAACCTCGCCTTCTTCTTCCCCTTCAAGTTCTCGGGGTCAACCAGCTCGGAGCTGGTCTCGCTCTTGTCTTCCTCGTCGTCCTCGCGCAGCTCCAGCGCCTTCCTCTTCTTCTCCTTCTTCGCATCCCCTGATGCTCTGGGAGCTTCGGCTGCTTGGATTCCGAGCCTTTACTGCCGCTCTTCTTTTCCTTCTTGTGCTTCTTGTCCGACTCCGCCGAAGACGCGAAGCCGCCATCGGCCTCGAGCTGGACCTTCGCCTTCATCTTCTTCTCTTTGCTCTTGCTTTTGGAGTTCTCCGGGGTTGAGCTGAATCGGGCACAACTATCGAAGGCATCGATGAAGCTGTCCGGAACCACGAGATGAGTTTAGGAGACGGGAGGGGAGGGAAGGGGGTGGTTTTGTCCTTCTCTTCTCTTCTCCTCCCGTGCTGGATCTCGCGCGTTGAAAATAGTCGAAGGCGGAGGCAAGAGGCGAGGGGGGCTCGGGAACCACCGCATCGCGGGGCTCTCGGGGGCAATGTGTCGGGCGGATGACCGGCGATGCTTTTGGGAGGCGGGGAGCAGAAGAAGCACGAGGCCCTCACGTCCCGACCATCGACCTCGAGGACATAGAGTCCAAAGACCTCGGGCTACTCGGAGTCGGAGCTGATGACGCGTTCGTCAGAGGTCCAAAAGTTGCCGAGTAACCAACGCGAGCACAAACCTTGTGCTCGATCTCCACGTTTGGAACAGCCGGTGGCGGAGGAGGTATGAACCCAACCGCGGCGGCGAGGCTCTTGAAGGAGGCGACGACCGGCGAAGCTTTTGGGAGGCAGAGGCGGAGCCGGAACCGGATGCGCGGAGAAGGAAACAGACGGTCCTTCTCTGTTTGTTCTCTTGCGAGGAGAGAGAGAAAAGCCAATAAATTCAATTGAGGAGTGAGAAATTTTTTGGGCGGGAGCGTTAAAGCATTTATTGACCTGACATTGTTTCTGCCAACGAGCCGAGCCAAGCCGATCCGAGCCGAGCGAGTCTTTTAATTTTTCAGCGGATCCCACACGACAGGTGTCGAAAGCTGAGTGGAACGTGCGTGCCACGTCAGCAGATGACGTGGCACGCACATACCACTGAATATTTTCTCTTTATTTATAGAGGAAAACTCAAAGTTGTTTTTGCAAGTGAGATATTCACTCAATCACTTAATAAAAAAAAATGGCTCCAAAATCATGCAATAACTAATTTTTTTTTTGAATTTTGAAATGAGGATATATTTTCAGCAACAAAGATTTTCAAAACCAAATGTTTTATTTTATTTATTACTTTCTAAAATATTAGGTGTTAACAGCTGCCCCTCTTTGAAGGGAAGCTCGTAAAGGTTTCCTTCAAAGATAAATGACATCTAAATTTAAACCATGCAAAATGAATATGAAATGAAAATGCAAATGTTAATTGTAATGAATTTTTTTTTTTTTAAAGAAATGGACTCAAATAAATTTAATCCCTTTTGAAATGCAAGGTCATGCAATAAAGAATGCCATGTAAATTCAATGATTTGGTCCGGAACATAGATCTCAACGTGTCTATGCCCAATGCGAATGCAAAGAAGAACACGCACCTATTGTACTTGTGAAATGATTCTTATGAGACCTAACAAACATCTGGAACTCTCTTCAGATAATTGAAAGGTTCAAAGTCTTCGGGGATTTGGAACTCTCATCAGATTCCGAGCACCTGGAAATCGCATCAAATACTTGAAATTTCAAAAATCTGATTCTTATGTCGACATTTGAAAACATTTACTAAACATCTTGAAATCACATCAGATATTTGAAAAGACAAACACTTAGAAGTCACATCAAGCGTTTAAAGGTTCAAATATATGGAATTCACACTAGATATTTGAAAACATTTTATAAATTGGTACTTGGAATTCTCATCAAGTATTCAAAGATGACTGAACAAACTCAGGGCTTCAAAGACAAATCCTTTGGTCTTTGAGGAAAAATTCATTTAATTTTTTTAAATTCAATGAAGGTCCATGCATGATGGCTTTTTCAAACTTCCACCGGGAAAATTTATCATTAAGATAATTTTCACTAAGCTGTGAATCTCTTGAACATGCTAAATGAGACACCTTTGGTGTGAAAGACATTTTCACTCACTCTCATTTAGGAGGGGTTATTTGTCCCGACCATTGATGTGGGAATATATCACTCTATCTTATCATCATCTTGTCAACAAGAGTTCGAATTTTCTTACAAGCGGTATAACCTTACCAATTTGAGAGGTCTTTGACAAGTATTGTAATGTGGGTTTGGTTAACGTCTTAACAAAGGAAATCTTTGAGTCAAGGCAATTGAAAGAACAATTCTGTAATCATCTTCAGGTTTACAAGTCAAGAACCCTGCAAAATGATAAAGAAATAATTTTGCTCGCACTTCTTCGAGCAATGCTTAAAACATGTGAACTCACGTGTTAATTCAAATGCTATAATTTGAAGAGACTTTGTAAGGGATGTAATATAGGCTGGGTTCATGAGCTGAGAAATAAAAGGATTGTTAGGCTCAAAATGTGTGTAAAGGGTGAGAGTTAGTGATCATCTTGACATTACCACCAGTTTTCTTTTTCCACCTTTGAAGATTTTCTTTATATCACAACTCCATTGATTGCAACAACATTTGAGTTTTTTTAGTATCAACTTGTTGGGGATACGACTCACTACATCAAGTGTTTGATTTTTCTCTTTAGGCATTGGCCTTACTTTTACCAGACACACTGCTTTTTCATGCCCCTTATTTTTTGCACTTTACTTTCTTTGGACTCACGTAGTCCCCGTCTTTCATCAGCATTCTGAGCCATGCTATTTGAATTTTTTTTCTTGCCTTGTCGCAGTGTAGGGGATGATCACCAACTAAGTTTAAAGAAATGAAATTATAAACTCAAGTAGGCTATGCAAAGAATATAACTGTATAGGATAGCGAAAGAAATGCTCTTCATCATCCTAAGGCACTTAAATTACCACATGAATTCAATGTAATAGCACAACTTGAAGATTGATGTAAGTGAGAGCAATAAAATTTCTATCCATTTCCCTTTCCTTCAATGTCGACTTACCTCTATTTGCCCCAATGTGGGGTGGTCCTTGACAGGGATAGTATAAAATAAATTCTTCAAGTATTTAGGCTTAAAGAAGAGTTAAACAAGGGTTTACTAGTAGAGAAATGAACTGCCCCTCGTCATTTTAGTTGTCGTACTTTTTTCAAGAAAACTCTTCACCTTGAAACACAAAACGTTTCCATACTCACCTCACAATGTGTAGACAAAGGACTGTGTATGTGATAAGGCTTGCCTTTCATGCCTCATTTACTATTCAAGTAACTCGACATTCTTCACTAAATTATCCATTTTGATAAATTTTAGGTGGAATTGGTGAATTGGACAACATCATGTGACAGCATTCTATAATGATAAAGAGGCCATGCTCTACTCTTGCTCCTTGGATTATAAAGTCAAAATTATTAGGTGTCTGTGTCTTGCCCCTTCTTTGTAAGGGAGCTCATAGAGGTTCCTCACAAAGATAGAGGACACCGTCGTTCACATCCGTTCTTTACCCCCGCAAAAATAAAACATGCATCATTATACACTAGAGATTTGATCAACTCGAGCAAGGGAAAGGCTTTTACGAGCCTTTTTTTATTCATGGATAGTATTTCTTTATAGCATCGAGTTTACAGGATTCATGAATTCACACCCATCCATTTCTCGTTTAAGATTAAAGCACCTCCAGAAAGTACTTTCTTCACGATGTATGGCCCATGGTAATTTGGAGTGAACTTGCCACGAGGATCAAGGTTAATTGGTAGTATCTTGCGTAGCACCAAATCATGGACCTTGAAATGCCTTGGGTGAACCTTCTGATTGAAAGACTTGGCCACCCGTTGTTGATAACACTGTCCGTGACATACGACCTTCAATTGTTTTTCATCAATCATATTGAGTTGGTCATACCTCTGTTGTGCCAATTTAGCTTCCCTCAGCTTAGACTGAGATAATACTCTTAGAGAAAGGATTTCTACTTCAATTGGTAGAACTGCTTCCATGCCGTACACCAGAGAAAAAGGAGTTGCTCCAGTAGAGGTGCGAATTGAAGTCCTATACGCTATCAGAGCGTAAGGAGCCTTTCATGCCAGTCACGATAATTATCAGCTGTCTTTGCCAGAATTTTCTTCGTGTTCTTATTTGCTACTTCAACAGCACCATTCATCTGGGGGTGATAAGGCAATGAATTCAAATGACGAATTTTAAACTCCTTGAACAAATCATTGACAAGCTTGTTGTTTAGGTTTGTCCCGTTGTCTGTGATGATAACTTCAGGCATGCCATAACGGGCAATAATATCACGTTGCACAAAATTCACGACATTCTTTGCAGTGACAACTGCATATGACGCTGCCTCTATCCATTTTGTGAAATAATCGAGGCTTTTGGGTTAATTGGGCCAATTACATCGATGCCCCACATTGAAAAAGGCCATGGTTCTGACAATTGATGCAGCTCATTTGGCGGAACACTTATCTTATCTCCATAAATCTGACAACGGTGGCAACTTTGGACATGTTGAAGGCAATCACTTTCCAAGGTCAGCCACAAGTAACCTAACCTCATAATTTTCTTTGCTAACATGTGGCCACTCATGTGAGGACCACACACTCCTTCATGTATTTCCTCCATCAACTGAGTGGCTTCCTTAACATTGACACATTTAAGTAGGACAGAGTCAAAGGACCGTTTGTATAATGTATTCCCGCTAATAAAGAACTTGGAGGCAAGTTGCATAAGATGCTTTTGATCAGCTGGATTGCTACATTCTGAGAACTCTCGCCTTTGAATGTAGGTCATGATGTCATGGTACCATGGTTTTCCATCCGGTTTTTCTGTTACTACCATGCAATAAGCTAGCTTCACAAGCACTTCAATCTTTAAAGGTTCAATTTCTAATCCTTCCGTAACTGTGAGCATAGACGACAAAGTTGCAAGTGCATCTGCAAACTGATGATGAAACCTTGACAAGTATTCGTATGATATTTCATCAAACTCCTTTACAAGGTCTTCCAGATAATCATGGTAAGGGACTAGTTTGGCATCTCTAGTCCTCCATTTTCCAATAGTCTGAAGGATAAATAGTGTAGAATCACCGAACACCTTTAACTTGCTAACCTCCATTTCAATGGCCGCCTACAGGTCGAGAATGCACGTTTCATATTCAGCTATGTTGTTGGTGCAAGGAAATACCAACTTTGTAGCTACAGGATAGTGTTGACCATCGGGAGAAATTAGAATTGCTCCAGCACCACACCCGGATAGGTTAACTGCGCCGTCGAAGAACATAGTCCACGACTCATTTTCCATTATGAAAATGCAATCATCCAGGTAATCATATTCGTCTTCATCTTGCATTATCATAGTGCCGTTTGCTAATATGTCCACAATTACTCAACCTCTATCTAATTTTTGTGGTACACTTTGTATGTCAAACTCGGAAATCAGGATTTGCCATTTCGCTAGTTTCCCAACCAAAGCCGGTTATTCTAACAAGTACTTGATGGGGGTCATTCTCACATACTAGAAATGTCTAGTAATGCAAGGTGTATTACCGCAGTCTGTGTAAAACCCATACTAAAGCAACACACGTCTTCTCAACATTAGAGTAGTTCATTTATGTTGTTGAGAACTTCTTACTTAAGTAGTAAATTGCACATTCCTTCCCATCCGTCGATCTTTTTGAGCCAGCATTGCTCCCAATGACTCTCTATTAATTGTGAGATAGAGAATTAAAGGCTGCCCCAGTGTAGGAGGAACGAGTATTGGCAGATTCATCAAGTATTGCTTTAACTCTTCAAATGCTTCCCAGCATTCATCATCCCATTTAACTTGGGCATTCTTCTTAGGAAGCTTGAAGAAAGGCTAAGCAGTTTCAGAGAGTTGGGAGATGGGAGATGAATCGAGCTATATAGTTCAACCTCCCTAAAAGGCTTCGGACTTTTTTCACCGTGGTTGGAGGGCACAAATCACAAATTGCTTTGGCTTTTGAGGGATCAATCTCAATACCCGTACTACTGACTATGAAACCCAATAGTTTGCCAGAAGTTGCTCCAAACACACACTTTGCCGGATTAAGACGTAACTTAAACTCACGAAGTCGTTCAAATAACTTCTGTAAACTCTTAACGTGATCTTCTCCTAGTCGGGTTTTGGCAATCATATCATCCACATAAATTTCCATCTCTTTGTGCATCATATCATGGAAAAGTGTTACCATGGCCCATTGATATGTTGCCCTAGCATTCTTAAGGCCAAAAGGCATAACCCTATAGCAAAAAGTTCCCCATGGGGTGATGAATGCCATTTTCTCTTTGTCCTTTTCATTTATCCTGATGTGGTTATATCCTGAAAATCCATCCATAAAAAAAAAAAAAAGAGCTTAACTATCCACGAGAACATCAATGTGGGGCAGCGGGAAATCATCTTTGGGGCTGGCTTTATTCAAATCTCTATAGTCGACGCAAACTCTAGTGTGACCATCTTTTTTTCAGTATTGGCACTATGTTTGCTATCCACTCGGGATATTATGATACCTTGTTTGAATTTCACGTCAAGGAGTTTCATGACTTCCTCCTCTATTTTCTTGGAAAGTTTTGGCTTAATTCTTCGTAATTTTTGCTTCTTGGGAGGTATATCGGGATTAGTTAGGAGACAATGTTCAACAATGGATGGATCTAAACCTAGCATATCAGCATAAGACCAGACAAAGATATCCTGGTATTCCTTCAGCAACTAGGTCAAGCGTTGGGCTTCGAATTTGGTCAAGTCTGCCCCAATTTTGACCTCCTTGGTGTCTTTTGTGTCACTAAGATTTATGGTGACAGTCTGCCCAGCAGTGATTGGCTTCGAACTTTCTTGTTGCTCCCAACTACGCTGAATATCCGTTGAATCATTTTGCTCCTCATAACTTGGACTTAACACTTCATCTTCATTAAAGCAAATATGCGCAGGGTTGCACCTGAAACATAAAGTAGATAATTAAAAAAAAAAAACACAAACAGGGTAAATTAGATGCATGCTGAAAAATTATTTTATTTTGAAAACAAAGGGAACATAAGAAGCCCAGCCTTCAAAATTAGCTCATTGCCATTTTCTTTTGGTAGGATTTCATCACAGGGCTAGTTTGGTGTACTTCAACATGCCCTTAAAACATGAAAATCTCCATGTATTTTATTGGATTAAAAGCAAATTACATTATTGAAATGAGAGAAATCCTAGAAATGAAAATCCTAACATGCAAATATGAAAAGTAATAAAGACTCCTGCGTAGAGGAGTGTGCAAATAATTAAAATTCTCCTACTCTCGAGCTTCGTCGATGGCAAACACTAAATTCTCTTCGAACAATTCAGTCATTCCTTTGAGTGCATCATCTTTTCCAGTGGATCGAATGGTGTTTGCAACCGACTTGCCTACCTCTACCCATTCGACATCGATATCAGCACCAGGAGGCTTGAAGTATTAAACACAGGTAGCGATTGCCCCTTCTTCCTGTTGACACCTAAATTTTGGCGACCCATTTAGACATTTATCGTATTAAAAAATTAGGGGTTAATTTTATCCCTGAAAAAATAAAATCACATGGCATATAGTTTAGGAACATTTTTGTTTATTTTATTGGACTGACGGCGAGTGTAGAATTTTTCACATATTCCGTTCGGATTTTCATATATTTAGGTAATATACACTGAGTGATGTATTTTTGATGGAAATGAAATTCTTGAATGAAATATTGAAAAAAAAAACACAAAAAATATTGCGCGTGGTGGGATGATATATTCAATAGTATTTTGCACGAGCAAAGTTGGCAATAAAATATACCACGAAGATACAATTTTTCGGTGTATAAAAGGAGTCGCGTACGGTGGGGAGAAAAGGGGGCCACACAATTGAGTACACGGCCGCATATGCGGAGACTTCCCTAGGGTTCCAAGAAGAGAGAAAAAAAAAAAAAAGAGAAAAAGCTTTGGGGTTTCTCCATTCGTTCCTTAAAAAATAGAGAAGGAGAAAAGCTTATTGGGAAAGGGGAAAAGTCAACAGAAGCTTTTTGCTTCTGCAGATACAGAGAACAGAACAACACAGCAGGGAGATTGCCGTGAGGGACGTCGATCAACAGGAAAAAACAGGAAAAAATAAGAAGGAAAAAAGGGTGCTCCTGTTCCTGTTCACCTTCCCCACCACGCTTTCCCCGATTCTCGCCGGCGCAGCAGCAGCCGGGGCAACGCTTCCGCCGGCTTTTCTCCTCTCGCGCCACCGTCGTCGCGCCTCAGTCGATCTCCATCGCCGCACGAAGCCCGCCGTCGTTATCGTCACTCCGAGCATCCCTCCGCGACGCCCGGGCTGCTCCGCCGCTTCCTCATCAGTTCTGCACTCAATCGCTCCACCCGCGACGCTCCTACGCCGACGCCCAGCGGATCTGCCCCGGACCCACGAAGCTGTCGCTGTTCCATCTCGCCGGGATTCCTGCCTGCGAGCCCGCATCCCTGCACCGCGCCGCACCACCACCCTCGCCTTGCTCCGCTTCTGCAGCAGATCCCGCATCCTGCAGCAAAGTCCGAGTCGCCCTGCTGCACCTTCAACCCGCCGGTTCGCGACTCCCCTGTTGCCGAGCTTTCCTTCACCAGCCCTCCGAGTGACGCTCGTAGCAACCCGACGTCACAGCTCCTGCTCCGCCCTCTACCCGAGCCCGAGCAAAGACGCCTCTGCTCCGACGCCGCAACACCTGACGCCGTCGCTGTTCCTGTTCGCCTCAGTAGCACTGCTCAACGATCACAATAGACCACCGCCACCAGCGACGACGGCTGCTTCGAACCGCTGCTTCGCCGGCCACGAGCACCGCCACCTGACTCCTCGTGACGACCCGACGCCCGCGCCTTCCCCACCGTGCTGCTCTGCTGTATCCGACCTGATGCACGCCCGAGCGACGAACCGGCTGCGGCTTGCTCCCAAACGCCGGACAGCAGCCTCCCTGCCCGCTGGTTAATGTTGCTGCCGCCCGTTGCCCTCGCCGGAACCCTAGCCGACGATCTCCCCTCGCCGGACCAGCCACCAGCTTTATTTCTCTTTTTCTCTTTTAGAAAAAAAAAAGAAAAAAAAAAGAGAAAAGCAAAAGAAAATTTAGGTATTTTCTCTATCTTGTTTTTATTTTATTATTTTTGTTGTTTTATTTTATCTTTTTAGTGTAATTATTCCTTTAATGTGAAATTGAAATTCCATGATATGAAATTGCCTTGAAATTAGTGATTGTCAGTCCAATTTTTTGCGCCCAAATCCGACTCGCAATTACTTAAAAAATTACTAATCCGATCTCCCGTCCGAGATCCGATTCGTGATTTATATGAAATTGACCAACCCGATCTCATGCCTTGTAGATATGGTTCGTCAATTTAGGTATCAATATGGCTTGATTTGCTGTGGCGTTACTTAAATTAGTTTCCTTTAAAAAAAAATCAAAAAATGTAGCTTTAGGGTTTGCATATTTAGAATAGAGATTTTATTTCGAATTTCAAAAATAAAAAAAATCAAAAATCAAAAATCAAATCAATCAATTTAGGTTGCTAGTTTTTTTTTTTTTTTACTTAGGTTGCATGTTTAATAATTTGACAATTCTTAATTTCGAAATTTTTCATAAAAAAACAAAAATCATCATGCGTTTGTCATATATAATTAGGGCATCTTTTGTACGTCATTGCATATTATGGTAGAATTGCACTTAGTTTAATTCTAGATATATTTTTTTATAAGTTTAGATATTTTCCTAGATAGATTGCATTTTAGGATTATTTGGGTTAAGATAATATTTTAGTTTCAATTAGGATTGGCTTAGCTTAATTCCTAATATAAATTGAATAGGATCTTAATCTAGCTAGATAATTTTCACATTTTACCTAATTTCAAATTTCATGAAAAATACCAAAACTTGCCTTAGAATAAATCAATTTCATTCGTTAGGGGAGATTGCATTTTATTCACGTCATATAGTTAGGTTATGTTGCCATGTCATGTCATTTCATGTTAGAATAGTAGCATGCATTGTATAAAGCATGATTCTCATTAATTAAGTGAAAACAAAAAGAAATTGCGTGTTAATTAAAAATCATATATAGGGTTGGATGTTGAATTGGTTGATTGCGCACTTGCATGATCACCTCACATGTTAGGGAAATAGTTTAAAATCAATTGAAGCTGCTTGCCAAATATTTTTTCAAAAATAAAAGAGACAGGTACCAAAAGAGCGTTAGAGAAATCTAACGTAATCAAGTCCCCGGACTCGCAATCTCTGGTTTGTAGGAGTAAAATAAATCTCCCGTTATTTTACTTGGTTTCTAATCGACCCACCAAAAATAGATTAGTGGCGACTCCTAGTTAAAAATCAATTGCATGTTAAAAATTTGAACCTAAGTCGCGAATTGATATGGGCTTGGGAGAGTCTGAGTTAAGTCTAGGCTTAACAATCTATTAGCCAAACTTTAGGTGGTTTACACCCGAAAATTTGGTCGCGACACTTCCTCATGCATCATCTTCGCGGGCCCAAGGAATGTGTACCTAATATGGGGTATAGTGAAACCAGTTCGTCCTCGTCCTCTTCCTCTATCGGATCGTCCACCTCTACCATGATAGCCCAATCCAGTCATATATGAATTCCACCTAGCCTCAATTGGTTGGCGAGTGCCCTGACCATGTTGACCTAAACCATTACTTAGAGTAAAACCACTCCCCACCATGATCTTGCCTATCATGATCGATGACCTTGATAAGTTTGGAGTGGGTATGCTAGTGCCTTGAGAAATGTGAATGGTCGAAACCAACTCACAAGCTTGAAAATTGGATTCTTCTTTACAATCTGGTTCAACATAAGGGATAGTCGTCTCGTGATAAATCTTGAACTCATCCTCTCCTCGGACTGTAATAAGCTTCCCTTTTATCATGAACTTCACTTTTTGATGAAGACTTGAAGAACTGCTCCTGCTGCATGAATCCATAGACGACCTAACAAAAAGTTGAATGCTGTAGGTATGTCCAGGACCTGAAAAACTGCATTAAATAGCAATGGCCCTATTTGCAAATCTAAATCAACTTCCCCAACTACTTCTTTTTTGGTCCCGTCAAATGCTCGAACAAAGATCTTAGCTGCGCGAATTTTCCCCAAATCATACCCAAGACGCTTTAGAGTTGCTAGAGGGCATATGTTTAAAGCCGATCCATTATCAACAAGTACGTGGGACACCAAGGTATTTCGACACTTGGTTGAGATATAAAAGGGCTTTGCCGTGTCCTTTTCCTTTATCTGGGATTTCATCATTTGAGAAAGCAATCTGGTTGTTTAACAAAATGACCCTCACAAATTCATCCAACTTCTCAGGTTCAATGGACTCTGGGACATGTACTTCGTTAAGGACTTTCATCAAGGACTTTTGATATTTTTCCAATGTCAAAAGCAACTCTAATGTGGAGACCTGTGCTGGCATTTTACGAAGTTGATCCACTACGTTATACTCACTTGCCTTAATTACAGCTAAGAATTCTTTAGCCTCCTCATCAATGATCGGCTTGACAAGTTGTAAGTTGGCCCGAGCATAAGTGCGTCCTGATCGAGTGACCACATCTATCTCTGCATCATAACACCATGGTACCGTCTTATCATTCATGTATGCATAGGGTTGCATGACATCGAGAATCAATTCTTCGTCATCTGATGGTGGCACATCATTAATGATTAATCCATCTTCATCTGACACATCATCCAACGGTGGCATGTCAAGAGCTAGGGAATCGTTAGCTTTGATATTCAAGCTAGTAAACCCATCCTCAAAATCAAAAAACTCATCCTCCAAATTAATAATGATTGGAGTGATAGTCTAAACTATGTTGGTATGATATGCGTAAACAATCATCCCCTTTTTAGACATTAACTCTTTGTATCTTTTGAAACATGGTGGGCTCTTCTGCATCTGAATAATATCCAGCTCAAACTAAGCCATTATAAACATCGTCTACATGTACTTTCAAGTTCTTCTTTCTACCAGCATCAAAATTGAAAATGGAATTCACAGTTTTTGAGTGGTCAAGATGTGGGTTATTCTAAATGTTCGGTTGTGCATTGCAGAATGAGACCACCTTGGCATCCAAAAGATTTTGGATTTTGTGTCGCAGCGTATAGCAATCATCAATAGAATGCCCTACCTCCCCCATTTGGTAAGCACATGTCTTGGACGGATCATAGTTGGGGAAACGCTTGGTATTAGATCACTTAGGTTCCTTAGTGAGTAATCATTTCTTTTGAAGGGTTGACAAGATCTTGGACAAGGGCTTAGGAAGTGGCATAAATTGACGCCTGAAAGAGTTTTTCTACTGGCCAAAGAATGGTTGTACTCCTCCCTATTGGGCGTTCGGGGTAGGGCGAGGTGGTTGAACATAAGTTGCATTAACCACCGCTGCAGGTTCCTTATCCTTCTTGATCGAGATTCTCCTATACGAGCTAGTTTGATCAGACGCCCATCCATCATGCAATGCTACTTCAATTCGTTTGCCGATAAGGATTAGCTGATTGAATGACTCAGCAGTCGAATCGAGCATTCGATTTTGATATTCAGGCGGGAGTGTCTTCATAAACAAATCCATTGGCTCCTTTTCTGTCAGCTCCGGAGTAATTTGAGTAGCTACGGTCCTCCATCTCGTGACATATGCCTTGAAATAGTCCGTCTTCTTCTTCTCAGTGCGAAGTAAATCTTCTTGAGATGGAGTGACATTGATATTATATTTATATTGCTTGAAAAATGCATCAGTCAAATCCTCCCAAGTCTCTAGGAGATTAATTTTCTTTATAATGTACCATTACAGCACTGGTCCTATTAGGCTTGCTTGAAATTGTTGAATCATTAAGGGTATGTTATCAACATATTAGGTCATCTTAACCACATAAGTCTGTAGATGGATCTTCGGGCAAGAGGTACCGTCATACTTTTCAAAGTTTGGCATTTTGAACTTTTTTGGCATCTTGATCTTTGCATAACGGGATAGATCAGTTGGGTCTTAGCTAAATGAACCTTGCAGCTACTTAAGTTTCTCCTCAATTTTTGCCAAGCATTTTTCTTGCTTAGTTTTCAGTACAGTCGAAGGTATCACTTGTACCTCATCATCAACAACAATTTGAGGCGTGTCAGTAATTTTAACCCTAGAGGTATCATCAGAGGTTGATGGCCCAACTGAAGATGTATTCTTGCCTTTATCTCTCCAATCAGCCATGGGAGCATGTTGTGGTAACACCACTTCAACTTGCGGAGCTGGTGGGGCAGTGTTTGCTTGGAGAGAATCGATTTGTTTAGAGAGTTGCTCAAGAACATTCAAGACTTGCTTCATCTATGATTCGAGGGCCGCAACGCAAGCTTGTTCAGCAACACGTATTTGTTCGGTGTTATCAACCATTGTTGCCCTAGAACGAGTACGGATTGGTGATCTTGGGTGAGCTGTGTTGTTACCTATCAATGTAAAAAAAATACATTAAGCATTATAACAAATGAGACTAGTCTATGACAACGGTCAATCATTTATTTTATTAAGTGAAATCAAATTCCAAAGACATCAACTTAAAACGTTAAAATAATTCCCTAGGAAATTAAATTCCTAAAACATTAATCTAAGAAATTGAAATAATACCCTAAAGCCAGAATTAAACTCCTAAATCTAGCGACTCTTTTCCATATACAATTGGGAGATCACAGTCTTTCGAAGCTTCTTGTTCTGTCGAACCAACTCAGATATACGAGCCTCCTTCCTTTCCATTGTTTCTTCAAGACATTCAATTTGTGCTTTACGGGTGGGCTTCATGGTCACTTCAGGTATCACGAGAAGCAGAGCTTGAGAGATCTCGTGATGGTGGATATAATAATCCAAGGCATGAAAAACCCTCTCTTTTCCTTTCAATCTTCTAGGCATCACTATCTTTTTTGGATGGCATTCCTTCCATGCATTTTCAAGGCATTCGATGTCCTTGAGGTATTTGTGATCCTTGCGCATGAAGCGGGCTTGAAGCACTCGATACCGACGGACCACTCTATAAGGATAGTAAGATGTCGCACCAATAATTCCCATCAGTGGAATTGGATTATCTGTCTTGTGAGAGAAACGAGCCGCGTTAACATGGAACCATTTAGCATACCATAGGAAGCCCTTGAGATCTAGATTTTTAAGAAAAGTTACCCAATTGAAAAATGATTTTCCGGTATACTTTTTCTCTAAGATTGAAAATCTCTTTATTGGGTAATTAGAATCATCAATTTCACCTTGACACATGAAATGACCAAACTCATTCATGTGAGAAAGAAACCAAATTTGTAAAAGTTCAAGAGAGGCATTCATGAATTTTCTCCATTTTGTTTAAAACGGTTGAGGGATAAAAATGTCTCAGCTAAAATCATGTTTATAAAGTTCATGATAGCACATACTTGTCTGACCACCCATACAATCGAAGGATCAATAGCATTTCTTCGATGAGGAAAGATTATAAGTCCAAACAATGCTAAGATGAATATCCCACCCTTTTGGCGCATTGAAAATTGATTTAAAAAATGATTAGCCAAAAAGGAGAAAAGGCATGCATTACAATTAGCTTTCAAAACTTTCTTAACCTCATTAGTTTTAATTCTTAGAAATTGAGATAAAATTGATGTGGGTTCCATACCAAGAGGTGGCCTAACAAGTTCAATCTCAAGGGGCATTCCTATGATAACGCTATACTCTTCCAGTGTTGGAGTAAGCTCGTTCTTACCAAAAATAAAAGCAGTCGTCTCGGGACACTAAAAGTGTGATATAGATTGCAAAACACCACTATGGACTCCAATATCCAAAAGGGGGATGAGCCGTCCCAGTATCGACTCCACATAATCCTGACCTTCTTTACTTAATTTGTTCCACCACCCTTTAAGCTCAATCTTGGGAGTTGGAATGAATTGAACATCGGATCTCCCCATTGATAGATTAAAACTCATGATCGACCTTTTGTCATGGACCAAAAGAAAGTGCGATAAAGTAAATAGATTGCATAATATAAGGTAAGAATACTTCACAAAGGAAAATGACAACCACATAGACATGCGCATGAGATGTGAGGCTTAATACCTAAACTACAAGGCTTAGCAAGTTAGAGCCAAAAGGATGGGCCAACTAGTTGTAGTCTCATGTACAAATGTCGAGTCCTCTTAACTCTAGCTCGGTCAAAAGGAAAATCCCATGATCACGCAGTCTCGTGGACAAGGATAAACATTTTGACACAAAGAAAAAATTTCGGGGTTGAGAAAGGCAACCTCTATATCGCGGTCTCGTGTTCAAGGTGGGTTCATTTCTCAACACCATCATAGAATCCTTAAATGTGATCAAGGTCCGACGGTAGGTTGTGTGTGTAATGTGTAATGCTAAAACAATTTGAAAATCATGCACAACAATTTATAATGCAAGCAACACTTCAATGATAAGAAAAATATTTAATCCCAACACCTTCCTACAAAACAAGAGTCAGCAAGCACTACTCTCCTTATACCTCATTTCTGTAAAAACATTTAACACTTTATGTTAGGAGCGTACCTTGTTTTCATGTTGCCAAAAAAAAAATATTTCAAGCTTATGTCCACTATGAGTTTTAACTCTGTCCCCAGCGGAGTCACCAAGCTGTCGCAACCTTCCCGAGGGTGAATTACTCAAAGAAGGCTATTGGATTACTAAGTCCAAAGACTTGGCCCAGACCCTCCCAAGTCCTACTAATCGAGACTTGATATTAAAAAATTAAATCATTTAAACATGCAATTATACTTAATTTGGAGCCGCCACTAACTAATTTTGATTGGTTAGAAACCCAAGTAAAGTATGGGAGAATACTTTACTTTTGTGAACCAAAGATTTAATAGGTTCGGGGACATGGTTACGCTAGAAAAAATCTAACACTCTTTCAGTACCTTTTCATTTTAATTTCAAAAATATTTTGCAAGCAATATTGATCAATTTTAGCCTAAGTTACTAACAAGCAAAGGGTGGTCATGCGAGTGTGCAATCAATGAAATAACTTTCAATAAACCAAAGTAATAAATTGTAAGAAATTATTAACTAAAATCTTATTATAGTTATTACTCTTTAAAAATGCATGCCCTAGACATGATTTCTAAATGACATGGCGCTTGACTTTATTTAGGAAAAATATTAATTATATGCAATTTAAATTTAAAATTCAATATGCATGAGTTTTACTTTAATGACATGTGAGATGCAATTCATATGACATAATTTGAATCATTACAATACGTATGCAATCTAATTTACATAATCCTAAATATGCATGTGCTACATGATATGAGATGGATGACATGACAATTCTATATGTATGTTCTTTTTATGATTTTTTTAATGATTTTTTTAATACATATATGCAATCTATGCTAAACAATGATGACATAAAATGGGATTAATTATGAACTAGCCTATTAACTAAGTAAATGACCTTTGTGTTTTCTTCTTTTTAACATGACTTAAAAACAACATAATGATGCAATACTAATCTTTGGCTTTTTTATTAAAAAAAAAAAAACTACACGATGGGAATATTAAAACATTAACCTATGACCCACTAACTAAAGCGCAACATGCGGTGTGCACATTATGAAATCTATATAACCTAAATAACATTTTTTGTTCTTTTCTTATTTTGGTTTTATTAAAGGAAAATTATCCTAATTCTATATGAATCTTAAAAATTAAAATGCGTTGATTTAAACATGAAATGTGTATGGACCTAAATACCTAAATCCTAGATATGACATATGATGCATGATATGTGATGAGCAAATAACGGAAACACACCAAAATATGTCTTATTAAAAATTCATCAATGTAAATCAATGATATATTATCTCGATGATGTAAAGCAATTCATGAATTTGCCATGAAAAGTCGAAATAAAAAAAAAAAAATCTAACCCGACGTCTCGTGGTTCAATATTTTTTCTTATTATGACTTAATATGACAAATTTCCTAATCGGATAATGATAAAAATAAATCAAAACAAATCAAGTTAGAATAAAAAAAAAAACTATGAAACTGAATATCTAAAAATTTACTTAGTCTAACTCACGGTTGACTTGAGGAATTGCGAAGAAGTAGTGGTGGTCGAGTTGCGGTGGTGGTTCGGTGATGGGTCACCGTTCGGAATAGGGGCTATCCGTCGGAGCTTCGACGAGGTTCGGGTAGTAACCGGGCATGTAGCAAAACAGGGGAGGCAATAGGTGGCTTTGTTCAAGCATGCGGTAGCGAGCGGAGGAGCAAGTAATGTTGTGTGCGGGCGTTGGGCTACCGAGATTGGTCCAAGCTACTGCGGAGGGAACAATAGCGTTAGGTTCTGGGCGATTGCGGAGCGAGTCACAGCGGCATCGGGGTCATTGCAATAGATGGGTTGGCAGTGACCGGCGAGGTGGAAGTGCAAGCAAAGGCACTAGATTGTGGTTTCAGCAGGGCGCCGGTGCTGGTGGAGCGACGAAGGAGGGGGTGCAAGCACGGTGGACCAGCGCGGGCACGGGGGACCAGCAGGGGTGCTCGTATTGTAACATCTCGAGTCTCCACTATATACATATTGTCTACTTTTGACATTAAGTTCTCACGATTTTATTTTTCTTGGGGCAGCCCATACCACCCTAAGAAAATGCGTATTGTAGGGGCAAAGGCGCGAACGCACCGCCATCTCTCACTCAAGCCAATATATTGTCCTCTTTATGTACATATGCCCATATCAGAGTGCACAGCACTGAAGTCCCACTCAAAGTTTTGTTTCCTCCACCCATAGGCTCAGAATGCGTATGTACAGTTAGAAGGACCCAAGCCTTATAAGCTAGCCCAAGACTCCCTCCCTAAGTGATGTGGGATAGGAGACATGTCATTAGCCTCGCTCGCATACTGCCGAGACGATCTTATTTCGTCCCTTTATACTGCCTCGAGTTTGGGTCATCACATTCTCCCCCCTTAAGGCACAGCGCCCTCGCTGTGGCCCCACACGCTGCGGGAGTTGACTATGATACCACTTGTAACATCCTGATCTCCACTGTACACATATTGTCTACTTTTGACACTTAAATCCTTACGGTTTTATTTCTCTCAAGGCAGCCCATACTACCCCAAGAAAACGCGCATGTACAGTTAGAGGAACCCATGACTTTATAAGTTAGCCCAAGACTCCCTCCCTAGGCGATGTGGGACAAGAGATGGACCCCTTTCTTGCGCACATCCGAGGACCAGCGCTCGGGCCGTCACACTCTCCACCTTTTAACATAAGAGCGTCCTTAATAGTCAGAACATCATTCTTGTCGTGGCTCTACACGCTGTTGGGAGTCAGCTCTGATACCATTTGTAACGACCCGGGCCTCATTATGTAATATTGTCCACTTTAGACACTGAGTCCTCACGGCTTTAAAACACGTCACACAGGTTAAAGGGACCCCAAGCCTTATAAACTAGCCCAAGACTCATTCCCTAAGCGATGTGGGACTAGAGAGGACCCCTTCTCCTTGGACCCATAGGTCCCAGGATCGAAACCTGGCTCTGATACCACTTGTAACATTCCGGTCTCCACTATACACATATTGTCCGCTTTGAATACTAAGTTTTCGCGGTTTTGTTTCTCTCAGGACAATCCATACTACCCCCAAGAAAACGCGTATTGTAGGGGCAGAGGCGCGGACGCACCGCCATCCCTCTCCCAAGCCAATATATTATCCTCTTTGTGTACATACGCCCATATCAGAGTGCATAGCGTAGCGGTCCCACTCAAGGTTTTGTTTCCTCCGCTCACAGGCTCATAATGCGTATGTATAGTTTAGAGAGACCCAAGCCTTATAAGCTAGCCCAAGACTCCTGCCTCAGGTGATGTGGGACAAGAGAGAGACTCCTTCCTTGCACACGTTCGAGGACCGTTGCTCGGGCCGTCACACTCTCCATCTCTTAATAGAACAACGTCCTCGTTGTAGCCCCACACAAGGTCGAGAGTCAGAACAGCATTCTTGTTGTGGCCTTATGCCATGGACAAAGCTATCAGAAGAGGGTAGCTAAATCATTCAACCGCAAGGTTAGACCAAGAAATTTTGAGATCAACGATCTTGTCTTGAGGAAGGTTTTACCTATCATTCCGATCCTCGTGGGAAGTTTACTCCAAACTATGAAGGTCCATATATTGTAAAGAAAGTGCTACCTGGTGGGGCACTAATACTTGTAGAAATGGATGGTCAAGAATTGTCAAGACCTGTAAATGCTGATTCTATCAAGAAGTATTATCCATGAATAAAGTGAAAGGCCCTTGAGCCATTTTTGGATTGAATCTGAGCCATTTTAGGATGTTTGCATAATGCATTTTCATGCATACATATTGCATTTACATGTTTGTTCATTTTGCAGGATCTCTGATGAAGATTCTACCTGTTTGCAAGAGGTTCATCTCAAGAGTGCAAAACTTTCAAAAGTATCCATTCTTCTTTAGAACTTAGAAATGACCCTATCCCTTAGAATGCCAAAAGAGTCGTTTAAACTAAAGAGTTGGTTAGAATTCTAGAAGTACAGTTAGAACTCTAGAAATGAACCCATGTGCTAAGCAAAGCCTGTTATGTCTACAAGTTTTATCCAATCTTACTTCAAAAAAAAAAAAAAAGAATCTCCCTAGTAGGGTCAAGGAAACATGTCCTTTCAGACAAAATTTCACTATATTTTCATTTCCCCACGGAGTCGCCAAGCCCTGTCGTGACCCGATCTCACCGCCCTCAAAATGTCCAAGGAGAGGAAGGTCGAGTTTAGGGGTACTTGATCTCAAGATCGCGAGCTCTCCCAAGCTCGTACCTCGCGTGACAGTAGGTTTATTTATGCGATCTAGTTGTTTATAACAACCTAAAAATAGACAGGAGTCGCCACTAGCCTCATTTTTGGGGGTCGGCTAGAAACCCAATCGAGGGTCGGGAGTGTTCCTCGATTCCTACGCAACCAGATATCTAAGTTCGGGGACTTGGGTTACGCTAATATTGCTATTAGCGCCCTTTCGGTACCTAAACAATATGTTGTGTTTTTCTTAACATGTCAATGCGTTTCTTTTTACATTTTTCGGGATCATCAATTCCTAGGCTAAGTGATCATGCGTGGTTGATCGTTTTCATGCTATTCTATTTCTAAAAAAAATGAAAAGAAAACAATCAATGAAATTGAAAGTGCAAGACATGAAGTAAACAATCAAGAGAAAGCAATAAACCTAATCATGCAATTCTAAAAATATAAAAGAGAAAACACAATTAAGAAAAAAGAGGGAAAAAGGGAAAACCCGCAACTCGTCGGGTTTTATACAACACAAGGAACCCGAGACATATGTCGGGAGAAAAATGGATATTACAGAGTAACGGTCGGAGTGGACATCGACCTCCACCATCTTCACTTCTTCTCTACTTTCGGAATTCTAATCTAATCCTAGTCTTAAAAAAAAAAAAACTATAACTAGGTGCATACACATGAAAGAAACAATCAAACACATCAAGCAACCAAAAACAATACATCATATCAAAGTCAATTGTTTAAAAGAAGTACAATGCGAAGTCAAGTTTCGAGTGATATTCTAAAGTTCAGCATTAATACATGTCGCACCAAAATCATTCATCAAATGATCACATGCAAAGCATATAATATGACATACATCCAAGTCATATAACCTCGGTTCTCGGTTAACCAAACAAGTGAATTTGCTTGACAAAAGATCATTCACCAAACAATATGCATCATCGAGCGTGTTCATGCTACATGTATGTCCATCTAATCAATGCTTAATCCACAATTTTCAGCATGCAATCAGAATTGTAACAGAGCACGTGAGACTATAAATTGTAATTGTTTGATGACAAATCGCCGTGAAATTGAAGCCATATCCTACCACAAGCACGTATGAATTTTCTTGATCAAAATGGCATCAATTAATAACCAAACTATCCTCAAGTTAGAATCAAATGCACATCCAATCATGATAACAATTTTCATGGAAAAAAAAAAGTTTTTAACGTGAGCTACATAGAAGTTAAAGAAAATTCAAGAATGCACAATATCACGTGGGAATTGCAGCAAAATATCAGGATGCCATGACACATTAATGGTGATTTGATCTAAAAAGAAAGTCTAAAGAATATGAAATTTTACCACAGCGCGAACAAAAGAGAGGCAAACAGCTTTTGCTAAGGATCCAATCTTAGAATTCCTTAACAAGAAAATCATAGAAAAATGACGACGTCAACTTCGACAAGGGAAAAACAGGGGTCATGAATTTCATTTTTTATGACAGATTTCTATCATGCGAATCACAAGAGAAGTTGAGTTCAATTGATATGCAAATCATGTGAAATTAGCATCATAGGAACAAATTTCACGAGGAAGCTTCTCAAAATTTTTAACACGTGAATTTCTAAAAGTTCAAGAACATGAACAAGTCAATCAAGAATAGATCATAATAGCATGTCACACCGTCATTCTACAACATATTGAAAGGAATTTTGGACAAACCTACTATCTCATCTTAAGACTAAGAGCAACTATCCACAGAAAAGGCAGCATTTCTATAATCGAATCAACTTCAAAAAATCAAAGACAGCATTGCAGGTCAAGACAAAATTAGACTTCAAAACTTGATCTAAAGAAAAGAAAAAGAAAAAAAAAAAAAAAACAGGGCAAATGATGGGCAAATTGGACAAACAAGGCACCGTTAGAAAGCTCAAGGTGTCCTTTACGAATTCCTATTAGGTGACAATTGCAATTTAGGCCATTTTCTAGCTCAAGCAAAGCCATTTGTATAAGTGGTCAGATCAGATCATAACAAGCAGAACACAACAGCAGATTAGCGCTCTTTGCAAGAAGCATCAGACAGGGCAAATGGTGGCCAAATCGCACGTATTATATGTCTATGGAACGCTTGAAAAGTCTATTACAAATCTCTAGAAGACATTAAACCCTAATAACATCATCTACCAGTTCATATCAAGCGGTTTATACAGAGGGTCATCCGAAACAGAGAAACAAATATTTGGCAGATTCTGGACCTAACTTTGGATAGGCAAAAACCATATTAAATGAAGTCCGATTAGGGCATTCTATAGCTCATTGGAAAGATAATCGAACCATCTTCAACCTATATGAAGACTTCGAACACAGACAACCATAGCTACCTGCTCATCTCATGTCATTTTGCACAGAAGGTCATTCAGTTAATAGAACAGCAAACATTTAACAAACAGAAATGTGATCGGTTTAATGCCATTCTAATGCCAATCCCACACTCTCTTCTGTCCATTCTCTCCATTTACTCTCTACGCAGCTCACAGAAGACCACAGAACAAGCACTGACCCTGTTCTTCTCTAATGACCAAAAACATTTGATGGTTCGAGCAACTAAAGGAACCTAAGCCTAATCAGAATAATTCAGGCGTCATACAAACCACATCTAGCCAACATGCGAATGCCATTCATGGCCACAAATACCACCAACCTTCAACTTTGACAGCTGAGAACTAGTTACGCAGAAGCATAACACGCGCACAAAAACGTCGAAACAAAAATATACAAAACACAAGGAGGCAGTAGACATCTATCGAATTTATCCGACAAACTACGAACCCAGAAACACATAGAGGACTAAGAACAAAAAGCGTAGATTTTACTCAGGCATTTCCCCAAACGTGTGATAGGCATTTCCATCAAGGAGTTTATACGAGAATCTGAATCAACGATTCACTTTTATTTCCATCACAACAACATCAGAGCAAGCTCACATCAATAGCAGATCTTCAATAAGTTGCTGTTTTCACTCTAAAGTTCTTGATCTCCACTTTTGAATTAATGACTCATGCTTGTTTACTCAAACCCTCAGCTTTTGCCCTCACACGACTATCATTCACAGCAGCATTATTCTTGTATTTTGACCATGAAATCTAGTCACAACTAGTTCTGTTCCACAACAGAAATCTTGATCTACTTCAACACAGATACGAACCTAACGGCTTCCCATATACGGATCATGATCGAGCCGAGAGAACGATCTAAGAGAGAGTGACAGAACTCACACGAGACAGAGCAAATAAGAAAGAGGAATAGAGCGAGAACCCGATCCAGAGAGAAACACCGATCGAGCAAGCAAGCGTATGATCTCCGAAAAAAAAAATCAGGTCCTCGGATCTTCAACCGCCGGAGCTTGATCTTCAATCACTCGCCGATGGAGGAAAACCTTTATCTCCGACCGGAGCTCGGGAAAGAACCGCGAAAACAGAACCGATGGAGAGAATTCAGAATCCACAACCCGAACGGATTGAAACCACAAACGAAACCCTAACGGATCGAGAGTGATAGAAAGAGAACTCACCGATCCGGTGAGCCCAATCCCGAGAGATTTGAGTCGGACGGGCCTCCGCACCGCCGAACCGAGGATGATCCGTCGAACAGATTCGCCGCCGTCGTTCTTTGCGGCTACCGTCGGCTTCGGATCGAGTTAAATCTGGCCAGCAGAGAACTAGATCCGGCGAGCGAGAGAACCAAGAGGGGAGGTCCGCCGAGAAAGAATCAAACCGGCGGAGCCGAACCGCCGGCGTCGTCGTCGTCGTCGTCGTCACCGCGCTAATCGGCTTTGGATCTAAGTCTCTCACCTTGAGCTCCTTCGCCGGCGGTTACTCTATCTTCTAGGGTTTTTCCGGAAGTGCAGAGGAGGAGGTCCAGATTTTTAGAGAGCGAGCGTCCAAGAGAGTTCCTCCCAGAGAGAATCCCCCCAGAGCCCGTCTGTGTGCGAAACACCCTCGGCAAGAGAATCCCCAGAGCGTTCGCCGCGAACCGTTTTTTTTTTTTTTTTTTTTAGAGAGACCTCCCCTCGTCCAAATGGCCTCCCCCTTTTTATATTCTTTTTTTTTCTTTCTTTGTTTTCTTTTTGTTTCTATTTTTTTCATTTCATTTCATTTTTTCTTTTTGTTTTGTTTTGTTTTCTCTCTCTTTTTTTTTCTTTTCTTTGTTTTCTTTTTGGCTCCTTATTTTTTATATTTTTGCAAACAATTGATGATTAAAATGTCGACGAAAATTTCAGGTGTCGACAGGCCTCACATGTGGTCGAGAGTCGAATCTGATACAATTTATAACATCCCGGGTTTCCACTGTACACATATTGTCTGCTTTAAACATTAAGTCCTCACGGTTTTGTTCATCGCGGGGGAGCCCATACTACCCCAAGAAAACGCGTATGTACAGTTAGAGGGATCCAAGCCTTATAAGCTAGCATAGGACTCCCTCTCTAGGCGATGTGGGATACAATTTATAACATCCCAGGTCTCCACTGTACACATATTGTCTGCTTTAAACACTAAGTCCTCACAGTTTTGTTCATCGCGGGGGAGCCCATACTACCCCAAGAAAACGCGTATGTACAGTTAGAGGGATCCAAGCCTTATAAGCTAGCCTAGGACTCCCTCCCTAGGCGATGTGGGACAAGAGAGGGACTCCTTTCTTGCACACATCCGAGGACTGAGGATCGAAACCTGGCTCTTATATCATTTGTAACATTCCGAGTCTCCACTGTATACATATTGTCCGCTTTGGACACTAAGTCCTCACGGTTTTGTTTCTCTCAAGATAGACCATACTACCCCAAGAAAACTCGTATGTACAGTTAGAGGGACTTAAGTCTTATAAACTAGCCCAAGACTCCCTCCCTAGGCGATGTGGGACAAGAGAGGGAACCCTTCCTTGCGCACGTCCGAGGACTAAGGCACAGAAGCACTGCCATCCCTCCTCCCCACGCACCGTCATTCAGGCTGTCACACGTATGATGACCGGCGCAACGAGCGCCGACGGGCTGTGGAGTTGCAGATGTTGCTGATGTAGAGGCGACTGGCAACTCGAGATTTGCAGGTCGCGGGTTGGTCGCAGTGGTGGCAGATGCGGGCGGAACGAAGTAGCGTCGACGCTCGGAGCTTGTAGGCGAGCGGCGGTGCCATGCGGTGGCCGGATGTAGGCAGAGGTGTGCCGAACAGAGGCCAGGAGAGTGCGAGGCTACCCATGGAGAAGACGATTGTAGCTTTTCCCTTTTTTTTTCTTTCCTCTTTTTCTGTGCTCTCACATCTCTCTTTCACGTCACTTTCTCTTTGCTTTCACCTTCTTTGACTTTTCTCTTCTTCTTTTTTCAATCCAAAGAAGCTCCCCTCATGTCCTCACTTTTCTTCTTTCTTGTCACTTTTGCATTCTTTTTTTCCTTTGACGAAGACGAAGAGAAACCCCCCTTGTTTCGAAGCCTTGCATTCTTTATTCATAGAGGAAAACTCAAAGTTGTTTTTGCAAGTAAGATATTCACTCAACCTCTTAAAAAAAAGAAATAGCTCCAAAATCACACAACTAATTTTTTTCGAATTTTGAAATGAGGATATATTTTCAGCAACAAAGATTTTCAAAACCAAATGTTTTATTTTATTTATTACCAATCATGAGACCCGCTTCAAATCAACAATTGCATTGACCGCGATCGCGGGTGGATGATAACAAAGATATAAATTCGTATAAAAATCGATAATATAACAAATAAATTAGTACCAGCGACTTGATGGAAGGCTTTTGGCGGGCGCCACCACTTCCGGCCGTCCTCGCGCAGCGCATCGCGTAACGAGGTTATCTTATGCGGATGGCCCACGTTTGGGAAAGAGCCAAAAACAAACAAGCAACGAGCGGGAACCTGCCGGAGGGACACGTGGCGGTTGCGATAGGGGGAGCTTTTGGAACGTGGGCCCGGGGGGGAGGACTTTAGTAATCATCACGCGATGTGGAAAATGATTTGCAATAATAAATGGACCGACCTTTATGGTCTTAAAGGCTCATAGGCTCAAAGGCTCCGCCTCCTCCTCCTCCTCCTGCTTCCCCGCTTCCATCTCTACCCGAAAAATCGGCGATGCGACATGCTTTGCACGACACGACTCCCGCTGGAAAGCTAAAATAACGAGGGATTCCGTGCTGCCCGGGGGGATTCATTCGAGCCGACGACTTTAATTAAAAATTAGGTTAGGTTTCGCCTAAGTTCTGCACGTGAAGAAATGGGGCCATCTCGAGTGAACTGCCCCCCAGCTTTTGTTTTTTATAGGACTTGGTTATTCAAAAATAAGTTGTGCCATCAAACATAAAGAGTAAGCAATATTTCAAGATTTCAATCCCATTTTATGTTTATATACGTGATCACAATTTTGATTACATCGATCGAAATTTTTAGATATTACTAGTACTTTTTTGAAACGTGAGTTGGTTGAAAATGACCAAATGGAAAATATCCTATTATCCATGAAAGTGTTAAAAGTGAATTGTGATTGATAACGAAAATATTTTTTATTGACTAATTATTTTAAATAATACAAGCGATAATATCTAGAAAAGCATTTTTTGAGATGGAACTTAGCCAGCCTATACTATTAAGATCTGCACTAGCTTTTATAACTCGGTGATTTAGTCTTCATTATTCTTTTCCATTTTTTTTTTTTTTTGAAAGTCATTATCGAAGAATCCGGCCCGACCTGAAGAGAAGAGATCGCTCGCGAGGGGACGGAAGAAGACAACGAACAAGAAGTGTAATGAATGTGTGGCGAATGGCAACGATGACACTACACGCCAGACGAGAGAGAGAGAGAGAGAGAGAGAGAGAGAGTAGGACACGTTCCGAAAGGGGAGAGGCCGAAAGCACATGCGAAGCATCCAGCCCATTTGTTTTAGTCGGATTAGTTGGCCAACCGCCCCAGAGAAAGTGGGAAAAAATCGATTCCTTTTGAGGAGATGCTTCCTCCGTCCTCCCGAGTCTTGACTAGGTCCTCCCTCCCTCCCTCTCCCAGCTTTGCTCTGCGTTTGATGCCCGAAAAACTTTCAGACACCATCCCCTGAAAGCCGAAAGCTGAGCCGTAAAAGCAAGGCACCGCCCAGCTCACATACAGAGAGAGAGAGAGGACAGGAGATGGGTGGTTCGAGTCCGATCAAAGACCGCAGCAACAGCCAGCACTCGGCCTCCTTCTCCTCCTCCTTCTGGAGGTACTTGACGTACACCGTGTACGCCATCCTCCCCATCGCTCTCTTTCGCCTCTACTTCTACCCTCTCCCTCTCCCTCTCCCCCAGTCCCCCACCGACCGCCTCCCTCTGTCCGATCACATCCTCGTCGCGCCTTCCCTCTCCTCCCCCCCTCCAGGTAAAGCGTTCTCTCCCATTCCGCTCCCCCAAGTTCTCGCCTTTTTTCAGTTCCAGGACGTTGAGACCGCATTTCCCATCTGGGATTTTGGGTAACGAATTCTGACGCCATCTTTGCTGTATTGTTCCAGCTGAAAAGGCAGGAGGCGAGGCTACCGCTGAAGCCCCTCCTCTTCTTCTTCTTCCTCCTCCTGCTCCTCCTCTCTGTGACTACACTAATGGCAAGTGGGTCCACGACAAGGCGGACCCTCTGTACAATGGGACGACTTGTGGCACCATAAAGGATGGCCAGAATTGCATCGCCCACGGCAGGCCTGATTTGGAGTACCTCTACTGGAGGTGGGAGCCCCATCAATGCCACCTGCCCAGGTTTCAGCCCATCGAGTTTCTCCAACTTCTCAGGAACAAAAATGTCGCCTTTGTCGGGGACTCCATCGCCAGGAACCAGCTGGAGTCCCTCATCTGCATGCTGTCCTCCGTCTCCGAACCCACCCTCGTGTATACAAATGGGGAGGACAACAAATTTAGGAAGTGGAATTTCGCCGGCCACAACATGACCATTTCGGTTTACTGGTCGCCTTTTCTGGTTAAGGGTGTGGAGAAATCAAGCTCAGGGCCTGATCACAACGAGATGTATTTGGACACTGTGGACGAGAGGTGGGCAGCTGATTTGGGTTCGCTGGACATGGTGGTTCTGTCGTTCGGCCATTGGTTTCTTAACCCTGCCGTGTATTTCGAGGGTGGTTCTGCCCTGGGTTGCCATTACTGCCCCGGCTTGAACCATACCGAAATCGGTTTCTACGATGTGTTGGGGAAGGCCCTGAGGACGACGCTTAAGGCCTTGATTGCTAGGACCAGGGCTAGCGGCAGATCGACGGATGCGTTCGTGACGACGTTCTCTCCCTCGCATTTTGAGGGCGACTGGGACAGGTTCGGTGCTTGTCCCAAGACGAAGCCTTATCAAGAAGGCGAGAAGCTGCTCGAGGGAATGAATGCGGAGATGAGAAAAATCGAGGTGGAGGAAGTGGAGGCCGCGAAAGCGGATGCGAGGAATTCTCGGGGTTGAGGCTCGAGGCATTGGACGTATCCAAATTGTCGTTGATGCGGCCGGACGGCCATCCGGGGCCATACATGAACCCGTTCCCGTTTGCCGACGGGGTGAAGGATCGCGTGCAGAACGATTGCGTCCATTGGTGCTTGCCAGGGCCCGTAGACACATGGAATGGGATATTGTTAGAGGTGATCAAGAGATGGAACGGCGGAGAGACGACCGGTTGATCTCTATGCTGAGCACGACAAAATGTCATCAATCATCATCCGATGACTTTGGCAGCAGCGTGGTGGTGATTTTTATCTCCGAATCGAGACTAATAAACGGGAGGTAGAATGATGACACGGTTCTGTCTCCGACGAAATGCAGGGACCAAATATTGATCCCCAAGAAGGAAGACAATGGGAATGATTTGAGGAAACTGAAGGAAGAAGGTTCTATTGTTGCCAGAGAAAGGAGACTGTTTGGAAGATAGTGTCCTCTTCGCCCTTATGTACAAAATTGATTCCACAGCTAATATCATAAACCGGATTGTCCTTGGCCAGTTCTTTTGTTCTGTTCATATACAGAGAATTTCATCTCGGTTAGTTTTGGGCAAATATGCAATAGTATTCAGTTTTGTCTTGAAAGGACCCTGTGGCTCCACAACACTGGTTGGTCTTTATTTTGGGAATTCAAATTTCTTCTGGCTCTTGAATTTTTATTCTTCCATCTGAAGTTTCTAAATTACTCTTGAGATTACACGAGACACGACCGCCTCTATTTGTAGATCCACAATATGTTATTCCAAATTCCAGCGTGTATGTACTGGTTTCACGGTCTAATGCTAATGCCATGATGCGGACCCGGCCATTGGCCCGATCTGCACATTGAAATTGCTTGAAAGAAACTCTTGGGAATATTTTCTTGCTCCATTTCCTTTTATGTCTCGTGCAGCTCATTTTTCAATGACGATTTGCGATTCGGACTAATCTTATTCCATAATAATGTTATTTCGTGCGGACTTTGTCTTATTCCGTAGTAGGTCTGGTTCTCCGCCACTCCAGGGTCTAGTACGAGGAGCCACGAGCAAAGGCAGCAGCTGGGCAAATTTCACGACTCTACCGTCCCTCGGCTTTTTGCCTTTTGCTCCACAAAAGTCCAGAAAAGCAAATCAAATGAAAATCTTCAGTGGGCCCTGTGGTTTGGTCTGAGCTGTAGCCATCGGAAGAAAATGAGGAAGGTTGACCGTGTGTGCTGGTGAATGCCAAGTGGAATATGGACTTTTCCTTTTTTTAGGCTTCCTTTCTCAGCCCGAGTATATTTGATAATTCCCCCATGGTGGTCAAAGTCTCAATCCGAGTGTTGATACCTAAATTTTGATAATCTATTTAATTATTTATTTTATTAAAAAATTAAGAATTAATTTTATTTCAAATATTTATATATATTAATCGCATATAAATTCAGGTGCATTTATTTTTAATTTACATTTGATTGGATCGGTAGTAGATTGATTTGAATTAGTGGTTCTAAGCTTTAATTTGACAAGTCAGACTAAGCCCACATAACAAGTAAATTGACCTAAGCTCGTTTTCTTTTAATGATAAAAATTACCTAAATGGAGATTTGAAATGATATTACAGTAGATTTTTTTAATTTAAGAAAATCGGATTGTAATCTTATCTTTAAGCGATAAAATCAGAAGATGCGGAAAATAAAAAAAGTGATATTATGTGCGAAAAGGAAATCTTCGCAGATATTGATTTGAAAATGAAATTAAAATCCTAATCTTCAGCCTATAAAAAGATTTTTCACGTAGGGTTTAGGGAGGCCACACAATAGAAATACACGGCCACGTTGAAAGGTTTTTTAAGTTTTTGACGTCAAGGGGAGTTTTTCTTGTTTTCTCTTGAGTTAAAGGAAAATCGCAAAAGAAGGGAGGAAGTCTTTTCCGTGGTGTTTTCCTTCGAAGAGAAGCACAAGAAAAGAAAAAGCCTAAGGAAAAAGTCAAAAAAAAAAAAAAAGAAGGAAAATAGAGGGGAAACGTGAAGAGGGGAAAAGCAAAAGCGGCAGAGGTGAGGGGACGTTTACTGTTCATCGTCTCCCTCACGCTCGCCGCTCACTTCTGCCCTCCCTCTACCGGCTCCGCTCCTGCTCCGCCCCCTGCGACGACCGGTTCTGCTTCGTCCCCCTGCGACCCCGGTTTTTCTGTTCGCTGCTCGCGGCCCCTGAAGACGGTAGGTCCTGATCTGAACGCCGGTTCACTGCTGCCCGAGCCTTTTGCCCAGACGCTGCAATGCTCCACCAGCCATCGTCGCGCCGACCTTCGAGCGGCATCGGAGCTCCGCCTCACCGCGGGACCACCGCCGTCCACTGCACCTGCGTAGTTGCTTGTCCTTCCTGCGACGCCGCTGCCCTACGATCTGCTCCGCCCTGCGCCTGACAGCTCCGCCGTGCCTCTGCCTCCACCCCGCGCTCGCATCACCGCCGCCGTTTCGCCGGTCATCCGAAGCTCCGCCCCACTGGTTCTGCCCGCGAAGCCGCTGACCCCCGCCGCGCTCGCACCCGAGCACCGACGCCGCCTCCGTTCGATCTCGCCGTTCCACCTGCGGCTGCTGCCTCGCCGACGCCTCTGCCCGAGCCCGAGTCGAGCTGCTCCGCTCTCTGCCGAGCCCGAGCGAGGTTGCTCGCTGCTGCTCCTCGCGACGACACCGCTCCCCGCCGATCTGCCCATTGCCGGTCTTCGCCGGAGTTCCGAACGCCGGTGACCCAACTCCCGATGAATTCCCCACGAAGCTGCCAAGCCGTGAGAAGGAGGAAAAAAAAAAAGAAAAAGAAAAGCAAATTAGGTAGTTTTTCTTTATATTTATTTTATTTTGTTTTTATTATTTTATTTTATTTTACCTTTTTAGTATAATTATTCCTTGATGTATGATTGAGATCCCGATATGAAATTGCTATGAAATTTAGGATTAAATCCGATTTTTACGTCTAAATCGATTAATCGCAATCGCCATTTAGAAAAATCGCCAACCCGATCTCTACGCGAAATATGGTTCACAATTTGTAGATATCAATTCTATCTTATCTGATTTGTCATTCATATTAGTTGAATCAATTTTATTTTGTTAAAAGGAAAAATCCAAAAAAAAAATTGAGTTAGAATTAGGTTTGTTTTAGAATATTTTTTGTTATCTTGCATATTGCATATTTAGAATAGAGACTTTTTTTCGAATTTTAAAAAAAAAAATCCAAAAAGTGCATTCATGATGTTAGTTTTTATTTAATTTAAGTTGCATGTTTAATTATGTGGCAATTTTAAAATTTGAAATTAATAAAAAAAAACAAAAATTCATCATGCATATGTCAAGGCGTTTAGATTAATTTTTTTAGATAGATAGCATCTTAGGTTAGAGATTGCTAAGTTAAGATAATATTTTGATTTAAATTAGGGTTTAGCTTGACCTAATCCTTAATATAAGTTGGATAGAATCTTAATTTAGTTAGATAATTTTCACATTATTTTAATTTCGAATTTCATAAAAAATATAAAAATTATCTTAGAATGAATCAATTTCATTCTTTAGGACATACTACATTTTATTTATGTCATGTAGTTAGGTCATATGGCCATGTCATATTATTTCATGTTAGATTAGTAGCATGCATTGCATATTGCATAATTTTCATTAAATAAGCGAAAACAAAAAAAAAATTGTGTTAATTAGAAATCATATCTATGGTTATTGATGTGAATTCTGATTTAATAACGCAGTATACTTTCGTTATTATAAGGTAAGTTCTTGTAATTTATTCATTACTTTATTGAGTATTAAATTGGTGGTTTGCATATCCATATGATCACCTCACATGTTAGAGAAATAAATTTAAAATCAATTTAAGCCGCCTACAAAAGCATTTTTGAAAATAAAATAATGATACCGAAAATGGCATTAGAGAAATCTCCAAAACCAAGTTCCGTACCTAGAGTTTCGGTTTGTAGGAGTAAAGTAAAACTCCCGTTACTTTACTTGAGTTTCTAATTGATCCACCAAAAAATAGATTAGTGACGACTTCTAAATAAAATCTATCTCGCATGTTTAGAATCTAAACAAAAGTCGCGAACCCAGATCGGCATTGAAAGAGCCCGAATTAGGTCTAAGCTAACAATCCATTATCCAAACCCTAGAGGTTCACACCAGAAAATTTGGTTGCGACATCAGGTATATCTGATCATTCCCCCATGGTGGTCAGAGTCCTTAACTAGGTTTTTAGGATGAAACCTTTTAAGTTTTTTGATTTCTGGATGAAAATTTTGGCTTTTCCATCTATTGGGAGAGTTTGGTGCAAGGGGTTCCCATGTTCAAACTTATTTGCAAGTTGAAGGCCCTGAAAGGTCGCCTCAAGCGACTCAATAGAGAGAAGTTCTCAGACATTTCAGTGAGGACTAATGAAGCTAGGAATGCTCTTCATTGTACCCAAATTGGTCTTTAGCAGGATCCGGGCAACTTTACTCTTGCGAAACTAGAAAAGTCCTAGCGTAGGCTATTTGTGGATCTGTAAGCTCATAAAGAGCCTTTCTATAGACAAAAATTAAGAGTTAGGTGGCTCTAGGAGGGTGATAGGAACACCAAGTTTTTCCATCAATCGATTAACAGAAGACAGCTTAGGAACAGGATCCTCTCGTCAAGGATCCTTTAGGTGCTTTGGTCACTGATCCCGCTTTGGTGCCTTATGTTTTTGTCTCTTTCTTCGTGGGACCTCTTATCTCCACATGCAGCCCTCTCGAAGCCCTCGTTGCAGGAGCTGAAGGAGTGCATTCGGCGGCTGCTCTCGATGGATCAGGTTGGTTTCCTCTCTACTCCGGTCCTGGACTCTGAGATTCGTGATACTCTATTTTCTCTCGCTTGTGGAAAAGCTCCTAGGCCTGATGATTTTACTATTGAGTTTTATAAGTACAATTGGGAGATTGTGGGTCCTCTGGTGGTAGAGGCGGTGAAGGATTTCTTTTCATCGGGTCGGTTGCTTAGAGAGGTAAACAAAGACGATCTTAACTTTGGTGTCGAAGGTTCCATACGCTTGTGTTGTCTCACATTTTCGGCTCATAGCTTGTTGTAACACCATTTACAAAATCATTACTAAGGTTTTGGCTAACCGCCTAGCAGCTGTCTTGAATGACTTGATTAGTCCGTCTCAGAATGCTTTTGTGAAGGGAAAAAGAATCAGGGACAATATCCTCTTAGCCTAGGAATTGTTTGCAGGTTTCCACCTAGAGCCGTATCTACCTAAGTGCGCTATTAAGGTAGATTTCCAGAAGGCCTATGATATGGTAGATTGAGATTTCCTTGAGCTTACCCTCTCAGCTTTTAGCTTCCGAGAGTGGATGATCGGACTCATCATGGTTTGTGTTCACACTCCAAAGTTTTCCATTTCGATCAATGGTGAGCTTCATGGTTTCTTCTCAGGTGGGCGTGGCCTTTGGCAAGGGGACTCGATGTCTCCATATCTTTTTACCCTTGTGATGGAGATTTTTTTTATGATCCTAGTTTCTTGCACTTCACATAAGGACTCCAAGTATTTCTGAAGGTATAAAGCTGTGAAACTATCTCATCTTTTTTTCGCTGATGATGTCTTTCTTTTCTGTAAGGCTGATTCGGCGTTGGTGTCCCTCCTTAAAAGAGACATTGATATCTTCTCCTCTTGGAGTGGTTTGCTACTTAACAAAAACAAGAGTGAAGTGTTTCTTGCGGGTGGTTCTGATTCCGTTCGAAGGAACAGTCTTTTGACGTTTGGCTTCCAAGAAGATAAGTTTTCGATATGCTACCTAGGGGTACCTATTATTTCCAAGAGGCTTGGAAAGGCAGATTGTGTGACTCTTATTGACCGAATCACAACCAGGGTTCAGTCATGGGCTCAACTGTTTCTTTCCTTCGCTGGAAGACTTCAGTTGATCAGGTCGGTGCTTCATTCTATCCAAGCTTTCTAGGTTAGTGTTTTTACCCTTCCCTATTTGGTTTTAGATCGTATTGAGTGTATCTTAAGACAGTTTCTTTGGAATGGGTCTACCTTGGGTCGAGGCGGAGCTAAAGTTTCTTGGGAAGATGTTTGTGCTCCTAAGGAAGAGGATGGACTAGGTATTCAAAGATTGTGAGATTGCGCAAAAAGCAGCCATGGTGAAATATATTTGGATCTTGTTTATGATAAAGAGTCCTTGTAGTGTCGGTGGATTCACTCTAATTTTTTAAAAAGAGGACATTTTTGGGTCTCCATCGTTCCTACCGTGTGCTCTTGGGCGTGGAGGAAAATCCTGCAGTTGAGGAGGGATTTCAGGTTATACTTTATTTGGGAAGTGGATGATGGTGGCTCTGTTTCTCTATGGTTCAATAACTAGTATAAAGAAGGCCCCTTGTGTTTTTTTATTCCGGTTTCTCTTATGGAGGGCTATGGCCTCTCGAAGCTTGCGACGGTGGCAGACCTCACTTCTCTGGCGGGGCGGGTCTTTAGGTCCCTCTTGGAGTGTTTGGATTTTTCCATCTCGATTCTTACTCGAGTGCCTGACCGGTTCTCTTGGTGCGATTCCTCTTTTAGTATTTTCTCGATGGCCTCTGCTTGGGATGCCATAAGGAGTAAAAAGAATCGGGTCCCTTGGGCTAAGTTTATCCGGAATAATGCCATTGCTCCTGGATGTCAATTCCACCTTTGGTTAATCACCGGAATCGCCTACCAACGCAGGCTTTCCTCCTATCTTATGGTAGAATTGGCTATAAAGTATGCGCTTTTTGTATTGTCACTCCAGACTCTATCGACCATCTCTCCTGTGCTTGTCCCGTCTCAACAACTCTTGCTTTTTTTTTGGGCTATTGGATGTAATCTTCCATGGCATAATAGATCTTGGGCAGAAAATCTCCTTTGGGCTTTGAATTTCTTGATTGGTAAGGATTTCTTCCATTCAATTGCTCGGTTCTCTTTTGGAGCAATGTGCTATTTAATTTGGAAGAAAAGAAATAGCATCATTTTCTGGGGTGAAACGCTTAAGGTTTTGGCTTTGAAGAATCAACTTGTCAAAGTTGTTAAAGATAAAGTGTTGACCTTCAACAACGTGCCGCACGACTTTCGTAGCAGGCGTCTTCAATGAGGGTGGGGCTTTGACTCTTCTGTTTTTGTTGGTAGGCCTACCCATTCTCCTTAGTGGTGCTTCTTCTGCTAGGGTTGGTCAGTTGGTGTTGTTCCTTTTGGGTTTGCGGCCCCGTTGCTGTGTTGTGTTGCCTTGCTGACAGTTGTTTTTTTTTTTTTTGGTTTGCTTGGTGGTGGTTTTCTTTTGTTTGCCAGTATGTTTCGGCTTCCTTGTTTTCCATTGTTTTTGTTTTCTTTTACATCGGCTCCCTTTCACTCTTTTTTGCTCATGCATTATGATTGAAAGTTTTTGGCGTCGGTTTTTTGTATAGTTGACTTTTGCTCTATGTATTCTTACCTTACCAAAAAAAAAAAAAAAGCAGCACATTAATTTGTTTGCTCCCAAGAAGAGAAACCAAGAAAGGAAGAAATAGTTACCCTAGCCATGGAGCATCATCATCTGCAAGAAAGCTGAAAGGCCATGTCTTTTTTATTTCTACCTTTTGGTATTTTTAATGTACATGTCCTCGCTATGGGACTGATTTCGACAGGTTCATAACGGGACCATCCTATACCTGCAGACAGACATGTGTGCTCTGAGCTCCTCAACAGATTGAAGCCAGAAACTTTGCGTGGCATATCTTCCTAAGTCTTAAATTTAGCATGTGGGTGTTTCGAAGAAGCTTGATTTTCGCTATAAGTCAGCGTGAGTCTCCAATTAATGTGATTTAGCACCACTTGGAAAAAAAAAATGAAGTTGATTTTTGCAAATGTGGACCTGGTGTGGAGTGAAATCTCCTGATTTGTGATGTATCTCACTCTCTCTATTCTCCTCAACTGCACATCTCTTGCTCCGCAATTCCGAAATCCGAGTTTGTTCATCAAGCTCATATCTGCGGAATATTCATTAATTCCTGAGTTGAGATCAAGGATTTCTTCAAATATGCTAAGTAAATTTCAAGAGGTAATGGTAATTTTTTGTGACGTGTTAAGAGGCTTATATTGTTCACTTGTAACTTCCTAAATATGTAGGTAAATCACAGAGTCGGTAATCTTCGCCATATCTAAGGTTCTTAACTGGGTCTCTGATGGTGGATTGATCGACTCAAAACTACCCCAGTTTGCAGCATTGAGTCGCATATGTCGAAGGACATGTATCGTTTCGAATTTTCATTTCAAAAGAACCATACAATTCTTCAATTTTTTGGTAGAACACACAAGTTCATGATTTACACCGTTGCATATTGGAAAACAATTGCCGCGGGGTAAAGCTTTCCGTAATACTTGGAAACAGTGGGAAAAGAGAACCAGATTTTTAGTGTACATTCTCAGTCGTGTCCTGTTATTCTTCTGTCCCTATACAAGAGAACCTCCTGAACTACGTCTGAGCCATTGATAACCAAATTTATGAGAAGCCATGCTCAAGCCTTTCGAATTTGTGTACAGTATCAGCTGAAGCTCTTTGAGACATTCGGCCATCGGCAGTCTCTCCCCACTGTCAGGATGGACGCAGCGTGATGCCAAGTTCGCGAACATGATTATGGATTCCATTGTGTATGACGTCCGGTTCATCTCAGGATCTATCAGCTTCCGCAACTTCTTCTGGTCATTCAAGACGTGCCTCACCTGCAATTCCCAGCGCATTGCTTAGCCACATGATTTTCGTATGAAAATAGAGTGTCAAACTTCTCTTGAAATCGTTAGAAAGGTTATTATTTTACCAGTAGGACCAGAGTTTGGTCATTCGGTCCTTGGTTTAAGTCCACGGCTCTTCGCCCCGTCAAGAGCTCGAGAAGCACCACGCCAAATGCATAAAAATCGCTTTGCAAAGTGAGTTTTCCTGTCTGTTGCCAGAGGAGAGACAATGAATCCGTTTCGGCACTTGAAGCGAAAATGAAACACACACAGGAGCACACGCCTAGTGTAAATAAACCGAAATCTTTTAGCCCCGATTATTGTCTCATATAACATTCTTTAAAAAATGATGCTTAGTCGACACCTTTCTTTCCTAGAACCTTCTGTATCCACCAGTCCAGTTCTTAACAGCTCTTGATTCTGTTATTTGAGTGTGGAGGACATTGTGATTTAAATAGATAAAAAGGGAGAAGATGGGAAGAGGTTTTGCAATATAAGTATCTTTCATGTGAATTAACTTTCGCCCAAAGCCAGTCGATCAGAGTCGAACAACGGCGAAAGCGATGTCAATGGATGTCAAGTCCTAATGGGTGTGATGCATCATTGTCTTTCTAAGTTAGTGTGATGGTCGGACAGCTTGAATTAAAGGTCCCTTTCTTTGGGCTCTTCAAGACAGATTGGGCCATGTCGTGAAACTGACAATATCCTACGAAGAAGATCTATATCGTACATTTCTCGGGCCGCCCAATGCCCGATTATCCTGTCAGCCCAATCCGTGGTTGGACTAAACCGTCCCCATGACACCAGTTGGAGAGAAAATATGGGGTGATCCGGGAGCGCCAAGTCAGCGTGGTCCGGGACCAATCATGGAGCGCCACGTGGACCGACGAGGCGCCGTGGGTCCGGCTCGCCAAGATGGAATTTCTGCAGGTAAAATAATCTTCTTTCTCTCTTTTCTGGCCTGCACGCTAGCCCTGCGCTCTGCGTTCTCTCCTCCGCAGAGTCTCCACGCATTTATTGTATTCTCTTTCTTCTTCCTCGTTCTTTCCTTCTGAGAAAATGAAGAGCCATTCCAAGCGAGCGAAGCTTCCAAATATCGAATCTCTGATTTCGCTCTCGTTTGCTACTCCGCGCTTGTTGTTGCTGCTCCGGCATTGCGTTTGTCAAGCGGCCGTTCACCGCCGTCGCCCGGCGCTCTCTCGCTCGCTCGCTGCTCCTGTCGCTTCCTCTGTCTCCGCTTCGGCGCTCACTCTTTGCTCCGTTGTTCGCTCCGTCTCTGCTCTGGCCCCGCTTTCCTTCGCGCATTAATCTGCTGGGGCGGCTGAGATCCGGGTTCCCATTTCTGCAACCACCTGCAGAGCAGCGTCGACGACCTCCGACAGCAATCCATCGATCGCCGTCCCATCCCTCTCGGTCCCCTCTCTCTCTCTCCTCTCCCTCCCTCCCTCCTGAGATCTCCCCCTTCTTCTGATTCTCTCGTAGCTCTTAAAGCTGTGAATAGCATTTGTCGCGACTTCTTTTAGGCGTCAACAGCATTACTGAGTTAAATCTCTTCTCATTTCACTTGCTATTGCTAGTTGCTTTGTGCTTCCTTTGGATATTGAGCCGAGAAAAGTTGCAAGGGGTGATTTTTATTTCGCGTTTTCCTTCTTCTCAGCCGATTGATTTTTTGGGGCAATGGTAAAAGAACAATGAAATTAAGTAGGAGTTGAAAGGAATGAAAACGTGCAAGTCAGTTATGTGCAGACCTTGACGTCCTGGTTTTGTTTCGTAGATGTTGATGATGTTGAAGAAGATATAGTCGATGACTTATCGAGCCCTCTCGAACTTTATCCTAATTTTCCACTATCAAATGATGGATTTGACCAGCCACCTTCATGTTCGGGGTGACTTACTGCGGCGGCTTCATGAACCTCCTCTGCTATTAATTTTATCTTCTCGCCCCAATTAAAAATCAATAGGATAAGATGCATGACGTGGAGGGACCATATCAAACTGCTACGGTGAACTTGGGGGCAAGTGAAGGTACTGATAGAAAATATATGCGTGGATTATTGCTTAATTAGATTCATTTAAGTTCACTCTCCCCACTCCCAGACTTTATACTTACATGATTTGATACACTTGAAACCAGTTGAAGGTCCAAAATCTGTAGTTAAGGCATCAAAAGATGAGTAAGGGAGTCTTCCTTCCTGCATGAAAAGTCTTGCATTATGGCAGGCATGAAACTCTAGCTTTGTATTTGTCTCTTACTCTTAGCAGATGCACTGCAGGCAATCACTTTTATATTTTATATTAAGCTGCTGTCATAAGGCCATCAAGGCTAGTAGCGCATGAACAATACTTTCTTTTGAAACAGAAGCAGTGTGCTTACTTGAATCCTACTAGTACAGTCTCCCAGAGAATTTTGGAAATGAAGAAGGTTAGATGGTTTCATAGCATTAGAACATTGGCAAACTAGTACATGTTACTTGAGGTGTGAAATCGTCCTCCCAACTGCACGGTTCTGTATCCTTTCTCGCCTAATTTGCACATTTTACTCTGCGGGATTTGCTTATAACTGTTGAGATGATAAACTCATACATAAGCAAGAAAGAGTACTGTTCCGAAAACAAGAGCTTCTTTCAAGATGAAATATCATCATTGACATTGGGTGCGTATATAACATTAGTAGTGATATGAATCTCTGAGTGACCATGAAAGCAATTGCTGCAAACTGACCAGTGCTTGCCTTAATAAGCCTGTTGTCCGTAACTTGATGCCCTCTGAAAACTTTATTTTACTAAAATATGTATAGCCATCCTTGTATTCTTTTTCCTCATTGAGTCTTATATTGGGATTTTCCCTAATCACTTAGGATGATTCATTGTTACTGCTTACTGTAAGCCCCAAGGCAAGATCCTATCTGCTGCTGCTTGCTCGCATGAAGCACCTGGTTATTGAGACAGTTGATGGATTTATCTCATGCAGAGTTTTATAGAAGGAAGCACCTTCACAGAAATATACTTGTTGGAATTACAATGTCTAGTTTGTATCAGCCTTTCAGACATGCATTGTCATGCACAAGGCTTGACATAAACATTTTTCCAAGCATGAGTTTTGTGGAGAAATCATCTTATGTTAAATGATTACTCTATTACAGTACCCTGCAATTTTCATCTCAATTGCTAGGGTCAATTAATCTGAAAAAATTGCTTAATTGCCATGTGATTCGACTCTCGATGGTTACCAAAGAGTCATCTCCTTGTTTGTTGTGGTGAAGCGAAAGAAGGAAGAAAGTATTAAAGAGAAAATGCAGGGGAACATATGTTTAGATCGATGACTGAATGATCAATTTGCAGTCATTGGGCAGGCAACTAATGGTTACACGTGCATTTTATCCGTTGCATTTTCGAGTTCTGGTGGTAGTCGTAGACTGCAGCGTGGTCTTCTTATGTTAGACGACAGTTGTTTTGTAAAGCACATTCTTGAATACAGTCAACGATCACCGTATTTCATAGGGAAGTAGGGAGGATGCAATTTGGACTAGTGAATTTACAATTTTTGTGGGCATCCCCCCTTGACAAGAGCCAAGTTGGAAGAGGCATAGTATGAACGAGAAGCAATCGTTTCTTCTCCCTTTTATTTGTTTGATCCATTCTTTGTTGCCCTTTGACGTTCCGGTAAAGGATCAAGAAGACCGTGCAAATCAAAGAGTACAACACTCAACCTGCTGCACATCGAATATACATTCAGTTTTGTACCATTGATAGCAAGGCCTAATCTGTGCAGGTACATGGAATAAGCTCATGATAGAAATGTTTCTCGTTTTTGTTATCCATGTCAGAGGTCTCTCTGACTCGCATCAAGCATAGTTCTTTTCCACCCCACCCAAGTTCCAAGGTTCGATTTCTTAGCTACTATCCTGCGTGCGCCCTTGCTATGATACCACGATCTCTAAAAGTTTTTTGACGCCAGCCCAGCACCGACTGTGACTGCCTAGCAGAGCAAGGAACTCGCTATGAAACTATCCTGCAATCATTCAAGCAGATCAAAAAGTTGAAGGCATAGCATAGCAATACTGAAATTATATAAGAAGTTGCACACATTGACATCCTGAAAGAGATGAAAGCTTGCATAACTGCATTTTACCTACAAAAACCACCGGCTTGAGAGAATCATTCAGACCAAAGTAAAGCCTGCGGTAGACTATTATCCCAACACACGAAACGGTGAATCCATGGTAGAGACTAGCGATATCATCAGACTTGAGTGCCTTCCTGTAGACATTGATCAAGCCGTTGAACTGCCTCTTGCTGCCCGTCTTGGCGACCTTAGCATCATTTGCCATCAGGTCCAAGCATAATCCACGGAATACAAAAGGAGAGGTGGCGCCAGTGGCTCCACCAGATGCCAAGTTGTTGGTGAACCACTTCCAGTGGCCATCTGTCACACCCCAATTCACAAGAAGAAGGGGCATGACACGGCCGTCCTTTTACCAAAGGACGCAGCCTCAACGTAACCAAAATTCAACCCGATATCAACATATATACATCTATATATATATATATATATATATATATATATATATTTGACAAAAAGGGGCACTTGGTTACAATATCTATATCGAGTATATCTATAATCCACAAAAATCAAAACACAAACCTTCTACAAGGACTAACTTATAAACCTATTAACTATGCACAAGTCATACCAAAAAGTTCGACCACAAAAGTCTTCCCCGAGCAAACGCTCACGCCTACTCGCAACTCGTTGAAGAACCTGAAAAACAAGTATAAGAAAGGAGTGAGATACTACGACTTAGTGAGTAACACATTTCTTCTAAGCGGATCGAGAAATCACTATGCACATTTAAAACATAACTCAAATACATAATCATAACTCAAATACCAAAATACCAATGGTCCAATCCATTAGTCAATATCATAAAACATGCATCAATGGTCTATTCCATTGATTAATCTCATCAAATCACATCGATGGTCCATTCCATCGACCAAACTCAAATCACACGTCAATAGTCCACTCCATTGACCAATTCATGCTCAAATGTCTAGCCATGGTCATGCGTAACGCCCGTGACAAGACGACCAAGATTCCCCTTGACAAGGTCTCCACCTATTATTAGTCGGTGGCTCAGCCCACGAGAATATCCAGAATAGTATGCGCATACCCAAACCCCTCATGGTCCACAGAGACATTGAGCACTAACCACCAATCACAATATCCAGTAATCCAACATTATAAAGAGAATCATATCACAACTCGAAATTTGATATATAAATATCAAATCATTCTCCAAAACATTTCAAGATTCTTTCACAAAGAATTTCACAATTTCTTTTTCAAACAACTATTCAAATCGAAGTCGAATATAACTCCCTTCAAATAACAAAAATGTCAGTAATAGCTCGATCCTGTTTAATGCAACAAAATATGTTTTTTATCAACTCATGGAATATATAATCCACCACGTTTCTCAAAACATGAGTTTAAAATACAAAGAAGAAATAGTGTCACTCACTTGAGAAAAGCCAAAAATCAACTACGACGCTCATACAAACCAACGCATTCGGATTCCTAATAATTAACGGAAAAATAATATCAAAAGGCCAAGTAAAAACGATATTCTTATAACGACTCGCCCATACTAGGCCTATTAGTCGATAAAACGACACCTACGCGCCCCAAAAGCTCACAATTTAACAGAAACCTATCATTTTCAGCTAGGCGCGGCCCATGCGCCAACTTCGTCATGCCATAGCTCCCTCCACAAAATTCTGTTTCAAGCCGTCTTATAATCTTTAGAAAGCTCTCTTAGCGTATAACAACAACCCCAACTCAGCCACCCCAAAATAGTACCAAAACGATGAAAAAAGTGACTTGAAGCCACTGATCGTTATAGTACCAGATTGCGCCCCCAACTTCAAAATTCCGTTTCGAACAAACCACAAGCTCAAATCACGATCTATAAGATGCCATAACTTCACAACATCCCAAAGTACCATTTCTAACAAAATATACAGCTTAACGACTCAAAAATCGGACTTCGCCACACAAATACCCAAGAAATCTGAATTTCGAGCCCTAATTGCGATGATTGCTTCAAGTAAGTGATTAAAGGCTTCAATTTCTTACCGGCCTTGCAAAACACTCTTGAGTCGGCTTGATGAGGCGTCCGGACCACAAGTGTGCCAAAATTTTTCCCTTTTTCTCCTTTTCCTTTCTCTTCTTTCTCTCCTCCCCTTTTTCGCGTTTTCCCCCGTTTCTGCCCGCTGCTCTTCTCTTTCGCTCCCTCTTTCTCTCTTTTTAAACTCAGCCGAAGCTTCTTCCGCTTTTCTCCAGCCTCCCTTTTTGACTTTTCAACCCTTTATTTTTCTTTTATTTTATTTTCTTTTCTTGTTTTAAAGCCCATATATTACATTTTTCCCTCCTTAAAAAAAAAAAATTTCGTCATCGAAATTTACAGGCACCTCAATCATGAAACAAGAGAGGGTATTTGCGCCTTGCCTCTTCCTCGAGTTCCCAAGTGGCCTCTCTCTCTCTCTCTCTCTGATTTTGCCATTAGATCTTCACATAAAGAATAGTGCGTCATCGCAACACCTAATCCTTCTTATCAATAATACGAATGGGCTGCTCTTCGTACGTTAAGTTTTCTCTCAACTTCAATGGTGTAAAATCCAATACGTGATCAAGATTTGGCACATGTTTCCGTAATAAAGATACATGAAACACATTATGGACTCCGGATAATGCTAGAGGTAAAGCTAGCTTATAAGCAACTTCATCAATCTTTTCTAATATAAAAAATGGTCCCACGTACCTTGGGCTTAATTTACCACGCGTGCTAAATCTCATGACGCCCTTCATAGGAGAAACCTTCAAGAACACATGATCTCCTACATTAAATTCTACCTTGCGTTTCTTAAGGTCTGCAAAACTTTTCTGACGGCTTTGAGCTGTTTTCAAACGCTCTTGAATGAGTCTGATTTTCTCTTCTGATTATTGTATGAATTCAGGGCCGGTTAATCTTTTCTCACCAATATCATCCCAGCAAATAGGAGTCCTACATTTACGCCCATACAAAGTTTCAAAAGGAGCCATTTTAATACTAGAATGATAGCTGTTATTATAAAAAAAACTCTGCCAAGTGTAAATGTTCATCCCACGAACCACCAAAGTCAAATAATGCAAGATCGTAGCATATCCTCTAATGTCTGAATAGTTCTTTTTGACTGGCCATCCGTTTGTGGATGAAAAGCTGTGCTAAAGTTGAGTTGAGTACCTAACACCCCTTGTAAACTCTTCCAAAAGTTGAACACAAACCTAGGATGTCTATCGGAAACAATACTCACTATAACTCCATGAAGTCTCACTATCTCATTGACGTATCGCTTCGCCATGTCTTCAAGTGAAAGACCGAATCGATAAGACAAAAAGTGTGCAGATTTAGTCAATCAATCAACAATCACCCATATGGCATTCTTACCACTAGGCGTCCTCGGTAAGCCGACGATGAAATCCATGGTAATATGCTCCCACTTCCATTTAGGTATTTCAAGTGGGTGTAGCTGGCCACCTGATTTCTGATGCTCAACTTTCACTTGCTGGCAAATTAGACATTGGTCGACAAACTTCACAATATCTTTCTTCATATTGATCCACCAAAAATTTCCTCTCAAATCCCTGTACATCTTGGTGCTTCCTGGATGAATCAAGAATCTAGTGCTATGAGCTTCTTGTAATATCTCCTTTTTCAATTCTGAATCATTATGAACACATAATCGACCACGAAACCTCAATAACCCATCTACATGGATACTAAAGTCATCTTGTTTCCCAGCTTCTACACCTTCTTTAATCTTCTCCAATTGAGGATCTTCATTTTGTTTAGCCTTGATTCTGTCAATCAATGTCAGTTGTATTCGAAGATTAGCCAATTGAACACCAAGCCGATGGACCAAAACCTCCAGGTCCAGCTTTCTTATATCCTCAAGAATAGGCTTTTGAGAAGTGAGCAATGCTGCCATATTTCCAGAGGATTTGCGACTCAAGGCATCGGCTACCACGTTAGCTTTACCTGGATGGTAATTGATGGATAAGTCATAATCCTTCAGAAGTTCTAGCGATCTCCTCTGCCTCATGTTAAGTTCTTTCTGAGTAAAAATATATTTCAAACTTTTCTGATCGGTAAAGACTTCACATTTCTCACCATACAAGTAGTGCCGCCATATTTTTAATGCAAACACAACCGCCGCCAACTCCAGGTCATGAGTAGGATAGTTCTTCTCATAAGCCTTCAATTGTTTAGAGGCATATGCCACAACTTTACCATCTTGCATAAGAACACAACCTAAACCTTCCTTAGATGCATCGCAATAAATTGTAAAGCCACCAATTCCTAAAGGCAAAGTCAATATAGGAGCTGGCACCTAAACCTTCCTTAGATGCGCTCATATTGATTTGACCATACAAATTTAACTCCCTTCTGAGTTAGGCGAGTAAGTGGACTGGCAATTTTAGAAAACCCTTCTATAAATCTCCTGTAATAACCTGCTAACCCAAGAAAACTTCTCACCTCCGTGACATTGGTAGGGCGATTCCATTGAACAACTGCTTCAACTTTCTTTGAATCAACTGAGATACCATCCTTTGATATTACATGACCCAAGAATTCTATATGATCAAGCCAGAAGGCACACTTACTAAATTTAGAATACAACTTCTTTTCACGCAAAGTTTGTAAAACAACTCTCAAGTGTTGTTCATGTTCTCCCAAACTCCTTGAATACACCAAAATATCATCGATAAATACCACAATAAATCTGTCAAGAAATTGCCCGAATACCCCGTTTATCAAATCCATGAAAGCCGCAAGTGTATTCGTTAACCCAAAAGGCATGACAAGGAATTCATAATGCCCATACCTTGTTCTGAAAGCAGTCTTTGGCACATCATCAACTTTTATCTTCAACTGATGATACCCAAAACGAAGATCGATCTTAGAAAATACCTGAGCCCTTTGAAATTGATCAAATAAATCATCAATACGAGGTAAAGGATATTTATTTTTGATCGTCACCTTGTTAAGTTCTCAATAATCCATGCAAAGTCGCATACTACCATCTTTCTTCTTCACAAATAGAACAGGAGCTCCCCAAGGTGATACACTAGGTCTAATAAAACCCTTATCCAAAAGCTCTTGCAGTTGAGTCTTCAATTCACTCAATTCAGAAGGTGCCATCCGATATGGGGTCTTAGAAATTGGTGTTGTACCAGGCATTAAATCGATGCAAAACTCTATCTCTCTATCAGGAGGCAAGCCAGGTAAATCTTCAGGAAATACATCAGGAAATTCTCTGACAACATGAACATTTTCTAGCTTTACCGGCTCCTTACTTGTATCTTTTACACAAGCCAAATAACCGTAACAACCCTTTCTCAAAAGCTTTCTTGCTCGCATAGCTGAAATTAACCTTGGAAAAATGCCATCATAACTTCCCGAAAAAGAGAATTCTGGTTGATTTGGAGGTCGAAAAATAACTTTCTTTGAATAACAATCGACAGTGGCATGATATTTTGATAACCAATCCATCCTTAGAATAACATCAAAATCTCGTATATCTAACTCCACCAAATCCACAAGCAATGGTACATCATCAATTCGCAACAAACAATTCTTGAAAACACGATTAGCAATCAAGAAATCACCAGTGGGAGTATCGATACACAATTCATATTTTAGAAGCTCAGGCAACACATCAAGTTTCTTTGCAAAGTCAATGGAAGTAAAGGAATGCGTGGCATCAAGATCAAACAATGCATAAGCAAGTTGCAAGGCAATAGAAATATTACCTGCAACAACTGTATTAGAAGCCGCCGCATCCTCTCCTGTCATCGTAAAAAATTTCCCAGTCATCCTTTGCCTTTGCTGGCCTTCTTGTGGCCTATCAATTGGAGGTGCGGTCTTCCTCATAGAACAAGTATAGGCTCGATGTCCAGGTTGTCCACATACAAAACATACTCTACTATCTCCAGGGACATTCTTCTATGTTGGACAATCACGTGTCATATGTCCCATTTTTCCACAAGTGAAACATGCTCCTCTCTTGCGGTAACAAGGACTGCTATGTCGTTTCCCACATGTAGTACAAGGGCTTGGATTATTCTGAATTCTAGGCTTTCCTGGCTGATTAAAAGCTTTCCTCTTTCCACTGCCACCGGCGCCGCTATCCTGATAGTCAGTGAATCTCAACTTCTTATGTTGAGGTATGCCTTGCACATCTCGCTCCAGAATCTTTTGTTCCACTCTGATCGCTCGTTCCAGCACGTCTTTATAAGATGTCAATGCTAGAGGTGTGAGTGCCAAACCAATTTCATACCGGAGCCCCCTCTGAAAGTGATCAGTTTTATCTTGCTCATTAGACACATATTGCTCAGCAAATCTATTCATTTGATTAAAGCGGGCTGCATACTCCAAAACCGTGGAGTCGCCTTGAGATATGTGTATAAAATCACTCTTCATTTTTGTCTGAAATGACATCGGGAAGAATTGGGTATTGAAAGCTTGCTTAAAGTCCTCCCAAACTATAGCACCACCCCTATCTCCAAGAGCTGGCTTCATTTTCTCCCACCAATGCTCTACTTCACCTTCTAAGTATCAAGAAGCAAAAATAACCTTCTTATCTTCGGGAACACCTTTAGCTTCAAAGATCCCTTCAATCTTTTTAGTCCACCGCTCAGCTGCAAGAGGATCAGCTTTCCCATCATAAGTGGGTGATTTCACCTTTTCGAATTGCGCAAAGGTGTATGAGCCAGTTGCTCCATCTCCACTTAATTCATTTGCCTGACGATACCAATGAATCATGGCTTGCTCAAAGTCACTCGGGGGAAATGACCGTTGGTTAACTTCCCTGACTTCATGCGAGTTAGGACTTTCATCACGCCAATCCTCCCGTCTCCTCCTTAGAGACACACCTCAAGAAGCTTGAGGCGTGTCTCTAGCATTAGGGGCTACAACATGCTTGCCTTTACTATTTCTACGAAGCGAAGCAAATGTCTCCGAGTCACGCATGATCACCCGAATCCAAGAACGGAGCTAGAACTTAATATCTAAAAGGCTAACGCGTTAAAAAAAAAAAAAATCTATCACACAATCTCATATCATCCCATATCTACCCAAACAAATCAAAACTTAGGCTCTGATACCAACAAATGTCACACCCCGATTCACAAGAAGAAGGGGCATGACACGGCCATCTTTTTACCAAAGGACGCAGCCTCAACGTAACCAAAATTCAACCCGATATCAACATATATACATCCACATATATATATTTGACAAAAAAGGGCACTTGGTTACAATATCTATATCAAAGTATATCTATAATCCACAAAAATCAAAACACAAACCTTCTACAATGACTAATTTATAAACCTATTAACTATGCACAAGTCATACCAAAAAGTTCCACCACAAAAGTCTTCCCCAAGCGAACGCTCACGCCTACTCGCGACCCACTGAAGAACCTAAAAACAAATATAAGAAAGGAGTGAGCTACTACGACTTAGTGAGTAACACATTTCTTCTAAGCGGATCGAGAAATCACTATGCACATTTAAAACATAACTCAAATACATAATCATAACTCAAATATCAAAATACCAATGGTCCAATCCATTAGTCAATCTCATAAAACATGCATTAATAGTCTATTCCATTGATTAATCTCATCAAATCACATCGATGGTCCATTCCATACCAAACTCAAATCACACATCAATGGTCCACTCCATTGACCAATTCATGCTCAAATGTCTAGCCATGGTCACGCGTAACGCCCGTGACAAGACGATCAAGATTCCCCCTTGGCAAGGTCTCCACCTATTATTAGCCAGTGGCTCGGCCCACAAGAATATTCTAGAATAGTATGCGCATACCCACACCCCTCAGGGTCCACAGAGACATTAAGCACCAACCACCAATCACAATATCCAGTAATTCAACATTAGAAAGAGAATCATATCACAACTCGAAATTTGATATATAAATATCAAAGCATTCTCCAAAACATTTCAAGATTATTTCACAAAGAATTTCACAAATCCTTTTTCAAACAACTATTCAAATCGAAGTCGGAATATAACTCCCTTTGAATAACAAAAATGTCAGTAATAGCTCGATCCTGTTTAATGCAACAAAATATGCTTTTTATCAACTCATGGAATATATAATCCACCACGTTTTCAAAACATGAGTTTAAAATACAAAAAAAAAATAGTGTTACTCACTTGAGAAAAGCCAAAAATCAACTACCATGCTCATACGAACCAACACATTCGGATTCCTAACAATTAACGGAAAAATAATATCAAAATGCCGAGTAAAAAGGATATTCTTATAACGACTTGCCCATACTAGACTTATTAGTCGATAACGACACCTACGCACCCCAAAAGCTCACAATTTAACAGAAACCTATCATTTTCAGCTAGGTGCAGTCCATGCGCCAACTTCGTCACTCCATCACTCCCTCCACAAAATTCCGTTTTAAGCCGTCTTATAGTCTTTAGAAAGCTCTCTTAGCGTACAACAACCCCAACTCAGCCACCCCAAAATAGTACTGAAAACGACAAAAAAAGAGACTCGAAGCCACTGATCGTTACAGTACCAGATTATGCCCCCCAACTTCAAAATTCCGTTCCGAACAAACCGCAAGCTCAAATCACGATCCGTAAGATGCCATAGCTTCACAACATCCCAAAGTACCATTTCTAACAAAATATACAGCTTAACGACTCAAAAATCGGGCTTCGCCACATAAATACCCAAGAAATCCGAATTTCGAGCCCTAATTGCGACGATTGCTTCAAGTAAGTGATTAAAGGCTTCAATTTCTTACCGGCCTTGCAAAACACTCTTGAGTCGACTTGATGAGGCGTCCGGACCACAAGCGTGCCAATTTTTTTTTCTTTTTCTCTTTTTCCTTTCTCTTCTTTCTCTCCTCTCCTTTTTCGCGTTTTCCCCTGTTTCTGTCCGCTGCTCTTCACTTTCACTCCCTCTTTCTCTCTTTTTAAACTCAGCCGAAGCTTCTTCCACTTTTCTTCAGGCTCCCTTTTTGACTTTTCAACCCTTTCTTTTTTCTTTTATTTTATTTTATTTTTTTGTTTTAAAGCCCAAATATTACACCATCCCTTTCTTTCTTGGAACATCCTCTAGAAATGATCTCTGAATGCAAAGTTCAGGGCCTGGTTTGGGGAAGAAGTTACTAATGAACCCGAAAAGCATATCGCGAGAAACCGACCTGGGTCGGGAAGTATCCGAGCACAATTGACAGTGTGGCCTCTCCACAAAGCAAGCATGCCTTCGTCTTTGATGACCCTCGCAAAATAGTCCGTGATCCCTGTTCAGATAGGCTACCGGACTTGAGCATTTCGTCTCGATTTTGGATCAACAGCTTGACGCGTTCAATCGGAGCAGCTGCCGACTTGGAAACAGCTGCAGAAACCGCTCCCATAAGGAAATTCTCTAAGAAAGCGGACACTTTTTTCTCAGCCCGAGCTTGAACCCAAATGGGAGAGAGGACAGAAGCGCCAGACCACTGCCCCCAAAATGCTGGAGATAGAGTACTCCGCGACGCTCCATGGCTACAAGCCCACAATGCTCGTGAGATCGTGCGGTCCGTAATTTCTCACGCAGATGGCATGCAAAAGAGATATAAAGTGAGACTGCCCGTGAATTTTTTGAATCACCGACGGATGCTGCAATCCATCGGCCATGTTTGCAACAGAGGATGGGAACCTGCAATTGGAGCTCCTGAGTGTGCAATATTCAAACAGGACCACAAAACAAGCAGAACATCTTGCGATTGATCAAGGCAAGAAGCTCCTTCAGTGCACAGAAGCATTCCCATCATCCATTACTTTTGCGTTCTCATGTTGATCATGACGTCTGTCATAGGTAAGGAAACATACAGGAGAACATCACGGCGAACGTGAGTAACCACAGATATACCGCTTTAGCATGAAGATCCTAGAATCTGAGATAATCGGAACGACCATATCATCTAGAAGCACAGATTCTGCAGGTGGTTGCAGAAATGGGATCCCCGGATCTCGGCCGCCCCAGCAGATTAATGCGCGAAGGAAAGCGGCGCCAGAGCAGAGACGGAGCGAGCAATGGAGCAAAGAGCGAGCGCCGAAGCAAAGACAGAGGAAGCGACAGGAGCAGCGAGCGAGCGAGAGAGCGCCGGGCGACGGTGGGGAACGGCCGCTTGACAAACGCAATGCCGGAGCAGCAACAACAAGCGCAGTAGCAAACGAGAGCGAAACTACAGATTCAAAATTTGAAAGCTTGCTCGCTTGTAATGTCTCTTCTTTTTCTCAGAAGGAAAGAACGAGGAAGAGGAAAGAGAATACAATAAATGCGTCCTAGATTATTTTACCTGCAGAAATTCCATCTTGGCGAGCCGGCCCCACGGCGCCTCGTCGGTCCACGTGGTGCTCCGTGATTGGTCTGGGACCATGCTGACATGGCACTCCCGAACCACCCAATATTTTCTCCCAGTTGGATACAATGCTTTATTTTGGGGTACAACATACAATCCCTAAACTTTAACTTAATATATAACGTGAAGTCTAAATTTTTAATTTTTTAATATGATCCTTATGCTTTTGGTAAATATATTATATAGTAAAATGTTTAATATAGTCATTCCATTAATTCAAGATCAATGATAGTATTTAACTTCAATAACTAAATTGATTATGTACCAAAAGTTGAAGAATTATATTGAATAAATTAAAATTTTAGGGATCGCATTGTATATTGAATTAAAGTTTATGGATCATTTAAGTTATTTTCCTCTCTTTTTTTTTCGCAATATTTGTAACCAACAACTCAAAAAATCGAGCTTTTCCTTATAACGTTAATAACGTGCCCTTAATAATACTAGTTGGCACGACGTTGCTGATGGTAACATGCAGCTAACCATGCATCTCTATATCGGCATATGTGTCGGCTGTTCTTTCGTATGGATCCAAAGCCGAAGGCGAAAGACGATCATTGCACTTTGTAAGCTATACAACCACGCTTCGGTCCCCCTCCAATGTCGACGTCTCGGTTCTCTCTCGGGAGGGCGACGTCCGAGCGGAATCGGTAGCCGCACATTTCAAAAGGGTCGTCCTTCTATTTTTCAGGGACGTCTCCATCGACTCGGTTACTGTCGGTGCCGGAAGAGGAGCATTTAGGATGGCTGTAAAAAGTATATGGTTGGCGATGCCTCTCGTGACCGAAGATGGCCAGGAGAAGTAGCACCAAAAAGCCACACCCCTTTCTCGATGTTTTGTCTTCTTTTTTGCTTTGCAAATTGGGGTTTGTGCATGAGGGCGCGGTCCTAGGATGCAATAAATTAGGAGAGAACCTTGTCACATGCACGCTACATTTTGTGTGGCGGATGAGTGCCAAAGTGGAGCCAATTTTGCTAAGTTGCTTGTTCCTTGCGAACCACGATACCGCCTTAGATCTGCATAACATCCTTAGATAGTCAATTACTGATCTCGCAACGAACGGATGGTTTTGCGGGTCTCATGGGAAGAGGATCACCGGAGCGCTTTCACAAGGTTGGGATGTCGGATGGGACGATGCCGGCAAATGTCTTGTGACCCTTTCGAAGCCTGTGGGTGAATATCATTACGGTTTTGTAAGATTGAATGGATGAAATCGAAATTTTACTTAGTCGTTTAAACGTTGAGAATAAATTTGAGGAGTGATTTTTTGAATTAAAGAAGAGTGATTTTTCGAATTAAAGAAGAATAAAGAAACCTCTCAGTGGAGAGAGCAAATATTTCTCCTCATGTAATTGAGTTTGTTAAGCAGTACCTAATAATTGTGTCGGCAAGCTAATCTTATGAGGACATCCTCCGTCGGATTTAAATAATGAATATCGAGCCTATCAATGTCTGTCCGTATTCCATGATTAACCAATATCTGTTTTTATTTTTAGTGTAGATCCAATCTCGAGTTTGCTGAACAATTTGACTAGCGATATTTCTCAAGCCTTCACCACGTCGTGCCTTAGCTGTCAGAACGTGAAACACTGGAAATGAACATCTCATTAATCTCAAAGCCACTTCAGTAGTGCGTCCATTAATTAATAATTGCATGTATATTTTCTCACATTTTAAATAAGATGTCTTCTACATTAGTCACCATATGCATTTTTTTTATATGCAATACCAGCAAAATAAGTCTCAGAAGAAATAAATAAGGTGAATATTAGTTACGAGTGTATAAGATATCTTTCTATTAGCTCGGGATTAAGGGGTTGGGGTGTTGTAGGATCAAACCCTCGAGTTAGGAAAAGATCGTGTATATTACTCCAAACTAAATGTTATGAAATATTAATATGCATTGCCTCCAATAAATAAATCGCTCGCTCTTTGATCAAGTCTCTTACCTTATAACGAGTCATGAAATTCGCGATTTTAATGGATATATATTAATATATGTGTTGCATGGGCCTACATTCACATCATGATAGGTTATTTTTATTTATGTCGACATGTAAACGTCGTCCACTTGTATCATTCTTATACCAAACACGAGACCCGCCTCAGATCAACACTTGCATAATTGCATTGACGGGGATCGCGGGTGGATCGATAATAAAGATATAAATTCGTATGAAAATCGATAATATAACAAATAAATTATTACTAGCGACTTGATGGAAGCCTTTTGGCGGGCGCCACCACTTCCGGCCGTCCTCGCGCAGCGCATCGCCTAACGAGGTTATCTTATGCGGATGGCCCACGCATGGGAAAGAGCCAAAAACAAACAAGCAACGAGCGGGCACCTGCTGGAGGGACACGTGGCGGTTGCGGATAGGGGAAGCTTTTGGAACGTGGGCCCGGGAGGGTGGTGGGGGGGACTTTAGTAATCATCACGCGATGTGGAAAATGATTTGCAATAATAAATGGACCGACCTTTATGGTCTTAAAGGCTCAAAGGCTCCTCCTCCTCCTCCGCCTCCTCCTCCTGCTTCCTGGCTTCCATCTCTAACCGACAAATCGGCGATGCGACATGCATTGCACGACACGACTCTCGCTGGAAAGCAAAAATAATGAGGGATTCCGAGCTGGCCGGGGGGGATTCATTCGAGCCGATGATTTTAATTAAAAATTGGGTTAGGTTTCGCCTAAGTCCTGCACGTGAAGAAATGCAACCATCTCGAGTGAACTGCCCCCCAGCTTTTGTTTTTAATAGGACTTGATTCTTGAAAAATAAGTTGTGCCATCAAACATAAAGAGTATGCAATATTTCGAGATTTCTATCCCATTTTATGTCTAGATATCTGACCACAATTTTGATTACATCAATCGAAATTTTTAGATGTGATGAGTACTTTTTTGAAACGAGAGTTGGTCAAAAATGACCGAATGAAAAATATCCTAATGTTTATGAAAGTGTTAAAAGCGAATTATCATCGATAATGAAAATATTCCTTATCAACTAATTATTTTAAATAATATGCGATAACATCTAGAAAAGCATTTTTTGAGATGGAACTTGGCCACCCTATACTATTAAGATCTGCACTAACTTTTATAACTCAGTGATTTAGTCTTCATTAATCTTTTCCACATATTTTTTTTTTTTTTGAAAAGTCATTATCGAAGAATCCGGCCCGACCTGAAGAGATGGCTCGCGAAGGGACGGAGAACCAGAAGTGCAATGTATGTGTGGCGAATGGCAGCGATAACACCAAACGCCGGACGAGAGAGAGAGAGAGAGAGAGAGAGAGAGAGTAGGACACGTTCCGAAAGGGGAGAGGCCGAAAGCACATGCCAAGCATCCAGCCCATTTGTTTTAGTCGAATTAGTTGGCCAACCGCCCCACAGCCAAGTGGGAAAAAACTGGATTCCTTTTGAGGAGATGCATCCTCCCTCCTCCCGAGTCTTGACTAGATCCTTTCTCCCTCCCTCTCCCAGCTTTGCTCTGCGTTTGATGCCCGGAAAACTTTCAGACACCATCCCCTGAAAGCTGAAAGCTGAAAGCTGAGCCGTAAAAGCAAGGCAACGCCCAGCTCACACAGAGAGAGAGAGAGAGAGAGAGAGAGAGAGAGAGAGGGGACAGGAGATGGGGGGTTCGAGTCCGTTCAAAGACCACAGCAACAGCCACCACTCGGCCTCCTTCTCCTCCTTCTTCTGGAGATACTTGACGTACACCGTCTACGCCATCCTCCCCATCGCTCTCTTCCGCCTCTACTTCTACCCTCTCCCTCTCCCCCAGTCCCCCACCGACCGCCTCCCTCGCTCCCACCACATCCTCGTCGCGCCTTCCCTCTCCTCCCCACCTCCAGGTAAAGCGTTCTCTCCCGTTCCGTTCCCCCAAGTTCTCGCCTTTTTCAGTTCCCGGACGTTGAGACCGCATTTCCCATCTGGGATTTTGGGTAACGACTTCTAACGCCATCTTCGTTGTCTTGTTCCAGCTGAAAAGGCAGGAGGCGATGCTACCGCTGAAGCCCCTCCTCTTCTTCTTCTTCCTCCTCCTGCTCCTCCTCTCTGTGACTACACCAATGGCAAGTGGGTCCACGACAAGGCGGGCCCTCTGTACAATGGGACTACTTGTGGCACCATAAAGGACGGCCAGAATTGCATCGCCCACGGTAGGCCTGATTTGGAGTACCTCTACTGGAGGTGGGAGCCCCATCAATGCCACCTGCCCAGGTTTCAGCCCCTCGAGTTTCTCCAACTTCTCAGGAACAAAAATGTCGCCTTTGTCGGTGACTCCATGGCCAGGAACCAGCTGGAGTCCCTCATCTGCATGCTATCCTCCGTCTCTGAACCCACCCTCGTGTATAGAAACGGGGAGGACAACAAATTTAGGAAGTGGCATTTCGCCGGCCACAACATGACCATTTCGGTTTACTGGTCGCCTTTTCTGGTTAAGGGTGTGGAGAAATCCAGCTCAGGGCCTGATCACAACGAGCTGTATTTGGACACTGTGGACGAGAGGTGGGCAGCTGATTTGGGTTCGCTGGACTTGGTGGTTCTGTCGGTCGGCCATTGGTTTCTTCACCCTGCCGTGTATTTTGAGGGTGGTTCTGCCCTGGGTTGCCATTACTGCCCCGGCTTGAACCATACCGAAATCGGTTTCTACGATGTGTTGAGGAAGGCCTTGAGGACGACGCTTAAGGCCCTGATTGCTAGGACCAGGGCTAGCGGCAGATCGACGGAGGCGTTCGTGACGACGTTCTCGCCCTCGCATTTTGAGGGCGACTGGGACAAGTTCGGTGCTTGTCCCAAGACGAAGCCTTATCAAGAAGGCGAGAAGCTGCTCGAAGGAATGGATGCGGAGATGAGAAAAATCGAGGTGGAGGAAGTGGAGGCCGCCAAAGCGGATGCGAGGGAATTCTCGGGGTTCAGGCTCGAGGCATTGGACATATCCAAATTGTCGTTTATGCGGCCGGACGGCCATCCGGGTCCATACATGTACCCGTTCCCGTTTGCCGACGGGGTGAAGGATCGCGTGCAGAACGATTGCGTCCATTGGTGCTTGCCAGGGCCCGTAGACACATGGAACGGGATATTGTTAGAGGTGATCAAGAGATGGAACGGCGGAGAGACGACCGAGTGATCTCTATGCCGAGCACGACGAAATGTCATCAATCATCATCCGATGACTTTGGCAGCAGCGTGGTGGTGATTTTTATCTCCAAATCAAGACTAATAAACGAGAGGTAGAATGATGACACGGTTCTGTCTCCGACGAAATGCAGGGACCAAATATTGATCACTAAGAAGGAAGACAATGGGAATGATTTGAGGAAACTGAAGGAAGAAGGTTCTATTGTTGCCAGAGAAAGGAGACTGTTTGGAAGATAGTGTCCTCTTAGCCCTTATGTACAAAATTGATTCCACAGCTAATATCATAAACCGGATTGTCCTTGGCCAGTTCTATTTTGTTCTGTTCATATACACAGAATTTCATCTCGGTTAGCTTTGGGCAAATGTGTTTTGTCTTGAAAGGACCTTGTGGCTCCACCACGCTGGTTTGTCTTTATTTTGAGAATTCAAATTTCTTCTGGCTCTTGAATTTTTATTCTTCCATCTGAAGTCTCTAGATTACACAAGAGACACGAGCGCCACTATTTGTAGATCCACAAGATGTTAATCTAAATTCCAGCGAGTATGTACTGGTTTCACGGTCTAATGCTAATGCCATGACGCGGACCCGGCCATTGGCCCGATCTGCACATTGAAATTGCTTGAAAGAAACTCTTGGGAATATCTTCTTGCTTCATTTCCTTTTTATGTCTCGTGCAGCTCATTTTCCTATGACGATTTGCGATTCGGACTAATCTTATTCCGTAATAATGTTATTTCGTGCGGACTTTGTCTTATTCCGTAGTAGATCTTGTTCTCCGCCACTCCAGGGTCTAGTACGAGGAGCCGCGAGCAAAGGCAGCAGCTGGGCAAATTTCACGACTCTACCGTCCCTCGGCTTTTTGCCTTTTGCTTCCAATAGTCCAGAAAAGAAAATCAAAATCTTCGGTGGGCCCTGTGGTTTGGTCTGAGCTGTAGCAATTGGAATCCAAGGCAACCTTTTCTGATTTCCCCATTTTCAGATATCAACAACGCATGAATTTGTTTGCTCCCAAGAAGAGAAACCAAGAAAGGAAGAAATAGTTACCCTAGCCATGGAGCATCATCATCTGCAAGAAAGCTGAAAGGCCATGTCTTTTTTATTTCTACCTTTTGGTATTTTTGATGTCCATGTCCTCCCTATGGGACTGATTTCGACAGGTTCATAACGGGACCATCCTATACCTGCAGACAGACGTGTGCTATGAGCTCCTCAACAGATTAAAGCCAGAAACTTTGCATGGCATATCTTCCTAATTCTTAAATTTAGCATGTGGGTGTTTCGAAGAAGCTTGATTTTCGCTATAAGTCAGCGTGAGTCTCCAATTAATGTGATTTAATGTGATTTAGCACCACTTGGAAAAAAAATGAAGTTGATTTTTGCAAATGTGGACCTGGTGTGGAGTGAAATCTCCTGAGTTGTGATGTATCTCACTCTGTCTATTCCCCTCAACTGCACGTCTCTTGCTCCGCAATTCTGAAATCCAGAGTTTGTTCATCGAGCTCATATCTGCGGAATATTCATTAATTCCTGAGTTGAGATCGAGGATTTCTCCAAATATGCTAAGTAAATTTCAAGAGGTAATGGTAATTCTTTGTGACTTGTTAAGAGGCTTATACTGTTCACCTGTAACTTCCTAAATATGTAGGTAAATCACAGAGTCGGTGCTCTTCGCCATATCTAAGGTTCTTAACTGGGTCTCTGATGGTGGATTGATCGACTCAAAACTTCCCCAGTTTGCAGCATTGAGTCACATATGTCGAAGGACATGTATCGTTTCTTATTTTCATTTCAAAAGAACAACCATACAATTCTTCAATTTTTTGGTAGAATACACAAGTTCATGATTTACACCGTTGCATATTGGAAAACAATTGCCACGGGGTAAAGCTTTCCGTAATACATGGAAGCAGTGGGAAAAAAGAACCAGATTTTTAGTGTACATTCTCAGTCGTGTCCTGTTATTCTTCTGTCCCTATACAAGAGAACCTCCTGAACTACGTCCGAGCCATTGATAACCAAATCTATGAGAAGCCATGCTCAAGCCTTTCGAATTTGTGTACAGTATCAGCTGAAGCTCTTTGAGACATTCGGCCATCGGTGGTCTCTCCCCACTGTCAGGATGGACGCAGCGTGATGCCAAGTTCGCAAACATGATTATGGATTCCATTGTGTATGACATCCGGTTCATCTCAGGATCTATCAGCTTCCGCAACTTCTTCTGGTCATTCAAGACGTGCCTCACCTGCAATTCGCAGCGCATTGCTTAGCCACATGATTTTCATATGAAAATAGAGTGTCAAACTTCTCTTGAAATCGTTAGAAAGGTTATTATTTTACCTGTAGGACCAGATTTTGGTCATTCGGTCCTTGGTTTAAGTCCACGGCTCTTCGCCCCGTCAAGAGCTCGAGAAGCACCACGCCAAATGCATAAACATCGCTCTGCAAAGTTAGTTTTCCTGTCTGTTGCCAGAGGAGAGACAATGAATCCGTTTCGGCACTTGAAGCGAAAATGAAACACACACACAAGCACACGCCTAGTGTAAATAAACCACAATCTTTTAGCCCCGATTATTGTCTCTTATAACATTCTTTAAGAATGATGCTCAGTCGACACCTTTCTTTCCTAGAACCTTTCGTATCAACCAGTCCAGTTCTTAACAGCTCCAGATTCTGTTATTTGAGTGTGGAGGACATTGTGATTTAAATAGATAAACTTGCAGATGGCGTAGAAGTTTTAATTAGGAACACATCTCATCGTCCTTACAGATAGTATCAAAGGTTTAATATGAGCTTTCGTGCAGATGCCTTCGTGCCAACTTTTTATCGACACGATAGAGACTCTGGCAATCTTAAAAACAACTAAATCTGTGGAAAGGCCTTATGATGCTTTGTGAACATGCTCAACACTAAGAAATGGAGGAAGTAGCAGCTGCATACCAATGCATACTCAGGGTCGAAATAGCCAAAAGTGCCAAGCACTCTGGCTGTGGCATATGTCTCACGGCCCTCCGGCATAAGTTTTGCAAGCCCGAAATCAGATATCTGTTGAAACCATGGGTGAATCCTATTCCAAAGAAAAATGCTACTGAATTATCTGTGGAAAAATATTTCTGGTTATCTTACCTTTGCTTCAAAATCAGCTGTTAAAAGAATGTTAGAGGACTTCATATCTCTATGAATAATCGGAATCCCAATGGAAGAACCTGAATGGAGATAAGCAAGTCCCCTCGCTGCGCCAAGTGCCACTCTGAGCCTTAGAGGCCACTCCATCTTCTTTTCTCCAATTCCTACACTTACAGTTAGCAATTACCATGAATTCGACAACAAATTATGCACTGACATAGATATTATGCGCCAAAAAACCAACCATTCAAGTGGTCTTGGAGGTTTCCATTACACATATATTCATATACCAAGAATCTGTTCTTTCCATCGGCAGAATAGCCAATTAGGGAAACGAGGTTCGGGTGGTCAAGCCTGCTCAATATATCAACTTCCACACGGAACTCGCGCTCGCCCTCGGCTTCTTTGAAGTGTGGTAGCTCCATCTTCTTAATTGCAACAGTCTGGGTATAGACAAAGCGAGAAATCACATTAACTGGATTATCAAGACTCAAGAAATTGCATTTTCTTTCTTTCTTCAGCATGACTTTCTTTCCGAGTGCCTCATATTACAGGAACATTCACGTGTTTCCTTTTTCCCCTTAATTTTTTTGGGTCTTTTACCCTGAGCATTCCGGATTGTGCAAACAGGCCACTAGAGAATTCTCTTTGGTTCTCTAAATTATTTTGCCCTCAGTTTAATTTATACCTCTCCTGACCTCAAGGTTCCCTTGTAAACTCGACCAAAGCCTCCTTTGCCGAGAAAATTCTCATCGCTAAAAGAAGAAGTCGCCTCTTCCATTTCCCTGAGAGTAAAGACTGATGATCCATGGTGTCTTTTTGGAGGTCGCAGAGCTTGATCGTCCTGCTGCCACAACTCAACGGGTTTGTAAGTCCCTGTGAGATCCACACGACTCTAAACCATGAGCTACACATCATATTAACTCAAACACATAATGCCGAGAAGAAATGTATCTCCATTCTGCGTGTGCATGTACAAAAGAGGACGAAATGAGCAAAACTTAGGGAGGGACAAAAGTGGATGGCAAGGGAAAGAGAGGAACATACAGGGGTCAGTGCAATCGTCAGACTTGCTTCGTCTGCGCTTGTTCCAAGCCGAAACCAACCCGAATGGCATTATTGTGTGTAAAGCAGGTAGATTAAATTCTGGGTTTGAGAAGTCAAGACAAGTCGCAAATTCACCCACCATCAAAGAGACATTTGGTTGGAGCAGGGTATAGTATTTATAGAATAACCATAAAACAAGAAACAGAAATAGGATACAAAAAGAAGTGAAGACATATAGAGTGAGATTGGTCCTTGGAAAAGGAATAAGCTCTTTAATACGTCTAGATGAAGGCAGATTAGGAGATGGGTCGAAAAAACTAACATCCTCCACTTTCAACCGCCATGAACTCACGCACACAAACGCAGAGCAGAAATGTACTTTAAGAAAAAGAACGAGCAAAAGAAGGAATGGAGTTGGTACTGCTAACTTAAATTGGTTGAGTTGTTTATTGTATTTTGCGTGTAAAGCACAATGCACAAATCTCTCAACTTCGGATGCCTTTTTGTTTGCTTCCAAGAAGGGGAAAAAGGAAGCAGTTGAAAGGACCTTTTCATTTGGTTCGTCAGTCAACATCTGTTAAATAGTCCCGCTTAACGTGAAGGGAATACAAACTTTATGTCGAACTATTTTGCAACTAAAGACGAGTTCTTCTTTCACCCGCCGGCAGTGGATCAAAAAGAAAAACATTACAATGCCAAAACACCAGAAAAGATACTTGGCAATGGAAACTTTACAAGGATCAGAAGTCCTAAGCATACAAGTAAGTCTGCTTTATCTCATAAAAGCATCTGAGCATACAAACAAATGAACAAAAGTGCATGTCGTTCTATAAACATTCCCTGTTTGAGCCTGGCTATGTATCTGAATATGAATCCAAAATCGGACAGCAGTCTAGATAAGGGATGTGCTATGCTTCCATGTGTTTGTTCAAAAGAGGTACTTTAGGAGAGGAAGACTCGCAGTTGATACTTCCACTTTCTTCAACCACCTTCTCTTCCTGGGCTTTCCCCCACACGACAGCATAAAACCCAAAAGCTATTATGATTCCTCCAATCACACTGCACACACACAATTTGAATCAAGTCGAATATGCTACTGTCTTGGAAAAAGATCAACAAGACATTGACTCTAGTTGACTGAACTCATGTTTTCTTCTTCTTCAGAAAATGACTTAATTTGCTCATACCTTCCAAGATAAAGAGTGTCGCCAAGCAAAGAAACCCCCATCACAGAGGCAATGATCATGCCAAGTGGCTTAATCATGGAGAGGTAGAGAGGCCCTTTGGTCTTGCACACCCATGTGTGAGTCACACTCCTTATAGATACCACGAAAAATGCCTATAAAGGATCAATCGCCCATGATGTTATCAAGCACAAATTTACTAGTCAGAAGTGCTTTTAGCTTTTATATTTGCAACAGTTGCATTCTCTGTACTTGGTGCTTACCGCGTAAACTATGGTCATCAACTCTATGTCAGGCTTCAACTTCCAAGCATTCACGTCTTTCTCCACTATCAGAGCTACAATGGTGGACTGTATTGTCACGACGACACAAGCTAAGAGTGTCAACATGAGCTCTGCTGGATAATCCCTCACTATCCATGTCTGCAGATTGTGATTGACAATGGTCACTGTATGCTCAATGGTTTGGAGAGATTGAGGGACTTTGTAATGCCCTTCGTGTGCGTTGAATGATCAATTAGATGGTATATTACATGGACTGTCCTTGTACTTGGACAATGTTGGTTTTTGAGTCATGACTTTGGAAATAGCTCTGATCCCATCAGATTCATTGGACCCAATTTTCATCCACATCATTCACAATTAAGCATCGCCATGTCAATGTTATTTTGGTGATGCTGGTATACATGGAACTTATCATATTCATCTCGTCAAAATACATGAAGGATCGACTAATTTACACGCTTTGAAGGACATACCTGCACAACTAGCAAAAGCGAGACCAAGAAGGCAGCACAGGCGAGAAGAAAGCCACCAAAAATCCAGCTTGATTGCGGCTGAAGAGGGAGCTCTTGAGGCATCGATGGTGAACCATTTGTGAGCGGGAGGCCTTTGTAGAGTGTAACAGTGAGAGCACCAGCGATGCATACTATTGTACCCACTAATTTATTCATGCTGCTTTGCACTCTCAAGTCAATTTTTTCCATCCTGCATCATTAACCATTTGTTTCATGTCTTGGTAAGGGTGAGTTAAATTCGTTTCTTCTTGGAATCACAATCCACTCTCTTGTTTGAATTACTATGGCAGTGACCAATCACCCATGTTAAAGATACTCAAAGTTAACAAAGAAATAGGAATCTAGAGCACTATACATGAGCCGTAGTGTTTAAGACCATGCGCTCCATTTCTGTGCTAAGATTGGTTTACAAAGTATATCAACTGAAGTGACAAACTGTGAGTGAACCTTTAAACAAACTAACCATATTTGACACTCAATAAGAGTTCGCCATGTTGTTTTTGTTCGCCTACATCGTAAATCACTAAATCGGTCTTAACATTTGGTATATATCTAACTTTCTACCCAGAGAAAAAGGATAAGCTTTTGCTTGAATGATTGTGATGACTAGAAAGAGGAGGAGCATTAGGTAGGAGCATACCTGGAGATGAGAGCAAGAATGAAAGTGAAAGCAGGAGTGAGATCGGTCATGACCGAGGCCAAAGTAGGAGAGCTGTATCCGATCCCCACAAACATCAACAGTTGCAAACATGTCCTGCTTGTTTTGCAATTTCACAATTCCCATGTATCAAATTCCGTTAAACCCCATCACCAGTCACCACCGTCGCAACATTCAATTACACACACACACACACACACACATGCCTAATATACAAAACAACAGTACAAGCCCACAAATCAAGAAACGGAATATTACATACGCTATCAGACTCAGCAGAAAGATTCTGAGAGCTATTGAGATGGTGAGCTTGGGAAGCCTTCTTTTCCTGGAAAATTTGCAAGAGCGAGGAAAAAGAAAAGGAAAACGAAGAGCGTATATTAGTAAGTCCTTCAGATGAACGGCGTGACCTGAGGAGCTACTAGCTAGAAACCAGTCCATTACTAGCCTGTAAAAGAGGAGAGAAGCAGAGCAAAGGAAGAAGATGGCGAGAGCATTGGAGTAAGCGACGAAGATGAAGTTGCTCATGCCCCTGCTCATGGCTGCTTTGCTCATGGTGCTCAGCCCCTGTTCCAAGAACTCTATCACCACCAGCACCACCACTACCCCTGAGCCGCCACCCACCATTTCCTCTTCTTTTGCCTTTTTCCCCTGCTTCTCAGTCCAAGTAGAAGTCCCACTATCCGGTCTCTATTTTGTTTCTGCAGGGAAGAAGAGGTAGCATCTCTTCCAGAGAATCACAAGGTGCAGATCGCTCCCGATTCACTGGAGGTGATGGAGAAGATGTCGGAGGAAGATATATCTGGCGCACGGACAAACAGGACCTCCGATGATGATCTGGTTCTTTTTGGCTCCTAGCTAGCCTCGGGCCATGCTGATTTGGTTCTTTTGTTCTTTATTCCATTTCATTTCATCTATTCGTTTGTTCATTATTTTCTTCTTCTTCCCTGTACGCAAGGCCACCCCACTCCGCTAGCTGTGTCCCGTAGTCGTTGCCATTTATAACGATTTTTGGATTCCTTGTGTATGAATATGCAATGCCTTTTCAGCTTTTATCTTTTTCCTCCCCCGCCCTTTTTTTTCCTTTCCTCCAACGAAATAAATGGCACTATTTTCACCACAAAAATCTAGCGATAAGATTTGACTAGGTGATGCACATGCAATCATGCACACATCGATAACGAAATTTAATATGCTCAACACCAATCTAATATATCTTTTGTGGCGTTTATGCTCAATATTAATCTAATATATCTTTGGTAGCTTGCCCTATTCTCTATAGGTGTTTGAGAGAATTCCGTAAGTAATTTTATGTAAAACTTCTCACTTTCAATCTGTCTTATGCTGATGCCTAAGAGAGGATGCTGCTTTCCTCAAGAATCAGATGAGAGATTATTGCAGCACTGGCTTTTGGGGGAAGAGATATATATCTTCAAATAGGTGAGAATGAACAAGGAGCGTAGGTAATCTCCCCTCAATAGGTATAAATTAGTGTTGGTATTGCTTTCCTGCAATTGCAAAAAGTGTCACGACTTCCCGAGGGCTTCAACTTTTGATTATTTTTTCATTGCTTTAGGCAAGTCCGTTGAATTAGAATGGACGCGTGGTGAACCTTCTAATTGAATTACTTAAGTAATAAGTTTCTTTCGTTTCGTCTTTTTTGCTTTTCCCTTGTTTTCTCCCCTTGTCATTGGACTCCGCAAGTGCCTTCGTCTCATCGAATCACTGTCGTAATCTTGACAATCTGCAGGCTTCTTATTTAAATGAAGATCTTTTCAAAATTTGAATACCTCCGAACTTGTCGATTACAAATCCTATTATAAATCATTCTTTGAAGAGATGCGGATCTGCGGACTCTGAATTTATTGCAACGATGGGCCACAAAAGAAAAGGACGATTGCTTGAGCATCAAACGACAAATCAAACAAATTACGTACACGCAGATTGGGGCATGCATACCATGCCGACTGATGGCTCTTGCAGAGGGGCCGAATTAAATTATCATGTTCCCTCTTCGTCGACGCAGTCGGCAGGTGGGATATGCAGTCCGGTTAGGATATTGGCAAAGCGACAGAGCGTTCAGGATGAATCTCAGCATGCGATATACAGACTAGAATACCTTTATCCACCCTACATGTGAAGTAATTGGTGGGATGATCTTATGAAGTCAGGACAACATCCAAACACAAAATTCTGGACTCAACAAGAATTTATCAAGAAACTTCGATGAACGGGTTTGCTGAATAAATTACATGATAGGATGCATCACAGATAAACTCGAATGTGAGTGAAACCCAAGGCCTAAAATGAGCTATAAACAATAGCAACGAAGAATACCATCACCAAATTTTCCCAGAAATGCAAAGCTGATACAAAACCTCGATTCTTACAAAAATGAAATGCATTAATGCAGTATCATTGTAAGTAACAATATTTTTCCATTTAAATTAGAGGTAAAAGCCTGACAAGCAGTTGATGAGCAAATAAATTTCAAACCAAAAGCAAAAACCTAAAAGTAATCTACAATACGAGGTGATGCAAACCACTACATCAAGATAAAATTAACATCGAGATAAATATGTGTATCTCTGAAACGCCAGTGCAGAGTGGAAACACTGGATCATACTTAGAAATCATTTTTCTTCAGTGAAAAGCTGCAACTTCCTCCTTGAAGAACTTAAGCAAGTCCTCGACATGCATGACAGAATGGTCGGATTTGTCTCTCACCCGAACACTAACCTGGAGAATAGCATGCCAGAATAACAAGCTACGATGAGATAATGCAATCAACATATACTGCTAAAGCAAAACCTAATTGTCTAAGAAATTATAAACTGGGATCTCAAGTCAAATGAACTCCAAAATTCCCACAGATTCCGGTTCAGTGAGTCAAAATGGGATGCCATGCAGTCCGTAAAGGACTTAAACTTATGGCCCTCCTTTGAGAGGAAGTTGAGTTATCTTGTCTATTCTTTTTATACTGAAAAGGCAACTGACATGTTTAGGGCTAAGCAACTGAACGTGAATTGCCACGAAATTATATGTAAAGATCACAAGCTAGATGTTTGCGACAAATGATTTTAACTTATTGAAAAGCAAATGCTAATCAATAATGCTTATTAAAAAATGCCGATATTGGTAAAACTAGAAGAATAACTTCTGGAAGGTCTAATAGGAAAACGTGAAATGACTAACTGATAGGAAAACCGCAGCAGCATTACTCCATAAGGAAACCTAATTTTCAGGGGACAACCACTGATAAGGCATTGCACTAATTAATGTGATTGAATACCTGTCCAGTGTTTGCCTCCTCTTCACCGACTACAAGTATAAAATTGTATTGCGCCAACTGAGCTTCCCTTACCTGCAGGCACATAAAGCACAACAATAAGTGGCTAGAATATGACAACAACAGAAGGATCATACTATAAAGCGGGTGAAAAGGCAAAAATGGAGTCAAACTAAATCAGGAAATATCGTATAGGATATATACAATTGCAAATTAATTCTTATTCCATTTTTAAACCAAGGTCCTGTGAGGACAGTTGTTGTCAAGCTCTAAATTCCTTCCGCTACAGCAGCAAATGGCGGCTAGCACTGTGTTGCCATAGCCGTCAGAAACCATCAAAGGTGCTGTTTAGGGTCAATGATCATCCAATGCCATAACGAATACAGAAGTTCTCTATTGTGAAGAGAATTCCACATCCCACAATAAGAGTGATTACCCTACTCTTTTTTAAAATGTCATTCTTCATCCCTTCAGCTGATACTGAAAGCTTGAATAATTCTAATAATAAAAAGATATCTTGGAGACAAATCCACTTTAAATGCTATGCCAGAACTTAATAAATACAAAAGTAAGTTATGTAATCTGTAATCTGCAAGTCTCAACCTCAATGGAAAAAGGAGCACCAAGGTGTACCTTTTTCTGAATCTTTCTATCGGTTTCATCAACGTCGACATAATAACCAGCATCATGAATTTGATCCCGCACCTATAAGGAGACAATTTTAATATTAAGTGTAAGAAGCATTTTCCTGATTATTCCATGGAACCTTGGCATGTCGCTGATAATCATGAAATTGAAAAGAGTTCAACAAGAGTTAGTTTACCACTTGCACACTACATAGAAAAATATGATATCGTTCACAACTTGGGAAAACCAAATCATCCAGGCATGGCATCTTATGCAACTTTAAATAATTATAGGAATGCTGCTACAGCCTGCATCTATCTAACAAGCTAGTAAATATACCACTAGAGAGCACTTCATAGCGGAGTGATGCAAACAAATATTTGAAGTTACATTGTCACCACCTAGGATTAACATAAAACTTTCCAATGGCAACAGATACAATTAATTTAACATCATTCGAATTTACATTGATTTCATCATGATGCCATATGTTTTCTGTTTTTCTCCCTACTATATTTCTGAGAGAACATTAAAAGCTATAAGAGTAACATATGGATAGAGGCCAACACCAGATGTCTACCATAAGACAGGAGAAGAGGACAATACCAAGTAGCAAAACCACACACATTCAATTACTCAGCTGTTCGACCAAAAAAAAAATTACTCAGCTGTTAACAAGCTAAGGACCATTAGATAAATTACCTTCAAAGCATAGGACTGAGACTTCTCTGACACAGGGCAAACAATTGCTTGACGTGGACTCAGCCAGAAGGGCCATTTCCCCTTGTAATGCTCCAAAAGTATAGCAAACATGCGCTCAACAGAACCGAGGATGGCTCTGTGTATCATAACAGGAGTCTCTGTCTTGCCTTCATCTTCTGCTGAGTAAGACAACTCGAAACGGGCAGGAAGCTGAAAATCCAACTGCAATCACAAGGATTCATCTGTCTCAAACCCTGGAGAATATCAATGACCAAGCAAGAAAGTTGCAGGTATAAAATGAAAAGAACAAATACCTGCAATGTGGCACACTGAAATTTCCTATTCAAGGCATCAGAAACACTAATATCTATCTTTGGTCCATAGAATGCACCATCTCCTTCATTTATCTGCGAAATGTGACCTATGAGTAAGAATCAATAAAAAAACATAGAGAGAAATAAATCACATGCATAAGAGCATCTCAGACAGATATTAACTGCAAGAGCAGAATCGTTCTTTCAGCAAAAGCATTCCGCGGATGGATGTAGACAGGCAACTCAAGGATAGATTTAGAGAGGGAGGTAAATGGGAGTAAGGCAGCATATCCTTGAAGCATTCATTGTGAAAGAATCAAGTAGGAGAGAGACAAAATGAGGTAACGGAAGCAGATGTTCTAAGAGATTATACAACACCTTTGATCAAAAGCAATAACAAATTTGATCATGATAATTTCGTGAAAAAATCACAATTACTAAACTATAGTAACCTTGATATTACAAAAGTCAAACTTAATAATTTTGAAAAAATGTTGCCTAACTTGATTAAGGACAAAAAGAACTATAAGGTTACCTGCCATGGCTTCCCAGACTCATTTAATGCTTCGGCAAGGGCGGCCTCAGCTTTCTCCCATGTTTCTATATCTCCAAGGTATTTCTCAGGTCTCTAAACATCAAAACATGTCCAAGACATAATAAATTATTATAACATATAGACACAATAGACTGCAACATAATTAGCACACAAGAGACAATAGACTGCAAAATAATAGTAGACAAGCAAATAACACAACTGCATCCCACATTCCACTGGAAAGGGCAAGTGTAGAGATTAAATTCAAACCCTTGAGAAGCCAATAATCAACTTTCTTTCACAAAAATATTTTACAATTTAAAAGCCAAATACATAAATAAGGAAAGTATTTAGCACACGAATTGCATTCACCATAAGAGGATTCCATCTGCACTGCATCAATGATCTTATACAGGGAAAAGTGCCATGTTCTATATAGATGGTGGGAGAAAAGAATGCTATTTCTTGTCCATAAAGAACCTTCTAAATCTCCTGGGATGTCCACATACTTAAAAAAAGGCAAGAAAAATATTTCAGGAAATCTATGCCACAGCAAATAAATTACATTAAGGCTTGCAAAGACAGACTACAAAGGGTTTGCTTTTAGCAGAGATGTCCCACTTTGCAGCTTTCGTGGGAATGACAATATACATCTAGAAATGATTCCCTATAAAATTTACTTCAGTTCCATCTTGTTGCTCAATCAAATGAAAAGTTCCAAGAATATTAGGCAGGGAATTGGATAACTAATCATCCCAGGTCCATCTGATAGTTTTAGTCAGTTTTTTCCAGTTTCCCTGCATCTTGCACAGTATGTCCTCTAAATAATTTCTACCACAAAAGATCACACATCAAGAGTTCCACCACAAATCATTATCAGCAAAAAACAATATATACGAATGGCTTGATAACATAACCAGGTCAAGAGAATCTTACTGTAGACAACTTGAGGTCAAAGGTGAAGCCAAATATTTCATAAGCATACTTGATAAACTCTAAAACGCTTATAACTTCATCTTTAATCTGCATTCACAAGAATCAAGAATTATGCCAATAAATGGTATCAAGAGGTCCAGCAAATTCATGTCGAAAAGCACAACACTCACCTGTGACTCCCTGCAAAAGATATGTGCATCATCCTGTAGCAAACGACAGAAAAACACACTTAAACAGGGAAACAGCTAGCAAGCTAGTATGAGGTTCAGGCAAAAAAACATCTAAAAGCCAATCAAATATTTGTCATCTTCACTATAAAACCTAATTGAGTACATTCCGCCGCAGAACGTCTTTCCCAAAAAGATAGTAATGGAGAAAGCCAACAAGGGAAAATTACGGTTGGGATCAAACTAATGTTGTGACACCCAAGGAGCAATATCACGGGTAGATCAAACAAAAGAACACCTGCTGAAATCTCCTGACTCGTGTCAATCCAGTAAGAGCACCACTGGCCTCATTACGATGCAAGACACCAAAATCAGCAATCCTAAGAGGAAGTTCTGCAAAACAATGATGAAAAATCAGAATAAAAACCAATGCCAAGACAACAAAATTAAGCATCGTGGAAGAAATTGCAGTTTATTCCAAAAGTCAAAGGATCTGTATAGCAAAATTTTCACCATAAACAACCTAAAAAGAGATCCAGTAAAAGAAGAATTTCTCGTTGTACCATAGTCATTACATAAGAAGTCACAAACTATGATTTAAAAGAAGAGGAGATCTAAATAAAAAAATCAAAGCCGAAGAAAGTCGTTTTCGTTTCCAAAAATATTGTTTGAAAACTATAGCAAAAGTCAAAGGATCCGTATAGCAAAATTTTCACCGTGCAACCTAAAAAGAGATCCAGTAAAAAGAAAAATTTCTCGCTGTCAAATAGTAGTTACATAAGAAATCACAACCTATGGTATAAAAGAAGTGGAGCTGTAAATAAAAAATCAGGGCCGAAGAAAGTTGTTTTCATTTCCAAAAGCTTTGTTTGCCAATTACAAAGATTTAGTATATCCGATATGTGCTAACATTTCACCTATGGAAAGTCATTTCACCTTACAACACGCACCTTTTATCTCACAAGAGAGTAAAGCTATTGCTCAGCTTAAGGACATCAGGGATTAAAACTACACATTTCTAACCAACTTCTAAAGTGGTAGCTATAACAACTAGGATCACATTTTTTTTTTTGGGGGGGGGTGTTCAAAACTAGGATCACATAAGCTCACCTCTATATGAACGAACTCTATGTTTAAACATCAAGCAGTGGCCTGGGCAATTCATTGGCTTCAATCCAAATTCTTGTTTTTCAATCTGTGCAACAAAAGGAAAGATTTACTACCGACATATAATACATGAGGAATATCAATTGGAGTATTATATGCTGTCACTCAAGATATAAAGTTTATAAGCCCTAAACAGCTTAGGATCAGCACGCATCCCTCTGCCATCAATCTACCCATTTTGTCATCTCAGGGTATATTCCATCAAAAAAATGTGACAAAAGTCCCAATCAATTGGGCAACTATTAGACAACCTCGTCAGAAAGGTGGCTTGGAATAACTCATTAATTAGAGTCCACAAAACTCAACTAGCCAAGTGTTTGTAGCATTATGACACCAGAGTTGATCCTCTGAGGAATAAAGTCAGTTTCACAAAATATAGGACAGACAACTAAAGGACTGAGATTGTCTAATGAAACTGGGGCTATATGAACATTCAGGCACATTATATTTTACAAAATTTTGAGTATCACAGTAGGAACTAGGCAGTAAAAGACGTAGCTATGGGCCCAATAAATTGTGTATTGGCCTCTCTCTACTTTAACTTTCTCGATGTTCTCACTAGTTTGAAAACAGAGGATCCAGAGGAATTTTTTAGACAAGAGTCTTCTTTTAATGGCATACTTTTATGTGGGCAAAACGATTTTCAATTTAAGTTACAACAAATAAGGATACGGTAAAAGGGCAAAGTACATTAGAAAAAGTTTATCTTAACAAGAATCTTCCATTTCAATTAAGAACAGGTTTTTATTCAATGCTCTTTCAGCAAAACAGGAAAATGTCACTCAACAGATTACTCTCTTCCAGACATTTTGGTTCTTCTCAATTTGATTTTCAAGCTACTTTCTACACGAATGAAAACAATTGATAGCTTAAATCACAACTTGTCAATAAACCACCTGCCATTAGACGCTTGCATAGTGATACATATTCCCTGGAAAGCCCTCTCCAGAAGTCATAGCCACAGTATCAAGAAGCAGTATGAACCTCACCTCAAAAACAAACATGTTCTCCTTGTAATTCGCAGCATGACCAGATGTTTCCCAAAGTTGCATGTTATACATATTTGGTGACAGCACCTGGAATAATAAGTTGATTGATTACTAAATAGCAGTGTCTATGTTCAAATAATATGACAACTCATCAAGATATCAACCTCCTGGTACCCTCGATCTCTATATTGGGATTTTATAAACTCAACGAGTTTGTTGTAGATTCGAGCTCCATGAGGAAGGAAGAACCAACTTCCAGGACTGAAATCCATAGCAAGTTGAGAATCAGAACAGTGAGAAATCAGGAGGCACTGTCAATTCTGGATATCAAGGTTGCTTACCTTAATGGATGGCAAAAGAAAAGCTCTTGTTTAGAACCTAATAACCTATGATCATATTTCTTTGCTTCTTCAAGCTGATGAATATACTCCTGCACAAATATTAAATAAGCGAATTAAAGCTAGCACCTGCAATTAGTGAACTACTGTCAGATGTCAAACCCTCTCATGTCATATAAAGTCAAGGCACTACCGCTAACAGATTTTAGTTTTTTCTTTTTCTGATGCAAATCTATGAGGCTGTCCGCACATAGGCAAGATTTGCATGAAGCCCAAAAATGAACAAAGCAAATAGTATACACCCATTCAACCCAAAAAAAAAAAAAAAAAAAAAAGTATACACTTGTGCCCCTCAAGAGTAGACAAATCATTTCGATTAATTGACTAAAGATCACGTGCATAAAAAGAAAATTGCTTTGGCACCACATTAACACTTGGGTAAAGATGGCTGAGTTTGGGCTGTGAAAGGAGACACTAGTTCAATTGCACAAGTCCTAACCCAACTGTTTCAGAAAGTACATAGGACAAACAAACAATATCACCTTCAATCTTTTCTGATCTGGGTAAGATATCCCATACACTCTTTGCAGACTTTCCCGATCTTTATTTCCCCTCCAATATGCTGAAGAAGCCTGAACTTGGAATGGTAAATGAAAAGATGTTTAACCAGCGTACGTGCAATTAAGGGTATCAAATGACACCTTGGTCCAAAAAATAACATCACTATCCACATTTGTGCTCAATCACCTTCAAACAGGCAAATGCCTTAACGAAAGAAGTATTTGGTATGTGAGGCCCTCGACACAAATCAACCAAGGGACCGCACCTGTACACAGTGATAGTTTTGTCGGCAGGCAAATCTTTAATGATTTCGACCTGATTGCATAAGCAGGAGAGAGAGAGAGAGAGACTTGGTGTCAGGTTTTCATCTTTGCAATAATGTACTTGAAAAGAGAGGAGAAAAATTCAAACAAGGTAATTTGTCAGCTTACTGACCTTAAAAGGATTATCTGAAAACATATCCAGTGCTTGATCCCTTGACACCTCAATGCGTTCAAATGGCTGTTTTTCCTGGATCAAGAAAGTAACAGAATAGTCTTTCAATGTACCAAAGGCATTATCGCACAGATTAGGACTCACAAAATATCTGGTCCCTACATAAGTGACATATATGAGAGTAGGCATGAATGGGGCATGATAAAGTAGAACAGCAGCATCCTGTTGATTTGGCTTAAATCCAGTTTATTAGCACAGTTTACTCTACAACTACAATGGAAAGAGGCAGCTTATTCATATTGTAACTTTCCTGCACTTAATCAACACAGAAAAGTTCTACTACTAAACTTGGCTGGTCGTGGACCAAGAAGTCCATGAGTTGGTGAAAATGAGCCCAGAATCCAACTACAGAGTTTCATCGAATGGGGTATTATTCAATAACATAGGTATCCTCCAAGGAGTGTCACAACCCAGCCCATAATCCTCCCTCCACCTTTATATCAATTATGAAGTTGAGACCTCACTTGATGAATAAAATTTTAATGAACATAAGATTTGTTAAAATCTTCACAGCATGAACTTTCGAATGTTTCTCCCAAGCTACTTATCACAAAATAATTGTAGACTCGTGATTTTCTATCCGCAGGTTTCAATGGATTACTAAAAAGACAAAGCTACTATAAAGATAACAAATCTCTGATGGATGATTATTACCGCAGCAGCTTTACTTGCCCCAGACTCAATTTGCTTGAAGTGGTCATCATTCAAGCCCAAGTCGTCATAGAAAGCATCATAGTAGAATCCCTGTATAATCATTTTATTGTTTTTAAGTGAAGTCTTCTATACATAAAATCTAATAAAACAGAAAAGTAGATGACCAGGGAAGAGGGATAAAACAAGAAAACAGACTTTAAATTCCATCGTTAAAATCTTAGATAAATGTAATGCTGAATATGCATGTTAATAAGCACTTAGCTATGCAGTTTGCATGATGCAAATGTGCAAGCCCCTTTCGTACATGGTATAGCTTAACAATCTCCAATATCCTACTATTACTGCATGCAATACTGCACATTTTATAGCTAAATATACAAATAAAATTGCATGAGAAAATTGGACGCAATATTGGATTCACAAACAACTTATGTGGAAATATCTAGCCAAATTCTGATGGGAGGCATAACCCAAACTTGGTCTCTCTAGCTGCTCTCAACAACCTAGAAATGTATAATGCATAGTGGCAGCAACATGAAGTTTTATGTGGCATGCATAACCTATGAGACAGCGAAAAATGAAGCAACAAATAGCAAAATGCAAGTAGCAGATGTCCTATTTACCTCTCCTCTGGTGGTGCAGGGCCCGATGCAAAGCTTACAACCATACTCCATTTCAAGTGACTACACAGTAATTAACATTCACCATCAGAGATATGTACAGAAACTCAAATGTCCTTAAACAACTCCGGACAAAGAAAAATAACAATGCTCCTAAACCTGGCCCAAAATGTGGGCACTGGAGTGCCAGAAAGTGTCACGCCCTTCGTCGCTATCGAATGTGAATAACTTAAGCTCGCAGTCACCCTCAAGCGGCCTCGACATGTCCCACAGGACTCCATCCACCTGCGAGATCAGAGCATTCGCCGCCAAGCTCTTCGATATTCCCCTAGCAATATCCAGAGGAGATGTCTCCCACTTCTTCCCTTCCTTTACCGACCCATCCGGCAACGTTATCCTTCAAATCCGAGAACCAAAAGAATCCACATTGTCACAATCAAATACTTCCGCACCGCATCATCTACATAGCATTCACAAAAGCGCAAATACAAACAAGGCCACAAAAGCGACCCCACATCAATCACGATACATTTACTTATGCCGCGCAACGCGTTTCGTGCAACAAACAGATTCGGGAAAGCTATAGGGGCTAACGAAGATTCGCCAAAACCGCCGGCATCATCCCTGCGGAGTGCAGATGCAGATGCGTGTAAGCGAAGCAGCAGCATCGGGGACGTACTTGATAGGTTCGCCGGCGATGGATTGGCGTTGCGAGAGCTGCTTCGCTTTGATGGACTCGAAGAGCGCGATTCTCTTGGGAATCACTAGTTTCAGGTAGTTCTCGTCCTTCGGGTGAGCTGCCATGGCGGGCCCCGGCGGCGGCGGAGAGGACGGAGGTGCCGGCGGCGCGGCGGCGTCGGCGGCGGCGCAGAAAGGGCGGGGGAAGAGGTGGTTGCGCAGGAGGAGGTCAGGCAAAGAGGAGAGGGCGGAACGGCGGAAACGAGAACCTCCCAAGGTTTTAGCGCATAGCATATGGCCGGACTGGTGAGTTTGGGGGAAATGCGGGTTTTTGTGCTTTATTTAGGCTTTTCTCCACTGGAGCTCTTGGGCCTTTTCATTTTGTTTGTCTTTTTTTTCTTTTTTCACCGCATTTTACATTCAAGTATTCGATTGCACTAATTTTAATTTTTTGGAGCAATTGATGTATTTGACTAAAAATCTGAATAATTGGAGAAATTTCACATTTCTGCCAAATCAGCATTTCTCTTGTGAATTTATGGGACGATTGAAAAGAAGTTAAAGGTTTAATATAACTAAGTTGGACTTAAAAGTGACTGATTTTTATTACGAAATATATTAATTTTGATCGATCATGAGTGACATTTAGCCTTACAGCACACTTTTTATGGGTGTGTGCAAAAATAGAAAAAGCAAATTAATAAAGAAAGAGAAGTGTGATTTGAGTTTATTTTTGGAAACTAAATTCGCATCATTGTATGATAAAGGAGATTTCAATTGTAAATAGAATCTAGGAAAGATTTAAGCAATTACTCAATGGTACACACAAGGGAAAATGTCTTCTTTGGAAAATTACTTTTGATGAAGAAAATGATTGCTTTTACCCCGTCTACGGTATAGCCAAAAATGTAAAGGAAAACAATTCTTCTAACTTTAAAATTTAATTACAACTTGTGGGCTTCGACAGACGAATTCCTCTACTCAACTCTTGATGCGTGTTTCCAAAGGCGATTGCTTGGAGGACGAGGTCGGTCCGCATTTCAGTCCAATTGCTTAGCATGTGCTGAAAACCTTCATAGATCATTAAAAAAAAGTCACCAGATTGACTATGAGCCGAGAGGAGTGATCCACAGGTTCTTGGGGACGGGGTCCTGTTGCGTGGGCGTCAAGCGCAAGCAGTGGCCTTTTCAATGCCTCATCGCATCGCCAAGATTCAATCCCATCCGACTCGGGCTTCCACGATCCACGAACACTAGAGCTCACGGGCCTCTACAACATCGTGCTCTCCTCCACCAGAAGAGCATGCGTTTTGGGCCGAAAAGGAAGGACCGATTCGGCCCCCGCGTTTCGGGGACTCAAGCCTGCCCGCGCGACGCAGCGGGGAGTTGTCGGACACGGAGTCAACACTGATACCGTCAACACGCAGTCCGCGAAGAGGGCCATGTTCATGTTGAATTCAACCTATGGAACGGTCAGGATCAATGAGCTGTCGGACCACATGCGCAGTATGGGTTGCGCTCTGAACCGGCTCGAGGGTCCCCATGCAGCCCATCACGAAACCCTCCAAATGAAAAAAGACGGCCGACTGGACGTATCCCTAAGGTGAACCAACTAGGTCTGTCGCATGAATTACTCGAATACAGCGGCAAGCGCACCGCGACCGTGCCCCGCATGGGCAGGTTTCGAGCGACGGGTGTTGTCGTAAAGTTATATGGTTCCAAATTCCAATCCATTCAATGCATTCAAAAAGGAGCCGGTTCGTTTTCATTCCGACCAGCGAAAGAGATGCAACCTGCCACGTTAGCTCGATCTTAACTTTCGAAATTAGGACGTTCCCCTTTCTCTCATTTCCGTTGATACATCCTCAACCAGGGAGTCCCGCATCGAAGGCCAAGAAGTCGACACTGGGGGAGGGAGGGGGGTTGAATAGAAAAGAAAAGGAGGTGACAACAAGACTGCAAAAGCGGCCACGATCGGAGGGACCACGGGCTCATGTGGCGAAGGGGGCCGGGAAGCCGATCCGGCGGACAAAGCTGGCCTAACCATTCCCACTTTAAAGGTGGGCAACCCCCCCGAGTGCTCGCCCTGATAAAGCCCTAACGTGGACGTCCCCATGAGAGTTTGTTCCGTGACATAATGATGGTTGGAGATCCCATGTGAGTCACAAAAAACGGGTGCTTCGTAACACGACCCTTAATGGGTCGTAAAGAGAGGGCAAGGCATGGCATGGCATGGCATGTTAGCTTCGGGGACAAACGCACATGTGGGTTCTTTTTATTTTTTCCCCTGGTGCCATCGCCTTCAACCCCGAAAGACGTCCTCCCAACTTGCTCGCCCGCCCCGCATTAACTCGCCGCACGAGCCACCATCATCCCGTGTGCATTGGCACCAATCACGGTGCACCCAACGCTTCACACACACGTATGGCCATCGCAACAGTACAGTACCGCGAGCCTGACCGCCACTGCTGCAGCATTAGAGCTTTACGTGCGGTACGCTGTGCACAGAACCCGCCTCGTTTTCATACCCGTGATCGTGTCGAGTGTTATTTTAGGTGCTCGCGAGAGAGAGAGACAGAGAGAGAGGGAAAGAGCTGTCGTTCATCATTCTAGTTCACATGGGAGTGGATTGCAACTTGAAGACGTGTCTTCTCTCTCATGAGCCCTGGAGTTTTCTGAATAACATGTGTGTGGGTGTGGTAGGGGACCGCTGGCCGCATGTTATGATAGAATGCCTAATCTTTGCATGTTGCCCACCACCAGATATCCCCTCCCCGCCATGATCATAATGATCGTCCCCGCGTCTCCTTTGTTTTCTTCTCCCTTCTGTAGCGATGCACCAGGTCGACTCCAGCTGCCTCTGCGGGTTCTTTTCCGTTCTTGTTTTTTCACCGGGCATGGCACATACGGCTTTACTAGCATAATAATTTTTAGCCATTGTGAAAGTATAGACCTCGCAATAATTTTATGGTCCAAAAAAGTTATTGATCTCACTATATATTAAAAACAGTCACATAAGTATTTCTCTAACACGTGATTTCTGAGCTCTTAACTTGGCTGGACTATGGCTCGGTAAATCTTCTTGGGACCACCATAGAAAAGTAGTATGGTCATTCCTTTTTAACTATTGCCGACATGATTTCTATGCTTTTCCAATCTATCAAACCGATCTCACTCCTCATATTTAAGTAAATTTGGTACAGTCGGCATCGGGACATGGAAATCCAACTCAGCCACGTGACTCCTATTTTTTTGATTTTTTGTATGTATCGATAGCCATGTCAATAATCACCGCAAGAAAAACACGATGAGTGGATGAAAGCTTTTTTGATCAAAAAAGAAAAACCTTAGTCGCCTCAATATGCCCAAAGCCCAAAGGCAATAGATTGTTAAGTTCGTCGTCATATTTTCTTCTCCTTAAGCGAAACTTAGGGTACAAAATTCAAACGTCGTTGGCATTTACATTGAAGTTGGTTCAATTTCGAAGAAGAGGAATGCTTGACAATTGACAAATTCCAGGTTCCGCCATATTATGAGTGGGGCCCCGGCGAGAGCACCGACGTCCAGGATCGCATCTCCCGCCGTCCCCACCCGTGGGCCGGACGCGCATTCTGCGCCATTCACGTGAGCCCGGCCAAATTAAAATCTCCGCAAGACCTGCGACGGCCCCTTTTCCCCCCTCTCCTCTCCCCATCACACGCTCACTTCGAGGCACGTGTCAGCGGGCCCCCGCCCGCGTACCCGTCGAGATCGGGACACGTGTGACGGAGGGACACGCGGCTGTCGGGATTCGGGGATTACGAGGACAGTGCAGATGGCGCCGACCCGACCCGGAGTGGCTGGCGCGGGCGTGCGAGGGAGCTGTCAGACACGTGCGCGCTCCCCTGGCGGAGGCCCCCACCACCACGCGACGACGCCAGCTCGGCGCTAACGGCGACGTCGTTTCGACGGCACCTGCGCTGAACGGGACGCGTGGCCGCGCGAGCGAGCGGAACAAGCCTGGAACGTAGGATTCCGGCAGCAATCTCTCGACCCGCTCCGCATTCAATCTGGTCCGTACGCGAGCCGGGGGTTAAACGACTGCGTTTGGCTTTCGGATCAATGCATGCACGCATGCTCCTTAGCATCTCTAACTAATTTCATTTTCATCTCAATCCTTTTGTTTACACAAATAAATTAGCTAATTTTTTAGTTTAATCTCGATCTTTATCATTTCTAGGAGACCTCTCATTTATGAAAGCAGTCAAAGGAAAGTTGACTCAATACTTGATTGGTCTTAAGAGATGGGAGCAAATGTTTCCTTTCTTTTTTGGGTTTAAGTCCTCTCATTAGCGAAGTGTGTTACTAGGAGGATACAAGTTTACAAAAGTATATTATATATACTTTTATATGAGTAATGTAGTTGCTTACTCCATTTTTTTTAGCCATATTTTTACAGAGTGAGAGTAAAATTAATGATTTTCGGGATAAATGCATGAAAAATTTTAAAATCTTGTTAATAGAAGTGCAATTGAGTTATAATTTTTTTGAAAAAATATAATTAAATCATAAAACTCTTCTTAAAAGTATAATGGAATCTAAAAACTCTCAAAATATGAAATCAAATTCTAAAACTTGTTAAGTTGGTACGAACAAATCCTTCATTAACTTCATACAACTTGATAATGGAAAATAATAATAAATTTTAGGATTCAATTGTACTTTCGTGACAAGATTTTAAAAATTTTAGTGCATTTATTTCATGGTTTTCCTTTGTTTTTAACTTATTGATTACAATATGTACATGGTAAATGGCAAATTAGAGCATGTAACATCACAGCAGGAAACGACATTAAGTTTTCCAGTGATGATCTCTCTCTCTCTCTCTCTCTCTCTCTCTCTCTCTCTCTCAAATGTGCCAAAAGACAACATGGGTCGGCTCACATGGCCCGTCCTCGTGACTTCTCATCATTTAAATCTCTCTCATCTCTCGTTCGCTCCTCACGCACCAACCCCCCCCTCCTTCGCATTTTCCTCTCCTTTCCTTTTGTCTCTGAAAATGAGAATGTCCGTTAGATGCCAAACATTCTCTAACAAGCCTAAGCCATTGCCGTCGCCGCCGCGCAAGAGAAGACCCACAAGACATGCACCACCCTCATCGTCATTTACCACTCGTGATTTGACGGTCCGGATGAAGGTGAAGAAGCTTCAGAAGCTGGTTCCGGGAGGCCGAGGGTTGCAGCCGGATCGCCTGCTCTTGAGAGCAGCGGATTACATCCTGCATTTGAGGTCTCAAGTCAATGTTTTGCAAGCTCTTTCCAAGATTTACGATCATATATAACCCCCAGGAAGATGTGCATTGTACATCCTCCGTTTCAAAAGTCGGCTGTTTATCGTACCGTTGTTTCTTTTCCTTCACCCATGTTCAAGGGGATATATATCATGATATGACATAAGAAGGGTCCATCAGTTGCGAATGTAAGTTGTTCATTCAATCATGAATTATATACCATATGGATAATATTTCTTCTGGCTATTCTCTTGTCATAATTGGTGTTGAATATGCGCTTTTTTGAATTTATGTTCTGGCGAGCCCCCTCGACACTGAGAATAACGAAACTCTTGCGTTGAATTTTGTCCCTTCATTTTTCTCTCGTTTCCAATGTTTTTGCTCATACAATTGCTCTCTTCTTTTCTTTTCTCCAGGAAGTTGCATTTTTAGGGTTTACTGTGCATCTTATATAGGACCTGGAACCTTGTTGATTCGGTTTATATGTCATTTTTAGTCCTTTTTTTTACCTTAGAATTCTTGATCTCAGGCATGTGGTTGGACAGGATATACTCTACTGTTTGGTCGAAGCTGAACAGGATATGGTTATGAGATTTACATTTGGTATACTTTAACTCATATAAGACTACCAAAAACTTACATGCATGAATTGACATGCTAAACAAGGTCATTTGATTAATCCTTCCTCTCCTATATGCAACTTTCCTTTCTTTTTAGTCTCCCTCTATCTGTTTTTTTGCTTTTTTTTTCTTTTTTTTTTTTTTTTTTTTTTTTTTTTTTGGGGGGGGGGGGGGGGGGTTCTGTAGTCTCCTTCTGTCTGTTTATGAGTTGAGAATGCTCGGACTCCCAGAGTCGAAACCGACAATTATGTAAGTAGATTCCTATGTCATGCGTCGAAATCATTAGGAACAACTGCCATCCAATCGATGGAGGAAAATCGTGCTGGTGAATTCCAGCTTTGACATAATGCATTATCTACGGCAAGAAGCGTGCTACAGCTGTGGTGTTCTTCGTTTACCTCTAGGCCTCTATGAAATATGCAAGTTTGGCCTCAATTATGCTTTTGGTGTAAGACAAAATAGTTGTAGCTCGTCTAACTATATGGTACCGCCTATGGACCGCAGTCTTGACGTCGATCTTGTCTGCAACAGAATTTCAAAGATATCTTCAGCTCTCTCGTTTTTGGTTGAAGCCGCCTACATAAGCTTGTCCACCCCACATGACAGCACAGCAGAATTTGATCCCTGGACACGGATCTTTTATACAGTTATATCTACCATAATCAACTGAGTCAACAAATAAGTTGATCTCTCCGTTTTTTTTTCTTTCTTTCTTGGGCTTAATCTAATGAGTTTCGACTAGATAAAGAGAGATGGGTACAGAGCGTTAACATTTCTCCATTTTTTTTCCTTGACATCGGGCTGTTGTTTTTCTTTTGGATTTCTTACATCCTGCAAACAGACTTCACCGTCATGAAAGTTGGAATCGCAGAATTATGGCTGTGAAGAAAAATGTGTCTTTCGTTGGAATTTGCTATGCATTTTTCGAGAGAAGTCCGCATATGAAGTGATCATGCGACATCATGAAGAAGAACGAGAGGAATAGTCTTCTTCGAATGATGTCCTTGAAGATGCGGTTCATCGATCTTATTCAAGAGTTGAGGATATAGTCATACTAACGTGCCTGAAGCGTAACTAAAAGAAAGACTAGAGATTGCGTTACAATGTATGTGCAGATCAAGACGTCATTGAAGAATTATATGCGATCGCATGAGAGGGAGATGGTTATGTCTGTATCGGCACGTTTGGATTGTCGATTTCAGTGTAGCAGATTGTTTGAAATCATAGATTGAGAATCGACCGGAAATAGCACATTCTAAGGCATGTGATGGTGATTCCAATTTTAAGATATCTTGAGAGATTTGTGATGGACCGCCTAGTTCGTGCCTCAAGCCCAAGGTCGTAGCCGCCATTAACGTTGAGATTCTCACTTCCATTTCGTACTCTGACCTTTGTCGTCGGAGGGAGCGCCAGAGCAGAAATTACGATGCTAGCCGAATCGATTGTTATTTTACGGGACGCAAAATAAGGGATAACAGCAACGGGGGCTCCGTGAACATTTCGGATCCGTGCGATAATCCTCCTAGGACTATTTTTTCGGTGGAGACAGGTTCTCAAACTTTTCCAACTTGTGCGATGTTCCTTCTTCCTTTAAGCACTCGGACTAGGAAATGCCGATGGATAGTCCAAAATCGGCCCTGAACGCTTAGAATAATTGCCCGTGCGACTATGGATGTTTCGAAAAAGTTCTTTTAGCATGTCCTATCGAAAACCCTTTTGCCCACAGTGGCCAAAAGTCGGAGAGCATCTACGCCTGCTGTCGACCCGGATAGACGATGGAATTAAATTTTTGAGAGAGCTCGAAGTGCCTGCAATTAATGGCACGTTTGGTTCGCACGAATGGCTCTGTATGTCATCACTCATCAGTCCAAGAGCTGCACAGAAATAGCTCATCCTGTGACATAGCCATTCCTTCGACATCATGAATGGCAGTTCCTCGAAGGGATCAAAGGATAGTTAATACGTTCGCTTTTAAGATTCCATAAATGTCCTTGCGTTTTTACTAACGTCTGGAGTAGATAATTTTTTTTTTCCAAGAAATGGATTTACGTTAAGTACATTAATGATATTATTTATTATAATATTGTTTAATTATAAAATCATCATATATCATGGAACAATAATTATAATATTATGAATAATCAACATATCACAACTTAACATTAATCGTAATATAATTAATTAAATCAAATGAATAAATTATTTTAATAGAATAATAGATTATAATAAATAATATATCCTTCTACAATTAATAATTATATATTCTAATTAATATTTAATAACGTGATGATTCTATCATAATCATCGTTTAGTCGATGATTAATTAATAATTGAATTATAATAGTCATTTGATATATATATATATATATATATATATATATATATATATATATATATATATATATATAATACTACTACTACTACTACTACTACTACTACTACTACTACTACTATTATTATTATTATTATTATTATTTGATGATTACATTATATCTACAACTAAAAATTATTTATAGATGGTAATACTTTTTATTAATGATTTTTAAGAATACGATGATAAAAGTAATTAGGCCCTACCGTCAGGTGTTATGAGAATTGTTTACTATTCCTCACTTATCTCCATGATTTAATGGGAAACCAATCTTGAAACAACCATTTCATTCTGCAAACCAAACTAGAGAATTACTATTCCATTCCCATTCCAACTCTGTCCTATTCCCATGAAATAGCTAGCGCAATGCAGTCCTGTCTTCTTGCTTTCCTGAGAAGCAAGACATAGCATAAGGCACTTCTGCTCTGGAAGAAATGGCAAAAACGGACTGGATCACAGTTCCGTTTCAGGTCTCGCTTCTTTCCATTGCGCGGAAAGCAGGAAACATCAAACATACTTGATCAGGTTGGAGAAAGTATCCATAATTTCGCGAACTCCGGCCAATTATGAACCTTCCTAGTTCCTACTATAGTTCAAGCTCGTGATACAAGGAGAAGGCATAAAGTTCAGTATTTCTCTGATTGCATTAGTCCTCACAAGTCGCAACGCAGCAATCATTCACCATTGGTTTTGGACGTGCCAAATCAAAGAGCGATCGAATCGCGACGGCCCAATTCAAACATGAGACCTAGTAACACCCATGTTGAGTTACACATTGTATAAAATCATCCGCCCCATCTGAAATTTCCCAAAAATCTACACAAATAGTTTGCTCGGACATGTATCCCGATCATCATCGCATCACCCAAATAGCATACTCATCGTTTCTTCTCATGCATTATTTGGCCAAAACTGAACTGGACAGAAGAGTTGAGTTTCCTCTTTTTTTTCCAGGTTGTCTTTCTATCTTTCGTTTTGATACTGCACAATTCCTTATATACATACATCTGAATAATGCCTAAATTAAATAGGGTAGACCATGCCCACCTCCAGAGTTGAGGCATGAGGCGCACTCAGTGCGTTGATGGGTGCCCTGCAATTTCTCCTCAAAAAGTCATACCCTATGTTAATCACCATCTTCCTCATAAAACTCGAACCTTGCTTCGCTCTCACATACGAGTGTCCCAGTATGTAGGCAACTCCAGCTTCCCTTGCTACCATCAGTTCTCGCAGCTCCTCACATGCTGCCATATCGATCTTTGGACTCTCTGGCACGATAAACCGCACTCTCTTTTTCCTCGGCTTGATCAATGGCGGCGATCGTATCTCCCTCATCGATGATCCTGCAACTCCAACGTCATCAACATCATCCTCGCTCATTTGAATCCCATCAGCATGGGTAGCAGGAGTCCCTACAACAGTCATTTTGTCCTCGTCCTTCGAATTATCTTCATTTGCACTGCAGGGTCCTGCACCTCCAGTTCGTATAAACTCCGCAATGCTACAAACCAAATCATTTTCGAATTCCATGTCATCCTTGTGGATGTCCCTATATCCATACCGTACAATGCACCTGTAAAGCCTGTACTCCCTGGGACCGATGTGGCCCACAAGAAACCGTTCCTCTGGCCCAACATGCGGAACAGGGACAGATTTAACGCAGAGAAACACTAGGACCTGATGAAAAGCTGGAAGATTGGTGACAAAATGGGAGAATATTGCAGGAATCCCTGACACGAGCTCTGTGTGGACTAACCCAATCCCAGGCACACGTACAAAGCCGAGGCTGGGACCCAAGCTCATCAGCCAGTTGATAGAGACCTTGTTTTGAACATCGTACTCATACTTTTTGAGAGTGCCAAAGTGCCAGACACACATCACAATAAGGAAGATGAATGCCAGGGCAATTGGTACCCATGCTCCTTCAAGGAACTTGACAAGAGAAGCGGAGAAGTAGAGCGCTTCAATTGTTCCAAAGAAAAATACAAACGCAATTGCGACCACAACGCTCTGATGCCAGCATAGGACGATGACTAGGGACATTAGACAGGTGGTTACCAACATAACCGTTATAACTGCCAAACCTGCTCTGGGAAAAAAGGCCCATCAATAATTCACTCAAAGCAACATCAAAATATCTTTAAAACAACAGATGAAGCTGCAATACTCAAGTTGATTAGCTCCACCCAGCTGATAATCAACTTAAGCGTAAAAAAATTCAAAAGTAGGTGGAGGAGAGCACATAATATCCTCATACCTGATGCATTACCCAAGCTTTTAGTGTCTCTGAAACCAATAGTGACAGCCAAGCATAATGCCATCAAGATCCAATTAATTTCTGGGATGTAAATCTGACCGTGAATTTTTGATGACGTATGCACAATTTTAACTCTTGGAAAGCAGCCTAGAGAAGAACACTGTTTAATAATTGAAAAGGTTCCGGTGATAATAGCTTGGCTGCCCACAACAGCAGCAAGTATGGCTATTCCCATTGCAGGCCATCTCAGTTTTTCTGGAAGCCAATTTAAAAGTGACATTAGCGAGATAAAATTTACCCATCATCCAAATTATTGCATATAGAAGGGACATCTACCAACCTGGCACAGAAACATAAAACCCAATTCTGGAGTAATCATCCTGTCCATGATGCTTGGATAGGTAGGCAGCTTGTCCCATGTAAGCAAGAATCAGGGATGGATAAACCACAGAGGTGAATGCAATCTGCATGAAGTTAAAAATGTTTGTTGATACATCTGTTTTCTGAAGAGGAGCACTAGTAATAAATCATTCATCATCAAGTTAGAGAATTTAGATACAATAATAGCAGGGGAACTGAAGGATAATGGAGCATCTGACTGAATTCACACTCTGCAAACCTTGCCCATAAAAGAAGGGTAAACATAACAGCATTTGGCATGCCTTTTAAAGCAGCGTCGGAAGATGAATGCTCATTTAAGTCCAGCAATTTAGACACAATGTGGATGATGCATGAGAGACTGTCAAGTACCACAGCTACCATTGACCTAATGTAGAGAACACTGAAACAAATAAGCTATGGAGTATGGACTATTGAAACTTTCCCAATTCGGCAAAACCATTTTCGGAGACAGAAAATGTCCACCCGCCTCTATGAGGAGGGCACAGGATCACTGTAATTATTCCATGTCAAGAACAGTTAGAACTTCGCCTCAAGAGCCAAAAATGAGTGGAGCATGATAGTTTGACTGTCTCCATCAAAGGTTAATGGCCAACTAAACTATTATTGAACTATGTGAACGAGCATTGTAAACCATTTTGAATGAAAAGACGGCTTTTTCTTCATTTATCGACAATTCAACTGACAATAACAGAAATAAAAGACAAGTTCTTACACGTTGCATGAACATTCATATCACAAGTACCTGAATTGACAGTTGGGAAAAGTGTCCAAGATCGGCAAACATAGCTTCAGAACCTGAAATTTTGAGGTTCTTGTAAATACTTGTTCCTCCAGTGAAAGAAAGAACAAGTTAACTCAAATGCACATGCTTACCCGTTATACACAACAAAATCCCACCAAGGGACATCCAACCTCCCCGTTGAGTTTTCCTCAAAAACTTGTACATGTAATACGGGGACAGTGCTTGGTATACATGAGGATTCCAATGTAAGATATTGTATAAGCCTATGGCGCTGATGCAGAAAAGCCATAGCACAACCACTGGAGCAAATAAGAATCCGACCCTGTGGGTACCGTAATGTTGAAGAGCAAACAAGCCTATTAGTATGACGCATGCAACCGGAACTTCTACATCTGCAAAACTGCCACACATTCAGAAGGCAAAACAGACCAATCGCAAGCAGCTAAAATCTAGCTGCTAATGCTAAAATGCAGAGCAGTATGAAGCATTAGCCGCAATAATATAATCACAAAGGGACTATATCAAGAGGAACTGAGAAGAATAGCAGTCTAAAATTTCTCTTTTAATTAGTGTGCCTTGAAGAAGCACCACCAAATTAAAGAATTTAAAAGTTCCATGCCCAGTGCTATCATTTAAATTTTAAAAAAAAAAAAAAAAAAACTTAAGGAGCAGACCTTAGTTGAAGGACTGCACATAAAAGCTAAAGTTTCATAGCATTAGTTTGGCTATTTCACCAGAACTCCAGAAGACTGTCTTATAACTTGACATTTCCCATAGATATCTAAACAGCTAATGAACCAGAAAATGTCGTTCTCTGTCCAAATTGATGAAAATTGCATGTGTCATGTGGTTTAGAGCAAAACTAATCACGCCGAGTTCCTGTTCATGCGCCCAGCCTGCCTAGACATTTCTCCAATTCTCGAGCCGATCCGTGACACAACAAAACTAATAATATCTACCAAGGGTAATGCTACAAATATAAAGACTAAATAGAATAAGGATCTTACATTTGTGATGCTCCTTGGCCATTGACAGTTCGAGGCCGGACACTGCCGAAAATACTACATCAAACAGAAAGGAAAAAAATTCATTAGTCTCCCTTACCCAAAAAAAAAAGTTCATTAGTCTCTACAGCACCACAATCCCAACTCTGATCCGTAAATGAAACGAAACAATGCCAAAATCGAGTTTTGTCCCTGAATCCAGAAAGACGGAGCCAAAAGGGGGAAAATCAAATTTTTTTATCTTGCGGAACAGGAAAAAAGGAAAAGTAGCTATAATCACTTAATCTCTATAAATTTGACCAAATCGCCCGTGAAATTCGAACAGTCAGCTCCAATCAAATCGATCGCCCACTTCGAACTAAATAATTTCCTCAAAAAAGTACTAGACGTCAACCGGAACAATCGAACAGTCACTTTCACCACCTGAAATAGACGGCGTAAGGATGCCATCACCAATCACCATGCAAGTCCCGATCAAGGCCAAGACGAGCAAGAGCCTCTGCAGCACCCGGTGCCTCTCCAGCGTCGACTTGAGCCTCGATCCGAAGCTCGTCTTCGGGGACAGGCGGGCGCCGTCCTTCTTGTACTCGGAGAGATCCTCGTCCGCCACCTGGCTGCTCGGCAGGAAGTTGACCCGCGCGTGGCGGCACAGCAGGGAGTAGAGGGCGAACGTGCCGCCCTCGCCGTTGTCGTCGGCCCGGAGCACGATGAAGACGTACTTGAGGAGGGGCACGAGGGTGAGCGTCCAGAACACGAAGGACAGGACGCCGAAGATCTCCTCGTTGGTCTCCGAGTGCTGGATGTCCTCCGCGAACGTGCTCCTGTACACGTACAGCGGCGACGTGCTCAGGTCGCCGTACACGACGCCGAGGCTCTGGTACGCCAGAACCAGTACCGACCTCCACGAAGCTTTCTGAAAAAAAAAAAAAAAAAAAAAAAGGAACAGAGCTCTTAGATTAACATCATAGCACCTAAACCGAAATCCGCGACACGGCGATTGCACATTCCCGGCCGGTACCTTCGCCGGATTCCGATAGGCTCCGGCTTCCGAATCCATGGCGAGCGGGTCTCAAGCGCGGTTTGAGGAGAGACGCGGAACCGGCACCACCATGTCGTTTTGTATCGGCCGAGGAGGAACCGGAATCGAAGACGACCTCCACCAGAATGTGCGGAAACGGAGCAATATAGTAAAGCGCAATAAATACGCAGCACCGGGGGGGGGGGGCTAACGCATATAAATATATAAAAAAATGGAGGAAAAACGGGAAAGGAATCGCGAATCAGCAGACGAAGAAGAGCGCTTGCGTGTGGGGAGTGGGCGGCAGTTCAACCACCGCCGGCGGATCGGTCGAGGACGAGCTCACGAAACGCCTCCCGCCCCGATGGCGACCGCGACTTGCTACTGCCGGTCGTGGGGAACTGTTTCGAGAGCCGAGAGGATCGTCATCGTCGTCATCGTCGTCGTCGTCGTCTCTCGAAATCCTTCTGAAAAGGAAGTTTTAATAAATCGGGAGTTGGTTGCGTGCGGGCGTGGGACGGTGGGGACTGATCAGTTCTCTCTCGCTCGAATTTAAAAAGAAAATGTCGTGGGAGCTATTTTTTTCTTATAGTTCACTGCGCAGGCGGGGAGGGGACAAGCGAGGAAGATGGGACTGGCGCGAGCTCGCGATAGAGAAGGAGAAGAGGATGACGAGAGGGGAGTGTATTTACTATGTACATCAGGTCGAGTTTTTAGAATGCGTTAAGGGGAAGAAACGGGCGGGTTTCTGCTTACACTCGTACTCCCCCCCACCTGTCCGTTTCGCCTTCGACCTAACCGCACTCACTCAATTTATAAAAAAAAAAAAAAAAATCGAGCCGCAAAAATAATTTGAAAAATAAAAAAAAATGATTAAATATTTGAGTCGATTAAAAATATTTTATATTTAAATATTTTCAAATCACTATTATGCCGTAAAAGCAGCAGAACTCCGGCGTGGGATAAGAATCTGGCCTTTGAAGGGTAGGGCAACCTACCACACAATCTGAGGAAAAGTTTGTGCGCCGTATATTTTTCCGCCACGTGATATACTAATCCACGGAGGACTTTTAGTAATGAATCTCGCAGCTGATTCGCATCGCGAAAAAAATGACATACGTTGTACTACTATATACTATACATGACGAAAGAATTCGTGGTCAGACGAGAGGATTTCTTTCCTGGCGAACAACATACGGACTATTTTTGGCCTCTGAAATCTTCTTGGCAAAAAGGTCTGGCCCTTGAAGCCACGAAATAGAAGGCCGCCTCGCTTTGCCATTCGAGCATCTTTTCATGGCGAAATGAGTACTTTTTGACTACTAAATTACTTAAAAATTCCGTGGCCACGATCTCCCGCCACGACTTTTCAGGATTCTCACCGCAAAAATTGGGCTTAACCCTCTCCGCTGTTCGCAGCGAAAAAGCACACGCCCGCCCACTTGGATTTTACCGAAGTCGTAGCAGTCTCTAGATATTTCCAGTGCATTAAATTAGTGGGCACCTAATCCATCACAAGTACATCATAGCACAGACGTACAAAAGAGACGGGGGCCACTTTCGGGAGCAGCTCCGCCTTAGACAAAGGACTCGTGATAAGAGACGCGGTCCGGGCATGACCGTCGCCCTCGTTATCAATATTCTAACTTCGCACAGGAGATCAAAACAAAACAACATAAAAAAAAGAAAAAGCGAAAGGGCGAGCGGAAGCGGGATAGTGGAACGCCGGAAGCGGAGCCCTCGACACGAAGGCTGTCGGTTCTTTATAAAGTCGGAACGCCTTTATCAAAAGTAGAATCGAAAAGGTAACGTTGATAAAGGATGCCGACGGGTTATCAGCTTTCGTTCTTAAATGGCCTCCCTAGTTTTGACTAAAAACCGATGCTGCTGGTTTCAATGGTCTGATAGGCTATCGCTAGTCTCTCCACGTGATTACGATTAGACCTAACAAATAGACAGGTCGATGATGATTCCACCTAAATAGGTTTATTTGACATGTTTTAATCCATTTTCATATAATAGGCTCGGGCGTGTCCGCTCCTTTGGCGCGACGCGCGCGGAGAAGGACGGAAGGCTCTCGCAGCAAGTCCTGCGACGCGATTCAAGGTTGAAAGAGTGTCGTGGAGGCGAAAAAAGGAAGGCACGTTAAACGGAGTTCTGGTTGTAGAGACGCGGAGAACACCCACACGAATTGCTGAGCTGGCCCTACTCTCCTGACGACCCGTTTGACTCTTTTACGCGCGGGCAAAGTTGTCGGTCGCCCTATCGGATACGTCTCTATTTTCGAAATGTATGAATTCATCGTACCCAAGTAGCTACTTCCCATTCGAATTGTAGCCCCGCGCCAAACCCCAACCACTCTCCACCAGCCGGCCGCCGCTCATTGTCGACGTGGATCGTGCCGCCGCATCCCGTTTGAAGTCTTCGTAGCACGACTTTGGCCCTCTATGGCCTTTGATCAATCGCTGCTCTTTTGTCTGGTGCTCTTTCTATCCACTATGGGCCTATGGCTTCTCCGTCTAGCGCACGCTTCGTCCCCGCAGACGAGGTCGATGGCATCGTAATGACCTTGATGAAGGTTGTCTCTCGCAGCATGAAGGGACTGTATTTGAGGGTCGAGTCGGTCAACCATGCCCAACAAGTGAGACAGAGGGGCTAGGGATATGGTTGGATACATTGATGTGTTCATTTATTTAGTATTAGTTATCCTATATAGCATTATCGGCCCTAATGTATATAATTTTTGCAAACTTTTAAAAATAGTACGAATTTTTTCTTTGTTTTTTTTTCATTTTTCGTTCATTTTTCCTCCCTTTTTTGCCTACACCAATTGCCAGTCATAGGTTAGGGCTACCTTATGGGGCAATGGCAAGAGTTGCCTCACTTGGATCTAGCAAAGGCCACAATGCCTGAGGCCCTTTGCTAGCCATTGTCAAGAACTAGCGATGAGTAGAGGGACATAAGAGAAAAGCAATAGAAAGAAAAAAAAAATTGTTTAAAAAATATAAAAATTGTGAAGGTAATTTATTATCAATACTTGTCATATTATGTAGGATGGATGTTAGGGATTACTCACCAAAACTAATTGGAGAGTATATATTGATAAATCATTGACATGCTTAAATTAAAATGGCCAAATTGAAAATTTTATAATTGATTTGATATCCGTACAATTAGATTTAGATTTTTTCAATATTTTTTCCTGGTCACAACAATTCTTGGTGAGGCCGAGTTAAGAATTGGGATAGTTAGGTGATTTTCAGTGAACGGGTAATTTCAAAATTCGATAAGGGGTAGCTTCAAAAGAGAATGCCCATTTGCAAGTGAAGCCATAATATTAATGACCGTGAGGATTATATACAGGCATCTATGTGCAAACTGGATTATGTAAATTGATTTTTTTTTTTTTTATTTTAACTCAACATATCCTTTGACTTCACTTATTAACAAATACCACCTTGTCATTGAGAATATTATGCCCGCCTAGAGAGAAATTAAATATTACGAATCCAACTCATCCCAAATCCCAATCATTGGAAAATGCTGTTCGTCTAATTCATCACGACTCCAACGTTCATTTGCAAGAATTTTCAAGTGCAACGGCGCTTTCCAGAGCATGATTGTACGGCCGGCAGACCGAGCCTAGAACTTTCCTTCTCCATCTGGATAAAGAGCATACGAAAACTTCAGCACCAACCAAAAGAAAAAAAGAGCATACAAAAACTTAAATTTGGATTCTCCCGTTGTGTTCGGGATCCGAGGGAGGGAAGATAATCGGAGGCAGGGACTGAAAAAAATTAGCCCACTTTTTCAAATTTCCCATCCATACCCTTCTTATATAATCTTCTTATTTTTTTAAAATTTCTCCAATTATACAAACTCATTTGAATTTCTCTCACTTATCGTCTTTTTTCCGAACTGAGCATTAATTGCTCAAAAGAGTTTCCTTTGGATGGAACAGGCAAACGGTTTCCACAGGATCAGACTTTGCCGTATATTTTTGGCTATTACCTGTTGTCACCGTCAACAAATCGACAGATTAGAAAGATCGCGACCCCTCTTTATTATCGAATGTCGATGATTACAGCAATAAATACCAGTACGTGGTTATACGAATTTTAATCGCGTGGTTGAGGAAATCAGTTGATGATTTTACGGTCTACATATTTAAACATATCTTCGAGGTTATGCCAGAGACAAGCAAGCTAGAAAATAATAGCTAGAGGCAAATGTCTAGTTCAAGCGAGAGTGGCTATCTTTGAGAGATTTTCCCAAAACGTAAGATAGTCGTAGCTTAGTGACATATCGACCATTTAAATCTCACGATTTTGCAATCTATTTCGTGTTCTATTGTATGGACAAATTCAAAAAGAAAAAAGCAATAAGAAAATTACTTTTATGGCTAAGACATATGGTGTGAAAATTTGTTGGACCATTACCAAACTATCTTAACAGTTTAAATGTTAGATGAATGATTAATTTAACATTTAAATATTCTATCACCTATCACACTTACTCAAGACCTCATACATAATATTATGTGAGATTTTATGATATCACTACCAACCGTTTTATAATTTAAGCTCTCGTAACAGTTTATAATAGTCCCACAACATTTTGGGAGATTTGGCTTATTATAAGATGACACTTCCATAGTCGAGAAAATTGCAATAAGACTTGATTTATCACAACTCTGTTACAAAGCCAGATTAATGAATGTCTAATTATTTTCAACATTCGAAATCAATTGCGGACTCTCTCATCACAATTGATTGCTTTGTCTCTGATAAGAACTTGATGATTAAAGCCCTCAACGTGGTCCTATTAGAGTATGATCCTTTATGGTAATCATTGATTTGCAATCATGCCTCCTAATCCAAGAAGAATGATTTCTCCTAAAATCGAATGCATCGTCTTCATCTAATGTTCATCATGCCACTTCACCCAGTCCACTGTTTTGAGGGTCTTGAGATGGACATATTTTTAAAGACTGGAAATATGGTCGGGGACAAAGTGGACAATTTCTGTCGATCAACTGAGTTGGCAATCTTTCTTTGATTGGTTCAATCCGTAGTCATTATTGATTTCCAATTTTATCATTTCGAGATTTTGCGAGATTGCTATTAACTGTTCTATAAACTTTAATCTTCCAATAAAAGCGTGATTTGAGATTTAAACATTATATCACTCCTCCTCAGGCTTAGTTTGGTCCTTTTGTTTAGTACAAAGAGTGGAAAATATTTATTGTGGAGGCAAATAAGGCCTTAGAAATTTTTGAATTTAGGATCTTGTGTTCTAATATCATGCAAAATTTTACGAAATTAAATGTTATATTTAAATGTTATAATATCATCAACTTTTAAAAAAAATCAATTTAAAAATGAAAATGTTGTTTAATATTTAAATGTTATATTAAGTTTATTTTATCATACTATGGCCATCGCCCAACGACTAGCCACGGTGGCAAAAGATTTGGAAGGATGAGCACGCGATCAGATGTTACGTGACGCCCGTGTATTAAAAAAGGCTATCGCTTTGTGGAAGAGCTTTCAGAATTAGGTAAAGCACGAGCAATAAGATCAAGCTCGGACATATGAAAATGAGATGACTCGGCATGTTACGTCCGTCGATGTCACGTAGCATTAGGCTCGTCCCGATCCTATCTTAGCTGTCTTGAACTCTCGAGGTTGAGAATGGGTCCTCTCCTCCTTCGCTAACCAATCCCCAAGCCCAAAATCAGCCGTCGCCATCGTTGATAAATTAATTAATGTAAACTAGCAGTTTATGCACTTAAAACCAAGTTGTTACGAGGTCGCTTTCGTTCGAGTCTAAACGAAAGCTCTCGACCACGAACTGGAAATGGCGTATTAATGCACTTGACAGCGATTAGTGAGTGCTTAGCAAATATGTCATTAGATATATATAAATTGTAGTGAGAGTCGTAAGTTTTGTGGTTTCGATTTTCTTTTTTTTTCTTATTCAGTTGTTCTCGAAGAATTTTCGTCGACCATCACCTCACATTCCTCCGAATCTACACGGAAGCCGTCGACTGCTAATTAAAAATTGCGTATACATGCAACCCATGAGGATTAGTGGGCGTTTTGTAGATATTCCATTGGATATTTCCATGGATGAATAGGATTGTTGTGAGCATCACCCAATTGACGATTTTGTTTGCCTTTTCTTATTCTAATAATCTTCGAAGACGGCTTTCATCATGAAACGAAGGACGAGATATTTGATTAGCTCGGTCGGTCGTCGGAGGACCCCGGGTCAGGCGGATCTTGAACCCCTACTCCCTCATCATCGATGTGATGATAGTCAAAGATTTTAAATCTCAGATATCGTTCTTTCCTTTTCCTTTGTAAAACTCGGTTGGTGTGCTTTCAGTGCGATGGACCAACATTTCTTGCTGGCTTTGATTGGAATGAATGGGGCACTTGGATCGATGGAGAATTTGAAAAGTAGTTTTATGCTGAGCAGCTATTATTCGACAATTAAGAGCCGAAATAAGGGAATGGGCGGCTTCTAGAAAAGTCAAAATCAGATGGCGCCGGACAAGAGTGGGGCAAATCAATCGCACAGTCCGAATCCAGAGGACTTTTCCCGTGCAGAGACATGATGCCGTTCTTTTCTCGGCGATATCAATGATTTTCCATGAGTAAGTACTTGACAACATATAACCTAAGATCTTTGAATTTTTATTATGAAAAGAAAATATTTCAAGTCCGAAAGTACATCAGGGGGAGTTCGAGTAATTAGAAGGTAATAACATTGAGAAGAAGAAATATATCTTTTTTTTTGCCATAAAATAAATGATTTTTTTACTATTACTTCTCAAAATGGTACCTTGAGATTTGTTGGTGGGCAGCGATGCAAATGCCACTCGTAACAAGTTTTGCTTTTTTTTGCCAATTTTCCGTCATTTTTTTTTGAATTTTAGGAAATTAAAATACAAAAGTGACTCTAAGTTGAGTGGTTGTCTTGTTACGAGATTTTGAAATCATAAATTGACAATTCTTTCACTGAGGTTAATGATACTTACAATTTATAAACTTTGAAATTTATTTCCTCTAAGACAAAAGCATCGAAGTAATACTCGTTTTAGCATGATATTGACCCATTAACAACTCAACTCAAACCAAACTGATCCAATCTGCCTCAATCTAATCTCTCGATTGAACTATCGAACACCCCCTTGACTCTCAACTATTGCTAATCAATCATATCCACATATTTTCAAACCTCATAATAGCCGTGCGACAACACAATTTCATCTTGATCACCCTTTCAACCGCAAGCCAAAAAGCTCACGACTTTTCCCAAGAAAAGGAGCCCAACCGGTCAATTTAGACCAATAAGTAATGGGAAACAAGCCGCACGAGTCGATGTGTCCGATTTCGGGTCCCTTTCGTCGACCTAATTTTGATCGAAGTAGCTGAACCGGGTCAATTACGCTCGGTCGCTGTCTGCTTTTTCATGCGGCGCGGGCCACCACCAGCTCGTGTGTATCTCGCCCAGGACCGAAAGCGACACGTGGCGGATCATCGAGGAGCTCCAGCCCGATCAGATCGCCTCATTTGTCGTTCAGCCAGAGGCCGATCACCGTCTCCAGTGCAGCCCACGCCGCCGTGTCTCGTACGCGCGACGAGCGCCCCTCATTATTTCGGATTTTGACCCATCAGGAGGGGACCAAAAGCATCAAATGGAAAAGCGGGTAGTAAATTCTAGGTGTGTTTATTTGCTGTTTAAAGCGATCTTTTCGCCGAAAAAAGCGATCTTTTCACCATCTTATCAGCATTATTCAAATCCCTAAAATTGACGTACAATATTATATATGAATTTGGCAAATCGATATTTATATTTGTTTAGTATTGTCGAGTATTTCTTGTATTAAATTAAATCTGAAGCGCACTTTTTTGAGTATGCTTGCAAATTACGCAAAAAAACGAACTTAAAAAGGAGAATTTCTTTCTTTTGTACAATAGCTTTTAATTGGACATTGATAAAAATTACTCGAAATCATTTTACATACATAATATGATAGGTTGCGTGGAATCACTTTTTGGTAATATTTAAACTAGAAATTTGATTTGTTGGGAAAATTCTTTGTAGAGGGAAATCGATGTATTCGATTTTTCTAATGGTGATACATAAATATATTCAAATATCGTTGATATAAATGGTTTGGCTCTTGATTTCTATCTTATGGTTGTTTCAATTTTCTCTTATTAATAGGTCGTTGTCATCTAATAGACCATACTACAATTCCCCGCCAAAACGAAAGTAATAATCTATTATTCAGATAGAATATTGAAAGATCTCGAGGCACTACTATAGAGACATGCTAGATTTACAAAGTTGATCGGCCACAATTAGAGGAACTTTTATAGGCCTAGATTTACAATTGCAAATACATAATGACAATGATAATGATACTAACATGTCTTGATGTATTTGAAAAGGGAGATCTAAGACCAAGGTGATCATCTACCACCTTTCTCGCCGACCATTACTAATAAATTGGTTCTATATTCTCATAATTTCATTATTATACTTTTGCTTCCCCATCGCCCGATTTGTTTAAGCCCAGTCGATTTCAATGTTATGCTAATTTATATTGGACTGGAGAAAGGTCTCAGTTGCACAGATCTTTCTCGAAGCCTCCTCCTCCTCCTCGTCCTTACACGGCTTGCCCCTTTCTTCCACGAGTGTACACCTTTCTTTAAGTTAAATCACGTCCCCAAATGTAGAGCAAAGAAAAAAAAAAAATCAGGCTCACAAGCATCGAGCGATATTATTTTATGGTCGAGTTAAATGGATCGAGACTATTCCTGGTTGGTTTTGCCACGCCAACGTGTCGGCAACGGGTAATACAACCTTGTCTTGTTAAAATTAGGTCAACTACCGGTGACTATTTTCAGTACAACGTCTAATTAATTTGGGAAGAACCCGAAGAAAGGAGCTGTTACTTGCAGAACATAGCACGTTGATTTCGAAAGGTTGGTCGATGAATAGATCACCGGAATGAGGAGTTGAGAGCGAACAGGTTGACTGGAGATTGGGCTCCTAAATTATTAGCTGATACCATATAATCATAGTATTGCCGACTCAACCTTGGCTAGATCCAGAAACCATTTTTGTCATGTTACAAGAACTGGGAATGAGTCTGCTCTTATGTCCTGTGTCGCCAGAAGAGGGCTGCGACATTTTCGTCGTAGGTTGCAAAACGTAGTTGACTTTATTTTATTTGCGGCGAAAGTCCAAAATTGCTGACGCACTTACCACTGATGGTAGCAAACCCTAACAATGGATTGGGCATTCCTGGGATGGGCCTCTTAGTTTTCCATTCAGAAGTCAGATGTCGGGCCTAGTTTTCTTCATTACTTTGATGGTTATCAAGGCCAGCTTCTCTCTCCGATAAATGGAAAAACATGTCGGAGTCGCTCGCTCTACAACCGAATTTCTAATCCATGTGAACTAGGTCAATCACCGCTGTTGATCACATAATTTCTGTAGGAATCAACTGCCGTGGATGGACATAATCCATGGACCTGGATGACAAGTACTTTTAGAGGATCAATGTCGCATGAACCCGTCCATCTTCACGTTGCCCGAAATTGAGCGGCAGCACAGTGCCAACACGCGTCAATCGGTCGTCGGTTGAGCAAGAAATGCGTTGCGGTTTATGCGCTCTTTTAGCGCGATTCAGGGTGAGTACTACTTCTCACGATGCGGTCAGCTCCCGGCTGCACTGCACCAGAGCAACTTCATGACATTCTTGTGAATCCACTCCCATCTAGGACTGGGCAAAGAAAATAATGGACAGCCCAGGAAATTTTCAATTTCTCTCGGACCAAATCATTGTATGGCATACCTTATTATTATTCTACTAAAGTCAATGAATTGGCTGATTCAGTATCGAATCAATTCGGGTTAGTTAGCATCAATCAAAGTTCAACGAAACATATGATTTGACATAGCAATATAGCAGCTGATCTCAGAACCATTCTGTTTGATGCTTCCTAGCTCTCGAATTGAAGGTGACACAACACCAACCAATCCTCACTTTCCTTTTCATTTGTACAAGGGACTTGCCTATTTCACATACCCGGACCCACCAAGGACACACAATAAACAGAAGGCGTTCGAAAAATTGTGGGAATAGAACGGCAAGCAACGGAGATGATGGAGAAGAACAGCCCCAGAATAAGATGGGACAAGTCGACTTTCCTTCACACATCTGAGATGATCAAATCGGCCATCAGACTCGCGTACCGGAACCCGACCTTCATCGCCTTCTCGGTCCTTGCATCCCTCCCGCTGTTCCTCGTCATGCTTACCCACCAACTGGCCATCCTACGCATCTTCGCGGACGCCTCGTCCCGGCTGAGGCTCGTGTCGCCTTACGCCAGCCAGAGGCTCCACATTGCCTCGGGATTGATTCAAGAAGCATTAGTAAATGTCCTCCAAGCGAGCCTCCTTTACTCGGTCCCGGCTCTCCTGCTCAATCTCCTGACCGCGGTGACAACCGTGCATTCTGCGTCCGCCATCTTTGCGGAAGGCCGATTGGCGTGTCTCCTGGACATGTTGAAGGACTCCATCACCAAGACGAGGTGGAAGCGGCCTCTGATAACTTCCACTCTCGTCTCATTCTTCTCCCTCATTTCTTTGGTCTGCATTGTCTCCTGGGCCGGCGTCGGCTGCTTATCCGCATCAGGGAATTTTTTGTATCTAAGTATATGTGCTATAATCTTGATCGTAACCATGGCCAAGTGGCTGGAGTACAGAGTCGTGTGGGACGTGGCCATCGTCCTTTCGATATCGGAGGACAAGAACGTGTTCGAGGCGTTATCGATGGCCTCAAGCATAACCAAGGGCAATAGAATGAGAGGGTGCGTGCTGATGCTGCTGGATTTCGCCTGGTGCTTCGGACTCGCGGCCTTGGGCTTCTACATGAGAGGGAGATTCTCGGGAAACTCCACGTCTGTGGGGGTCGCGGAGACCTGGCTGGTTTGCGCAGGGAAGGTGATGAAGTGGGTGGTGTGCGTGGTGTATTGCCATGACTGCAAAGGGAGATCGAGCAGGGACAAGGTCGACCTGGAAGGTGGAGAGCACGCGAAGTTGCTCCGTACAGTTTCTTCTTGAAAAGGACGATGAATGATGATGATGATGGTGGTGGTGATGCATATAGGGTGCTGCAATTTCTTGCTCTTCCTCGGAATTGAGCAGAGGTGTCATCAGAGAAGCTTCTCTGATTTCATATTAATTGCAATGGTTTGGTCCAAATGGATGTTTAGAATGTGGGAAACCCCAAATTGCTTTCGTCTACTTTCGATCTCCTCAATCAAAGCTTGGAGATTTCAATATCCTAACGTCCTTATTTATTGTGAAATGCAGTCATTTCATAAAAAAAATGATTTACTCACTTTTCCATGTTGACAATATCAAAATTACAAAAATCACCTTTTTGTATATGGTATATTAGATTAATATGAATACCAAAAGGAGAATCCGCATGATGAAGAAAATCTCACGCATCTAATAACTAATGGAAATAAAGCTTCAAAATGTGATAGTTAGTTGAATGGAATTAAAAGATGTAAGGGAAATCTAATATTAAGGCATAGGCCTAATCCACATATACGAGATTGCCAGGTGAAAAAGATTAGACATTATACATATGGGAAAAGCATTTTATATGCTAGTGACATGATTGATGTGGTATAACTGGTCAATATATAATTTACATGGTATGCTTATCATCCCTTTACGGACTTTAGATTTCGGAATTGCCAACTTGTAATTGGATTGTTACATGATGGCATAGGTCTTTGCCACCTGGCATAAGCGCTGTATGAAATGTACATGTTCCAATGCGGGAGGTGAATCGTTGCATGTTTCCGACTGGCCCTAACGAATTTGCAGTATCATGAGCAGAAAAATATGCCGAAGAAGAAAAGAAATAGAAGAACAGTGGAGCAAGACAAGGATGTGGTGGCCGAAGTGGGACCTGCGATTGCTGCCGTTCTTATTGGCAGAAATGTCAAAGTCTTCCCCTTGATCTTGAGAAGTCAACTCCGTCTAGATGAAGTTGAAGTCCCACCCACCCCCGAAACTAGCACGGCAGCAATGCCGGAAGGTGGAACCCAGTTGTCACAAGTCAAAGAAATGGAAATTATAATTGACTAATAATCGCATATTATATACAACAATGAATAAATTATTCTCCTTGGTTAGGATTTAGTATTTATGTGAATATTCCACGCAAGTCCAAATTTTATAGGAAACAAGGGCACCCCAAGTGATATAAGAATCGACGTCCAATTAGGACTCTTTGCATTTACGCCTCTCATCTAATTCGATCTGCTCTTATACATAAGCTCAAATTCGAGACATAATTTAATAGTAACTTCGTATATATTTTTTTTCGAACGTGATCATTCATTGGAATTATGGTGCAGCAGCAAAAGCTCACCCAATTCTTGTTGTCATCTTTGCTCATATCCATTGACAATCTATTCGGAGTCCGCCCCCAAATCCTCAATTTTTAATGCGTTTCTAGCAAGGACATGGCTATGCATGAAGCAATTGATGTCTAATCGATAGAAAGAACAGAGTTTTTTCCTTTTAGTCTAAAATCAATAACGTAAGGTCTTGGTTTTACCGGGTCATGCACTCTAATTTTAGGAGTCCAGACCATGGCGACGGAAAAAAGAAAATTTCGCTTACCATCTCTAAAGAAGGTTAAGGACTTCCGTGTTACTCTAGCCTAGAGAGAGAGAGAGAGAGAGAGAGAGAGAGTATCATCTTATTCAGAAGCAGGTCGTGGAAACCCAGGAAATCCTCAAAGAAGCCTTATTTATTTATTTATTTAAATCCCCATTCAATACCATTTGACTTCGTCATCTTCACCTTCGCCACTTGCCCCGCTCTCTTGGCCTTCTGGGTCTTCTGCTTCTACGAGCTCCTCGACAAACGATCACTGAAGCCATAGACATTATAAGCTGCCCACTGATTATTTCAATAACCTCCGGCAAATTCTTATAATAAGTGGGAGCCTATATGGAATAATAATGTATTTGAGCTTCACTGGTGTAGACGGCCGGGGCTCAGCCGCTGAGAGGCGTGAGAGAGAGAGAGAGGAAGAGACGGTTGTGAGAGAGAAAATTCACTGATGAGGTGTGGAGATATTGGTGCTTTGTTTAGGTTTTCGCACACGAAAGGTAGAGAGTTCACAATGTGATAATATTAACGAGGAAATTGACGAAATTTTACAATTATATCAATGTGAAATCTTTGAAAAAATAAATAAGAAACAATAAGAACACTAAAGATTAACGTTGATATTTACTTCATGGGAAGAGTTAACAACAAATAATCAATTACAAGCTAAAAATCAGATTACAATTGCTCACGTGCTTGAATATTTCTAGTATCTAAATTATACCCAAGCCTAAAATGTCTTCACCTAAGCAAGGGCTCTATGGCTGAACCAAGAGACTCTTGATTCTTTTAAGAGTCGTCCACTGTACAGGCCAAAAGGTAAGTTCTTTTGTGGGCAATAAGAAATCCTCCCTTGGTTAGGATTTTGTATTTGTGTGAATATTCCACTTGACTATCGCATCCAAATTTTATAGGAAACAAGGGCATTCCAATTGATATAAGAATCAACGTCTAGTTAAGACTTTTCTCACTCAATTTGATATGATTTTTTATATAAGCTCAAACTTGAGATATAATTTAATCATATAACTCCATATACTTTTTTTTTTTTTTCCAAACGTGATTGTTCATCGGACTGATGATACGGCAGCAAAAGCTCACCCTATTTTTGTTGTCATCTTACCTCGTATCCATTGACAATCTATTTAGGACCTCCCTCAAATCCTCACCTTTTAATGTGTTTCTAGAATGAACACGGTTATTCTTGAAGCAGTTGATGCATATGAATTGAAAAGAGGAGTTCTCGTTATTGAAAGAAATTGCTTTGTGTGAATCTTTCGCCTTCTTCTGCCTTGCGTGCTTTAAAGATTAAAGTGACCGAATTACAAATGAGACAACGCCATAGCGTCTGGACAAGAATTATGAGCGAAATATAATACAATTAATCATACAAGATGATTAAATTGCAAACCTCGAAATGCAAAGTATTCAGTGGACACCATGCAAAAGTAATGTTAAGCACATTGTAGTCCGATCATAAATTGATTTACAAAACAATATAGTAAATAGATCGTTCAAACAAGCACATCGCGTTTGTCGCTTAACAATTCAATTCAAATTAAGTATTGGGTAAACCTTTCAAAACAGGTCTTAAACCCATATATGACCCATCATATATTAATCACTTTAATTTGGATAGCCATCTTTAAATGGGTTTGAAATTTTAAGGGTTAAAGTAAATGAGTCTAAATGGATTGAGTATATGACCCATTGCCAACGCAAAGCCTACACAATCTCTCCCTCTTCGGCCTTACAAAATTATTTTTTAAATAAAGAATTGGAATTATAATTATATTTTTTTCTTTTTTTCTTCTTCCTTCTTCCATCTTTTGCTGATGGTTGGTGACCGACTAGGCAAGGGATGAGCCATTGGCCTCGGCGACATGAGGCTCAAGCCTCGTCGATTTGGTGAGACTTGAGCTCGCCAAATTGGTGGGCGAGACTCGAGACTCACCGACCTCAAGTTTGTAAGGCTTGAGCCTCACCGATCTAGTGAGACTCGAGTTCGACAGATTAGCGAGGCTTGAGACTTGCTAGCCTTGGGCAAAGTCGAGGCATTGAGCTCACCGATATGGCTAGGTAGAGCCTCGCCTGAGGCTAGCAAGGCTCGATTAACTAAAACCAAGTGAGCTCAAGTCTCATCAACTTGTGGTGAGGCTCAAGCTCGCTTGTGACTTATGGTTGTTGGGTCGTCGCTTGTGGCCAGTGATTGAGTGAAGAAGAAGGAAAAAGAAAAAAGAAAAAAATAATTAAAAATGATATTAATTTTTTAACAAATAAAAAAATTAATTTGTTGACAAACATAAAAGAAATTTATTATTTCTTTAGAAAATATTTTTCAAGAAACAAATGAAATCTCAATTATTTAAATAAAATTATAAAAATTATCCATTAAATTTAAATTGAATGAAAATAATTGTAGATGGGTTAGGTCGGGTTAGTCATGGGTTGAGAAATTTGTATGGTATAAATAGGTCATGAACAAGTTAAATGAGTTAATTTAGATTGGATTATTTATCACAATCTAGTGCTAGGACGGGATATAGCCCATTAAAAAGGTGGCTCCGATTGGATACGTACCAAGTTACCAACCAGTCGATCCTTACATGTTCAGGATCTTCGGAACCCGACCCATTTAGGATCGCTGTTCTTATCGTCCTTTCAGCGACGACGACCGGCTTAAAGTCTAGGTCTTCCTTGTACATCACTGAGAGGACCTAAAAAGCTTTCGAGTCCAAGACTAAGATGATGCATGCTGGAAGGAGCTGAAATGGGTGAAGAGCGCAGCTTCCGGAGGCAAGAACTGGAGGTCTTGGACACACTCAAAGCAGCTCTCCAACTCTACCTCCACAACTTCAACTTCATCGTCTTCACTCTCTTCACTTCCATCCCGCTATTTACTTTGTCAGTATACTTTGAAATAATCGTCCACAAGACCCTGTACGAAGTTTCAGAGTCCCTCTTCGGAACTCCCGCTCACTCATATGACCTCGATAGGCCTCGATTAGTTAGTTTCGCAGAGACTCTTCCCAAGATCATCCGAATTTTTCTGCTTTACTTGGTGCCGTACCATCTCCTAGACCTCTTCAGCTTAGTCTTGACGGTCGATGCGGCATCGGATCTGATCGGTGTAGAGGAGGAGCCGGCCAGTTTCAAGAACATCCCCCTGAAAGCTCTCAAGAAGGCCCGGTTCAGAGGCCCCTTCATCACATCCCTGTACGTTCACTTGTTCTCCATCTGTACTTTCATTGGGCTGATGTGGCTAGTCGTAAATCACCAGGTTCTATTAGAGGTCGTGTTCTCCTCTCCCTACTGGGAAAGAGGGTACTTCGGAGAAGCCTTGTTGGGTATAGTCCATGGAGTGGCTTTCATGGCCCTGCTCATGAAGTACATGGACTGGAGTGCTGAGTGGAACATGGGTCTGGTCGTTTCAATCTTGGAGGACTCGTATGGGAGTGAAGCGATGGAGGTCGCTGCTTACTTGAGCAAAGGGAACAATAAAAAGGGTGCTCTTCTGATGTTGGTGTTCTTCTTGTGGGGACTCTGTCTGAGGTTGCCATGCCTCTACGGCAAGTGTAGCGAGAGAAATGGTGGGGTTCTGGTCATTAGCGTGGGGATGTGTCTGGTTTGTGTGGGGAATGTGTTGAAGTGGACAACTTGCTTGCTGTACTTCAATGAGTGCAAGAAGAAGGTTATGGAGAAGAAGTTTGATGAGGAAGAAGGGAAGGGTGGTGTGCAAGCGATGGTGCAGGAGAAGACGAGAGTCGTGCATTCAGAAGCTGAAGCTGTTGGCAGCCCCTGAACCGTACAACGCGGTCTCTGCTTTTGCAAAGATCTGCAATTCTGTACTAATCTTTATCCTTTTCATGCGAGTAAAGAACCAGTCGATGGATATGTGTTCAAGTATAAGATCAAATGGAATCCGGAAATCACGCGTGAAATTTGTCTAGTTACTTTCTCTTACGTCTCCTAGTCAACTGACGAATTGCTTAGGTCTTGGTTGGTATTTGGCTATTAGTCATGTCAAATGTTCACGGGCCCGAACCATATTTTTCCAGTCTAGAACCAATAATGTAAGGTCTCGGTTATACCGGGTCATGCATTCTGATTTTAGGAGCCTAGACGACGGGGACAGAAAAATGAAAATTTTGCTTACCATCTCTAAAGAAGGACTTTCATGTAACTCTAGCTTAGAGGGTATCATCTTATTCAAAAGCATCGTGGAAACTGAGGATGTGCGGTTACAAATTTTGTACAGGTTCCATCTCGAACTTAGAATCTATCCGTTAGATAAGTTCATCATTTTTTAGATCTTGGAACTTATACTACATATCATAGAATTAGAATTTAGAACTTATCTTATTACGGGTTCCAAAATTGGTTTCGAAGTTTACTTATGTTTCACATATATTATTAATTGAACGATTGCAATGAATTAAAACCTTTAATAGTCATCACTTGCTACTACAATTCACTGACCATAAGGACACATGAAAAATATGAGCATCAATAAAATAAAAATCTTAGTCATAAAATGGAAATTCAGATTAATGCTTCCAAATTATATATTTATCATCGAAAGATATGGAATATTGCAAGATCATGTGAAGACATGAACAAAAAAAGAAATATCAAAATTTAATCCAGGTTTTAAGTTTCAGATTTCTCCAACTAAGAATCCGGAACTTACCCGTTAAAATGAATTCCTCATCTTTTGGAACTTGGAACTTACCCTACATACCTTAGGACCCGAATCCTACAGGTTCTCATCGATTCGGTTATTAAGTTTCAGATTCTACCCTGATGGAAGCCAGGAAATCCTCAAAGAAAGCTTTTTTTTTTTATCCCCATTCAATAACAATTTACTTTGTCATCTTCACCTTCGCCACTTCCCTCCCTCTCTTGGCTTTCCCGGTCTTCTACTTCTATGAAGTCCTTGACAGACAATCACTAAGCCATGGACATTATAAGCTGCCCCCAGATTATTTCAATAACCTTCCGCAAATATTAGAGATATTACCTGAAAAATTGTTAGGATTAGACACATAGACCCAATGAAATAGAGACTAAAGGCGAGAAAGAGAAATCAAGACACAAGATATAATCTGGTTCATCATGAAATTAAGGGCTACATTCAGCAAATGATTCTACTTTAATTAGCACCTTCCACCTCTTTGTTACAATTGTAAATTATAGGAGTGAAATTATACATACTCAGTGATTATTCATGGGCTTAAGCCAAAATTATAAAAGCCTTTTGGCATCCTGGGGCATTCCTACGACCCTGCTTGCTCATCAAGAGTGGAATTCTTGTGCATTTTTGTGGATAGGGAGTATGAATCACAACTCACTAAATTTTTTTTAAATTAGTTCAACTGGATCTATTTTGACTGGTTTCTCTTCAGCTCCTGGAGTTCTTTATTGTGAAAATCATCATCAAACTGGCATTGAAAATTACACGGGCAGGCCAATGATGTCTCTAAGGAAAGACGACGAGCTGACCAATTCAAGAGTCCAAGCTAATGAGGGCTCTTATCACTTCAGTGCATTCTTGGCCAAGTTGTCCCCTAATGGGGCTACTGCGGTCGTCCACAAACGACTACAAGCTTAAGAAATCACATGGATATGTGCTTTTCGCTATAATATGTGGGGATGCCTCCATAGCCTCCCTTCCCTAGCCCTGTTAAGGAAGCACTTGGAATTGAGTGCCGAACGGAACACGAATGTTGGGATCATGGTTTTGGAGGATGTCCCTGGATTTCAAGCATCAGCACCCTCAGCTCTCTTTAGCAAAGGTAGCCGAAGAAAAGGGTCATTCTTAAATCTCATTTTCTTTGCTTTGGGAAGGGGTCTGTGGCAATTTTGCTTATCGTTACAGTACCGTTTTGTGCGTGCAGAATGCATCGTTTTTCCTTCTCGCTGGTCTGAATCTGTTGTTGAAATGGTTGCTACTAACGTTGAAGCAATCGAAGGACAGAAATCTTATGTAGAATAGGGAAGACTGAGAACATAGCGAGAGAAACGAAATTTGCAGGGAGAGGCGAGAGCAATTTTGTCCGAACTTTTCACTAGGACCAAACTTTCTTCACCTAACCTAGAGTTTAGATGAGACGACAACAGCGAACGGTAAGAAGGAAGAAAAACTTTTCTATGCTGGTCCACAATGTGGGATTTTTTTTTTTTGGGTGTTAGACTTGGGACCATACTGGGAGTTCATGGTCGTGTTATTGAGTTCGCATGTAAGACCCCAGTTTTCTGTCTTGGCAACAGGTTTGGAATGAAACCATTGATTCAAAGACAGGATTAAGGCCACAGAGTTTGAAGGAGTTAGGCAACTTTTCAGCCCCTAACAGTGAATTCAATAGAATTTAAATAGGAATGTTCACGCTACGTCTGAGAAGCATGAGAGGATGAGATGGAAAGCATCATCATCGCCCTTCTGAAGCAGAAACTCAAATTCGCTAGTACGCTCAAAGAAGCAGCCAAAATCCCTTTCAAGAGTGCCAATCTCCTCGTTGTCATCCTCATTGCCTCTGTGCCGCTCTTATGTTTCTTGCTTTACTATGAAACACTTCTCCAGGAAACACTCTCTGAAATCTTCCGTGTCCTCGAAAAATCCTGTACTTCCCTCGAGAAAGATTGGTCATTTCCACTCTGCTTAACAAGAAGAGTGAGCAAAGACTTAACTTACAGGTTGATTCGTTTGGGCTTTCTCTACCTTATCCCCCTTCATCCCCTCGAGCTACTTGCATTGATTCCGTCAATAACTGCATCGTCAAAAGTATATACAGAGGAAAGTCCATCAACTCTGGCTGAGCTTATGCGAACGATACACAATCACAAAGCAAGAACTAGAGGAATCATAATCACAAGCCTTCTTGTTCTTTTCTTGTCGATCTCTACACTGGTGGGTTCGTTCTGGCTAGTCACAGTATGCTACGTTGTAATAAGGGGCTTGCGAGGCAGCTTCATGCTACGGACAGTATATAGAGCAGCCTGTATTGGAATGCTTGTCATGTACATCGAAACGACTGCCATATGGAATATGAGTTTTGTGATCTCAGTATTGGAGGACAGTCACGGGCCAAAAGCTATTGCACTCGCCACCAACATGATCAAAAGAGACGAGCAATGTTTAGTTCCTTTAATGCTTGTGCTTTTCGTCTGTGGAAGTTGGCGTAGGCTGATATGCCTCAAATCTACACGCAGCCATCGGCTCGGTGCGGAATTCCTGTGTGTTTGCCTGCTTCACCTAGGCAATGTGATCAAGTTGATGGCTTGTGTGGTCTGTTTCCACAACCGCAAAGGGCGCACTCCTAAAGAGGTTGACGAAAAAGCCTAGGATAATGTGGAAACATTCACTACATACTATTACTACTCGCTGACAGATACAATGCTCGGCAAGGTTGAGAAGTTCAAAGTCGATTTGTATATGACGCGAATGAAGGAGGATTCACTTCGACGATCAACAAGGCCTTTTAATTCTTCCAACACTCTAAGGCTATGGTATGAACTGAAACAATCTGTGAAAGATCGACTCTTTAGATTGAACTTTGAAGTAACCTCAAGCATTAATGCTGAGAGTTTCTTTTGTTTAAAGGGGCATGAGTCGTTTTAATCACAACTGGCCTGGGTCTCTCAGCAACCGTGCTCCTAGCTGAAATCCTCTCATTTGAAGCTGTATTCATCCAAATTAATGACACCATTTCAGAAGCGGGATAGTTGGCACTGTAAAGCTGTCGTTCATGACATCCTTGGTCCGACTCGTTCTTGATAATTATCCAAAAAAAGAAAAATCAGGAAGCTAATTGGCAACTGCATTGGCGAATTGAAAGGTCAATTCAGTAGAAACTCTTGCACAAAATAAATCGCCACAATTTAGAATGGATACTTGAGGAATAATCTTGACCCAAATTTTCACACATCAATTATATTATACACCAACTTAAAAGCTTGGAGAATTCTAGGCTCTGTGTATAGACAACTGAGACCTCACACTAAATCATCTAGTAAGGTAGAAACTATCGAATTCAACAAGGAGATCTGAAAATTATCAAGCAGAACGTATCGTCATCAATATTTCCTTTTTTGTGTGCATAATTTGAGATATGCATTGGCTCAATATGTGCTCATAGATACATATCAATTGTTCGGTTCACGTACATCAAATAAAGTTCCACTTACAAGATAACAGGCATTGTCCCAACGGACTATTCTAAAGCCCATTTAGTTTAGCTCTATGCCTAGTCTTTAAAGCTAGATGGAGCTGGTCGAAAGGGTCAGCTGCCAAAATTATGAGGGGCCGTGTCATGGCCCAATTTATGACTTCGTGTGTATGTATAGGTAAATCTCGTGCCTGGTTGAAACATGGTGATTTGCTTTTGATGGTCACTTTAAGAAATCTCTATGCATATATTGTTTATTTACATGTTAATGCTTTTTCAAGTCTCATGCATATGTTGTTCATGTATACACATATTCTCTTTTCCAATGTATTATATATAATTAGACAAAGGAAATTATGTTCCATAAAATAATAGAGCCTCTTTAACAAATGTGAATATCCGGACAAGTGGAGGAAAGTTATCAAGAGAGAGGAATTTCTATTTTTACGTGTTGCCTTCATGTTCTTATGTTTGATATAACTTTACATATCCGAATTGATTGATGGGAGTAGTTATATGGTTACCATTTTATGCATATTATTACTCTTACAAAAGTTCCGAATTGATTGATGTGAGTAGTTATATGGTTACCATTTTATGCATATTATTACTCTTACAAAAGTTCATGTCGACACCAACATTTAGAATAATATAATAAATATAGTTTTGACCTATGCAACGTGAGAGACGCTGCTAGTTCTAGTATAAATGGAATAGCTTTGTTTCCCATGTTTTGTTCTAGGGTCTTTTCCCTTTTCATTAGAGACTAATCGTATGCTTATTTTGTGAAAATTGAATGATTCGAAAAATATTTTTCTAAAAATAATTATTTATATCGCTTGAAATAATTAGTTAATGAAAAATATTTTTATTATCATCAAAAATTTATATTTAAATGTTTTTGTGAATGTTAAAACTATTTTTTGTTCATTTATTTTTGTTAGAGATACAAGCAATTAATTTTAGAAAAATATTTTTCAAATTATTTATTTTTGGGAAATTAAAAAAGCCTAATTAAACTAAAATTTTAATTATATTTTTGTTGGGGCAGGGGTAGGGGGAAGCTAATAAAAGCCTATGATAGAGAAGAGGAGGGCGATTGGCATCAACAAACGGATGGGTAAAGAGGAGTCGGTGAGACAACCCTCTTTTGATGCTAAAAGCCTACGATCTTCAACTAGATAGAGATTAACATGACTTTGGAATTTCGAATTGAAACTTCTGACAATAAAATTCTCAAGAGAAGAATTTAACGCGATTAAATTGATAATCTAGATTCTAGCAGCAATAACCTATACTAAGGACCACCACATTTACCAGGACTATTAGACACTCGCATTTATCACGACCTCTATTAGTAAAATACTTGTACTTGTAAAATACGCATTGATATATGATTTCCACATAAAACTTTGATGTCCCGTGTGTTTGTTGAACTTAACTGAAAAGTAGTTGTTCCGTTTGTGGTAAGTTGAATTCTACACGTATAAAACATGTGCTGTATTCTACTCGAGTTAAAATGCGACACTTTTGAACCCATCACAACTAATGATGTAACATATTACGAATAATTTATATGTCGAAGATATAATCGTCTCATTCAGTATTGACATAACTATGTATAATACTTTTGTGACGTCTCATTAGATAGAACGTAATTATAAGATATGATATTTCCATAATATATTGTAGTTTAAACAATCCTATCATAATACATGTAAGTCTATTTTATAAGTAAAGTACTAAAAAAGTCATAAATCTATTATATTGATACCAATTCAGTTTTAGATCTTTTAATTGAACCAATTTAGTCTCAAAACATTGTCACATTAATTTCAATTTAGTTAATCTAATTTAAGTTGGAAATTGCAAATGCGGATGCTGGCTATTGTAATTGGTTCAGCCGATATTGATGTGGATAATTTTTTAAAATTTTTATATTAAATTTTTGTTATCCTTTTTATTTATTTTCTTTTCCTTTATTTTTCCTTAATTGGTCGCCATCCCGCGAGCGAAATTTAATAAAGGCAAAGGCTGGGATGAATTTTTTTAAAATTATCCTACACGAAATATTAATTAGTTTCTCGAGGTCACCAAGAGAATTGGGCGACGTGCATTATTGCTAATACCGGCGTATTTTCTTTCCTTCTGGTCAATATGCACGAGGCATCTCTATGGCCACACACTTGAACTGGCGAGGACGAGATTTCCAATATAAAATTCGATGGTCAGAAATAGAATAGAAGAACGACAGCATGTGCAATTGTTATCATTAGCATCAAGGATGTAAATAATGCACCTCGTTGGTCGCATGTGTATTAAGATATTTAGGGTGATCCTCGAAATTACGAGAGGAAATTTTATTTTGCGTATTCCAAGGTTTTTCTTTTTCTTTTTTCCTTTTGCAAGGTTCGATGCCTGGATTTCCACGTTCGCATCCCGACCTCCTAGCTACTGGGCAAGATGACACATTGGCACCGTAGTTTTTAGGTTATTTTTCGACTTATAGTGAATTTTGTACAACACATTTACAGTTGATTGTGCAATTTTCTTGTTGAACTTTGAGATAGCTCGCTTGATGAGGCAATAGCTCTATAACAAAAAGTAAGTGATCGAACAAATCGGGTATTAAATTTACGTGCTTCAATCGATTAAACATAACTTATGAGGAGGGCAAGACAACATTTCACTATAAATCAAATAATGCAATGCATATTACAATCATACTCGAGTTATTAAAAAACTCACAATATTTCCTAACTCTTAATTACACCTAATAATTCAACATTTATCCTTACAATTTATTGTAAAACAATATCTTAGTTTTGCAAATGAGTTTGTTATAAGGAAAATGAAATGTTTCAAAATCCATAAGAGAATAATTCAAAGCAATGAAATTAATAATCTAGCAGCAGTAAACTATGCCAAGAACCTCTCATTTATCAAGACTACTAAATACTCACATTTATCACGACCTCTATTGGTAACATAGTTGTATTTGTAAAATACGCATACAAATATGATTTCCAATGAAAGTTTGATCTCGTGCATTTGTTGAACTTATTGAAAAGTACTCGTTCAGCTGTGGTGAGTCGAATTATACATGTTTAAAACAGATGCCGTCTTATACTTGAGTTAAAATACTTCAGTTAACCCATTTCATGGCTTTTGACAAGTCAACTAATGATGTAACATATTAAGATTGATTTAAATTTCAAAGATACGATCAACTATGTATAATACTCTTGCGGTGTCTCGATAGATAGAAACCAATCATAAGATATCATATCTCTATAATATCTTGTAGTTTAAACAATCCTATCATAATATATGTAAGTCTATCTTATATATAATGAGAAAAAATATCTGAAAGAGTCATAAATCTGTTGTTGTGATACTAATGTAGTTCTAAATCTTTTAATTGAATATTTGCTCAAAAAAATCTTTTAATTAAATCAATTTAGTAATAAATTTTATTACATTGATACTAATTCAATTTATTAGCTAATTTAAGTTGGAAGTTGTGAATGTTGATACTAACTATTCTAAGTGACATAACCAACGCTTATGTACATGATTTTCTAAAATTTTTATTTTAGAATTTTCTTTATTTCTTTTCTTTTCATTTTAAATTGTGGGTAGTGAGGTCGTCAACTACAAGCAAGGTTGCCGGTCACTAAGAATTATTAGAGTGGAACTTAAGTAAAAGATTAATAAAGGGAAAGGTAGGGACGAATTAAGGTAAGGACTGGTTTTGTATTAATAACAGGTTTTGGGATTTAATTATATATATTTTATAAATTTTAGGACTCAATTATATTTTTATTTTAAATTTTATGACTTTTAGCGAACATATCTTAAATATAAAAAATGATAATAGTACGTGAAATATTAAATAAATTTCTGAGGTCAACAAGTGAATCGGGCGGCGTGCAACTTCAGCTAATGCCTGATGCACGGGGGCATCTTTTTTTTATTTTCTTTTTAGTCAATATAGACGACGCATCTTGATGGGTACATGAAGTGGCGAGAACGAGAATTCCATTTTAAAATTCGATGGTCAGAAACGGAATATAAGAACGCCAGGATGAACAAAGAGCTTTAACAGATGCATTATTTATCATTATCATCAGGGATGTAAATAATGCACCTCGTGGGTCTTTCCTTTTCTCTTTTGCAAGGTTCGATGTCTGGATTTCCACGTTCGCCCCCGACCTCCCAAGGTTGTTTTTGGACTTTTATTGAATTTGTACAACATATTTATAGTTTTTTTTTTTGGTCGAACATATTTACAGTTGATTGTGCAAATTTCTTGTTGAACTTTGAGATAGCTCGCTTGACGAGGCAATAGATTTATAGCAAAAATTAAGAGTCCGCTTGCTAATGTTCTTATTCTTCATTTTTTTTTGTTCCTTTACTTTGCAAAATAAAAAAAAAATAGAAATACATTTGATAACATCAATTAATTTTTTTATTTTCCAGAATAGAAAGGTGACTGGAGATTAGATTTGTAATAGAAATAAAAAAAAGTAGAAAAAAGTAATTTATTGTTCTTGAGAATAATTTATAAAAATAAGTTATTTTTTCTTTTATATTTTTCCTTTATTTCTCCTTGGCCCTTCCTGCCCCCGCCGCTACACCTTGCTATTTGATTGCTGCCGCCAACTGCCATCGATAGTAGTGGCAAAGAAGAATAAGAAAAGTAAAAAAAATCTTAAAAAATTATTAAAAATTAAAAGAAATCTATTTTACAAAAAAAAATTTGTAGGATCGTAATTAACGCATTCCTATTCTTTTTCCATTTTGAGAATAGAAATTTTATATGATTACCAAACAAGTTATTTTACTCAAAAATTATTTCAATTAATAGAAATAGAAAAAAACCTATTTCTCAAAATAAATTTTTTCAGGAACAAAAGTATTACCAAACGGACCCAAAGCAATTGAACAAATCGGATAGTAGATTTACATGTTTCGATCGATAAGACCTAACTTATGGGGAGAGCAAGACAACATTCTACTATAAATCAAGTAATATGACGAATATTACAATCATACTTGAGTTACTCAAATACTCACAAGTTTTTCTAACTCTTAGTTATACCAAGTACTACAACACTTATCCTCACAACTTATCATAAAATGATCTCTTAGATTCGTAAATGAGTCTATTTTGAGTAAAATGAAATGTTTGAAAGTTATTTTCCTAAAAATGATTGTTCATATCTATTAAAAAATAAATAAAAAGAAATCATACATGAAAATATTTAGACATAAATTATTTTTGGTAATGAAATTTTTTTCATGAACTAATTATTTCAAGTGATATAAGCGAACACTTTTTTAGAATTTTTTTTTAAATCATTCATTTTCCTCATAATAAATGGAGCCCAAATGAATTGTTAAGTTTAGAAAAAGATCTGTCTCATGTGCTTGTTTAGTTCATCCGTCACTATCTATATAAATTATATTTTTTTCCTACAAATAGAAGGTTAAGAAATAATTAAAGTCAGTGCTCGTCTGTAAAGATTTTAAAGTGTAAATGAATAGACTTTACATTCCAATTAACGACTACGAGCGCCTTAAAATAAAAAAATAAAAAAGAAAAGTCACTCCCGACGTGTTGACTTCTCAAAATCCTTATGATTTTGTCAGGTAATGCGTCCGCGAAGATTCTCAAAGATCATTTATAAAGTAGATAGAAACCAACCATAGACCGAATGTTGATTCTCGGAAGATACGGTACTCCTAATTCCCAAATAATATAACAGCCATCTTCTCAAATATAAAATGACAGATGATGCGACTCACACTTTATACTCAATAATTAGTATTCGGGTATACTTAATATCGCTTTACTATACCGGGCGAAAAGGCTAGTATTGCTCCAATGAGACATGTAATGTAACGAGGGTTTAGCATTAATTAAAAAATAAAATCTCGTGGATAGGATGAGATCTAGATCGCGTTGGCATTGAACGTGAAGGGACGGGGTTAGGTTGATATTAGGGGAAGATATAATAATTAAAGGTGAGTAGTAGACCACCTCCCCTCCCAAAAAAAAAAAACAGAGAGGGAGAGAGTATAGGCATGTGTGGACATTATGGACATTTCATGCGATGCGAGTGAGAAATTAGTCTTAAATGTACTAGGTCCCGCATCCATGCCACGGTTTTTCCTTGTCGTCGTGCTACAATATGGTCCATTTGGTGGTATTCCAAAAATATTGTCTTCCATTCATAAAAAGAGAAATGGCGGTTGGAGCTAAACTTTTTGCAATCGTCTCAAGCCTGCAATTAGAGTATTTAATTTGTGAAAATTAAAGTATGTTCTCAAATGTAATATACCCGTTTAAGCAGTAATACAAGTGTTTCCTGAACACGTCTCTTGTGTATTGATATATGGAATCCGTTTCCATAATTATTTTTGATAATTCGACGCTTGATAAGTTAGGAATAAGTTTCCATCAACACCACACAAATGTTGTACTATGCAAAAACATTGAAAGAAAAGTATGACGGGTGGGGGAAACATATCTTTTACGATCCACCAACTAACAATCTCTTTCGGGAGCGGTATGTGAGAGATCTACAAAGGTTGCTAGACATGTAGATTAATAAAATCAGTGCAAGTTCCGCAAAAAGGGACCATCGCTTGTTAAAATCACATGATGAGCTATAGATTCAATAGAGATGACACAAGCCACCCTAACATAAGAATACGAATGGTCAAATCATCTCCAAAATATCTCAATTTAAGCACGTGATCAATCGGAATTTGCCCTTTTCCCCCATCAGAGGAAGCAAAGTTCTCACGATGCGATGTGGTTCTTATCTTTGGAAATTTAGGACGTGAATGGTTTAAAATGTTGAAATTTCACTTCTTCAACCGGAATTATTTGACAAAAAAAAAAAAGAGAGCCGGAATTGCCCTTTTTTTCCTATCAGAGGAAGCAAACTTCTCACACTACGATGTGGTTCTCATTTTGGAAATTTGGGACGTGAATGGTTGAAAATGTTGAATTTCCAAAGGTTTCATGACGGGATGTAGTTCTTCCTCAGGAAATTTGGAATGTGAATGATTGAAAATATTGAATTTTTAAAGTTCTCACGGTGTGATAGGGTTCTTATTTTTGCAAATTTGGATGTGAATGATTGGAAGTGTTTGAATTTTTTTCCCCATCAAAGGAAGCAAAGTTCTCATGGTGCCATGCGGCTTTTATCTTGGAAATTTGGGACGCGAATGGTTGAAAATTTTGGAGTTTCCCCACTTCAAAAACTCTCTGCGCTCTCTGATCAGATGCGTGACTCACTTTCACGTCGCTTCCTCTTTCTTTAGTCTCCCTATTTTGGAGTCACGTGGCCAAGATCTTCCAACATTTAGGAAAGGTCAAGTTTACCGACCCAATCAATGCAACTCATCCACGGAAAACCCGCTCGCGGATCGAGACATCTCGAATTCAGTCCCCCACACGGTCGATTTCCTGTAATCGCCCTTAAAAATGCACATGGCGGATCCAATCGAGAGGGGAGAAGAATTGCATCTGATGGGCATCGGCCGACTGTCAATCGACGCCAGGACATTCTCCATAATATTAACAAATCGCATACGTTGACGGTCGAGCCCGTCCGAGCAACGGACGAATCCGAACGCGGACAAACCCCTAAAGAAAAATCGCTTGATCGGGTCATTTCGATCGAACAAGTTGGTCAATAATTTCGTCAGGGCCCCTCTTGGACTGAGTGCTTCGTCTTGTCACGTGCAGCAAGAGGCCAAGTTGGGATAACGATCGTGGCAAAGAAAGGAACCGGTCGTGTCCCAACAGCGTGGAATTATTACCCAAAGCGGGATAACGCATAGTTGGCCAAATTTTCCTGGTAAATCCAAAATCGGCATCATGTGGGTTGCCGAATCATGTGAACGAAGAGAAGTTCATCCCTATTTGGTAGGAGGAGATACTTATTGAAATGATAACGAGTCTCGCTCCCTTCACGCTACTTTGATCCTATCTATTAATTTCTGTTCAGATTCGATTCTTCAATAGTTTTCATTTGCCTATTAATTGAGGAACACATAAGCTCCACATCGATCCTTTGACATTAGAGCATGTAAAGTTCACCGCCACAGTGCATATGATAGCCTATTGATAAAAGAGACGTATATCTATCACCAACGGAAATACCAAAAGTCGGGACTATGCAAAGGTTTGCCCATTTCTCCTTATAAATCGAAATTGGGTATCATACGTGTTGCCCTATCACGTTAAAGAAGAAAATTTCATCCCCTTATTTGGTAGGAGGAGATACGTTTTGAAATGGTAACTAGTCCCACTCACTTCATACACTTTTGATTTCATCCATTGATTTCTATCTAGATTCAATTCTCAAGTTGTTTTAATTTGACTATTAATCAAGGAACACGTAAACTCTGCATCAATCCATTGACGTCGGAACATGTAAAGTTCACTGTCACAATACATATAATAGTTTATTGGTGAAAGATAGGCATACATCTATCACCAACCGAAATTTTGAAAGTTGAATGATGCAAAAATTTGTCAATTTCTCTTAATAAATCCGAATTTGGTATAATGAAAATTTCATCCCCATATTTGGTAGGAGGAGATACATTTTGAAATAATAACTAATCCTTTCTCACTTCATTCTGTTTTGATTCTATCCATTAATTTGTACTCGGATTTGATCCTCAAGGAGTTTTCACTCGAATTCTATACATTTTGAAATGGGATGAAACGGGTCGTGCACTCGGAGAACATATAAATTCCTCTGAGAAAAAAAAAAAAAACCTAGAAAATGCAGAATTTAGTATGTATACATATCGATTTATTTTTTGGTCCATTACAAAAAGTATGAGTCACTGTCGCTTTCTTGTGACACCTTTTTCTATGTTGTTCCTTTTCCAATTCAGCAACTGTCGTAAGAGGTAGGTGAATCCTGGTTAGTGGGGCTGCTGAGCTGCTCATGCCACCCCCATCTGTCTCTCCCTTTAGGCAAAGAAGAAATTTATGGGAAGTAAAGGCGAAAAAGAAGAAGACGGCCTTAATATTCGGGATATGCGATGAAAGAGTCCGTCCCTATCTCTCTCTCTCTCTCTCTCTCTCTCTCTCTCTTCACTTGCTCTGATCCTTTTGACGATTCGTAGTTTTTATCAGGAAAATCGCATTTATCGCAAATGGATAACAACCGCGTTGCTGGAACCGATCCAACTCTTCCATATATACGCATAGACAAGTGAGAGTCCTGATCCTAGAACACGACCCCGTCCTCACTACTTGCACGCGCGACGCAACGGGAGATATGGCTGCTCGGCTCTTTTCAAGCCTCCTCTCTCGCTCCTCCTCCTCGTCTTCTTCTGCTCGTGCTCTGCTTTCTCGAGGTATTGCCGATCGGTGCACCGCCCTGTTTCTGTCTTTCTTTGTTCTTTCTTGGGGTGGTCGGGTTCGTTCTTTTCGGGTCTTTGGTTGCTCTGTTCGAGTACTCTCTTCCCCTGTCTCTTTTCCGGCATAAGCTCCTTGAAAAACAGGGGAAGATGAAATCTTTCTGGAACGATCGCTATCGCAGTGCAGATTCTTTTACGTTTTTCTTTTCTTTTCTTTTCGAGTTTTTGTCTGTTTGGCTTCACGCTCCTGCTTGTACTATGAAATGGGGCTCCTGGACGTAATGGGTTGCTCGTCGAACAGGCGATGACCTCTGTTTCCCTGGCTGGCTTAGAAATCTTAGCAACTGCGAAAGTTAATCTCTTTTATATCTCTTCAAGGTTCGAATTCCCTCGTTCCTTGTTTTCATCGATTTTCTCGGTTGACTTCCGATGAGGAGTGAAATGTCTGCCTTTTGGAGGTGGATCAAGAACGGCATGCGCATCTTGAACCAACTCGCTCTCTTTGGTTAAAAAGCAAAAAAAAGGTTTTTATTTTAGTATTTTAGCACGCCTCAGTCCTGCTTCTCTCGGCCATTTCTACATGAAAACCTTTTTCAGCTTTGAGATTGCAACGAGTAGATTTGATTTGGACACGTTAAATTCTCCAATGAGCCCGGCCTGCTTTTGGGTCCATGCTTTTGGGCTGAGTTGTGTTCTCAATTCATTCCAGGATCCATGGTAGCTGGGGTAACGCACCCTTCCGCTTTTCTTGAATTATTCTCCTCTTCGATCTTTTCCTGATGCGTTATGCATTTGTCGCATCTTACAGCGAGAAAACCGCTACTGGGAAGGGAAATCAAGAACTACAGCACAGCAGCTGCTATCGAGGAACCGATAAATCCAGGCGTCACTGTGAACCATACTCAGCTTTTCATAAATGGGCAGCTTGTGGACTCAGCATCAGGTGGGCTTTTGCTCATCCTCACTCATCATTAGTGATGCTGTATATCGAACCCTGTGGTTTATTATACTACAAACCAAATTTCACCTAAAGAAAAGGTGTCCACTCGACTCAACTGTACACTTTTGATTGCTTTGCACAGGAAAAACTTTTCCGACCTTTGACCCCAGGACCGGAGAAGTGATTGCTCATGTTGCTGAAGGCGAGGCTGAAGATATAAACCGAGCTGTGGCTGCTGCTCGCAAGGCATTCGATGAGGGACCATGGCCGAGAATGACTGCTTATGTAACTATTTCTAACTATATTATGCTGAATTTCTTTTGAAAGACATCCATCCGATGAAGAACCGAATTGACGCTTCATTCTGTTTCCATTTCCAGGAAAGGGCAAATGTACTATTGCGCTTTGCTGATTTGCTTGAAAAGCATAATGATGATATTGCAGCACTTGAGGCTTGGGATACTGGGAAGCCATATGAACAGGCTGCCAGAATTGAGCTTCCAATGATCATCCGTCAAATTCGATACTATGCAGGTATTGTTTCTATATATCATGCATTTCTGGCAATCACTACCTTTTTCACAATGATGTCACTGACGATTCTACTTGGAAATTCCGCAGGTTGGGCTGATAAGATTCATGGTCTCACAGTTCCAGCTGATGGGCAGTATCATGTCCAAACCTTGCATGAGCCAATTGGAGTTGCAGGTCAGATTATTCCGTGGAATTTCCCTCTTCTGATGTATGCTTGGAAGGTGGGACCTGCCTTAGCCACAGGCAACACCATTGTACTGAAGACGGCAGAGCAGACACCACTTTCTGCTTTATATGCAACCAATCTCTTGCATGAGGTTGTTCATCTCGATTTCTGTAGTTCTTCTTATAAAAGAAAATTTCTCAAATTTATTTGGTTGGCATGGGTTTGCTTTTTTCTGTCTAAAAGTTTCAACTGACCATTCATTATTTCGCAGGCTGGTCTCCCCCCTGGAGTGTTGAATGTGGTTTCTGGTTTTGGTCCAACTGCAGGCGCACCTCTTTCCAGTCATATGGATGTTGATAAGGTCTACACCATGAGAATGTTTTGTATATCATCCCAATTTTCATCTGATGAAGAGACATAGGCATCAAGTCTTAACCACTGGCAATATGCAGCTTGATTTTTTTAAGTGCGCATACAGTAGGATATTCTTATTAGTCAAAAACTAATCAAATTTGTGAAATAAGAACTTGAGCTAACGCCTAGGGCCAAGATTTGTCTAGAGATGTAACTGACACAACTAGAGGCTTTTTTAACAAGGATAGATTTTTTTTCGAAATTTCCATGTCTTAGCTTTCTTGAGTTTTCCCACTTGACATGGAGTTCCCAAATTACCAGTATGTTTATATTCCTCTAATGCTTCTTATTACGTTCCTCTTCCAGCTTGCTTTCACAGGATCAACTGACACAGGGAAAATCGTACTTGAGTTGGCAGCAAAAAGCAATCTTAAGCCAGTGACCTTGGAGCTTGGAGGGAAATCTCCTTTTATTGTATGTGAGGATGCTGATGTTGACAAGGCTGTTGAGCTAGCCCATTTTGCTCTTTTCTTCAATCAGGTAAATCTAGGAGTCAATCTTCTCATAAGTTTTTGTTTACACAAAGGAAACTAGCTCAAATGTGTATTGCATGATCAATAGGGTCAATGCTGCTGTGCTGGATCTCGTACATATGTACATGAAAGCGTATATGAAGAATTTGTAGAAAAGGCAAAGGCACGGGCAATAGTGCGTAGTGTGGGTGATCCGTTCAAAAGTGGCATCGAACAAGGTCCTCAGGTAAGTTAGCCGATTCTCCTGTATGAGGAAATTTGAATGGATAAGATTGATATCTTGCGAATGGAAGTAAACTCCTGCTCTTATGACTCTTTTGTCAAATGTAATTGACAAATTTGATATTTTTGTCAATTTCACATAAATTTACTGGATGGAAATTGAAATGCAACTGTAATAAATCCTTGATAAATGGAGCTAGTCGTTTGACTAGTACCTGTATGTAGATCTAATGGAAGCTACAGAGTTCTGAGCGTTCTTTATCTTTACCTCACATCAGATAGACTCGGAGCAGTTTCAGAAGATTTTGAGGTACATAAGATCTGGAGTAGAAGGTGGAGCAACTCTTGAAACAGGAGGAGAAAGATTTGGAACCAAGGGACACTACATCCAGCCAACTGTATTCTCAAATGTTAAGGTATTCAGGATTTTGTCACCTAGAAATATATTGACATCATCTAAGAACCCAAGGATTGTGCCACCTCATACCGTGGGAGGGAATGTTCGGATGGATATATTGAAATTCAAACATTGCCTTTTACTAGCCCAGAAATAAGACGCTAACAAACATGGCCTATGTCATGACAGGACGATATGTTGATCGCTAAGGACGAGATTTTTGGTCCCGTGCAGTCCATTTTGAAATTTAAGTGAGTATAAGACCATCTCCTCAAGCTCATTACTAGAGCGGCTTTCCTGTTAGGATGCATGGTACGATTGTCTGTCGACATGGTGACATCTTTGTCATGTTTAATTGCAGGGACGTCAAGGAGGTGATTCAAAGGGCAAACAACTCACGCTACGGGCTGGCAGCTGGAGTCTTCACCCAGAACATAGACACGGCGAATACCTTGACCCGCGCTTTAAAAGTTGGAACAGTTTGGGTTAACTGTTTTGATGTCTTTGATGCGGCTATTCCATTTGGCGGGTACAAAATGAGTGGCCATGGAAGGGAAAAGGGCGTGTACTCTCTGAGCAATTACTTGCAGGTCAAAGCTGTGGTCACTTCTTTGAAGAATCCAGCATGGCTCTAAGCTGAAGTTTGCTTTCATCTTTGGATTTTTCGACCCTTGATATTTTTTAATAATAAGGGAAGTAACAGATACTGGAGTTCAAATTATTATCGTGACAGTTGTGACGACGACGACAACGATGGTAGGATGCTGGTGAAATTGCTTCTGTAGCGAATGGTGCCGTGAAGAATTCACTTTTTGAGTGTTCACGATCAAATTGTGCTACTATACATTATTGATGTTACTTTTGCCATCTTCCAGGCTTGGCTGTGAAACAAAGTGCCTTAGTCTATCTTATTCTCATTTTCACATGCACGGGGTTACAATTCCATTGTCAACGGATGGAAGTCCTGAATCGTCTCAATCTCATCCTGGATAAATAACCTAGATATCCTGGATAAATAACCTTGCAACGCGTTGATTCAGCATTTGACGTGACAGGATTATCTTTGTTCTCATCTAAAATTCTGTAACACGAGTGACTTTGCTTTCTAAACTGTAAAGGCTTCGGCATTCTGCAGAATCATTTTAGGAAAGCGAGCTAATTGTTTGTCGAGACTCGAGAGTGGCCAGAACAGGACACAAAAGTGAGCTTACATGATATTTTGACCTTTGACCTTTTCGGACACTTAAAATACTTTCTGTTCAGCCTTTTTGCGCTACCGCCGCTAGTCTTTCCACATAGAAGGCTCTTTTCTTGTGACAGCTTATCAGCCTAAAGGCTTCTTTTGATTAATTAATATTGTTGATGACAGTGCTCCCTCTGGTCACTGATCTTCTGTTACAGATTCAATCTCAAATGCTTTGAAGCTATGCATGCCATGTGACATATGGGCTCAGGGCTTTGACAAATGAGGATCTATAATGAACATTAAAATCTTTCTTTAACCCAGAAAAACAGGGCTTCGCAGGACAACGTCAATATGTATAGGCGTATAATCGAATTATAGGCCCAAAACAAATAGTTGAAGTGTCATCGCCCCTTATTTCTAGGGGAATAAATAAACAGAGAAAATTCAGAAAAGGAAAAGAACCTAGAAGAAGGATTTACTTGCATTCTGGTGGCATCACCTTAAATCTGGAAGTGTCTTTACAGTAGGAGTAGAACATGAGCTTGCTCCTGGCCCATTGCATGGCCGTGATCTGCTGCTGAGACAGGGCGGCAAAATCCTGACCCTCCACTGGGTCCGAGCCCGACGATGTGCTCTGGTTGGAACATGAACTCAGTGGCTGTTGTCTTGGATTTGAGACACAACCCACCATCTCCGTCTCTGCTAAGGAGACCACGAATGGTGCATACTTGTAGTTCACAGGGTATTTGCCTCCATGAGTTGCCCACTGTGACCCATCCCATATGGTCGCGTACACAGACATCGGCTTTGATGGGTATGTGGAAGAGAAGACACCACTTGAGGGGAATTCTCTCACTGGTATGTTATCCACAAAAAACCTTCAAGAAAACAATCGAAATCATCATCTTTCAGGATCAGACAGACTTGTTAAGCAAGGCCCAAACTGGAGCGAGTTATATAATTGAAGACAGAATCGGGCAGTTCTAAGGACTAATCCAAGGTACACGGTTTGTCTAATCCTTTTTTATTTTTCGTGCTAGTCACCTTTACCACTATCAAGTTGGATCTTCCTGAAAACTAACCATCTATGCTAATGGTAATGGAGGTGGATTGTGGAAACAGAGGTGACACAGCTTGAGTACCAATAAGAAAGTCACGAAAGTGACTAAAAGCAAGTTCTGTGAAAATTTTTAAGAGTTATTCTTTGGTAGGCTTAGTCTACCACTTTCTGGGTGTCGTAAACCGATCCTGATGTCAAAAAACAGTGCAGAGTTTATGTGCACTGAGTCTAATCAAGAATTACTTCAATAAAAGATTCAAGCAGAAGTCTTACACAATGTGATGGCTGTTCCATATGATGCTGTAGGAATGGTGCTCTTGGGTGGGATCGAACCAGAAATAGAATTTTTCTTCTCTCCCAGTGCTGACACTGCCATTGGAGTATATGTTTGTTTGCAGGACCCAGTCGTTTCTCTTATCATGACCGAGCAACTCGATATCTATCTCATCGTGGCTGTGTGGGAATGCATCTGCATTAGACAACTGAATTTGAAACATTCTGTCAAGATTTTCGGTTTCTGCCTGCATTTTAGGAATAAACACGCCATTAACAGGAGTCAAACATGGGCACAGAGAACTTACATAGAAAGCCACTACAACACCAGATGAAAGACCAGCTGGAAGCTTGACTGCGGCACTGAAGAATCCATAGTGGTATTTGCTTCGCGAGACCAAACCGGACCCTGCACGTAAAGCAAAACAAATGAGGACAAGCAACATCGAAAGTCGGTTGATTGTGTAAAGCATGATATGGGGCCATTAGCTCAGCGGTGGTGAACTTGGGCAGGACTCGGCTGCTTTTCACCTGAGGACTTGTCGAGAGCAAGATTGGCGTATGAACCATTATTCAGCAGCTGAACGTTTTGAGCTCCGAAGAACTTGGAGAACCCTTGATCGACTGCGACATGAGGGAATAAATCTGTCAAGCGAGGGACGTCCGGAGGGGTGTAAGGCCTGTTATGTGAAGAAACAGATATGGCCATGCAAAGAAGGAAGAGGAGAGAGAAGAAGAGTGCATTTTCTTGGAGGAGGGCCATATCTCAGCAGACAGATGAATTAAGAGCACCCAGGGTGTTGTTATTAGCCTTTATATTGTGAATGAAATCAAGGATTTGGACCTGCTTAGTTGTATATAGCTGGCTGACATTTTTCGCAGAATCTCCTTTTTTGGCGGCTAATTTGGATTCTTAAGGACATCTTAACCGAAAGGCATGTGAGCTGATCTTGAGGTGCTTGGATGGTTTGCTAGTTTTTGCTGGCTCCATTCATGATTAAGGACCAGAACGGTGTCATCAATCAGTTGGATTGCTAGCCAATCTTGCTGGTTGGTTTGAGAACTCGCACGAGGCAATGTCATTTTTATGTCTCCTGCATTCATTTCTGTTTCCATTGTTCTGCGCATGATCGGTTGCATAGCAATGTCGTATAACCGGTCAATGGAAGTACTTGCCTAATATGCATTTCAACTGATTTTACATTTGGATGTTGAAAATCTCATCTTTAACTATCGGTTTATATCACCTGCAACTGTCACATGATAAAATTGTTACAAAAGACACGTTCTCATACTACACACCGAGCTAGTGTTTGAATTTTGCTAGCTATGGGACTATAGTAAAATGAAAATGCAGTTTGGTTGACAACACGTCAATCTTTCTCTCTTTTGGCTACAAATATTAAAATCGAGCTTATAAGTGTATTAATCACGTCAGATGAGAAAGAATCGTCCTTTTATTAATTTTTAGCATAACATGTGAAACATATGAATTGGTCACAAAAGAGATTGAGAAAAACTACAGACCAAACAGATATGACCAAATTATTTTTTTTAGTAAAGATCGAATGTGAAAATTCTAAAAGGACCGCAAAGCAAACCTAACAATGTTATAAAAACCAAAGAAATTTACATCGATAAGGTAATATCTATCGAAAACTCTATTTCTATTATCCATATCCAATGTGGTTAATCAGACTTCGAACAAACCCAATGCATACCGTCTGCAAACATCACTCTCAAACCACTGGGAGGGATCTTGATGGAACTCACCAACTCCGAAGGCAATTTGAAGGAGTAGAGCAGAAAACATGCAAGAGGTCACTATTAAGTCTCACCAGAAGATGCCTTCTTTAATTTGTACACCAATGCGCGTGCCAGAAGGCTTATAGCTGGCTGAGGTACTTGTAGATGGGGGTGGATTTGACATTGAACAAACAGACAAAGAGGGGCAATCAATGACTGGGAGCACTTGCATGAATGTCTTCACTGAGCTGAGAGTATGGCACCAATTGCAATTAGGGCTCATCAGGTTCCCAAGTCATGGAATTTGGAATTGGAGGACAATCATGAATCCGAGGGCCCAGCCTACGTGGGCCTCATCATTCCAGGTCCTGAAACTTTTTGTATCGTCCAATCGGTTGTTGGAGGAGAGGACATGAAGGGGGGGGGGGGGGAGTGGTTGATTCTCAATTTGCACTTTTATAATTAGGTTCGTGCTGTCTTCTTTTCCTCATCCTCTTTTGTTTCTTTCTTCGCTTTTAATTTCGATGACGGAAATGTCTGACCAATGAGAAGTGTTCGGTGAGGCCAGTGCCCTGCGCCGAGACAAAAACGGTCCTAACGCAGATCTTCGAAAAGTGTTGCAAAATGACAAGAGGAAAAAGGACAACAAAGAAATTTCGTGGAGTCTAGTGGTTGTAGGAATTAGCAACATAAATGCTATCATGAACTTCAGAGACTCAAGAAGGGGAAAATTGAATCCCTGTAGATAATACTTGGGACCAACTGATTAACGCTAGGTGCGTGGTAGAGGTTAGGACGGTTTTAAATGGAACGAATGATCGAATGAAATTTGACTATGGATTCAGGGTAGGATTCACGCTGCTCAGATTAATTTGCTTAGTATGTGGACAGCAATAAGATAAAAGGATGCCGCTCTCGCCATTCCACGGACAAGCGCAGTCTTGGTGCAAAAGTTCAAGGAACGAACAGCTCGGAGGAGAAATGTCTCCTGGTCCCAGAGCTCCGACTCCATCAATCCACATTCAGTCCGATCAAGCATTTCCCAGAGCATTCACGGGTCAGGCATCGAATCCGAATGTAGACAAATACTAGAAACGTGCAGTTTGTTAACTCGAATTGCACGCATTTGTTTTTATTGAAGAAGGAACAAAACTTCATCAAATGATGAACATACATCCCACTAAGAAAAAAAGAGAAAATCGACAGCTCTTCTAACCCCAAAAGAGAAACAGCCAAGAAGGGTTACATTGTATTGGGTTATAATCATCAACCATCCAAATAAAAGAAACAGAATCGCTAACCTAGCCAGCATGGATTTGCCCCTCATATTACAGGGAATTACAGGGAAACGCAGAGACACAAGGCCCGAAGGGCCAATGATGATAGCCACATCCATCGCAGCTAAAGGAGGAAACAAGCATATATACAGTTCGATCAGGATCTTGACCTCAGGTGGAGTCCCGTCTCTACCTTCTTGATTTCAAATATGAGCATCCTCCACATCTTGAGCACAAACATTTCTGCTTCCTCGTCCAATATGGACTTCAGTGTCTCCAGCATTTCAGTGGCCTTCACATGCTCCCGAGTACTAGTTACGATGTAATCAACCAACGATGTTTCCTCCTCTCCCAAGAACTCCATGATTTTCTTTGAGATCCAAGGCCTCATTCTCTCGTGCAGCTCATGCTGTGAAAATATCATACCGCAATCAACGACTAAGAGACCATATCAGCATTAATCATCACTCATACAACAAATGGGACATGACTTTAGTTTTTAAATTTATCATAATTTACTGAATCTACAAATTAGTCATGGTGAATGAATGAGTGCCTTAGTATTGAATGCCAGATTAACACAAGGCAATGAGTAAGAAAGAAAAAGCACATAAAGCATATATCAAGGTCATCAACATTCTAGTAACAATAACTTGTGATGTTTTCCATTGGAGGCATATAAGAGAATTACATCAAAAAGCCATTTACTTAGACAGGAAGTAGAATAACATACCTGGTCATACAAGGTCCAGTTTATCTCATACGAGAATAAATCCTCCTTGGTCCTAGGGATCATATCGATTAATTGCTTGGCATCCAAAAGTTTCTTGTTATCTGTGGTCCGCTCTCTTACCCGTTCAAGAACTCTGTTCTCATCTTTAACTCGATTACCATCCAGACTGCTCCGGTCTTTCTCCCGTTGGCTTGACCTATCATGAGATCGTCTACTTCTCTCCCTTTCAGATTCAGGCTTCTCTTCTTTCATATTGGCAGTAGAAAGCTGCTTTGCGAATTCTGCTGCAGCAGCTAAGTTTGGTTGTGATTGCCCAGGAGGACTTTGGATGGCCTGCATTTCCTCAGTTGAGTAATCAATTGGAACCAAGGGCCTCATCTTTTTCTCCTTGTCTCTGTCATCATCATCTTCCTCATAGAAAACAGAATGGACAGCTGTTCTTTTACCAGAACCAACAAGGCCAAAGCCCAATTTTTTGGCAGGAGCATTATTGTTTGGCTGCACATCTGATGCACCCATCGCGATGACTGAGTTATCCCCTACACCAATTCTTGACATCCCATCACCTGTCGAGCAATAATCATAACAATGCCAAACATCAAAAAAATGAGATCAAGGAAACTAAAGAACCAAGCATGAACGCCAACTAATTTCGATAGAGTAAGGATACCTGCAGGATCTTCATGACCAGCAATGCCCCCAATACCATGTTGAACAATTTCACCTGTTGGGTCTTCAGCTTTTACACTTTTCTCGTGTCTACTCGCTATGTCACCATTCAAAAGTTTCAGCGCTTCTCTCTGTTGCTGCAGTTGATGCTTCTTTTCCTCCTCAGCCAGCTTCTTGGCCTCAGCGATTTCCTCCTCTTCCTTTCTTCTGTCAACCAAGTCATCCTCCTTCTCTCGTAGCCTCTTCTTCCTCTTCTCCTCCAAGGCACTCCTATGCCACCTTTTTCGGGAATCCTCCTCTTCGTCTTCTTCATCATAAATAATCTCCTTCTTCCGTTTGCGCTCCCTTTCTTTATCTCTCTCCCTGTCATATTGACGCTGTTTCTCTTTCTCTCTTTCTCGATATTCCCAATCCTTAAGACGCTCCTCATACTCACGCTCAGCCTCCTCAATTTTCCTTCTTTGTTCTCTATCCTTGCGAATCCGCTCTCGCTCTGCCTCTCTTTCATATCTCTCAACTTCCCTATCCTTTTCACGTTTTACATCTCGCTCTCTGTCATGCTCCCTGCTTCTCCTGTCATATCTTCTGTTCCGATCAGGAGAGTTAATTTCAGTCTTATCATGCTCACTATTCGCCTTGTTATCACTGGTTGTCTCTTCATCATGTCTGTCTTCTGCATCTGCAAAAGTATAACCTTGTCAAAGATTTTTCTTAGGAATATCTACAAACTTGACATTGGGTAAATGATGTTATATGTTAATGTTTATGTATTCTTTGAGATTTGGATGCACACTATCAATCAAATACAAGACAGATCTCTGAAAAAGAGCAATGTGACGTAACCACTCCACACACACATTAATTAAATCATCAACCACTATCATCATATAACTGACCATTTTTGGAAGGATCAGCATCAGAATCAGACTTGGCAGGTGCTTCTGTGCCAGTAATTGGTAAAACGTCTGCTGGCACTTGCGGAGGAGGAGGAGGAAGAGGTCTGGTCTTCAACCTTTCTTCTATCATGCTCGTAAGCTTCTGCAAAGCCTCTTTGTCTGCTTCCCTGTCCTCATCTGTCACTATCCCAAGAGGGGCATTATCACGGCTTTCTTTCTTACCAGAATCAGAATCATCATTCTTTGAATCATCTTTCTTTGAGTCATGTCCGTTAGGCTCCAGAGATTCATTCTTCTCAGTACTAGATGCACCATTGGCCTCTTTCTCGGCAACAACAGCAGCTTCACTCTCATTGAGTTTCTTCGCATTTTCCCTTTTCTTTTCTACATATCGCTCTAAATATTCTCTGGTTGCTTGGTTGACATTTAACTGCCAATCAATTGACAAAAAATGCAGAAACCATAAGAAACTGCAGTTAAATGACTTAAAATTTTACTTCTGCCAAAGGCTGGTAAAATTATCGCACAAGTAGGTGGCAGAATGCATTCACTCTGAAGTTCCTAAAGTAAACAAAGTATTGCTAGCATTCATGCTTCAACATCTTAATACAAAAAACCAACAAGCACATCATTGACTATTAACCAAGGTTAGACATCATTTAAAAGAAAACAAACCTGTGCAGGGAACTTCCAAAAAAATTTCCCCAAAATCAAGGACGTCATGAAAAACAAACTTACAAGATCATTTACCTAGTTCCACCTGAAATTTTACTTTGCCACCCAAAGGGGAAAACAATTGTAAATTCTGAATATCTAAGAAAAATTCAAGACGAGTCTAACCATCAACATTCATATATTTTACCCTTTTCTTTATCTTTTAGGGTTGGAAATTAGACTTCTATTGAATATTGACCACCTTTAATCCTCAAAAGCAGTTAAACAACGTAATTTAAAATCATCAGAACTTTTTACATAATTTTTTGAAGGTGGAAACAATTTTTAATTTTGGTAAGAAATGAAAAAGGGCTTTTTGATTGGGCGAACACGACTATAAACAAACAAAAGTTCACCTCAAACACAAGGGGCAAAAACTAACAAAAAAACATCTCTCCTCCAGCAGCCTACTACAACAATTTCAGTCTCATGCTGAAGTAGAAAAAGTTAATCAACAATATAATGTCCTACAGTCACTGAGTAATTGGTTGTTGCATGTGACCACAAGTTACCTTCTCCATTCCTACTAGCAAAAACATCAGTCAACTTAATAAACCACAACAGATACTCTAAATAGCATTGTCAAGCGACTAGAGGATGGCAAAGCACCTCTGATCATCAGGTCACCAACATTACAATCGCTAGAAACAGAGACACGGCAATGATGGCCAAAAGCAGTACAGTATCAACAAGGGCTCAATACATACCACCAGCTCCTGCCCATCTATGTTAAATTTACTGAGAAGACGTAATGCACGAAGAACCCCTTCAGCAGATTCAAATTCACAAAAGCCAAAGCCTTTAGGAGCTCCATTTGAAGGATCTTGAGCACGTTTCCAACTCTTGACTGGCCCACATAACTTCACAGAGTGCAACTGAATTAGATTCCATACTTGATATATAGAAGTATTATAATCTCAATGCTGGTCAATGTATCCAAATGCACTGTCAACTTACTCGAAGAAGTGAAAGCATATAATCATTTTCGACAGAAGGTGCAATCTTGCCAACATAAACAGTTGTCTGAGGCTTTTCAGCAGGAGTGACGGGAACAAGAGCTGGCCGAACAACCGGAGGATTGACTGGGCGAACTCCAGGAACCGGGACAGGGGGACGGGAAATAACTGGGAGCACACCTATAGGCCCAGGTGGCCGTGGAGCAAATGCAGGCCGAATCAAACCCGCATATGGAGAATAACTAGGAATTCCTGAAAACATAAAGAAGCATCTAGGCAAAATATATCAGCGCAACCTTACTAACACAGCAACAGTAGTTATAAACTGTACTAAGTACCCAAAAGAAAAATCTGGAGATCAATTAAATGATGTTACCAAACATCAAAAGCAAACAGTGATGGCAGCATAGGCATGGAAACTATCACCAGCTGAACAGATAACCTGAAGGAAACATCGAGCAAACAGTCGACTATATAAATCATGGAATAGGAAAGAGGCTCACCTTATGTATCAATTTGATATCGTCGCTTCTCAAACAATTCCAAGCACCGATTGCAGATGTTTGAGAGGATATAACATGAGACTTTACAAAGTCATCATTAAACAAACGATGACTCTTCTTATCAAATGAGTTGAACAATAGGGAGCAATTTACTCAAAATTTCATGTAGATATGCTAGGGAGTTAAGATACCTGAATTACTCATAATATCTCATCTTTCTTGTTCATCTAATTGTTAGCTCTCCAGTCGCATCAAAAAATAGAACAGAGAACCGGAGGGAAGTAGAGAGAAAGTTTGATTGGAAGAGATGCAATACCTCATGATACAAGGCCAGCGAGCACAGAGTTGCTAACATGGACCGCGGCTGGTAATTCCTAAACCCATGATAGGGGAAGTACGCTTATGACTACCAGAAAGTAGCCTACTAAATTAAGATGCATAACGAGATATTTCAGCTTTAATGAAATAACTTTGCAATTTATCCAAGTAGTTTTGTCTTTCCAAATGTAAAGTCAGGAGGATTTGAGCGTAACAACAAATTGATCTAACAAAATTCATTCTAAAGGCAAGCAAAAGACCAAGCAAATTGTCCATACCAAAAAGGGAGTTGTGGATTGTAGAAGGTAGGGTCTCTAAGCAATATGAAGCCTTCCAACGTTTCTCACCATGTAATCAATCGAGAGGACACTGTAGGAAAAAAACCCCGTCATCGGTACCCCTTGTCTGACAACAACACCGAATGGTCTAAAATCTCTCCCAGCCGTCCCTAGAGTTCTCTAACGGACCCAATTCATTCAGCAAATTTAAGAGCACGTTCTAAACTATTCGCGAGTCAACAGGTTTCTTTCCACTTCTGCAGATTTATGGAATGAATCTAATGTAGCCAAATATCAAAACAACCCTCTGTTTTTACATGTTTCTACAATCTTCATGGACCATACTACTGTAAGAATAAGCTCACCGCTTCCACTCGCCAATACATTCAGGAAACGCCTATAGCTATCTCAAATCTCATCACACATCCATAACTCGATCATCTCCCGGCAACTAACAAGGAAAAAGACAAAAACACAAAAGATGCAGCGTAAAATGGCAAACCTGCACTGAGCAACCGCCCGGCCTCATTTATAGCTCTAAAAACACACAGAGACGGAGAGAGAGAGAGGGAGAGGGAGAGGGGCGAAAGACCCACCAGGTGGAGGCTGAGGGGCGCCGGGCATGGGCGCGTATCCATTAGGCATGGGCATGTACTGTCTAAGAACCGGGTTCGGAGGCTGACCGGGCGCCGGGACTTGATACGCCATCACAGGCGGAGGCCCCGACGGAATGACCCCGCCCGTCACCATTCCAGGCGCGGAGCTAATGCCGGGAGGCGGCAAGCCAGGGTTGTGGAAACCAAAGGCGCCGGGCAGGGGGAGAACTGCGGCGGCCCCGCCGGCCTGAAGGACGGAGCCACAGGCGGGGCGGATATGGCGGCGCCGGAGATTGGAGGCGCGAAGGAGGGGGAGGAGCCGGAGCCGGAGCGGGAGGCGGAACGGGCGCCGGCGTCGGCGTCGGCGTCGGCGTCGCCATCGGCGGAGGCGGGGTGGCGGAGGAGTTATCAGATTCGGAGGGTTGGGGATTGGGATTGGGGTTTAGGGTTTGAGGGGAGGACAGCGGCTCCGCCATGGGAGGAGAAGAGGAGCCCCTTCGATTTCCCCAGTGGAGAAGAAGGTGATTGATGATGAGGTTCGATTTCGATGTGGCTGATCTTTAGGTTTACTGTGAGCCCTAAGGAGGACGAAGGTAAGGTGAGGTTATCGTCGCTACGTGCTCAAGCCTCTTATATATATATATATGTGTGTGTATAAATATATATAGATAGTACATTATGTTATTATTAATTAACTAATTAAAAGAAATTAAAATGAAACAATTCTTCTTGCCGCCTGAGCGAGGGCGACAAAATAATCGGCGAATCAAAAAACTCGAATTCGACATGACGTGCCTATGCAGCGAAAGGGGGAAGCAAGAAAAGCATGGACGTGAACGGGCTGTATTAACTTTATTCCTTTTGAGTAATTTAAGTATCGATGATTCGTGACTAACCCCGAATCCTTTTCTAATATAAAAGAAAGGGTTCGAGGAACTGACCATGCTAAAAAAGTACAGTTAATGGTATATTCAAGTTCCATTAGTTCAAATTGGAGCAGAAGATCGCGTCCGCTTTCGGGAGGATCGCGTCTTCCTGGTGCTTTCAAACACAGGGTCAAAAAAGCACCACTGCCGACGTGGTTTCCTTCCCTAATAAAGATGGAAAGGATGCTCGACCTAACATCAAAACCCTCCATCACCAATTTCCTCCTCTCATTCCACATGACCATGCCAAATTGCCTTGCGGTTAAACAAAGCAGGCTCTTCCTATTGGTTGTGTTTGGCCTTGATATCGAGAAATTAACCCATCCGAGAATTAGAAGTCGACGAATTTCAAATAAATACAGCATGTGACTGGAAGGAGCAATTCTTCCGGGTCCCTTGAGACCGCTACTGTAGAGAATCAAAGTCACTGTTCCTACAAACGCTCAATAAAAAGGGATCAACACCTAGCCTGACTACAGTATCCTTAGCAATCTCTGATGAACTGAGATCAGCAGATTTCCTGCCAAGTATGAGACCAATTGGAGGCAACAGGGTGCTACGCCGATTTCCAGGAAGCTTAAAACTCTTTTTTGGACCAAAAAAATAACCGGACTCGGCTTCATGTGATTTAGTATCTCACTTGGTCCAAGGAATTTGGACTTGCCAGTCAGAGATCAATATAGCACTGCTCCTATCTGGAATGAACTGGAAATTATATCGCCGCATCTAAAGCCATTTCAAATTGCGGAGGAACACGGAGCAAAGGGGCCTGTCTGGCACCTGGCTTGCCAAGCTGACCACAGGCAGCCATCTGATCATCACCTCTGCTGAGTCGCAAGAAAACAGTGCATCCTCCTTCCGCCAATATATTGCGAAACTCAACTATCTTCTCTTCGGGAGTTGGTTTAAATTTCGATCCAGAATGAGGATTGAAGGAAATGAGATTGATCTTGCAAGGGATGCCCTGAACAAGATCGATAAGCCTCTTTGCATCCTCAAAGCTGCAAATAAGCAATATGACAGAAAATTTAGCTCTAAACATAAAAGTAGCTGGTTAGGAACTCTCAACGAGTGAATCAGAATGACAAGACAAAGGCACACCACCAAGAGACAAGCATTTTTCCTGGCTTTTAAGAAAGAAATAATTTCATGAAATGAACCTGATTATGATCGCCAATGAATGCACACAGAAAGAGTCTTGAAAAATTGTCCCACTTTGCTCTCTTTCAAATCATTTTGCTCTGGCGTTGATACTAGAATAGTTGGATCAGCATTGCCGGAGCATGGAAATGATGTGTGTGATAGATCTTAACGTGAAACAGGAATCTAATAAGAGTACCTTGGATTATTTAAAAATATATCTTCTTGGTCTACACTGCCAGCAATTCCCACTACTACAATCACAAACTGACTCAAAAGTCTGCAATTTGGGGTCAGGGTCGGGGCCAAGATTTCTATACCACATTTGATTAACCCACAGAATTTTATTTTTTTTTCCATGAGAAATGGCAAAATTGAAATAAAAAAGAACTAGACGGTTCCCAAATAAAGGTCTTTTGTCTAGATTCTGACCTGTCATTTACTCCAGCGAGCATGACATATTCAAATAGAACTTTGTAGTTATTCTTGTGGCGAAGTTCTTCTCTGAGGGTCTGTAAAAGCACGCTGAGCTTATACTTCCTGTTTATAGGCATAATCCAGTTTCTAACCTGCAATATTTCCACAAAGCAATTAGTCCACCATAAGAGATGAGACGAGAATAAATAAAAAAATGAGAGCAGGAACTCTAACTAAGAAAGAAAGAGACCTCATCAGTTGTTGCATTCAAACTAACAGCTAAGGAACAGTTAGATTCATGTAAAAAACGTTTCAGCTGTGGGACAAGTCCACTGGTTGAGACTGTGACCCTGCGTGGGCTGAAATGAAGACCTTGATCATGCACCATAATATCTGCAGCTTTTATGACATTTTCAATGTTGTGCAGCGGCTCTCCCATTCCCTGAAATTTATTCTCAGCTTAGAGTTTCAATAGACAAGCTATAAAACTCAAATACAGAGGATAGTAGTAGTCCAGCTTGAGTCGTAATGTGAGCAATACAATTTGAATAATTCAATTCTCAAGGTTAAAGCACACATTTGAAGAGAGAATGCATATCAGATATTAGCCCCAAAAGAGCAAGTCCTATCCTTTTGCAGAGGCTACCACCATATAAAAGCTAAGACAGAGATACATCCACAACCAAGAAGCAGCAACTAATATGGGCCATAGACACCACTTTTAGAAAATGTGTGACTGCATGATCTTAAACACCAGAAAGGATGCTTAATTTGTGTTATGAAAGGATCAGATACATGAAATTACATATCCTAGACTCACCATAAAGACAACATTTGTGATGGAACCAACTTCATCATGAAAAAGGCGGTGTGCAAATACAGCTTGATCTACAATCTCGGCTGCAGTCAGATGCCTCGTCAAACCCATCCTGGAAATGGAACACATTAATCACGAACTTAGATTATCAAGCTGGCATAACTCGATGAGGGTGTATATGTATTTCCATTAGGAAATTAATTTCACCTGCCAGTGAAGCAGAACTGACAATTCATGGCACATCCCACTTGACTCGAAACACAGACAGTGTTACGACCTCTATCACAGGGTATGATAACTGTCTCGATTAAGAGACCATCTTCCAAAGAGAACAAAATCTGCAACACCCTGTGCATTTCCAATTACTGAGATGATTCTTCAGAAACTTAACTATAGGAAGCTGCCTATATATGTTGTTGGAATGTTCATCGATCACCAAGCAATAATCTTAATGACCCTCAGCAACATATACATGGATCGGTGTTAAGGGGATTATTCAGAAAGACAATCTACCTTTTTAGTCCCATCAGCTGCTGCACGGATCTCTTTGAAAGACAATGCCCTGAGCTCAGCACGTTCACTCAGCATCTTCTTAAAATCCTTGTTCAGACCTAAATACAGATTGACACTAACTTAAATTCTTCTAGGCCTAAGAATGAGAAAAAGCAAGAAGGATGCATAACACGGCCAAACAAGCCCATAGCCACCAGTCATCACATGGGTAAACAGATTAACGACCAAATCAAAATGTCGTGTCGAAGAGAAAGGACTACGATACCATGCAGCTCCTCCGCAGAATGCGCCCAGATAGCGTTACCATACATGCGCTTCCAGAGCATTAAAGCCTGACCAGGTCTGTAACCTTGTGACTGGACCCATTTCTGCCGAACAAATTCATTAATAACTAGTTCAAGACGTTGCGAACGAACACGGGACAAGCAACCATCTCACGAATTCCAGCGAGCTAGTACCCTCCATAAAACAGTTGAAACTTAGATACGGCAGATTAAAGCAATGAACCGCAAAATCGGGACCGCAGCTAGTCATAACATAACTCTAGCATCGTACGTTCAAAGCCCGCTGGCATTTCTCGGTGGAAACAGAACAGACTGAAATCAGAAGAGAGATAGCGCATACTTCGAGTTCAGCATATCTCATCCCCTTGAGCAGCACCTTCGGTCCTCGGGCGGCGATTCCGCTCCCTTCGCAGCCTCCTACGGCAACAGAAAACGGAGGCGATTAAGCCGGTAACCACGGAGAACGCACGCAAAGCCCCCATTCAGTGAAATATGGTTTCTAAGTCACGGAACGAGGGACGGGCGACTCGACTCACCGAGGTCGGGGCAGCCGTCGTCGGCGGAGGAGACAAGAGGTGGAGGAGGCGAAGAAGAGGAAGAGGAAGCGGAAGCGGAGGCGGAGCGGCGGTTGGGAAGGAAGAGAGGGAGCGAACGAGGCGGCGATGGGTTGAGCGATAGGAAGGAGGAGGAGGAGGAGGAGGAGGAGGAGGCGGAGGAAGGGATCGGAGGATGAAGGGAGAGGAGAGAGAAGGAGGCGACGGCGGAGGTGCGGACCCGCCTCATCCACATACATCCCATCTCCATTTCTCTGCAGCCTGACGTCCCGCGCGACTGCCGTCATGGCTGGGCCGGGTGTTAAACCCTCTCTATTCAAGCGCATTCCCCTTTTTTTTCTTTTTTGCCTCTTTTTTGCTTAACATGAACAATTTTTAAACCTTAAAATCCTTCGTTGTATAAAAAACAAAAAATTTGTTCTTTTTTTAAAAAAATTTAATTACCATATTATTCTGTCAAAATTTGTCCTAAGATGATGGCACTTTCATTTAAATTACTTTCTCGCTACTCTGTGAGCAAAAGAATTGAGCGCCTTTAACATGGAAAAAAAAAAACAAAAAAATAGAACTGGATGTTCGCCATCGACGATCCTGTCAAATTCAGTACACCGGAACAATACGCGAATGACTGATTCGACTAACTGGAACCAAAAACTTTTGGACTAACTGGAACCCCGAAAACACTTTGATTTTCAGCGTCTTACTTCGGAGATTGGTCCGGTGCGTCTTTCAACTTCGAGGGATTTGATTTCACACTGCAAGTCTTAGGACGAGTACGTTGCTATCTCCTCTCATTGGCATTTAATATTAGACGTGATCTCCAAACGGTAACGTGAGTAGAAGGCACATACCACGAATTATACAGCAGCAGGATAATCATCCACTAGACAACCCAGAAGCTCATTTCTTGGACCAATTTTTACAAGGCGAAGGCCTACATCTTACTTCATGGAAACCCTTTGCCAGCTGCAGCTATCTAAGCTCTTCAGAGCAGCAGCTGCATAATAAATTGATGCCAAAATTTTGCACAAACAAGCATGGCTATGTCAATTCAATCTGGATCTAATTGGAAAAGTTAAGACACAAGAGTAAACTTATGTAGCATCACTCTCAACAAGGCAACCAGCACGCAAGGCTATAACCTTATGAACAGAGATGCATCTCGCAGTACACTGGGAAAATTGGTGTTGAATGTTCTGCTAGCAAAATAAACTGAAGTACAACAGGCTGGTGAAGATTTTGCATCTAGTTACAAAAGGAGTTTGTAGGTACACCACTGTCATGCAGATTCCCTTGTCTGAGCAGATTCCAACTGATTGACCTCGGAAAGTATACCTTGTGTTCCACAGGCTGTTCAGTGTCCGCAATGTGAGAAGCAAAGAAGTATCAATGCCTTTGCATGAAAGGTGCAAGAAGATCAGTCCCTGCAAACCAGAAAAAGAAAAACTCAGCAAGCTCCCTTTGTCAAAGGTTGCAGATAGTCCCCTCAATGCGTTCACAAGTCACATTTCAAACACATCATTGTCCATTCTCACAAAAATATATATGCTAAAAAAGTTGGCTCGTTAGCAATGCAACCACCCCATATTGATATATACCAAAATACCACCCAACTTCCTCATCATGGCATATAATTTTATAGCTAAATGGACCATGAAACCACCGATAGCTTGATTCATCCTATATTATTGAAACTTCAATTCACAAGAGCAGTTGATACTTTTACTTTGCAAATTTTCTGTTGCCCTGCCCTATCATAAGTTACAATTTCAAAAAACTCGAATGGCTGCATCTGTTTCTTATTTCCTTCAACTAAATGACGTCAACTGCACAATCCAGGAAGGCAAGCAAGATTCTACAAATTTTAGATAACATGCTTCAAAACAATTATACTAAAATTTTTACCAAAAAAAAAAAAAAGCAATTATACTAAACCAGATTCATAATATAATTAAGTGTGATAGAGAGAAGCCATGTGTGAGCAGAATGTGTATATTGTGGCATTATCTACTATTTCTGCTTACTGAAGAGTTGGTATTGGTACCAGATTCACAGAATATAACCAGATCTCTTCATCAAAGAAAGTTCAAGGTAAGGTCGCTCATTGTGAGCAAGTCAAACTAACATATTCTCTGAATTGCATGAGCAATTATGTGCATTCAGACATGATTCCTATCCTTATAAACTTGCAATCTAGCATGCCTTCATCCAAGAGCTCCGCACGCATGGAAGTGAATATCTTCATCCCATCCATTTCAATGGCATTACCAAGGGGAAAATAAGAGAGCAAGCTTGATTTATCAGAATAAAAAAATTTGTCTACAGCAAATCTACAATTGAACAACTTGCCTACGCCGTCAAAAATAAAAAGCTCCGAGCATTTCTCCTATAAATAACATCTTCAGAATAAAAACAAACTAAGGTTTACAGGAAGGCATGTCTAGTTAGCATTATCAAACCTCACAGGCTCACATGGATGTCAATCACTCGTTTCTAGACATGAAGTAAAGAAAAGAAAGATGATGTACTGCCATCACATTGAACGAGAACAATCAGAATTCCTATACTTTCATGGGCAAAACTATACTAACCGCTACATTTAACCAATATATAACACAGCAAAGCATATGATTAAAAGAGAAGCTACTTACCAATACTTGATTAAGCCATCCCAGCCACAGGTTGCTACTTTACTTTGTTCCAGTGGATGCCACTCACACCCAATACAGACCCCCTCATGACATTTCAGAGTTCTGAAGACTTTGCAACTCTTCCAGTCCCAGAACCAGCATCTACCCTCTCCATCTCCAGACATAACAAAACGACCATCTGGTGAGAAGTTAACTTGACAAGCGTAGCCAGCCACAATGTGGCCAGCAAATCTCTTCTTCTTATTCAGCTGAAATCTTTCCCTAGTGCTATAAATAAGAATCTGATTGTCCAGACTCTGTGCTGCAAGCCAATTCGTATTCGGATGCAGCGAGATCGAGGGCATAGAATGCATATGAGGCTCACTTATATACTTAATAACCACAGGGATCCCAAATTCCCAAACACGAAGGGACTTATCATCGCTTGACGTCACAAACCTCCGGTTATCATCGACAAAGGTAATCGTATTCACTGCACCCAAATGCTGATCATATTCCTGTGTAATCTGCCCTGTATTCATATCCCACTGAACAATCTTTTTATCGCTCATTCCCGCCAACAAAATATTCTGCTTTTCATCGTCCGGATGCAACTTAACCACATAAGGAATTTTCCCAGTGGAAAAAGTAGAGATAACCTTCCCGGTTTCAGTATCCCAGTATTTGATGTTCTTGTCATAACCAGCAGTCAAGAACTTGGTCCCGTCATTACAAAACGATATGTCCCTAACAGCTTTCGAATGACCCATGTAAGTCCTCATACACTTACCAGAATTGAACACATCCCAGATCTTCACCTTAGTATCCATCCCAGCTGAGAGGATCAAGTGACCATGCTTGGGGAAGAACCTAATGGCAGACACGCCCTTGGTGTGCCCACTCCAGGTGTGCACCAATCTCTTGGGTATATAACAATGATCATTCGTCGCCTTGGCGTCCTTGGGCGGCGCGATCCACGACCTGCCCTGATAATCCCTCTCCTCTTTACCATGGAATGTGCTCTTATCGGAAACCACCTCCGCCTTCTCCCTGCCGCCCTCGCCCCTCTCCTCGCCCTTCTTCTTCGCGTACTCTTCAGCATACTTCTTCTGCTCCTCCGTCAGCTCCCCCTGCAGCCCTTCCTTCTTGCCCGCCCACGGCGACTTCTTGTTCTTCATCAACCACGTGTCGGTCGCAGGGTTCTCGGCCTCGGCAGCGTCGGCCTCCTCCTCCTCGCCGGGGCCCTCCGCGCCCTGCCCCTCGTCTTCCTTCTTCAGCTCGATCCGCCGCCGCTTCTGCTCCTGCTGACGGATATTATACACCGAGATGCCGTCGTTCTGCTTGAGCGCGTCGAGGTCGCCAACGTACTCGTTCCCCGCGGAGGCGCAGGGGTCGGCGGCGTACCCGTACCTCTGGAACGTGTTGTATTGCTCGTCGAAGAGGAAGGAGCCGATGGCGGCGTCCTCGACGAAGCCGAGCTTGTGGTTGCGCATGCCCTGGGCGATGCCGTCCTTGGCGTAGGGGTGGGCGGGGCCGTAGATTGGGGCCCAGAGCTGGTCGTAGGTGGGGTTGAAGGCGACGGCGTGCTGGGACGGGTCGATGGGGCGGGCTAGGGTTTGGTTGGTCTGCGCGACGGTGAGGGCGAGCGTGGTGTCGTCGACCTTCGGGGCGGCGGATTTGGAGGGAGGAGGCGGGGCGGGGAGGATTCCGGCGAGGAGTGAGGGCCGAGATCGCCGTCGTTATCCTCCGCGTAAGATTGCAGGAGATCCATGGGGGCGATTCGGAGAAGCAGCGCAGTGGAATTTTCCAGTGCGATTTCGGGGATTGAAGAAGAAGGAGGAGGCGGGTTCGGGATTTTTCATTTATGTTCGGGTCGGGTCTGGATCTTTTGAGTTTTGGGTCGGCCCAGGAGGGGATGTAGCGTGTTCGGGCCGGCCCGGATCGATGTCGGATCTTGGGCTACGAATTTTCTTGCTGGGGGCCGCCAACTTGCTGTGAAAATATTGCAGACTTTTGTAATCTGATACTAGTTTTTTTTTTTTTTTTTGGACAAATCTGATACTCGTTAACAAGGTCATCATTTTACGACCCAAAAAAAAAAAAAATACAAGTTCATCCGTCATTCTTATCGCGAGGCAAGGAAATGAGCCTGACATTTCACAAATAAAACAAATTTCTTCAACTATATTACACAAGCATCATCAACATTCATATCAGATCCTCTCAAATCCGATTTTACAATAGTAAATTTTTGGTACACAATACCACAACATATCCCCTTGAAGGTCATCAAGGGTTCTTCATCTTTATTCTCAGCTTCCGGGCAATCTGCGTCGCCTTAGGATGGACCGTCTGCTTCGTGCTGTCGCCTATCGCATTGTTCGACCTCTTACTTTATACTTGTTAACAAGATCATTCTTATTGCCAAGCAAGGAAATAGGCCGGACACTTAACAAATTAAACAAATTTCTTCAGCTATCTTAGTGACACAACCATCATCAACATCATATCAGATCCTCCTCGGATCTGATTTCACAACAGTAGAATTTTGGTACACATTATTACTACAACAAGCCCCTTGAAGATCATTAAGGGTTCTTCATCTTTATTCTCAGCTTCCGGGCGATCTGTGTCGCCTTAGGATGGACCGGGTGCTTCGTGCTGTCGCACTGTTCAACCTCTATCCAGTTTATGACCTTGATGATGAGCGACTGCGGCACTTTCTTCGTGTCCCCATCACCTGCTCCCTTCGATTTCTTCAATCCTGCCTCCAGTGCTTTCTCCAGGAAATCCATGAACCACTTCCCAGCTTCTGCTTCGATCTGTTTTCCCAATTTGATCGTGCTGCTCATGCTACTTGAACCTGGTTTCTTGTTTTCGTCGTTCTCACCAATGCTTTCGAGGGCTATCTTGCCGAGCGGAGTCGACGGGATTCTCCTTTCTGAAGGGAATTTCGGGTTGGCATTGGATTTCAGGATCTTTCCGCCCCTATCAGGAAACGCTGCCATGGACTTGTAGAGCGGGTTTCGTCTTCTGGACGAGCCTAGATCAGAATGCCGGGATGGCTCCATCGAATTTTCTTCTATTTCGTTTAAGATATGGGAATCCTGTTCAGGTTCTTTGTCCTTGTCCTGAAAGTCCTTGTTTTGAGCCATATCAGTGGCTGCCTGAATGGACACCATATCAGACACGGCTTGCAAGATTTGCTGATGAAACTCCAGGAACTTATCGAAGCAGGCTGCAGGAGCATCTGCTCTTGCTGATCTGCTTAAGTTGGAGAACATCCTACAGGTGACATAAGTAACAAACTGCCATTAGAGACCAATGAGAAGTTCAACCTTAGAACACAATTATTTGTCAAGCCAAAATTTCCGCAATTGAGCCAAAGAATACCCCTCAGAGGTCTTTCTCCAAGAAACCGCTTATACTGAAGGAGAGAGGATCATGAAAGTTGCTTACTTTAGCGACCGGACTACAGTTTCGGTTGCTGATGCATCTCTTAGTGCTTGGAGAGCGACTTTCTGAGCTGTCTCACGTTGTGACACGGCCTCCTGTCAGGCATCATGAAGTGAAAAATAGAACACTGGATGAGAAATGTCTGATTTCAGTAATTAGAAGATTCGAGCATTGTAGAAATTATTCACCTTGCCTAAGATACTAAGCTTTCCAGGCAAATTCATGGGCAAACTGGTGCCATTATTATCCCCTGCCGGATTAGCAAACTGGACTTGTGATTTGGGCGAGGGCTTTGACATGGAGGGTGTCTGTCCATCTCCATCTGCATTTAAAGCAGACGCTCCTCTCGCCTTCCTCGTACTTGGTGGCGGGGTCACGCTTTTCTTTTCCTAAATCAATTAGAGAAGACTCATCATTTCGACCGGAAAAGCCAGGGGATGGATATCATTTCTCTTTTGGCTAGGAAGAGCGTGCAACAGAACAACGTAATTGGACACGGATCTATCTAACATGGCCTAATCACGTTTCAAGCGCCAAAAATTCCTAAGGAAAGAGGAAAAATGTACCTACAGCTGAGTTGAAGGAAGTCACCGTGACCCTTGCATCCCTGTCGCAGACGCTCCTGCTTCTGGGAAATTTCGATGCCGGCGTAATGCAGCTCTTTCGGAGCAAAGCAGGGCTCTCCCCTTTGGTATCCACCAACTTCGCCAAAAGCCCACCACCGACTGAGGACCGAATTGCCGCGCCCGAACTCGCATCCCTCACCAGCTTCCCTCTGATCAGAGGCGAAACCGACAGATTCCTCACTGATGAACTAGCCCGCTCTTTCACCGGCGTGCACTGATCGAAATCCAGCGGGACCGGCTTCAAAGCCATCGGAGAAGAAAGGATATCTCCTCCACCACCGGGCCCTTTGCCCCAAGATCCTCTTCGAGAAGACGAAACCCTCGAAACTGATTTCGTGAGGTCATTCCTCTCGCCCTTTTCTCGAAGACCCATGATCGGCTCCGGCGTGCCGACCAGCGGGTGCCGTCCCGGGAGAGGCTTCGCCCCCTTGATAACCGGGACCGGAGACCCCGGCTCCAGCCTGTCGATGTAAATGAACTGGCCGAGCTGCATCTTGTTGCTGAGGACGAAGTCGTCCTGCTCGGTGGGGAGGCTGGCGTAGATGGAGTGCGAGGAATCGGAGATCTTGATGTAGAACCCGTGCTTGGGCCAGAGGTTCTTCTCGTCGAGGTCGGCGGGGACGATGTCGGTGACTTGCAGGAGCGAGTTCCTGTGCTCTTTCGTGGGCTTCACCCCCGTGTTCAGTCCGTTGAGTAGCTTCATGAGAATCCCAGGTGCCAGGGTCGCCATCGGAGGGGCTTCGAAGGGTTCAAGAATTCGCCCAGAAAAGCAAGAAACCGGAAAAGGACCCAAAGGACCCAACTTTCTTGGCCTTTTCCGGGCACGAATCGAGCGTTCGATTACAGCAGCAAGAAAACGAATTCCTACCCGAGAAGTTGCAGATGAGGAAAAGAGGGGTTCCGGCAGGAGGAGGGAGGGTTCGAGGGATGAACAGGGGGAAGCCGCTAACGGTAAGGAAGGGAAGACGAGGAAGCAGAGCGTCGAATTTTTAAATTTGATTGGGGGATGGGTCGTTTTGGAACGTTGCGGCAACGGTCATATCTTGGTGGGTCTTGTCAATCGAATCCGAGCCGTTCGTTCCTGTTTATTTTTCGTTCGGTTTTTGAATCGTGGGGAACGTAATGAGCTTGCCGCTTCCCCCGCTTTGCTTAGCTTTTTTCGCTCGTGACGCAAAAGGCCATATAGTTTTATTGGAGTAAAATCACTTTAATAAGTGTCCTTCATCGATGTAATTTATTCGAGAGCAATCTTTCTTTTTTCCCTTTGATGTCATCGTACCTTTTACATCATCTTTACAAGACATGATTTGTTAGAATTCGTAAATTGGGAGGCGCTTGTTTCGCAAAGAATTTCATAATGTAGGATGATATTTTTCTTGATTATTTACTTCCTAACATAACGTTTTTCAAGATTTACATCTTACTTGCACAAAATGATCTCTTTGTCATAATTATATTTTGTTCATGGTATAAGATGCTCAAGTGGTATGGAAATCCCTATCTAAAGTATCGCTTATGCACGAAGTAAGAATTTTAATTCTTTTTGTTATCATATAGAACAACCTAAAAAGATATACCACAAAAAGATAGAAAATGTAAATAATTAAGAAACTCAATCTCCCAATGCTCACTTCAAGTGTGGATGCTTCTCGATTTTGCATGAGCATGCATGCAGAAAGAATATTAAGAAAACCCATTTTTTCTTTTTTAGGACCAAAAACCTTTTTCCTTACTTTCAGCAAATCAAGCACATAAAAGTCTAGAAAATTATCATTTTCAAAAGGACAAACACACTTTCGGTACAATATGGAATAGATTCCATGGCCACGGAATTTTGGTGATGTTGGAAAAATATGGCTTTCAATAGAGCAATCGAATCAAATTTGGAGACATGATATAACTTTTTTTAAGAATTTATTTACCTCACAATATTGATAATACTCATCGGCAAATATTTTTTAGGTTACAACAAAGTTTCGAATGATAATACGAAATAGTAATTTTAGTATATCTCTAGGGTATTATATATATATATCGATCTTAAAAAATATAGGCGACTCTTCACGAGATGTTGCAAAGCATACCAAGATATTCCTTTGAAAAAAGTTGCAGAATGAATAAAAGTATCCTTTCAACGAAGTTGCAAATGAACAAATGCAACCATTCGAAAAAAAAGTTACAAACTGAATGAGTATAAATTTTAAAGATTGTTTTAAAAAGAGACATAAAAATTCGAAATAATATAAATAATAATAAATAATAATTTTTTAAATAAATAAAATTTCGAACTTTCATAATTTTCTAAATTACTTAATAAACAAAAAAACAACATTTGACCACCCAAAACGAAAGGTGCTAAGTTTGAACTAACTTGGTGATTTAAAGGTTAATATTGGCTTTCGGGATTTTTTGGTTCATAAAAAAAAAAAACAACAACATTTGAACTAATAAAGGTTAATAAGACCATATGAAATAAAATAAAAATAGAGAGGTTAGTGCTAATTAGATTGCAAACAGTGAGCGTGCAAGCTGGCCAAGTGCTAAGTGCGCCCAATAATGGCACCAAAATTACACAATTATTCATACATTTGCATGCGGGTATCATGGGTCTAGCCTAAACCTAACATTTTTCTTTAAACACACTAAAAAATGCTCATACTTCTAAATTAACCCATCTCTTCCTAACTTTGAGATAAGCAAAGATACATTTTGTTTGTTTTAAAAACGAATTTTCAACAGGAGATTGACATGATCTGATCCGGTAGAATTGCATCTCTGTAAATTCAAAAGCAAGCGTTGGTCGCCAAATGGATGGTCTGGTGAACAAAATGTTTTGGGGTCGGAAGGTGTTTCTGGGCCAGGTCTTGGGAAAATAAGCAGTCCAAGGAGTACTCCTGATGTTTTGGATCTGTTAGGTCGAGCCCAATTCATCTTTGCCCGTCCATTCTTCTCTTCTTGGTTCCTTTTCCATATGGATTTTGATGTAAGGCCTTTCGTTACATCAAAATCTCATGTGGTGCGTTAACATCAATTTCATCACCTAATAACAAATTGACTCAATCGCATCGCTGAAAAAGTTGGGCGTTAGTGTTCAAAGCAAAATTTGATAACCAATTAGTACATGCGTTGCTTCCCTATACATGTGAACAATGCGTAAATACGAACAAAAACAAATCCATTTACGTACTTGCAAAAGTCAATAGTCTTTGACTCCAGTAGTTCGATATATTTGATACACCATTGCTTTCTTGTTCTATAAATTTTATACTTTGGAAATTGACTTATTTTTTGCTCAGTGCTCAAGAAAAATTTGTTGTTAATTTTTATATTTTAATTTTCTTAATATTGGAGTGAATATAATATTATAGTCTATTGAAAAAAACAGTATTTTTTTTTACTCTAATGGACCCAGAGACTGGATTTCAGTAATATAGAATCGAAATTGAAAAGGTCATAATTAGAGTTCTCTGTGTATATCCAGCATTGCATAAATTCTATCAAGTGCTCAAATCCGATCTCTATGGCTTAGATGCCTATGACGTCGAGCTCAACTTTGATACATATAACATTAGGCGTCAATCTTTTCATCTTAGCACTTGCATTGCAAATGATATGGCTATAACTCGTTCATGCAATGCGCATTGTTCATGAGGTGAACAAACATATTAGTTGGTTGGGGTAATTATCAAAAAAATTCTAAACCTATTATAAATGTGCCAATTCTGATCATAGACTTTTTAATTTAATTAATTTTATATAAATCTTTAGTCAATTTAGTTATTCAAGCTAATTTTGAGTAGAAATCGCTGACGTGGATATTAATTATTCTACGTGATATGACTAATATTGATGTGAACAATTTTTACAATTTTTTTTTATAATCCTTTTTTTTTCCTTTTTCCTCTATCAATGGTCGGCCTTTGCGATGGCCAACATCTAGCCATAGGCATGGGTCGGCCTCGCTGGTCTATGCCTATTTGCAGGGGTTAGGTCACTAGTCTCAGTTGACCTCACTAGCCATTGCAGAGGCTCGATGACCAGCTAAGGAAGATGGAAAAAAGAGAAAGAAAATAAAAAAAGAAAAAAATTATTAAATAATATAAAGTTGCAAAAACTGTCAATATTAGCGTTGATTGTGCCAAATAAGACGATTGACATTTATATTAGTGATTTGTGGCTAAAATTGATTAAATGGATTACATTGACGAATTATTATAAAGTTTATCACTAAATTGGCCAAATTTAAATGTTTGAAACTAAATTGATACATGTGTAATTTAAGATTTGTTTGGTAGTTTTCCCCAAGTTGGTCGGTTTTGGTAGATGGGCCACGTAAGAAAAGTTCAATACCATGATGAATTGGTTAAGGAAATCTTGTTTTCGTCTTCAACAATAATTTTTTTTTTCGGAGAAGACTCATTCATCTACCAAATTTTATCACATTTTCAATATAGAAAAGGGGAGGTGAGGGGTTCGAATCTCCATATTTTTAGGAAGGTTAGAGTAAGAACGATTTAATTTCAAATGTGAGTTTCGACTCTTATGCTCTGTAAGGAGGTAGGATAAAAGTCTGAGAGTGAGAGTAGGAGTATGACAGACTAAAAAAGAATTTACTAAATTTAATGACAAGGAGTGGGCATGTCATTAATATCTCCGCTCTTTACTTTCTACTTACCCACGAAATTTTGTGGATGGAATAAATGGTCCTAGGAAGAACACACGTGGAGCAATCCCATAGAAGAAACTCATAATTTTGCCTACCTTGTTGTTTTATATTTTATTATTTTTTTTCGGTCTTCCGTACGATTCATTATTTGGATATCGAAATATCTCTCATTAATGACCTTCCTGAAACTGTCCCCCTCGAAGCGCTTAATGCGGAGGCCCTACTACGACGAGGCTTCAGCGAACTTAGAGCGCAACTCAATGGAGTTCGACGTTTGCCATAAACTTCGTCGCGGCTAGAGATCGAATCATGCTAATGGCCAGAAACGCACGAATGGGGGAGGCCACGTCAACGACGAATGCTTCGCAGGCTGGGGCGAGGGTGCGGGCCCGGGCCATGAAAAGACAAAGCAAATCGAGTCGCGTGCAGTGTCCTGAACGAGCACGTGTCGGACATCGAAGCCATCCCAACCTTGTCGGCTTGCGCTGCCTCGAGAGGGCAGAGTCGACCGGCCGGGGCGATAAATGTCGCTGAGCGACCTGCGTACGCCACGGCAATGGTCAAAACTTAAATGTTGGATAGGACTCTTGCCAGCTTTTACGTGGGGCAACGTCGTGTCACAGCCCATCTGACCATCAGTCACCGGGGCAAATTTGAGTCGTTCTCGCATTAATCGCCGGAGATCGATTTGGGAAGCGTCGACCCCGGACGTGTCACAAGTAGCGATCGTGAACAGCTCATTCTAGCTATTCGAAGACTCAAATCTGTTCTTTTATGAGCGTATCATGTCTGATATCCACATGATCCAATGCATCGAACAGCTCGATTTACATTAAATATTATAAGCTATGCCTCATTACTCGCACATTTACTTTTTATTTGAGCTATTTCTCGATAATAATGTGATGATTTGGACGTGGCTCTAAAAGAAAGGGTGCATCTTTTTTTGACTTTTCGAGGATGAATTTTTCCAAGTATACAATGTTAGGCATATGGTCAAACTTAAATGTCGTATTGGACTCTTGCAAGGTTCAAAGTAGGCCAATGTCGAATCACAACACGTACATCCTCTTACTCATCGTAGCAAACTTGAGTTATACTCCACATTAATTGCTAGTAATCGATTTGGAAAGTGTCGATCGTGGAAAAACCACAAATAGCTATTGGAAATAATTCATTCTAACTATTCGAAGACTCGAATCTCTTCGTTTATAGGTGCATTGTACGTGACATCCCTGTGACACGACGCATCAAACGGCATGACTCGTCTTAGGTGTTATTAGCTCTACCTCATTACTTGTGCATTCACTTTTTGTTTGACCTATTCCTCAATAGCAACATGACGATCTCAACATCGCTCTAAAAGAATTGGCAGCGTCTTCTTTTGGTTTTGAGTAGTAGTCATCAACTAAATCCCAAAAAAAAAGAAAAAGAAAATATATTAGGAAATGGGAATAGACCCTCCACCAAATTTTGGAGATTAGGAACATTAGTCAATTGTCGGTGTAATGACTGTGTACCTCACGCGGCGCCATGAATAGTGTTGCTGTGCTAGTGGGGACCGAGACTCAAAAAAGTTAGTACACGGGCAGAGAAAAGCAACTCCATGCATTCTAAAGACGGTGTGATAATGATGCTATGGATGGCACAATGCATCGTGAAACAGTGGTTTGGAGGATTTTCGTGTTATGGCCAATGCAGCACGTATCCTGCTTTGAGAATCGATTGGATTGCTTTGGATCGAAGTGAAGGACAAAAGCAACTATAGCCTCGTCTCTTTTTCATAATGGGATCGAACTTTTCGATGGTTCTTTTGAGTATTGACTTTAATCTCATACCGAACGCGTGCATGTGCGAGCTCGGAAAAATGGGTAAATATGATATTCCTCCTAAGGTTCTTACGTTCTATTTGTGGATAAGATTCCAAATTTAACATCAAAACAATGGCTGATCTGTGGACCCACGTTCGTCCGTTCAACCTCGAAGGCTCTCATGTGGTGCAGTTGTGCTAAAGTTAGTTGGCCTTAAATTTCGTTTTCTGGAGTCTAGCGTTCAGTAGTTGCAGCTCGGACTTTTGTTCTCTAGCGGACTCGGACAGACCTACGTAAGACGTGAAACTATTCACTCTCGTGCCATACCATGCCCCTTCGGAGTCGCACGAGACTACAGTACGTCTTGGCCTTGAGACTTTAAAGACTCGGGACGAGGTACATGACTTCTGTGCTTTGTCACATCGCTTTTCACCTATAACTGACACCGCAACGCATCGTGCGCTTTGTCAAAATATACGAAGCAGTAAAATGAATTGAGAGAGTAGACATTAAATCATAACAGAGCCAGTCATTCTGACCCAAAAAAAAAAAAAAAAAAAAAAAAAAAAAGCTTTGATCCGTGATTAGTAATAACCTAACTCAGATCCAAGGTCGAACCTGGGCAGCTCAATTCCTAACCGCTTGAACTTTCATCTTCTATCTCAATCAGCCACTGTCCATGTCATGTCGTTTTCAAAAATCCAATGGCAAACCTCGATATATCCTGGACTAGACCCTAAGGCGAGGAATGCTCCATGACTAGCGCTCCAAGCCGATGTGTCGAGATGGCAAATGGCGACGCCATGGTTGATCTTGGTCCTGAGTTTTGGATCCAATAAATTTGCTTCGTAGACCCGGACCTTTGGAACCGAATGACAATAATAGAGAAGATAAGGAAACAAACTCTGATGACAAGACACCGATTTGGTCACCTCACCGCCGTTAATCCCTTTGACTTGTCCAATTAGGATCTCGCGGTTCGAACCTTCGATACTTTCTGTGGACCGGACCGCCACGTTGCGTCCTAGGACCGATGTGGCGAAGTCAATCATATCCTCAATGGAGGACACACACTGCTTGGACTCACCACGGCTTGGTGCTCTCTCGCACTCGGCGATTGCATCTGCCATTATCTTCTCCATGGTGGAATTCTGTCCGGCATGGAAAATTTGCTTGAGGTCGTCGACCTTTGTACTCGAGAAGGGTAACTTGGACGCGATGCTCCGAGGCAAAAACGACCTCCTAGGCATTTTGTCCTGAATATCGGGCATTGGCATCACGGTCCCCATCTTCAGCATCGATTCCCGGAAGAATTTTCCCGGCTCCACCCACCGATTTATGTTCTTGGCACTTGCTGTCTTGATTGCGTCGGTCGTGCTGGACGATGTTGTTCTGTTCGTGTAGCTAGAGAAGGTGGCGACCACATTCTTATTATAGCCCTTGAAGGAATTGTTGACGCCGTAGATCTTGAACCCAACGGCCTGCCCCGTAGCTCCTCCACCGTATCCGGTGAACTTATCGGTCCCCTCGTTGAAAGTCTTGCCGTAGTTGGCGAAGTTGACCTCCGCCGATTGTGAGTCCTTCACGTACGAAGTGAATGAGTCTTCGCCCACGTTAGCGCTCTCCCGATACGTCTTGAAACTCTCGACAGCCCCGTTCACGCCATTGCCGTAGCTGTTGAAGCGGTTATGGGGATTGTTCCCGTTGAAGCCGTAACTGGTGAAGCTGCTGTTCGCGCCGTCGCCGCCTTGGCTGTAGGCACTGAACCCGGAACCCACGGTGTTGGAGTCAGTTGCGTACGCCGTGAACTCGCTTGGAGCTCTGTTTCCGTTCCTGCTGTAGGTGGTGAACGTCTCGGCCCCCGCATTGGTCCCCTCAGTGTAACCGGAGAAGGAGTGCGATCTTCCTTCGCCGCTGGAGCCGTAGTTGTTGAAGTTGAGATTGGGTAAGTTGACGTCTTTATTGTACTCGATGAACTCGCCGTGGCCGCCGGTGGAGGCGACTCCGTAGCTGTTGAAGCTCTGGTCTGCCACGTTGCCTTCAGCGCCGTAGGTGGAGAACTCATCGCGGTGAATCGTCGAGCCGCGGCTGTACCGGCGGAACGAGCTGACCGGCAGGTTCTCGTTGACGGAGTAGCCCTTAAATGAGTCGCGCCTGCCGACCCCGCTGGCGCCGTAGGCGGTGAAGTTCTTGTTGGAGTAGGCGGCGAAGTTGGAGTCCCGGTCGTGCCTCTCCACGATGGCCGACGGCAACTCCGGCAAGCAGAGCAGCCGCGCCGCGGCGCAGAAGGACGGGAGGTGGTCGGAGATGGCGCCTCGGGCGGCGAGCTTGGTGAAAGCCACCGCGTCCGCAGCCGTTAGGGGCGAGGCCTTGGACAGGAGGAAGGGCGGTTTGGGGAGGTCGTTGGTGACGCGCTGGTTCCAGTAGCGGACGAGGTACGCCTTGGGAGTGAACGGATTGGCATCGGCTGCTGGGGCGGCGGCGGCAACCTGCATTAGGAGACAAGAAGAGAAGAAGAGAAGATCAGTGAAGTGATACTGAGGCTGAGCAGAGAAAGATTCAGCACGCGCGAGATGAACACGGTGGATGCGGGAGCGAGAGAGCTTTGACTAACGCTGAAAGAAGAGAGCCAGAGGAGGAGGAAGAGAGCCATGGCGTTCAAGCTCGAAATCAGGGACGGTGTCAGAGGGTTGGTGGTTTTGTTGTATTATCTGAGCCCTTGTTATTTATGAGTGGAGCGATGATATAATTGGGAATCTCTGGTGGGATATATCTTCTGTAGCTATAAAGAGCATTCATAATCGACCGCGAAAATATTTCCTAATTTCTGTGGGTACCGCTGCCAGGATGCTGCTATAATGTATCTTGGTTTATTTCGTTCGTTTTATATTTAGATGGTGTGTGTTTCTGAATCCTTGATCATGAAGTTTGCCTTATTTGGATAGTTCAGCTTATTTTAAATTCTTCCTCAAACCCGTTCTCACAGCAATTATAAAGTATTCAAAATTAATCTCCCAGAATTGTCAGTCCCCCCACAATTTTTCCGGACTTCTCAGAAGCCATTGCATGGAGCTTCCGAGATGGAGATCCGGAACCTGAAAGGAAGCTTTAATGAAGTTACAGAGAACAGACGCTGCTGATGACCGATCGGTAGGATTTTGGAGCTCCGACTGCTCCGTTCATTCCTCTCCCTCTCTCTCTCGGTCAAAACGACGATTCCCACTTCCTTGGATGGCTGCTCTTGAGAATGCCGCGTTTTGTCCTACGTGGCCTCGTCCTATTGGCTCACACGTAGCTCTCGATGCAGATTTATCCACGCGCTTAGCCGCTGCTGCTTTTGTTTCCGCGCAATGGCGAGGTTCTAGTCAATTGTCATAAAACACTTTTTCGTGATCCTTCTCTTTCACGGTGGTAATGCATTATTGGGAACGACAAGGACGGACCATCTTATTGAACAACAGTGAGGGAGCTCGTGAAGGCGTGGCCGCCTTTGTGTGGTTTGTCCCCATGCGATTATCAAATGCTAAGTGCAAGAATCGGCGTCGATTGGCATATCGATATTGTGGGATGAGGTTAATATGCCTTTTGGCACGCGTTTTTTCGTCTATTTGTTAAGTAATAGTGGCGAGCCCGGCGTACTCTGCCCTCCGTGATTCCAAACCTACTTTATGGACCAGCGGCCCGTCAGTTCACGATCAACTTTTTCTCAAATCTGTGTTCGAATAATGGGTATGCCGTAGCTCTTGACGTAGGACCCCGGATTCGAATTTGCCTAGATAACCGGATTCAATAGCATGGTGGTTTGATCTTGGAGTGTGGTTTGTTTCGATATCACACAAGGTCATCACGAACAACCATACTCATTCTCCAATGATGAAGTAAAGAATCAGTGAGCGGCTAAGAATTGAAACAAACTCAATTCACTATGCACATCGCCAAAATGATTATCAATTGGTTAAGGTGTACTCCGCCGCTTTTTTTATTTTTTTATTTTTTAAAGTGGCTCACCATTCAATAACTAATCCCCTGCCGGATCAAGCTCATCCAACCATGACAATAACTTTTTTTTTTTTTTCATCTCAAAGTTCGTTTCAGCCTGGGTAGAAACTTGGCTGAAATTGGGAAAATTCTTCTTTGAGTGGCGGAAGAGCTTGGCCCATGTCTCTGAAATGCTTCCTCCCGCAAATGATCGAGGGCGAAACTCTTCGTCTCCCTGGTCAACCTCGAGTGGTGTGTCGATCGAGCCTACACGGGAGGATCCTTCTGAAGGTTCTGCATGATTATAAAAAACAGATGGTGGGTTGGCCAGACCAGACCCCACTTCCTGCTCCCTGCAAAGTTCATCAGAACTACCGAAGAACCACAGAATACTCTCTGAAGACCCAAAAGATTCCGATGGTGCACTGGATCCCCCATAAATTCCTCCTGATGAAGAGGGGTAAAATTGGGTGGGGAATGGCTTTTTGAAGCTCGTCCATAAACATGTTGAAACCGGCTATTCCGACAACATAAGCATTTCAAAAGCAAAAAAAAAAAAAAAAAAGAAGACTGGTTTTGTCCCGAAATTGATAGACTGTGGAAAAGAAATGTCTCTCTTTTTTGTGGAAAAAAGACATCTCCCCTTCTTCCAGTATGTGTTTGTTGTCCAGCGAAGTAATATTTCTTCAAATTAATCCTTTCTTAGACCTCCGGCTGTGACCGGCTCGGAGTAATCAACCTCAGAGAGGCACTACTGGACCTGGCTTTTTCGAAAACTAGTCTTTCCAGAGAAATTATGAACTTCACACGGACGACGACCAGTGTCTTGATGATCTTCCCGAGGACAAAATTGGCATCGAAAGAACCTGGAATTATTGCTGTACGGTCAACGAGCCGCCCCGGGCGTTCGATGATTTCTTCAGTCGGACCCATCACGGATCCCTTCATCAATTGTCAAATGTGCATCCAATTCATCATTGACACATGGGTCGATCAAATAAATGGTCATGGGCCATTCGACTATGCTAGCCCAAGGGTTGCTTCCCCCGTCGCCGACAGCAAGATCTTGGAACATGCACGTGAGCCCTTTTCCGCTCTCCCATTGTTCCTCGGCGACCCCGCCGTTCGATCTTCGCCACGGGCTATCCGAACCTCCTCCTGGCTGATCTCTACGATGCATGCAAAACGCTTCTGTCTAATTGTATCCGCGTTGCGTTACTTTGAGTGGAAAATATCATTGATTCGAATTTAAATTACCAAATTTAAATATAGACTTGATTAATGGATTCAATCATCTGAGGAGCACCATTCGCTAAATCTCTATTATGCTATTGAACTTTAGTCGTAAATGCTTATCGGGGGAAAAAAAGAAAATAACTTTAAGCTAGTAGATCACTTGATACATAAAGTCAATAGAGACTACTAATTGAGACAAAAAAGAATATTTAATTTTTGGATATCCCTCTTGTTTAGTTACCAAATAACGCTAATGTTAGACATGAAAATTTGCAAAAAATTCTTAGAAGTAGCTCCTTGCTTAAAATTTAATAAAAATAATTAGCAAGTGGTACTCTCAAATCTTGAATCAAGTGAGATCGAGGTGCGTCGCCCAATGTCCATCAATCTCTTATTATTCTATTTGTTTTGATGTTAAGGCGTTGATGGTAGAGATATATGATGGATAAATAAATATAAAATAATAAGAAAAATCCGACTGTGGCAAGGTACAGTATAAGAATTTGAGACGTGGAGTTGTGTTATGCTTTGGAAAGAGATGAATATTAGCAAACAAACTTTTTCACATGCACACCACAATAATTACAGATATTAGATCAGAGTTATTCGAACACTCGACATTTACTAACCACAACGACAGTTACATATACACACCACGACTATGGTCGTGGGTACGAGATAGCAAATGCCATATTAGACAATACTTTTAAGCGAACGATGGCTTGGGATGGAGCTAGCGGCTAATTTCTCTCGGTCTCTAGGTCCAATCTAGATTATTCAATATGATCCACACTTCATTTTTTCAAATACTAATTGGCCCCTGTCCAGACACCATAATCCCCAAAGACCCAGTGGCAGGCCTCGATCCGACCAGGGCTCGACCCGAGCGCAAGGAACGCCTCGTGATTTGGACTCCAAATCGACGTATCCATATGACAGAGGGCGATGCCATGGTTGATCTTGGCCTTCGACATGGGATCTAGTATATCCGCTTCGTAAATTCGGAGTGTCGGAAACGTGTGGCAGTAATAGACCATGTAAGGAAATATAGTCTCGTGGCATGCCACGGGCGCACTCGATTTACTCCCGTCCAACCTTTTCACTCGTCCAATCAAGATCTCACGCTTCGACCCTTCGACGCTCTCCGTGGAGTGAAGCTGGATGTCGTGGCCTAGTATTGAGGTGGCGAAGTCGATCATGCCCTCAACAGAGCTTACACATCGCTTGGTCTCACCTTGGATTGGCGCTTGCTCGCACTGGCTGAGTGTGCGCACCATGATCTTCTCCATATTGGAATCGTCCCCAGCATGGAAGATTTGCTTCAGCTCGGCGAGCTTCGAGGTGGAGAACGGTAATCCGGAGGAAATGCTGCGTGGCAAAAACGACCTTTTGGGAGCTTTGACACGAAGATCCGGCATCCGGATCATATTCCCACTCCTCAGCATCGATTCCCGGAAGTATTTGCCAGGCTCCACGCCCCTGTTCACGTTCATGTCACCTGCCCGTGTCGTGGCACTATTATCGACATCGTAGCCAACTGGATAGTGTGGTGAGGCTGGAAGCAGAGCAGTTGTGCTGCCCTGCAGAAAGATGAGAGGCGATCGGAGATGGCACCTTTAGCCACGAGCTGGGCAAAAAGGGTTGTTTCTGCAGCAGTTAAGGGTGAAACTTTGGATGTGAGCAGTGGTGGTATGGCAGGGTTGCTAGTGATTTGTTCAGTCCAGTAACGGACAAGGTATTCTTTGGGAGGGATTGAGTTGGCATCGCCGGCAAGGGAGTTAAAGTTGGCGGTGGTTCTCGCGGTGGTGGAAACAACCTATAACGGGACAAAAGAGAATCAGTGAGTGACTAGAAAGTTAGCATGATGCGACCGACCTAGGATAGTTCACCCCGTTTAAAAGATATTAAAATTCAATTTACAACTCAGTCATAAGACAAACAAGGCTACATCACAATCGCAATACGATGCCAAACAGACTTGGTCAAATATTTATGCAGCATATACATGGGATATCGATGAAACTGCAATGAACGTGCAAATGGTCGTAAGCAAAGTAGCAAGAAGTTATGCCCGCGAGATAACAAGAATGAATTCAACTTCTGAGAATAGAATAGATAGCATGATAAATATTTTTAACAAATCCTTCAACTTATGTCCACAATCGGAATTATATTAGTCATTTTTTTCTTTGTCAATACATCATATCTGGCTTAGCATAAGTAATGGAGACTTACACTACATTATAAAACAAGCGAACACATAAATCTCCTATATATTATGGCATTATATGTCTTTCACTTTGTGATTCATGTTTCACATGTCTCTTTTAACATATGAAGGAACATAAACAAGAGCAATGAACTATGAGTGTTAATGCATGCGAAGTTCGTAAATAGGATGAGTAGTGATTATGGTGTGTGGAAGGGGAGGGAAGAGAGCTTGAGAAAACTAACATGGATTGACAACAGCAGGACGAGGAAGAGGGAGAAGAGAGACATTTTGATAAAACTGATCTCGCTCATTTCTTTAGAGGGAATGCTGATGTTGTTGGAGGGTTCGCTTGATTGAGCACGAAATTTATAGGACTGATGGTAGAGAGAGAGAGAGAGAGAGAGAGAGAGAGAGAGAGAGAGAGAGAGAGAGAGATTCCCTAGGACAAATGGATGAAGCGAAAGAAACAAAACTTGTAGTGTTAGTTCAATCTGTAGTTAATTAGAGTTTCATATCAAATGTTCTCTGCCAAGCGAAAGAAATAAAACTTAATAGTTATTCTAGTTCAACTTACAATTAACAAGTATCATATTCCGTTTTATTCTCAGACAAATGTGTAATGCCAATCGAATAATTACTGTTGATACATAGGCTTGTACTTGCACAAATGGGGTGATTTGAACCTAAGGCTCGAGTGAGGTATATCATTGCAATCCTTTGACTCTATTTGTTGTTAAAAAAGGGTCATGATTTCCTCTTGCTCAGTCTTATGATTGGTTAGTTACATATACAGATATCACCGTTAGTGAAATTTAATTGAGTATACATGTTAATGATGTCCATAAGCTATGACCTACTAATCAAAAGCATGATATAAAGGAAAATATAAAATATAAAAAATAAGTTGGTGTCTAGGGACTCCTAAGCTCAAAAGATAAGTTGGTCTGTGGGGAACTCCAAAGTTCTAACTAAAAAAGAGCGAGGCATTAGATTTTTGTTGGACTCTAATCATTCTATCATCACGTGGAATTTGTAAAGCGTTTGAGCACAAAATAAAAAAAGGTGATGGGAAAGCCCGCGTAATTGGTGAAAGGATGGAATAGAATAGGCATAAAAAAAACACTGGAGAATTTGCTAGCGACAAGAACTACTTAGGTAGTGAATTAAATTGATCTACTTGAAAAAGACTTGATTAAAGAAAACCATCCATATATGCCTCAGATAGGACATGTCTTAGGTTATGAAAAACAAATGGAATAATGCAATATGCCGAGATCGTAAAGGACAGCTCTTCCCTAATAATGTGATTAAACAAGAAAAGAGCATCCATCTATACCTCAGATTGGACAAGCCCTGGTTAATTAATCAAATTGTGCAGTAATCCAATAAAAGTTCAAGATGGGAAACTGTGATTTCACGTGTAGATGAGATTCTCCCCGCCGCCTTCATATCTGTGCATGCCCTCCAATAGATAAACTGTGTCACTAGCTAACTAGTCATGAATTAGGGTTAAAGTCGTTGTGATAAGATGCCATTATGAGTAACCTAATTATAATCACTTCAACAAGAGATAAATGAAAATCTCTAGGAAGTGTGCTTACTTTCTAGGGATTAGGAAAGGAAAGGACTAATTGGTTCATTCACAAAATGAAACTACATTAGAGAATATGCATAACCCACGTTTTCTATCATATGATGTTTTGGTGGAAATAATTAACCATATGATAGGATATATCTCTCTATGTGGTTCTTGGTTCCCATGAAGAACCCTAAGCCGATTTATCCAGACTCCACAATTTCACTAGTACTCTCCATATGCAAATAGCCTATCCACCCAATTCACTGTGACTTCTCAATCAAAGCCTAAGAACTTTTATCCAAAGGAATTAGATTATCTTTGTAACTTGACCCAGTGAACTGAAAAAAATGGGAAACAATTTGCCTATTGCAAATCTAGAGATTGGTAAGTCAGAAATTGGAGTTCACTTGTTTGAATTCCACTAACCGTGTACGAGCTGCTCTAGTCAGAACCACCTGTGCAAACCACTTGGACCATCCATGACGCTTGCAGGGTTTTCTATAGGCTTCCAGGTAACCAAGCCTCTGCTCTCATGCCATCAACTCGTAAATATAGTAACTTGGTCCCCATGCAGTCTCGATGATCTCTCCTGCATCCCAACGACAGTATACATCTAAAGACCCTGTATTTATCGATGCACAGTCCATAAAGTTTGGGATCGCATGGACAAATGCGGGTCCACCCCGGATGTGTATGGTATCTTTAATTGGACTGGACATCTTCTCTGTTGACCCCTCTTCGGCGATGTCAATTTTGCTGCTACTATTCATCCAGGACACATGGGTCGATCACTGCCGAGCCAGATAAATGCTTATCCAAGAAACGAGGACGTCGTGAGTGCCAAGCGATGCAGGCCCAAGGGCTGCTCTAATCTTAGCCCACAACAAAGTCCTCGCAGTAAGGTGGTGCTAGAAAGATCCCGTCCGTTTCCGCGGCAATTTCAAATAATTATAGGCCGTCCATTATTCCATACGTAATAAAACTTTTGGAGAAAATCGGTAAATGGTAAAAGTATAGCTATAAACATTGAGATTTCTCAATCATATGATCGGACCGATCGAGGGGCTCCAATCTGTTCCATTTGTCAATTGATAGATTCGACGGTAGTGAGGGCTTGTTAGGTTGCGACGGGGGTGAGGTTGTCTCTATCACAAATGTATGTCCACCCCTATTAGTTTTGTAAATTTTTTATCGGACTTTATAACACAAACTCTGAAGTTGGGACTCTTAACCACCAATTTTGCAATCTACAGTTAATTAAAGTTTCATGTCAAATTTTCTCTGCCAAGCGAAAGAAATAAAACTTAATTAGTTTTTTTAATATAACTTGCAATTAATAAGTATCATATTGAATATTCTCTGCCTTCTTTTGTTATAAAAAAATGGTCATGATTTCCTCCTGCTCAATTTTCTGATGGGTAAGTTACATTTATGGATATTACCCACAAGAAACACATATGTTTCAAATTTTGAAGGGAAAGTGTAAATAAAAGTTAGATTTGGATAGAATTTCCTCCTAAAAGATTCTATCGATCGGAGATACACTTGCCATTAGTCTTGCGTTTGAGCGCAAAACAAAGTAGGGTGATGGGAAAAAAGCTCATGAGATTGATGAAAAGCTGGAAGAGTATAAGAACAAACACTTCGGAATTAGCTACAAACAAAAACTATTTAGGTAGTAAGTCACATTATTCTAACTGATAAAAACGCGATTAAAGAAAAGCAGTTATCTATGCTTCAGACATGGTAAGTCTTGGTAATGCAAAACAAATGGCCTAATACAAAATGCCAATTTCGCAAAAGGACAAGTCTTTTGTATTAATGCGATTATTCAACAAAAGGGCATCCATCTGTATCTCATATTGGACAGCTATCAGTTAATTAATCAAGTTGTACAATGATTAGGTAAATTTTTAAGATGTAAAACTTTGATTTTCCATATATGTGCATGTACTCCAGTAGAGACACTCTGTAATTGGCTAGCTAATCCTGAATTAGGGTTAAAGTCATTGGACGCCATTACGAGTAAACCTAATCAAAATCACTCGCACCGGGAATTAATGAAATCTCTAGGATGTGTGCTTACTTTCCAGGGATTAGGAGAGGAAACGAACCTACATCAGAGAATAGGTATAACCCGTACTTTCTATCATATGATGTTTTTTGGTGGAAAAAAAATAACCATCTAGTGGTATATATCTGTCTATGTGGTTCTTGGATCCCATGAAGAACCTTAAGCTGATTTCTCCAGAGTCAACAATTTTACTAGAACTGTCCATATGCAAATAACCTATCCACCCGATTTCCCATGACTTCTCAATCAAAGCCTTAGAACCTTTATCCAAATCTACCAACAATTATAAAACTAGTGCTCAAACAATTTATGAGGCTTATAGAGTATTTCGGGAACTTTTAGATAACCGAGCCTCTATGCTCGTGCCCTTAGCTCGTAAAAGATAACAGGGACTTCATCTATACACTTTCTCAATGATCTCTCTTGCATTCCAACAACAGAATACGTAGAAAGAACCTAGATTTATCGATGCACGGTCTCACCCCTGTCTTGTACGATTTCTTCAATTGGACTCGACATCTTCTCTGTTAAGCTCTGTTCACCAATGTCAATTTTGCTTCCACCATTCATCGTGGCCACATGGGCCGATCACTGCCGAGCCAGAAAAATGCTCATCCAAGAATCAAATACATCGAAGTGTCTATTCAGCGATGCAGGTCCATGGGCTAAGATTGTTAAAAGATAAAAGTATAGCTACAAACAAAGAGAATTATCAATCGCATGACAAATTGCGTCATTTATATAAACAAGGAAATACACGTGACAAATATTTATCTTAATTGAAAATGTTACATGTCCTCTCATAAATACAGGATCTTTCGTGAAATTGTGAACTATATAGCTGATATTAAAGTTGAGATTTACCTCGGCCATAGCTCTTTAGAAATAATTTACCGTTATGTGCATAATGGATAGGTGATGTCTGGTGTATGCCAGATTATCCACAGACATAGGGTAGATATCTGGTGATTGACGATGGGATAAAAGAAATGCCACGTGCTCAGTTGTAGAAATATGATGACGGATGATTGGTAGCCGCTCGTATGAACTTTAGCAACAACTTTTTCAATGGAGACACTTTGAATATTACTCAAGGCACTAAGGTAGTTAGCATCAAAGGCACACGTTGTAAAAAAGCAAATGCTATTTGGAGCCCCAGTCATGGAATGGCATCAACAGTTGCATAATCCTCAAAACACGACTAGGACAGTTATATGAAGTATGGGCAAAGTGATCTATGAGAATAGAGGATCATGGACAAAGCCAATAGTAGGCACTAGAGAAGACGTAACTACCAAACAGTTATCATAACACCAGTCATCCAACTAGAAGCCATATGATAAATCAATCAAAATGTTATCTTTTTATCTTTACTTTTCCTGTACTACACTTTAATTTTCCTAGCTATAGCTTTTAGATTCTCATCATTAATTAGATTCCGATGTGTTTCTGTATCTTGGTACATCGTCATTGATTAAATTCCAATATTGTATCTTACTATCTTGGTATTTATCATTGATTAAATTCCAATTCCACATCTTACCATCCTTAGTTTGTGTCGTTGATTAAATTCCAACTCCACATCTTACTATCCTTAATTGCTGTCGTTGATTAAATTCCAACTCCACATCTTACTATCCTTAATTTGTGTCGTTGATTAAATTCCAACATAATTTGAGATTGGTCTTGTAACTTCTTTTTTGCCTTGTTGTTGATTAATTCTGACTCAACCTAAAATCAATGCTGTTTGGGCCATAGAAGTTCAATTCCTTATTGGATAATATATCCATTGTCTGGAGTTGGCACATAACCCTCATCCTCTTCAATAAAACCAAAGAAGAACTTTCAGTAAAAGATATTTCATTAAGAGAGCAATTCCAGCGAAACAAATATAAATTTAATTTTTACATTTTTATCATATGAGAATCATTCATGTGAAGTTTTTAGGATTTTAGAAGTCTAATCTCGTATAGTGGGTTCTTATTGAATTATCTTTTTCCAATGACAAACGCTTAAAAAAAGCAAAAAGAAAAAAGAAAAAAAAGAAAGCAATGATCTAATGATATGTAGTTTATGTAACCGAGAAAGTGCAAACAAAAGATAAATGCAGAAAAGTTTAAAAGCAAAATTCAGGGGAGAAAAAGTGGGAAGTGCCACTTCAAGATTGAACCGCGCAGCTCTTGTTGTTCAATGTCAAGTGTATAAAAACGATCATGTTGGCACTCCCAGCCACTGGGCCACTTGAACTATTTTGCAGCTTTTCACTTTTTTCCTTTATCAAAAACAACTGCATTCTTACCTGTCTCTCGTTTATATAATAATAGTACTGTGAAAATAGTTATTGGTCCCCGTCGAAAGTTGAAGAAAATTCTCGAAGATAGTAACGCAAATCGAGAGATAGGAAGATCTCTAAGCACAAAGGACAGGAGAATGCAAAAGACTTGAACATGTACTCAAATAATAATAAAAAAAAAACACTTGACATTTACTGACCATAACTGTCTCACACCAAACACAAACACATTTTTATTGATGTCAGATTCAGATACTATATTAGATTGTAATGCAAAGCAAGAGAGGCTTTCGGTTGGAGGTAGCTAAAGACCAAGTTCTATCTTGATCACCAGGCCGAACCCATGTTTATTCCATCTTGACCACACTTCGTTCTTCCATTATGACTTGGCAATTGTCCATGTCAGGCCATTCTCATTTATCCAATGGCAGGCCTCGATCTGGCCAGGACCCGATCCAAGCAACAGAAATGACTCGTGGGTAGGGCTCCAAGTTGATGTGTTCATATGACAAATGGCGACACCGTGATTGATCTTAGCCTTGGATTTGGGATCTAGTATGTCTGCTTCGTAAACTCGGATGTTTGGAAATGTATGACAGTAATAGACAATGTAAGGAAATGGACTCTGGTGGCAGGCCACGGGCTTGCTCACTTCGCTGCCCTCGATCCTCTTGACCACCCCGATCAAGACCTCCTGCTTCGACCCTCTGGCACTCTCCGTGGATCGGACCATGACGTCATGACCCAAAACCGAGGTGGCGAAGTCGATCATATCCTCGATGGAGGCCACACACCTCTTGCTTTCGTCTTGGACTCCTGCACCCTCGCACTCGCCTAGCGTTTGCGCCATGATCTTCCCCACAGCGGAATTTTCAATGGCACGGAAGATATGCTTCAGCTCAGCGAGCTTCGAGGTTGAAAACGGCAGTTCGGAGGAAATGCAGCGAGGCAAAAATGACCTTTTGGGCAAGTTATGCCGGAGGTCGGGCATTGGCATCACATTCCCGCTCTTCAGCATCGACTCTCGAAAGAACAAGCCCTGCTCCACGCCCCCATTTACTTTCTTGTCATCAGTTGCCACAATTGCATCGGCAGGGTGGGCCGGGGGGCTGGCTCGTATTGTATATAAACACCGGTTTATTTGTCCTTGCGACCACATCAGATGATGAGTTCATGAAGCAGAACAATTGCGCCTCCTCGCAGAACGATGGGAGGTGGTCAGAGATGGCGCCTTTGGCAACGAGTTCGGCGAAGATGGTCGCTGACGCGGCCGTCAGAGGTGACGCTTTGGAGAAGAGGATTGGTGGCTTGGGAAGGTTGTTGGTGATTTGCTTGTTCCAGTAATGGACAAGGTATGCTTTGGGAGAGATCGAGTTAGCCTCGTCGGCTCGGGAGTCGGCCTCGGGAGTGGCCCTAGCGACGGTGGTGAGGACCTATCGCAGGACAATCCACAAAAGAAAATCAAAGAGTGACTGTGAGCTAGAAGTTTATATAATCTCAATTAGAATGGACATTGTGGACTTAAGTAACTGGGCAATGACATAAATATGGAAGTAAAATAGACATACGGAAAATTGTAATGAACATGCAAAAAAGTACAAGTCACGTGACATGAAATTAGAACGGCATAATAGCATGATTGGGATTATTGTTATGATGAACATAGATGACCCAACAATTTAATCCTAACAATCATCAACGTGTTATCTGATGCTTGTGTTTAAAAGTAGTAACGTCATGCTCAATCATTTAAAATGACTATTGCAACTTACATGCTTTTCATATTATCAAAGCATTATATGTTCACTTGATTATCTATGTTTCATTCAATATTCTTTGTTAGCCTAAAGAACACATAAACACAATTGATCTATTGACATGCGTTAAGATAATCCAAATGAGATAAATATATTATATAAAAAATATATCTTTTTGGTATGAAGATATATATAATATTATGAGGTTTAATTTCGATACAAACTAACATGTTTAGCTTCTTGCATGCGTAAATTAAATCGAATAGTTCTTATAAAGCCTGGGCTCCCCATTTGATCCGATAGCCTGTGCACTCTAAACCAGTATAGAGAGATTGAGTTAACAAATAATGGATGAGAAGTAATTGCCAATGGAGTAAATGGCCGCAAATTTTTTTCAGCAATTCTTAGGTAAGAAGTATATACTAATTAAGCGCAAGATATCGAATTAAACATATAGCCCTGTCTTTGCATGAAAATAGAGAGAGAGAGAGAGAGAGAGAGAGAGAGAGAGAGAGAGAGAGAGAGAGAGAGAGAGAGAGATGAGTAGTTGGGTACGCATGGAGAGTGAAAGCTTGACAAATTACTGACATGGAGAGAAGAGAGGAGGAGGAGGAGGTGGAGGAGGAGGAGGTGAGAGCCATCGTGCTGAAACTGTTGTGCATATATTTGTTCAATCAGGGAGCGGAAATGCCGATGATTGTCGAAGGGTTTGGTCGATCGAGCCAGAAATTTATAGGACCAGAGACTCGATAAGGACAAAACGGATAAAGCGAAAGTAACAAAACCACTGTGTTTCTAGTTCAACTTGCAAATGATTTTCCCTTTATAATTACAAATAAGTATTTGGCGTCATGTGCAGGGACTACTCCTGCTGATTTTTTGCTTCCCAGATGAGTGATACTATTTCTTTTTTATGTTTTTATATTTTGAAAATGATATGGATTATATATGTTACAAGTTAATAAATTGCATCTGTTGTTGCATAAAATAGGATCGAACATTTATTGCCGTTTTGTTTGTTTAAAATTGGAAGTCATCCTTTAACTTCAGTTTGAACCGATTACTTGTAAATGGTTTGTAAAACCTTCTATGAAAGAATCGCGAAAAGTTTATCATTTATGAATGTGGTTTTTGAGGCGCTTTGATATATATGTGTGTGTGTGTGTGTGTGTGTGTGTTTATCGAATGGTGAAATGTCGTGATTTGGTTATTAAACCTGAATTGTGAGAAGGGTTTTCATTTTAATTGTGGATTTCTGGAGATTAAGTTTAGTTATGCTTAGTGTCTTTGTAAACCCATTGAGGGCATGTAGATATGCGCATACTAATTTAGAATATTCTTATGGATTGAGCCACCGACTAATAATAGATGAAAATTTAATTAAGGGAAATTTTGGTTGCCTTGTCACGGACATTATATGTAATCACTGATGCAAAAATGTAATTGAATTCTAAGATTTGTCAAAATGATACAATTAGGTCCTTCCACCAATCAGTACAATTTGGCTAACGCTTCTTTTTTTACTTTGTTAGGATACATGCATCTATCAAGTGCCACATTAGAAAAAAAAATCGAAAATTTGAAATGATAAATTTTTAAAATAAAAAAAAAATGAATAGAAAAGGATGATAGGGGGAAAGAAGGAACAAAAACTTAAAAAGGGGCCAAGATCTTGCACTTGCATGAAGATGACTCCCCTTCTCCTTCACCCTTTTCCTCCCACAAGGGGTTTTATTGAGAACTTTTGCAAAGCTCCTCCTTGATAGAAGGCGAAATCAGACCAGAAAAAAAAGGGGGGATGATGTCGTTGCTCAAGTGTAGATATCTACATCTTCCTCCTGAACTTTTTTTTTTTTTTTTTGGTTTATTGCTATGTTCGCGAGCGTAGGAATTCTTTTTCAAATTTTTAGTGTTCCTTATCAAAATTGCGAATTGGAACCGACTGAACTGGGCCGATGTAGAAAAGGTTGGACTCAGCCCGCAAATTCCAGAGCACCTCTCTGTCGACGCAGCATCTGTGATGAAGGTACAGCTGTGGCGGCAATGGCCAATCCTACCACAGCCATGGCAGAATAGTAGAGCCTTTCATATGTAAAACTGATCCAAAAAGTATCCGTAGGCGATCTGCGGGGTTCAAAAGAAATTCATTCCCTTCAATCTCAACTTTCGCTCGCAAGAATCGAAACCACTGTTTCTTTTGGAAATCAGAAGTGGAGGTCTTGCTTTTAAAAAAAAAAAAAAATTCCCTTTTCTTTTCATTATTAGCCTTTTGTTCGAACATTTTCCCTTTTTTCTTATTTTACTTTTACTCTCTCTTTCTTTCTTTAATTTTTTTTCCAAAAGTTTTGTTATTTGGTGTGGTGCTTAGTGGATGCCACGTGTCTCAAGAAATTGTTGAGAATATCTTGAATTGTGTTCCCAGGCATCCAACCTAAAGTGAGTTTTGATACTTAAATTGAAATTTGCGACAACCTGACTTGATAAAAACAAAGTGAGGTTTAGTGTTGGTCGAGGCCCAAGCCAGTACCTCAATACTAATCCTTGGCAAAGGTGCAAGGATTGGCCCCCTCGTATGGAGCAATATAAATATTATTTTTTTCCCAAGTTATTAGATTTAAAGTGAGTAATAAAAAGATTCTTAAGGTTTTTCGAGCCACCTTTGATAATCCTTAAATTTCCATAGTAGATTTTTCTTCTTCTCTCCTTATAGTTTTTTTCCGTGAGAGTTTTCACGTAAATTTGTGTGTTCTTTTATTTTTCTTAGTTTCATTTGTAGTAGTTTTTGCTTTGGTCATAACAAAGTAATTAATATAGGGTGCGTTTGGGAACACTTTTGGGGAAAGTCTTTAGGAAAATGCAAAAACCTTTGAGTTAAATGCATTTTTCAAAATGCAAAGTGTGTTTGGTAAAATTATAGTTTGAAAGCCCATTGGAAATATCTTCGAGCAAAATGGTGTTTGGAGGAATTATATTTGCAAAGTGCTTTGGTGATAGAAAAAAATTATCAAAAGAAAAATAAATAAAAAATTGACCGGAAGGGCAGATGGCCGGAAGGGCAAGTGGCCACCGGACGTCCACGAAGACCACGGCGAGGGTCGCCGGACGTCGGCGACCATTGAAGACCACCGGCGAGGGTCGCTGGACGTCGGGTGACCACGAAGACCATCACGAGGGTCGCCGGACGTCGCGACCACCGAAAACCATCGGCATGGGTCTCGGACGTCGGGCGACCCGTCGCCCCGGATCTCGGGTCACGGTGAGGTCGCGCGACCTCCGGGCAACCGCCGTGACCAAGATGCGGGGCGGCGAGGTCGCGGGAGGACTCGCCGCGATGGATCGGGTCGCGGCGAGGTCGGCGACCCAAACCTCGCCGCGACCCACGGCGATCACCGCGACCCGACGGGCGGCGGTGCACCACTCCCCCGGCGATGGTCGCCTGGGCCACTGCAACCATGCCGAGCCGTCGAAGGCCACTCATTCACAGCTTCGAGGAACACGTCGTCGGCCTTCAACAGAGAAGAAGATGAATAGTACAACAACGAGGGCAAAACCGGAAAAATCGAGAGTAGGTGAGGATATTTTTGGAAGAAAATAAAAAAAATAAACAGTACTACTTGTATGCCGAGAAAGCTGAAAGCCCAAGACACCCCTTCACCTGCTTTGGGCTTTCAGCCTTGGGAAGGCCAGCTTTGGCCTAATGGAAATTCTAAAGTTGTTCCCAAACACCTCAGCTTTAGCCCAAGTATCTTTAGAAGCCCAAAGCTCCTTGCAAAGCTGATTCCAAATGCACCCATAATCATGTTGGTATTTTTTGTCAGAGAAATTATAGAAAGTTGACAAAGGGACTTGATTACACAACTTTGACAAGTTCTAAGATCTTATTATACTTTTGAGAATTTAATGGTCTGGTTGCACTTTTTGACAAATTTTAGAACTGGTGTAGGCCAATGCTCGAATTTAGGTGGTTATGTTTGTGAGAAAAATGCTCGAATCGATAGCAATGGTATGGAGGCCAATGCTAGTGCAATTGGTGTAGCTATGGGAGAAGCTAATGGAGAGTAAATTTTTCTAGATTAAATTTACGTGTGCAATTATCTGACATGTGAATGCGCGCCACTTGTTTTAGCATTGTTTAATTTTAATTTATCCTATTGTTAACTAGAAAATATTAGAAAAGGACCGATTAAGGTTTATGTGCATCCTCACTTATAGATATCAAGGGTGTCAGTTTCACATCAGCATCCTTATTTTTGGCGAGAAGTGCTCCAATTGGTAAATTGAGATATTTTAGAGCAATGACTATAGATCTGGAGATACTTATGAATTATGTGGCTCACAATTTCAAGCATTAAGCATTATGGGATGAGCATCTAGGATTGTTCTGCACATGATAGGACGTGTTTGGAGAGATACAAATCCATCACCATCATGCCTGTCTTAGACCTTTCCTAATCGATAGTCATCCTTATCGATTATCACCTTACGCACGTACAGGGATTAATGTCCGTTGAATAATTACAAATCTGTCGTCACTCACCTTCACAAAAATTCTTTTCTTGCGGTAATTGATTGGATCTTCTTTTTTTTTTTTTGAGAAAAAAATAATAGAGCACGTATAACTTAATTACATTATTTTGACAAATTTTAGCATTTGATTACAATTTTGAAAGTCTTAGTGCACTTTTCTTTATAAAAATACTACTCGTTCTAGTTCGATGACGACAAGACAAAGCTTGTGCCTACCTCCATAGAGAGAGAGAGAGAGAGAGAGAGAGAGAGAGAGAGAGAGAGAGAGAGAACGGTGAAGCTATGAGCGAAGCAGATGAAGGGTAAATATATTTAGGGTATTTTTACAAGTGCATTCATTTGACAAGTGAATGCATGCCACTTGCTTAGCATTGTTTAACATTAACTTATCCTACTGTTATTTAGAAAATATTAGAAAAGGATCGATTGAAGTTTATGTATGCACTAACTTTTGGATATCTAGGGTGTCAATTTCACATCAATATATCCTCATTTTTAGAGAGAAGTGCTCCAACTGGCAAATTGAGATCTTTGAGAGCGATGACAATAAATCCATAGATGCTTGTGAATTCTGTGGCTCACAATTTAATGGATTAAGCTTTATGGGACAAGACATGTCAGATTGTAGTGCACAGAATAGGACATGTTTGGAGAGATACAAATCCATCACCATCACGCGTGCCTTAGACCTTTCCTTATTGATTGCCACCTCACACATGTATGAGGATTTAATGTCCATCGAATAATTGAGCATCTATTGTCACACAATAATTCTTTTCTTGCAATAACTAATCGGATTTTCTTTTTTTGAAAAATAAATTATAGAGCACGCAGACTGTGATTCTCTAATTTCCACTCTTTACACACTCTTCGTTTGGAAGTTATAACATCAAAATCCATTAGAGTTGATTTTTTTTTTGGCCAAACATTAGAGTTGATTTAATGATATAAAAAATAACACATGTTTGTGGAATAATTAGAACGCTTGACACGAGTTCAACTCCAAACATTGACTAGTGCAAACAATGAGGCTAGTGTTTCACCAAAAAGTGTAAACATCAATAGATGAATCGGATCGATGAATATTGAAGAAAATAGATTCTTTGTTGGTTCTAGACAAGAATGTAAATGACTGTAGAAGTGAAGAAATTGCAGTGCAAGTATCGGAAATTAAAAGTTGTGAGAATCATTAAAGGTACGAAAATATGAAGATACTAAAACGGTACATTTGCTGGAAAATTAAAGAAGAAATTAAATGTGCATAAGAATAGAAAATTAGGCGTTGGTTGATTTTGTTTACAATGATTATAACATGGGGCTTTATCTCTTACCATGGGGCAGTTTTTACAAGCAGTTATTGATTTGAATCCACGAATAATTTCCTAGCACTCTTTGCAATTATTGGTGGGCAATTATGCTTTATGAGACTATAAACATTATCCTCTATCATTTGACAGTGATTATCCAGAAGAAGTCATAAATTCCATGGTTATAGGCATAACCACCTAATGATCGTGAATCCACCGTATTTGCCTACTGACGTATTCGTGGCAAACCTCTGTTTTGGTCGTGAATTACACAGCCTCAATATTTCACTGGAAATTTGCGATTACTTGTGGTAATTATTTGTTGTTGATGGCTTATCGATCTCCTTCAATTTGTCTTTAATGAAGGATCTCATTGATAATCTCTGCATAATTTTCGATTGATAACTTTATTGGCAAGTTATCCAATTTTTTCAATTTGTTTACTGTTCAGTTTATTGATAATTTTTGTTTTAACCAAACTTTGTTCTCATCGATAATAATCAAAATTTGGTCACTTTGATTGATTCAATACTCTAAAAAACCCTGAACTTTTTATCTAAGAAAATCCCAAACTTTAATTCAAGTCCCAAATTTCCCCTAACGCTAACCCTCCTTCCAACATGCCTGAAGTTGCATTTTCATATCAGCGATAAATCCACCTCGGCAAACTCATGTGGATTTAACATTTACGCATAAAGATGTTCATATTCACCGTTATACCTAGACTTTCTTTGTTTGATAGAAAATGAATGATTTGAAAAATATTTTTTGTAAAATTATCGCTTATCACTTAACTTAATAAATGGAAAATATTTATCTTCCACGAAAAATGTTTAAACAATTTGCCTAATGCAAATCTAGAAATTGGTAAGTCAGAAATTGGAGTTCATTTGTTTGAATTCCAATAACCGTGTACAAGCTGCTCTAGTCAGAACCACCTGCGCAGACCACTTGGACTATTCATGAGGCTTGCAGGGTTTTTATAGGCTTCCAGGTAACCAAGCCTCTACTCTCATGCCGTTGGCTTGTAAATTTAGTAACTTTGGTGCCCATGCGTTCTCAATGATCTCTCTTGCATCCCAACGACAGTATACATCAAAAGACCCTGGATTTATCGATGCACAGTCCACAAAGTTTGGGATCACATGGACAAAGGCGGGTCTACCCCGGATGCGTATGATATCTTCAATTGGACTGGACATCTTCTCTGTTGACTCTCTTCGCCAATGTCAATTTTGCTTCTACTATTCATCCAGGACACATGGGTCGATCACTGCTGAGCCAGAAAATTGCTCATGCAAGAAACGAGTACATCGTTAGGGCCATTCACAAGCGATGCAGGCCCAAGGGCTGCTCTAATATTAGCCCACAACAAAGTCTTCGCAGTAAGGTCATGCTAGAAAGATCCCGTCCGTTTCCGCAGCAATATCAAATCATTATAGGCCGTTTATTATTCCATACGTAATAAAATTTTTGGAGAAAGCCAGTAAAAGGTAAAAGTATAGCTATAAACATAGAGATTTCTCAATCATATGATTGGACCGATCAGAAGGCTCCAATCTGCTCCATTCGTCAATTGACAGATTCAACGGTAGTGAGAGCTTGTTAGGCTGGGACAGAGGCTGAGTTATCCCTATCGCAAATGTGTGTCCGTGCCCATTAGTTTTGTAAGTTTTTTGTTGAACTTTATAACAAAAACTATCGAGTTGGGACTCTTAACCACCAATTTTGCACCTTACAGGTGCAAACTGTAGTTAACTAAACTTTCATATCAAATGTTCTCTATCAAGCGAAAAAAAAAAAAACTTTAATTAATTTTTTTAATATAACTTGCAATTAATAAGTATCATATCAAATATTCTCTGCCTTCTGTTTGATTATCACACACACACACACACACACACACACACACACACACACACACAATTCGTCTCACTGCTGTCGCATAAATTAATAGTCGGTTTTTTTTTTTCTTTTCTAATGATAATGGGGTAATTGTGACTTTTTGAGAAATCATCTAATCTTTACTAGTTGTGGCAGTTTCCTAATTTTGCACAGATCGAGTAATTATTGTTGACACCTAGGCCTGTACTTGCATAAGTGCAATGATTTGAACCCAAAGCTCGAGTGAGGTATATAATTATGGTTATCACTTAAGCAATTCCTTAACTCTTTTGTTATAAAAAAAAGTGTCTTGATTTCTTCCGGCTCAATCTTCTGATGGGTAAGTTACATTTATGGATATCACCCAAAAGAAATACATATGTTTCACATTTTGAAGGGAAAGTGTAAATGAAAGTTAGATTTGTATAGAATTTCCTCTTAAAAGATTCTATCGATTGAAGATGCACTTGCCATCAGCCTTGCGTTTGAGCACGAAACAAAGGAAGGTGATGGGAAAAAAGCCCACGAGATTGATGAAAGGATGGAAGAGAATAAGAACAAACACCTCAGAATTAGATAAAAACAAAAACTATTTAGGTAGTAAGTCATATTAATCAACTTGATTAAAACGCGATTAAAGAAAAGCAGTCATCTATGCTTCAGACATGGTAGGTCTTGGTAATGAAAAACCATTGACTTAATGCAAAATGCCAATTTCGCAAAAGGACAGGTTTTTTTTTGTAATAATACTATTAAACAATCAAACGGCATCCATCTGTTCCTCAGATTGGACAGCTCTCGGTTAAGTAATTAAGTTGTACAGTGATCTGATAAATTTTTAAGATGCAAAACTTTGATTTTCTATATATGGGCATGTACTCTAGTAGAGAAACTGTGTAATTGGCTAGCTAATCTAGAACTAGGGTTAAAGTAATTAGATGCCATTATGAGTAAACCTAATTACAATCACTTCTACTAGAGATAAATGAAATCTCTAGGTTGTGTGCTTTCTTTCCAGGGATTAGGAAAGGAAAGGATTAACTGGTTCATTTACAAAATGAAACTACATCGGAGAACACGTATACCCGCATTTTCTATCATATGATTTTTTTGGGGGAAAAAAATACCATATATTAGTATATATCTCTCTATGTGGTTCTTGGATCCCATGAAGAACCCTGAGCTGATTTTTACTCCATATGCAAATAGTCTATCCACCCGATTTTCCATGACTTCTCAATCAAAGCCTCAGAACTTTTATCCAAACCTGCCAACAATTACAAAACTAGGGCTCAAAGGATTAGTGAGACTTGTAGAGTATTTTATGAACCTTCAAGTAACCTAGTCTCTACGCTCGTACCTTTGGCATATAAAAGATAATAGGAACTTTATTTATACGCATTCTCAATGATCTGTCTTGCAGCCCAACGACAGAATATGTAGAAAGAACCTGGATTTATCAATGCACGGTCCCACCCCGGTTCTGTACGATTTCTTCAATTGGACTCGACATCTTTTCTGTTAAATTCTGTTCACCAATTTTGCTTCCACTATTCATCGTGGCCACATGGGTCGATCACTGCCAAGCCAGACAAATGCTCATCCAAGAAACGAATGCATCGAAGTGGCCATTCAGCGATGCAGGTTCATGGGCTAAGAGTGTTAAAAGATAAAAGTATAGTTACAAACAAAGAAATTTATCAATCGCATGACAAATTGCGTCACTTTATATAAACAAGGAAATACACAATAACGAATATTTATCTTCAAAGAAAATGTTACATGTCCTCTCATGAATACATGATCTTTCATGAAATTGTGAACTGCATAGCTGATATTAAAGTTGAGATTTACCTTGGCCGTAGCACTTTAGGAATATTGCAAATTATCTATGGGCGTGCATGGAAACACTCCAAAAAAGTGTTTCCGGCACACTTCTGTACGGAAAGTGTTCCCGGGAACAAAAAAGGAACAGAAACGCGTTTGGTTGCGTTTCTGTTTTTTTTTTTTTTTTTTTTTGTTTCTGGAACGAAATAAGAACAGAAACAAGAAACAACAATTTGTTGTTTCTTGTTCCAGAAACAAAAATGAAGAAACATTTCCGGCGAGCTTCTTCTCTCTCTTCTTCTTTTCTTCTTTTTTTTCTTCTTTTTCTTTCGCCGGTCGCCGGCCTCGGCCATGGCCGGCGACCGGCCGTCGAGGCTCGGCCTCGCCCAGATCCGGTGAGGCCGAGCCTCGCCTTGGCGAGAGCTCGCCGGCGAGGCTCGGGCTTGCCGGATCCGGGCGAGCTCGAGCTCGCCCGGCCATGGCGACGCTCGGCCTCGCCGGGGCCGGCGACGCTCAGCCTCGCCGGATCTGGGCGAGGCCGAGCTCGCCCAGCCAAGGCGAGGCCGAGCCTCGCCCAACCACGGTGAGGCTCGGCCTCGCCAAGGGCCGGCGAGCCTCGCCGTGGCTGGGCGAGGTTGCCGACCCCGTCGGCCGGTCGTCGGAGGCCCGTGACCGGCCGAAAAAAGAAAAAATGAAAAAGAAAGGAAAAAATGAAAAATAAAATAAAAATGTTTAAAAAATTAAAAGAAACAAAAAAAGAATAAAATTTACCAAACGTGTTTCTGTTCATTTTTTTATTTCCGGACCAAACGTTACCAAACGCGTTCTTTTTGTTTAAAAATTGTTCCCGGAACAGAAACACTTTTTTTTTTTTTTGTTCCCGGGAACAAAAAAGAACAAAAACGTTACCAAACGCGCCCTATGTTACTCCACACGAATAAGAAAACCCTCTCTACCATATTAGGAGTGTCATTATTTTATGAGGTTGACATTCATAATTGATCCGGTTGGCTCGTCCCTGCTGCAGGGTGAGAAATACAAAACATTGAGACAGAAATAAGTTATAGTCATGTGCACAATGATGTTTGATGTATGCCGGACTATCAACAAGAGTAGGGGCAGCTATCCAGTGATATCGACGATGAGATAAAAAAAAAATGCCACGTGTCCAATTATTGAAATATAACAATGTACGATTGGTAGCTGCCTGTATAAACTTTGGCGACAACTTTTTCTCTTTGAATATTACTCAAGGTGCTAAGGTAGTTAGCATAAAAAACGCACGTCATCAAAAAAAAAAAAAAACCATTGCTATTTGGAGTCCCAGTCATAGAATGGCATCAATAATTGCATAATCCTCAAAACACAAACAGGACAGTTATATGAAGTATGAGCAAAGTGATCTACAAGAATAAAGGATCATGGTTAAAGCCAATAGCAATTACTAGAGAAGATGCAGCTACAAAACGGTTATCATACATTCACTATAAATACCACTAGTCATCCAATGAGAAGCCACCGACAAATTTATCAAAATGTCATCTTTCTATCTTTACTTTTTCTGTATTGCACTTTAATTTCATTAACTATAACTTTTAGATTTCCGTGGTCGATTTGATTCTTGGTCGATTAAATTCCATCATTGTATCTTACTATCCTGGTACGTTGTCATTGATTGAATTCCAATTCTACATCTTACCATCCTTAACTTGTGTCGTTGGTTATATTCCGGCATAGTTTGTAATATTTTTTTTTTTTGGCCTTGTTGTTGATTAAATTCCGACTTAGTCTAAGATTGTATAGTGTTGTTTGGATCAAAGAAGTTCAATTCCTTTAGGCATAAGATATCCCCTCTCTGGAGTTAACACATAACCCTTGTCCCCCTTAATAAAATTGAAGCACGACTTTCAATGAAAGATATTTTGTTGTAAGAGTAATTCAAGCGAAACATAAGTAGATTTAGCTTTTACATTTTTATCGTATGAGAATCATTCATGTGAAGTTTTCAGGATTTTACAAGTCTAATATCATATTATGGGTTCTTATTGAATCATCTTTTTCCAATGACAAACGCTTAAAAAAAGCCAAAATAAAAAAAATAAAAGAAAAAGAAAGCAATGATCTGATGACATATAGTTTATGTAACCTTGAAAGTGCAAGCAAAAGATAAATGCAGAAAAGTTTAAAAGCAAAATTCAAAGGAAAAAAAAAGTGAGAGGTGCCACTTCAAGATTGAACCAGGCAGCTCTTGCTCTTCAATGTCAAGTGCATAAAAACAATCACTTTGGGACCTCCGACCATTGGGCCACTTTCTTTTATCGAAAAACATTGCATTCTTATCTGTCCCCAGTTTATAGAATAATAGTTTCATGAAAATAGGGGAGAAGTACACTATCAGTGCCATAAGTTGTGTACGGTGCTCATTTTGGTGCCAAAGGTTTTAATCGGATCACTTAAGTGCCAAATCGGAGGAAAAACGATCACTTTGGTGTTATTGGCGAGAGATTCTAGCCAAAATGATGACGTGGCTTTTATATTTAAAAAAAAAATTGACATGACTTGAGAAACCACGTCGTTTTCCGTCCTCTTTAAGAAAACGACATCGTTTTGCCGTCCTAAGTTGATGGTCTCACAAAAATGACGCCGCACAACTCATTTTGGGATTTTTTTATATTTTATTTGGAGATTGAAATTAGGTTTTCGATCCTCATTGGCTGCCAACCTAGCTGGCTCGGCCACCGTCGCTCGGCCATCAACCTAGCTTGCTTAGCTGCCGTCACTTGGTGACGTGAGGTTCACACTTGAGTGAGATCACGACCTTCAACTTGGCCACCAAGTGGCCAAGTCAGGTTCGGGTTGGGGTCGGAGCCACGGCCGCCGAGCACGGGGGCCGTCAAGGATGGCGACCGGCCCATCACCGGTGGAGGCAGAGGTGAGGGATGTGGGCGGTTGAAGGGGAGGAGGAGGGAAAACCATTGATGCCAGCGACAATGTGGACGCCGGGTTTGTCGGAGGCGGGGGAGTAGAAGACATTAGAGTAGCTGCAGACGTCAGGGCCGACCCAGTTAGCGGTGAAGTTGTTGGGGTTGGAGAGGATGGCTTGCTTTAGGGCCTGGAGGGCGATGTAGGCATTGCGGAGGCACGAGTTCTCGAAGGAGGCGGAGGGGTCGACGGTGACTTGCTCGCTACGGTCGCCGAACTCGTCGAGGTAGTGGAGGAGGTGGTGGTGCTCGACGGTGCCATGGGCGGTAGCAGAGAGGACGGCAAGGAAGGAGAAGAGGACGAAGAGGGCGGTGGTGGCTGAGATTATTCGATAGATTTAGGGTTTAGGGTTTTAAATTGGGGGAGAGACATCAAACGATGTCGTTTTTGTGGTTTACATGCTGACTGTACTCTCCGGCGAGCTACATCAGCGTAAAAAATTAATAAAAAAGTGCCACATCGGATTTCCGGTCAATCTGATCGAAGTTGGCACCAAAATAATTGTTTTTCAAACTTTTTGGCACTTAAGTGATCCGACGAAAACTTTTGGCACTAAAGTGAGCGCCGTACACAACTTATAGCGTATCTCTACTATGAAAATAGTTATTGGTCCTCGTTGAAAGTTGATGGAAATTCTCGAAGATAGTACCGCAGATTGAGAGATAGGAGCTAGGAAGATCTCTAAAGACAAAGGACAGGAGAATGCAAAAAGACTTGAACATGTACTCAAATCACAAAAAAAGCACTTGCCATTTACTGACCATAACAATAGTCTCACCAACCACAAACACGTTGTTATGGATATCGGATTCAGATACTATATTAGATTGTAATGCAAAGCGAGAGAGGACTTCGTATGGAGCTAGCTAGAGGCTAAGTTCTGTCTTGATCAACAGGCCGAACCCATGTTTATTCCATCTTCACCACACTTTTTTCTTTCATTATGACTTGGCAATTGTCCATAATATTTCATTCTCATATATCCAATGGCAGACCTCGATCTGGCCAGGACCCGATCCAAGCAAGAGGAATGACTCGTGGGTGGGGCTCCAAGTTGATGTGTCCATATGACAGATGGCGACACCGTGATTGATCTTCGCCTTGGATTTGGGATCTAGTATGTCTGCTTCGTAAACTCGGACGTTTGGAAATGCATGACAGTAATAGACGATGTAAGGAAATAGACTCTGGTGACAGGCCACGGGCTTGCTCCCTTCGCTGCCCTCGATCCTCTTGACCACCCCGATCAAGACCTCCTGCTTCGACCCTCTGGCACTCTCCGTGGATCGGACCATGACGTCATGACCCAAAACCGAGGTGGCGAAGTCGATCATGTCCTCGATGGAGGCCACACACCTCTTGGTTTCGTCTTGGAGTGCTGCACCCTCGCACAGGCCTAGCGTTTGTGCCATGATCTTCTCCATAGTGGAATTTTCAATGGCATGGAAGATTTGCTTCAACTCAGCGAGCTTCGAGGTTGAGAATGGCAGTTTGGAGGAAATGCGGCGAGGAAAAAATGACCTTTTGAGCAAGTTATCCCGGAGGTCGGGCATTGGCATCACATTCCCGCTCTTCAGCATCGACTCTCGAAAGAACAAGCCCTGCTCCATGCCCCCGTTTACTTTCTTGTCATCAGTTGCCACAATTGTATCCGGGGGGGGCGGGGTATATTTTGTATATAAAGGCGTCAATTGTCTCATAAGATGATAAGTTCATGAAGCAGAGCAATTGCGCCTCCTCGCAGAACGATAAGAGGTGGTCAGAGATGGCGCCTTTGGCAACGAGTTCGGCGAAGATGGTTGCTGACGCGGTTGTCAGAGGTGACGCTTTGGAGAAGAGGATTGGTGGCTTGGGAAGGTTGTTGGTGATTTGCTTGTTCCAGTAATGGACAAGGTATGCTTTGGGAGAGATCGAGCTAGCCTCGCCGGCGAGGGAGTCGGCCTAGGGAGTGGCCCTAGCGACGGTGGTGAGGACCTATCGCAGGACAATCCACAAAAGAAAATCAAAGAGTGACTGTGAGCTAGAAGTTTATATAATCACGATTAGAATGGACGTCATGGACTTAAGTAACTGTGTAATGACATAATTATGGAAGTAAAATAGACATACGGATACTTGTAACGAACATATAAAAATGTACAAGTCACGTGACACGAAATTAGAACCGCATAATAGCATGCTTGGAATTATCCTTACAATGAACATAGATGACCCAACAATTTATCCCTAACAATCATTAACGTATGTTATCTGATGCTTGTGTCTTAAAGTAGTAACGTCATGCTCAATCACTTAAAATGACTTTTGCAACTTACATGCTTTCATATTATCAAGGCAATATATGTTGACTTGATTATCTACATTTCGTTCACATTTTTTGTTTTTTGGTGACTCAGGATCTGCCGAGCCTGACTTTCGCTTACACTAAGCCAGCCTACGGCTCGTACAGTGTGTGGTGCACTTCAAACCAAGCATCAATACTTGAGGGGAAGCTCGTAAAGGACCCCACCACCATGGTCTCCCACTTAATACACGTTAGTAGCTGCAGAGTTTCGACCCCTGGGACCTTTGCGATGAAGTGCCCAAAGCCGAACCAACTCAGCTGCCCACCAGTGGATTTTCGTTCACATTTCTTTGTTAGCCTAAAGAACACATAAACACAATTCATCTATTGACATGCGTTATGATAACCCAAACAAGATATACATATTATATAAAATGTATATATCTTTTTGGAATGAAGATATATATAATATTATGAGGTTTAATTTTGATACACACTAACATGTTTAGCTTCTTGCATGCATAAATTAAATTGAATAGTTCTTATGAAGCCCGGGCTCCCCATTTGATCCGATAACCTGTGCACTCTAAACCAGTATAGAGAGATTAGGTTAACAAATAATGGATGAGAAGTAATTGCCAATGGAGTAAATGGCCGCAAAATTTTTTCAACAATTCTTAGGTAAGAAGTATATACTAATTAAGCACGAGATAACGAATTAAACATATAGCCCTGTCTTTGCATGAAAACAGAGAGAGAGAGAGAGAGAGAGAGAGAGAGAGAGATGGGCAGTTGGGTACGCATGGAGAGTGAAAGCTTGACAAATTACTGACATGGAGAGAAGAGAGGAAGAGGAGGAGGTGGAGGAGGAGGGAGGTGAGAGCCATCGTGCTGAAACTGTTGTGCATGTATTTGTTCAATCAGGGAGCGGAAATGCTGATGATTGTGGGAGGGTTTGGTTGATCGAGCCAGAAATTTATAGGACCAGAGATTCGATAAGAACAAAACGGATAAAGCGAAAGGAACAAAACCACTGTGTTTCTAGTTCAACACGCAAATGGTTTTGAGGTCAACTTGCAAATGGTTTCTAGTTCAACACGCAAATGGTTTCTAGCTCAACTTGTTATTGATTAAATTCTAACTCAGCCTAAAATCAGTGTTGTTTGGACCTAAGAAGTTCAATTCCTTATTGCATAAGATGTCCATTGTTTGGAGTTGGCACATAACCCTTGTCCTCTTTAATAAAATCAAATAATGACTTTCAGAAAAAGATATTTCATTGTAAGAGCAATTCTAAGGCAAATTCCAGCAAAACAAAAGTAAATTTAGTTTTTACATTTTTATCATATGAGAATCATTCATGTGAAGTTTTTAGGATTTTAGAAATCTAATCTCGTATTAGGAGTTTTTATTGAATTATCTTTTTCCAATGACAAACGCTTAAAAAAAAGCAAAAAAAAAAAAGAAAAAGAAAAAGCAAGCAATGATCTGATGATATGTAGTTTATGTAACCGAGAAAGTGTAGACAAAAGATAAATGCAGTTCAGAGGAAGAAAAAGTGGGAAGTGCCACTTCAAGATTGAACCAGGCAGCACTTGTTGCTCAATGTCAAGCGTATATAAACGATCACGTTGGGACTCTCAACGAAAGGACTGGGCCAATTGAACTTTTTTTGCAGCTTTTCACTTTTTTCTTTTATCGAAAAACACTTCATTCTTCTCTGTCTCTCGTTTATATAATAATAATACCGTGAAAATAGTTATTGGTCCTCGTCGAAAGTTGAAGAAAATTCTCGAAGATAGTAACGCAAATTGAGAGACAGGAGTTAGGAAGATCTCTAAACACAAAGGACAGGAGAATGCAAAAGACTTGAACATGTACTCAAATCACAAAAAAAAAAAAAAAAAAAAAAAAACACTTGACATTTACTGACCATAACAACTGTCTCACACCAAACACAAACATGTTTTTATTGATATCAGATTCAGATACTATATTAGACTGTAATGCAAAGCAAGAGAGCTTTCAGTTGGAGGTAGCTAGAGATCAAGTTCTCTCTTGATCACCAAGCCGAACCCATGTTTATTCCATCTTGACCACACTTCGTTCTTCCATTATGACTTGGCAATTGTCCATATCAGGCTATTCTCATATGTCCAATGGCAGACCTTGATCTGGCCAGGACCCGATCCAAGCAACAGAAATGACTTGTGGATTGGGCTCCAAGTTGATGTGTCCATATGACAAATGGCGACACCGTGATTGATCTTAGCCTTGGATTTGGGATCTAGTATGTCTGCTTTGTAAACTCGGACGTTTGGAAATGCATGACAGTAAGGCCATGTTTGGTAACCATCCAAACATGACTAAATTCTGATTCTTTGTTCTCGAGAATCGGTTTGGGCTTAGAATCGCATTTGGTTAAATTTTTGTTCCGGGGAACAAATTTGTTTCCGGAGCAGTTGGGAATAGAATCAAGAACAAAAAAAAGTTGATTCTTGTTTCGGGAATGAATTTGAGAATCAAAATCAAGAAATTTTCTTCTTCCCTTCGGCCATCTCGCTGATCGCCGTCCACCACCGCCCGCCACCGTCCACCGTCCACCGTCCGCCGGTTCGGCGAGCTCGCCGGAGGCAAGCCCAGCCACCAGCGAGCTCACCGGAGGCTTGCCCAGCCATCGGCGAGGCTCGGCCTCCCAGATCTGGCGAGACCGAGCCTCGCCGGAGCTAGGTAGGGCCGGGCAAGCCTCGCAATGCCCGACCCCACCGGTGGCCGGCGAGGCTCGCCTAGCCACCAGCGAGGCTTGCCCGCCCCTCGCTAGTGGCACAGTAGGCCTCGCCTAGCCCTAGTGAGGCTCGGCCGATGAAGGCCGGCCTCGCTGAGGGCCGGCGACGCTTTGGTGAGGTCGCCGGCCCTCGTTCGGCGACCGGCCACAAGAAGAAGAAGAAGATGAGAAAAAAGGAAAAAAAAAGAAAAAAAGAGGAAAAAGAAAAGGAAAAAGAAAAGAAAAAAATGAAAAAAGAAAATAAAAAAGGAAAAAAGTAAAAAAATTATTTAAAAATTAAAAGAAATTGATTTGGAAGCAATTAATAAGCACGGTACCAAACGCAATTCTATTCCGTAATCAGAAATTTTGGACGATTCAATGGCTTAAAATGCTTAGAATCGTTCTCGGGAATAGAATAAAAAGGAATTAGTTCGATCGGAATCTACTCGCAGGAACAGAATCGTTATCAAACGCGCCTAATAGACAATGTAAGGAAATAGACTCGGTGACAGGCCACGGGCTTGCTCCCTTCGCTGCCCTCGATCCTCTTGACCACTGCGATGAAGACCTCCTACTTCGACCCTTTGGCACTCTCCGTGGATCGGACCATGACATCATGACCCAAAACCGAGGTGGCGAAGTCGATCATATCCTCGATGGAGGCCACGCACCTCTTGGTTAGTCTTGGAGTGCTGCACCCTCGCACTCGCCTAGCGTTTGCGCCATGATCTTCCCCATAGCGGAATTTTCAATGGCACGGAAGATTTGCTTCAGCTCAGCGAGCTTCGATGTTGAGAACGGCAGTTCGGAGGAAATGCAACGAGGCAAAAATGACCTTTTGGGCAAATTATCCCGGAGGTCGGGCATTGTTATCACATTCCCGCTCTTCAGCATCGACTCTCGAAAGAACAAGCCCTGCTCCACGCCCCCATTTACTTTCTTGTCATCAGTTGCCACAACTGCATCGGCAGGGTCCCCGGGGGGGGGGGGGGGGCGCGGGCTCGTATTGTATATATACACCAGTTTATTTGTCCTTGCGACCCCATCAGATGATGAGTTCATGAAGCAGAGCAATTGCGCCTCCTCGCAGAACGATGGGAGGTGGTCAGAGATAGCGCCTTTGGCAACGAGTTCGGCGAAGATGGTCGCTGACGCGGCCGTCAGAGGTGACGCTTTGGAGAAGAGGATTGGTGGCTTGGGAAGGTTGTAGGTGATTTGCTTGTTCCAGTAATGGACAAGGTATGATTTGCGAGAGATTGAGTTAGCCTCGCCGGCGAGGGAGTCCGCCTCGGGAGTGGCCCTAGCGACGGTGGTGAGGACCTTTCGCAGGACAATCCACAAGAGAAAATCAAAGAGTGACTGTGAGCTAGAAGTATATATAATCACGATTAAAATGGACATTATGGACTTAAGTAACTGTGCAATGACATAATTATGGAAGTAAAATAGACATAGGGAAAATTGTAACGAACATGCAAAAAAGTACGAGTCACGTGACACAGAATTAGAACTGCATAATAGCATGATCAAGATTATCTTTACAATGAACATGGAATGACCCAACAATTTATTCCTAACAATCATTAACGTATGTTATTTGATGCTTGTGTCTAAAAGTAGTAACATCATGCTCAATCACATAAAATGACTTTTGCAACTTACATGCTTTCATATGTTCCCTTGATTATCTACATTTCATTCGCATTTCTTTGTTAGCCTAAAGAACACATAAACACAATTGATCTACTAACATGCGTTAAGATAACCCAAATGATATATATATTGTGAGGTTTAATTATATATATATTATGAGGTTTAATTTTGATACAAACTAACATGCTTAGCTTCTTGCATGCGTAAATTAAATCGAATAGTTCTTATGAAGCCTGGGCTCCCCGTTTGATCCGATAGCCTGTGCACTCTAAACCAGTATAGAGAGATTGGGTTAACAAATAATGGATGAGAAGAAATTGCCGACGGAGTAAATAGCCGCAAAATTTTTTCAGCAATTCTTTGGTAATAACTATATCCTAATTAAGCGCGAGATATCGAATTAAACATATAGCCCTGTCTTTGCATGAAAAGAGAGAGAGAGAGAGAGAGAGATGAGCAGTTGGGTATGCATGGAGAGTGAAAGCTTGACAAATTACTGACATGGAGAGAAGAGAGGAGGAGGAGGAGGTGGAGGAGGAGGGAGGTGAGAGCCATCGTTCTGAAACTGTTGCGCATGTATTTGTTCAATCAGGGAGCGGAAATGCTGATGATTGTCGAAGGGTTTGGTCGATCGAGAGACTCCATAAGGACAAAACGGATAAAGCGAAAGGAACAAAACCACTGTGTTTCTAGTTCAACTTGCATATGGTTTTCCCTTTATAATTACAAATAAGTATTTGGCGTCGTGTGCGGGGACTACTCATGCTGGTTTTTCGCTTTCCCATATGAGTGATACTATTTATTTTTTGTGTTTTTATATTTTGAATATGATATAGATTGTATATGTTATAAGTTAAGAAATTGCATCTATTGTTGCATAAAATAGGATCGGACATTTACTGCCGTTTTGTTTGTTTAAAATGGGAAGTCATCCTTTGACTTCAGTTTGAATCGATTGCTTGTAAATGGTTTGTGAAACCTTTTATGAAAGAATTACAAAAATTTTATCATTTATGAATGTGGTTTTTGAGGCGCTTTGATATATGTGCGTGTGTATAGATATTTAACTTGTGATAAAAACTCGAATCGGCTACCGGATTCTTCACGTCCTACCAATGAAGGGGATTTCTGCTTCGTGAAGAGTTTTCGGAGGAGATTTGCTTTTCCTTGAATCTACTCGGCCACGAACAGAGCCATACCAGCTCTTTTGCAAAGCGTGGCTTAGCTCAGGAACGGAGAACTCCAATAGACGGAAGCAAACAGCGGGAGATCTTTCTATTTTGAGGAAACAAAATGGGCTGAGAAGGGGAGAAGAAAAACCAAAGGAAAAGGGTTGGGCTGGAACAAAATAGGAAAAATAAGAGCAAAATTGGGCCAATTCAGGGATTAAGCCCGAGTGGGCCGGAAATTTTGCTCAGTAACCGGGCCAGGCATAAAGGGCCTACCCGAATTTTATTTTATTTTTTATCTATTTTTTGTTTATTTATTTTTTCTTTCTTATTAGTATATTTTTGTCGTTTTTACCCTTTTTTTGTATTTTTATATTTTGACAAAAAATTGGTATCCGAATGATCTACAAAAATTCGAGTGTAAACGGTGTTCATTACATTTCTCCTCTTTAAGATACATATGAGATCAAACATCCTAGATGTAGGGTCAATCCAAGTCCAACATGTCTCCTCCCTTGTCAATCCTCATCAATTAGCTGTCAAATTCAAATTGGAGCATCTATGTTTCTCAAGTTCGTGATGTAGCCAACTCATATGAAGAGATGCCCCCCGTCCCCCTCACGCGGGTGGGGGAGGGGGGTGGTAGATCCAGAGCGTAATTCATCACTAGCATATCTCATATTCCAATATAGATGTCGCCTAATGCTACCTCGCATTCTAATTTCTTTTGCCAAGTGGATTTGGTGAAGTGCAGGAAGAATGTGATATGTCATTTTCTTAAGAGCTTTCATGGTTCAATCTCTTAAACCAAGATTTATTGATAAGGACAAGTTCATAATTCTGTGGACATATTTATACTCCACTTGGTAAAGAAACCTAACCGAAGAAGAGACGGCAAAGGAGCAAATACCACTAATCCAATAGTTGATTGAGTTAAAACACTGAAAATGTCATTTTAGGCCTTTTGTGTTGCTGACCTGAATTTAGAATTCCTAACTATGCCTCCTTTGTGCAATTGTGATGAATCGATGAAGAAGTGTACTCTTTATGCTTTTATTTTCTTCCTTTTTCGAGCTTGTGGCAATTTATAAGCCTTTTTTTTGTTTTTGTTTCTAAATAGAATCTCTCAACATCAGTGCTTCTCATGTTTCTATGAGAGATAATTTTTTCAGTAATCTCTTTTCTAGTTCATAACTGTTTCACGATACACCTTTCTTAATCTATAGTTTCCTAGATCACATATTTTGATACACAGGCAACATTTTAATTTCAACTAAGTAGAATGATAGAAAGTTCTTGCCATTGTCTACGAGAATTCTCCTATCTTTGCGCAGGCCTAATTAGTCTAATTGCAGAGTGAGATGTTTATGAGCTGGTGAATTCATGTGTTGGTGATGTGGCCATCTTACCCCATCTATTGATAAAATAAAATAGTTGGCGGTAATTGCAAATGAAGTCTACATAGAACTAGCAAAATACATGTTTGTTGCACGGCTCCAAGACTATAGTTTCCACATATTTTTCTAAATGTTAGTTTAATTCTGTTTTTCCTTTATTCATATCTTAAGTTAATTATTTTACTCAACCTTTCGAATTTTAATTTGGTCGTATCATGATATTAGTTAATATATATTTTACTTCATTACTAATTTAATAAGTTATATAGACATTCATGTCAAGATAGAGAACTATTGATGGCCCCATACTTTAACATGCCTATGAGTAAAATTGGTATGAAATTAAAAAATAATGTAAGGTATTCCTTTAGAAGTTAAAATAAAGGTTGCTAAAATAAAACTTGAAGACTGATACAAACTATACTTTGAACTTGATGATGCTGTATATATGCTTTAGAATATTAATCTACTCTATCAAATAACAAAAATCAATGACCTCTTCAACCTCACATTTTTACAAAGAAACTTATGTGAAAGACCTGTGCATATATTTAAGAAGATTGCAAGTAATCAATGAATCTCTTGCCTTCTAAATTTTGTGCCTCCCAATGTTCGAAGTGGATCAACCTGGACTATAGCACTAGAAATGCGTTGTCATGACATCATTTCATTGTTGAAAGGGTGGCGAGAATTCATGTTGCTAGTACTTCGGAGATATTATGATGTCATACAATTATACAAAAATGCAATCGTTAATTTAAATTAAGCATGCACTTCAATTGAAATGTCTACATTCTAAAGGCCACTCAATATGTGCATAAATTCAATTGAGCATCAACATGGTGCCAGCATTTTATTAAATGAGATTAGCCTAGATCGACATATAGTTGCAAAATTACAGTACTCCGTCATTCAATTTTACTCCCACGCAAGGGCATTTTAGTAAATCAAAGAATGGCAATATGGACCAATTGCATAGTGGTGTGAAAAAAGGTAACAAAAATATGAGGAATGGAAAAACTGCGGTAACAATCAATGGAGGGGAGTGGCAAGTAAAGAAAGTTCTGGTCGTGGATCAAGTTAGGCCCAGTCGCATGTATGCCAGCAACGAAACAAGGCATGTCTGGATCATGTAGTAGGCCTCATCCCGGTCATGAATCAAGCTATGTTTAGTTGTGGCTTGATTCATTCTTTCCCCTTTTCAATTGCATTAATCTTACTCCTTTCCTTTGTCAAATTCTACAAATGCCTTGACTCTTACTTTGCTCAAGGTGATCCAAGGAATCATGCTTGAGCATGGTATGATTCCATGTCATTACGGTTATAAGGGAGGAGGGGCCAGGCTAGGGGAGGGGCCGGGCTATCAAAAGGTCTTTTAGATATGACCTTCAAAATTGAAATGGGCCAAGGCTTTGCATGCTTGATAGGAGGGTCTTATTTAAAAACCAAATTCATTCATATTGTGAGGACTTGAAATATTTGCATGAAACTTTGAATACGATTGCATATTGATCTGGTTAACAAAATTATGTGGTATTATCCAAAAAAATACATAATTCTTAAACTTGGAAGAATGCTATTAAAGAATAAGAACGTGAGAATATTCAATTTGGATGTTTTTGTTCAGTCAGAACATTTTTTTTATGGGGTTAAAAAGCAGTCATGGTCTTTGCAAATAGCCATAGTATATATACAGATTAAAGAGTAATTTGACATTCTAATCTTACAATTTGGCAAATATAATAAAATTTCCTTATAAAATGATAATGCATGAAAAGTCAAGACTTTTTTCAATTAATGGATAACATTAAATAGATATAAGAGTCTAAGTTAGCTCAAGTTTAATATGTCAATAGGTAGAACATTATAAAAAAAAAAAAAAAAAAATTCCACACACACACATTATATACATACGACCATTTTACATTTTATTGAGTGTTTTCTTTATTTTAATTTAAAATTTTGTGGTATTTTGAAATTTAAAGTAAATAGAGATAGAAGTTTCCAAATGATTATGGCATTAGAAGGAGAATATCAAACAATGTATGATTTATGACATGAATGCAGTCTATGTAGAAAATAGGAAAACTCTCGTTTTCTAGGACATTCTCAAGAAAGTTATTATTTGCCAAAAAGCAGTCACGAAAATCCCATGATTGAACCATTCATGCAGAAACCCTACCAACTGGTAGTGATGTCTAATACAGAAACCCTAGCCATTGGCTAATTCTCCCCTCTTTCGAGTTTTCGATCCTTTTACATACCGTTTTTCTCTCTTTCATCAAAAATCCGGAGGAAAATCAAAAAAAAAAAAAAAAAAAAGAAGAGAGTTGCCCTCGAGGTGAGTCCGTAGAATGCGATGGCCGCATCCGGAAGGAGCGTTTGTGAGGGTTCGGTGAAAATCCATGGAGATGTTCGGTGACAATCCTCCGACCAGGGGAAGTGCACGGGCTTCTGGGTGTTGATCCAAGGTTGGATTCCTCTTTCCTTATTACTGACAGAGGGAATGCAAATCTGTTGATGAGGAGAAAATGCTGTTGGTTTGCCCTTCTGGAAGGAATTTATGGTAGCAGTTTTTGTGGAAAACCTCTGCATACGATAGGAATCCAGCCTGTTTTTTGAGAGGAATGGCTGAAAATAGTGTTGGGCTTTCTGCCAGGAAGATGTTTGAAAAAATGCCCATGAGAATGCATAGCCAGACACACAAGTAATCAGCTGTTTTTTTAAGATCCTTAATCTAGTCAGAAAACATGGACAGTAAAGAGGAAAATGAGCTACGTATAGCAGCATTATGTAAACGGTTGGGACATCTATGGGATGAGCACGATGTTGTTGAAGTAAGTCCGAACGTATCATTACAAAAAAGAGATGAATGTAATAGAACATTATTGGGTAAACTCTACTCTAAACCCAATGTCAACTTTCAAGCTTTCTTCACAACTATAAAGAAAGCATGGAAAACAGAAGCAGTAGAATGTGCACAAAAAGGAACGGGTCTATTTACCTTCGTGTTCCAGTCAGAGGTAGAAAAGGACAGAATTCTCAAATCTTCACCTTGGTCTTATTCCAGCAACTTGCTAGTGTTGAAACAATGTGATCCTGAAATTCCAGAACATTGTTATAATTTTTCTAGAGCGGCTTTCTGGGTTAGAATCGGAGGTATACCCCCTGGTTGGAGAGTGGAAACTGTTTACCATGATCTGGGAAGAAAGTTAGGCCATGTGCAGGAAATCCAGCTTGAAACTATGGGACACCTGCAGCAAAGAGGAGGTAGAGTGAGAGTGGAGGTAGACTTATCAAACCCTCTAAAAGCAGGCACCATTTTGGATATTGGCAAAAAATGGATGTGGGTAGAATTCAAATACGAGAGATTACCCCATTATTGCTACTCCTGTGGAAGGATAGGCCACTATGCGCAAGATTGTTCAGAAGTTCCTTATGCCGAATCCCCATGGGCAGACAACAAAATCGGTTCCTATGGACCATGGCTGAAAGCAGAAGTTAGTGACCACAGTCCTTATTGGGAGACTTTTTATGGAAATCTTGAAGAAGACATTATTGTGGAGGAAACCATACCGGTAGCAACGTCTCCAAGCAGAGAACAAGCTCTAATTATAAGAGAGCAAGGGCCAGAAATGTGTCGAGAAGCTTGCAGCAAAAAAAGACCCGAAAGTTATGTAGAGCCGGAGAGAATGGAACTTCCGACCCAAACCAGAAGGTCAATAAAGACTATGGAAAGCAGGTTATATGCGCAGATACTCTCATAGAATACTCTTAAAGTTGGAAAGAGTAGCAAGAAGAACATGAAGGTGCAGAAAGCTAAGAAGCAGAGATGCTTACCCGAACCCACTCCTCTCCTCATTGACGATTCAGGCATGACAGAGACGCCGGTGAAGTTTCTACAAGATAGAACCGACTGGGCTTTGGTGGCTAGCCCTAATAAGCCACCAAAGACGCTATGAAAATCATTAGCTGGAATTGTCAGGGGCTGGGCAACCCCCTGACAATCCAAGAGCTCAGAGCTTTAATTGCTCTTGAAAGGCCTAGTATAGTCTTCCTCATGGAGACAAAAAATAAAGCAACAATGGTGGAAGGTATATGCAAGAAAATCCAGTTTCAGCATGTATATCTCGAAAATCCAACGGGAATAGCAGGGGGATAGCGTTACTGTGGAATGAGGAAGTAACAGTGCAAGTCCAAAGCAGTACTAAACACTATATTGATGTAAGATGCACTGATTCTATCAGGAAATTAAGCATGCAGATAACCTTTATCCATGCCTCCACCAATTTCGGGGAGAGGCTACAATTATGGCAGCATTTGAAGATATTGAAGCCACAAAGTCCCAGTCCATGGATATGTATGGGGGATTTTAACGATATTCTATATGTATGGGAAAAGGTTGGGAAAAGGGAAGCAGATACTCAAAGAATAGCAGCTTTCAGAAATATGCTAAATGAGTTATCTCTTATGGACATGGAAAGCAACGGATGTGCATTTACATGGGCAAATAACAGAGAAGGGGAAGATCTTGTTAAGAAACGTCTAGATAGAGTGTTGTGTACCTTGGAATGGCGCGTAATATACCACGACGCAGAAGTTCAGGCACTCCCAGCAATTGGCTCGGACCACAGTCCTCTGGTTCTTAGCCTCTACCCTGCGCAAAAGAAGAGAAAAAAGGAATTTAGAATGGAGGCATTCTGGTTGGAGACTGAAGAATACCAGGAAGTCATTCGTGATGCATGGACCACATTATCAGCCCCTACACAGACTACTTTTTCAGGCAAACTTCAGGTGACAGCTAAAAAACTAATACAATGGAGTCAAAAATGGTTTGCACATGCACCCCGAAGGATTAAAGAGTTATCACAAGCCCTCACAGCACTCACCAATCAGACACAACAGCATTCCTACAGACAGGAAATGAAAAGTATTACTCATCATATCGACACTCTAAGAAAACAGGAAGAGCAATACTGGGGAATACGATCGAGAATTAAATGGCTACAGTGGGGAGACAAAAACACAAGCTTCTTTCATGCAACAACAGTGCAACGGAGGCGTAGAAATCATGTCACAATGCTGCAAGTGGAAGATGGTAGATGGAGTCGGGATCCAGGAGAAATTAGACACCATATATATGACTATTACCGCCAGCTATACAAAACAGTAGGGGAACGAAACTATCAGCCAGTTTTGAGCCAATGTAAATCTCCTATTGATGATCAAATAAACGCATCCCTGGTGGCTAATCCGACGATGGAGGAAATTAAAATGGCAGTTTATCAGTTGGGAGCTATGAAAGCGCCAGGACCCGATGGTTTCAACGGTCTGTTCTATCAAAACAGTTGGGAAATTCTTCAGACTGACCTGTTCCAAATGGTGCAGATTTTCTTCAACTCAGGCGTCTTGGATCCCAAGCTAAATCAAACCCATATTGTCTTGATCCCCAAAGTCAAAAATCCTGAGACAATAAGTCAGTATAGACCCATTAGTCTTTGCAACTTCAGTTACAAAATCATCTCAAAACTACTGGCAAATAGATTGAAGCAGTGGCTACCAGATATAATCGCACCTGAGCAAAGCGCATTCGTCAAGGGGCGACAGATCCAGGATAACATCCTGATCGTGCAGGAAGTACTACACCAGCTGCGGATCACCAAACGACAAAAAAAACATAAGGCAGTACTCAAACTAGATATGCAAAAAGCATATGATCGAATTGAATGGGATTTTGTTCGGGATTGCATGCTGAAAATGGGTTTTTCTGACAAATGGGTGACTCTCATAATGCAATGCATCACTACTGTGACCTTCAGTGTAAAGCTCAATGGAGAAACTACCTCGTTTTTCAGTCCATCCAGAGGCCTGAGGCAAGGAGACCCTCTGTCGCCTTATTTGTTTATCCTGATCACAAATGTATTAACATGGTTAATGACAAAGGCAGTTGAGGAAGGCAGCATACAAGGCATACAGCTTAACAGGTATTGCCCAAAGCTCTCTCACCTTATGTTCGCAGATGATGTTATTTTCTTCTTGGATGGCACCCTAAAGGAATGTCAGAATCTGTCATTAACACTTAATCAGTACTGCTATGCAACGGGACAAGCGGTAAACCTAAACAAGTCAGGGGTTTCGTTTAGTAAGAACTGTCCCTTACCACTGAAAAGAAACTTGGCTCAAGAGTTGAGAGTGCCTGTGGTTGACAAGACTGGAAAATATTTAGGCATCCCTACAGAGTGGGGACAATCCAAGAAAGAATTATTCGCGTGGATATTAACCCGAGTAAATTCCAAGTTGGAGGGATGGAAGGAGAAACTACTCACCAAAGCCGGTAAGGAAGTCCTGATCAAGAGTGTGGTGCAGGCTATACCGACATACGCCATGTCGATCTTCAAAGTGCCAGTCTCCATCTGCAGAGCAATAGAAAAGCGAATAGCTTCTTTCTGGTGGCAAAAAGGAGATACAAAACAGGGAATCCATTGGAAGAATTGGGCTGCTATGAAGAACAGAAAGGACGAAGGTGGGATGGGGTTCAAAGACTTAATTACCTTCAACAGTGCGTTGCTGGGTAAACAAGTTTGGAGGCTGCACACATCCCAGGACGCACTATGGACTAAAGTTCTGAAAAGTATATACTTCCCCCATGGCGACATCTGGAATGCACAGCAGGGCCGGCGTCCATCTTGGGGCTGGAAAAGCATGTTGGTGGGGCGAGATTCTATCAAACCAGATATCAAATGGTTAGTTGGGGATGGCAAACTAATTAACATCAGAGAGGATAAATGGTTAACACAGGACCTAAATGGACAACCAGCACAACAATCAGAACCAGACACGGTGGCAGGTCTGATAAATGAAGACTCTCGGACATGGAAACACAATCTTATTCATCAGTATTTTGAGGAGAGAATAGCGAACGAGATCCTCGCTATCCCTTTGAGTTCAGAGTCAAAACCGGACAGCAGAATTTGGACAGGTAACAGAACAGGGGTTTATACGGTTAAAAGTGGCTATAACAGAACACAGGCAATGCAAACCAAACAAGATTTCCAGAAAGCATCTTGTTCTTACCAGCCCCCACGATCTTTATGGACACAGATATGGAGCCTTTCCGTTCCGCCGAAACTTCGGACCTTCCTGTGGAGTATTTGCCAAAACGCCGTCCCTACCAGCGAAAATCTCTATAAAAAAAAGATCCGTCCAGACCCTCTCTGTCAGCTGTGTCGCACAGAAATTGAAACTACTGAGCATATATTCCTATTTTGTAGATGGACAAAAGAGATCTGGAGAGATCACAGACTACAGGGAACAAACATGACGAAACAAATCGGGCGAATCGACCAATGGCTTCTATCAGCCTTCGAACAAAGAAGAGAATTACCTGAGAAAGAGGTCATCGCATGGGTGCTATGGCAGATCTGGAAAGCGCGCAACGCACGGATCTTCCGAGACAAAACTCCAACCGCAGAGGATGTCATCGACCTCGCACACACCCAAAATCAAGCCTTTAACAGAGGAACGAAAACACGAAACCTCAACCGAACCACAAAAAGACTCTTACCAGAGGTCTGGAAACCACCTGAAAGCAGCGAGGTGAAAGTGAACGTGGATGCCTCATGGGTACCGGGAGAATTTCTATGTTCGGTCGCCGGCGTCGCAAGAAATAGAGAGGGGATCGTGGTCGACGGGTTTGCTGCGGAAGCTAGGGTTTCGTCCGCGGAACAAGCAGAAGCCGAAGCACTGTTACACGGTCTTCGCTTTATCTCCAACTGGCCGTCCAATCACGTGCAAGTGCTTCAAAGTCAAGATCTTCGCTTCGTATGTGAAAGCGATAGCTTAGCGATGGTTGACTACGTGCTGGGCCGGGCCGACACACCATGGAATCTAAGAAGCTTAATCAAAAGTTGCGAACAGGAGCTTCGTATGGGCCGTCAAGTCTCAGTGCAGCATTGTCCCCGGGAGGCAAATCAAGCGGCAGATTGGCTCGTACGTGCACATCGCCTTAAACAACTTCCTCCAGATTGGGTGAATAGACCCCCTCTACCCCTTTGGAATATTTTAGTTTCCGAATGTAACGCATCGTTGTTGTCCAAGACTTCGTAAGCTAATATATCAGTAGCTATTTTGTCCAAAAAAAAAAAAAAAAACCATTCATGCCAAAAAAGGAAAAAAAAAAAAAAGAGGTCCACACGTATTCTCATCTGATAGAGCTCTGTCACCGAAACAAGCAATGCACGTTGTGGGCAAGCTTCTCGATGCGATAATTTGATAAGACATGTTTTAATGGAGTGTCCCCGCTCTCTCTGTCTCTAATTGACCTTTAGCATAAGGAGCATTCCGTCCAGGATATTTTTGCTACAATGTGGAAATAAACCAATGATTTATGATAAACGAAGTTGATTTATAGTTGGGCAAAAATGAGGGTCCTTCGGCAATTTTAATTTTTGCTGATGAAATGAAACTTGCTTTTGTTTTGTTGTGTGCCTCTTTCATGGTTAGTCTGTTTTTGTGTACTTCTATGGTAGTTTTGTTTAAGAAGGGTCGCATTACTCGCTGGTGTGGCTGTTGCGACTTTACTTCTATTCGCTGCTATTTGGTAGATTGGGTTATGGATTCTCGATTTTGGACCTAGAGATTGTGCATTGTTGGACCCTTTTGTTTAAGTCAAGCGTTAGAGCTAGAGATTTGGTGATCTGGGGGCTTTAACTTAGCCGCTTGACCAAGCAAAGAGTGCTTATTATAACTTTTGAGATTGGCAAATACTGTCAAGAATCATTAATACATTTTGTGTCTTCTCTTGTTCTATGTGCTTATATTATGATATTAAATTTATATTTCTACATTGCTTGTTCAAATAAGCATGAGGGTAGAATTGGATTCTTCAAGGTGTACATTGAAGAAAATAATAATTATCAAAATTAAGGATTCATCACATCTTGAGAAAAAAATAAAGGACAAAATTGCATTTACCATGTCCTCTGCCATGCCTGACGTGGTCCCCTCATATCAGGGTCAATAATAAGACAATGACTAAAACAGGTAAGATGCAATAATTTGACAAAGACATTAGCTGGTAGGGCGTCCCATCTATCTCCTTCTCGTGACTACCTTTAATAAAGATGCATTTTGAAAAAGCTAAAAAGATTAATTACTTACAGATTATGCACCCTATTATATAGTTTAGGGTGCTGATTATAACTTTTGAAACTAGCAAGCTAATTATAACTCTTGAAACTAGCAAATACTGCCAAGTACGGTGAATACACATCTTGTGTCTCTCATTCTGCATTTATATTATGGTATTTCATTTATATTCAAATATTCTTGTTTAAATAATTATGCGGGCAGACAATTCCCTTTAGATTCTTCAAGATATATGATGGGAAATTCGAGAAACGGGATTCCCAAAACAGTGATTCGACACATAATCAAACACAAACGTAGCGGAAGCGAGTCTAAAAAAATCATGAATTACCGATCCTAAGGCACATCACATAATCGAACATACCTTATTTTCACAGACTAAACACTGGTGTTGCGAATCAAAGAGGAAGAATCCACACTATTCTTCAGAAGATTATCCTTTTTTGTTCTTAGGGAGAAAATGGTATGAGAAGACATAAAAAACTGAGAGAGCGTAATCTATCTTTCTCAAAATACATAACTTTTCAAAAAATTAACTGTCTCCAAAATTTTCCCTTTATCTTTAATAATTTCCTTCATGAGCTCTCAACTCACGGGTTGGGCCTTTGGGCCCATCATCGGCAGACAGGCCAACTCAGGCCCATCAGAAAGGAAAAAATCCATTGGTATATATTGAGAGACATAATAATTTTGCAAGTTTTGTTAATTTAGAAAAATTGTGGACGGTGAAGTTGATGATTCATCATATCTCGTCAAAAGATAAAAGAACTAAATTGCACGTGCCTTCTCCTCTCCCATGCCTGTCGTCGAACAGTCAAATAACAGGTCCTAATTTGACTAGACATTGCTAGCAGGATGTCCCATCTATCTCCCTCTCCACCTTTAAAAAAGATGCGTTTATAAAAAGCTAAAAGGATCGATGGACGCAAGTACTCGTGGACAATCAGTGTTTGTCCATTAGCAATGGAGGATAGGATGGAGACCAGACAGTGTTGATGGTACTGTTCAAGCATGGGAATAATAATACAGAATATCATTCAATGTTGTCCAATAAGTGAATGACTATCTCTTTCTCGTGAATACCTTTACTAAAGATGCCTTTTGAAAAAGCTAAAAAGAAAGTACTCATGGACAATCAATGTTTGTCCATTATCCGTGGAGGGTAAGAGACCATAGATTGCCGATGGTCACTGTTCGAGCAAAGGAATGATAATGCAGAAAATCATCCTTTTGTATACTAAAGAATTCTATGGTGCTTAGTTTAGGTCTATATTAAGGTTGAGCTGCCAAGCTCCATTCTCTGTATTAGAGATGTTTTGAATATTTTTTCTGAAAATAAAATGACTGAAGACGGTGTTGGAAAAAATCATGAAGCTACTAAAGATGAGATAACTAAAGATGGTAGAATAAAGAAACAAAAAGCTGGGGCTAAATTTGATTCATTTTCTCTTAATGGATTAGGAAATATCCTAAATAATCTCCCTTTTCTTCCTCATGGGTTGTGTCTTTGTTAAGGTTAAAAATCGTTGGATCTCTGCTATTGAATCTCATTGATTGATAATAAAATATTCTAGAAAAAAGTTGTTTAGGCACTGTTTGGCAACCATCCAAACAATACCTGATTTTGATTTTTTATTCTCAAAATCAGTTTAGGAACAGAATCGCGTTTAGTAAAATTTTTGTTCAAAACTAATTCCGAGAACAAATTTGTTTCCGGAATCAATTTTGGACAAGAATTGATAATAAAAAAAAATATATGATTCTCAGTTCGAGAATCAAAAAAAGAATCAAGTCTTATTTTTCCCTTCCGCCATCCCGCGACCGTTGTCCACCACCGCCCGCCGCCGTTCGTTGGTTCGGCGAGCTCGCCAGGCTAGGGCAAGGTCCAGCGAGCTCACCGGAGGCTTGCGCAGCCACCGGCGAGGCTTAGCCTCGCCCAAGCTGGGCAAGCTTATCGACGCCCAGCCTCGCCGATGGCCAGGCGGGCCTTGCCCAGCCCTGGCGAGGCTTACCTGGCCACCGGCGGGGCTTGACCAACGAGGGTCGACCTCGCTGAGGGCCGGCAATACTCCGATGAGGTCGCCAGCCCTCGTTTGGCCGGTCACCGAACCACAAGAAGAAGAAGAAGAATGAGAAGAATAGGAGAAAAAGGAAAAAAGAAAAGAAAAATGTAAAAAAGTAAAAATTTTATTTAAAAATTAAAAGAAATTGATTTGAAATAGAATTAATAAGTAAGGTATCAAACGCAATTTATTTGAGAATTATAAATTTTGGACGATTCAAACGCGTGTTTTTTTACTCGGAATTAATTTTTAGGAACAGAAAAAAAAAATCATTTTTGATCGAATCCCCAAAACAGAACCGTTTTCAAACACACCTTTAGTTTCTATCACCAAAATCTAAATATCATCATGTCAAGAACCAAATTTGGCTTACTACAAATCGAAAATGTAATGCACAATATTTCTCTTTATCACCCTCGAAATAAAACAGCAGACATCATTGTAGCCCGTATATTTAAATAAATATGAATTAAGACCTGTCAGTGGAGCCTGGCGTTTAGAGAAAAGACATAACACTGTTCCCCCATTAATGTACACTGCCGAGGAGCCAAAAAAAGGGCTCACGTCATCACTAATACAACTGGCATCCGATACCCGGACCCGGCCGTGCTACTAATCATTGTTCCCCCATCTTCACCTACCCAATACCAAACTTCGACTCTAAAAAAATAACCAAGAGATTAAAGCTGTCGGTGAAAATAAAATTGAACTACTTATCTTGCAAAACGGTAGCTGTCAAAGAAAATTGCTGTATATATTTCACCTATATTTCTATCCGCATCTTCTTATTAGATGTGTTTCATGATAGATATGCTTCAAAACAAAAACTTAGAAATTACTATGTGAAAATCAATTCTCTATTTTTGAAATCATTAATTAAAGTGGTCGATCCTATAATAGCTTAGAATCGCAAAGGCTAATTTTATGGTTGACTTGAGAACTGGCCATCTCTGTTTTTTCCGTTTTATTTTTTTATTAATTACTCTATTATATTCAATTGATTATGGCATTAGAAGAAGAATGTCAACCAATGTATAATTTACCACATGAAGGAAGTTTTCATACGGTAATAGTAAACTTATTGGCTAACTTGAGTAGGTAATGATTTGAAAAATAACGTTCAGAACTCTTATCTATACTTTCGTTTTCTATGTTATCCTCAAGAAGCCATGAATTATAATTACAATCCCATGTTTGAACCAGTAATGCAATAAAAGGGGCTCCACATGTACCCTCTCTGATAGCAACATCCCTCTCTGATAGCAACGTGCGTTACTCAGAATAGTCGATGCAATAATTTGACAAGACATTATTTAATGGAGGGTCCCCACTCTCTCTATCTCTGGTTGACCTCTCGCGTGTGGAGCATGCCCAAGATATTTTTGCTACGATGCGAAAGTAAACCAAGATGATAAACCAAGTTGATTTATCTGGAAAAACCAAGTTGATTTATAGTTGGGCCAAAATGGGGTTCTGTCGGCAATTTTCATTTTTGCTGTTGAAATGAAATTGCTTCTGTTTTGTTGCGTGCCTTTTTCGTGGTTAGTTCGTTTTTGTGTGCTTCTGTGATAGTTTTTGTTTCAGAAGGATCGAACTGCTTGCTGGTGTGGGTGTTGCGGCTTCGCTTCTACTCACTGCTATTTGGTAGATTTAGTCATGGATTCTCGATTTTGGACCCGGAGACTTTGCGTATCGTCAACCCTTTTGTTTAAGTCAAGCCTTAGAGCTATAGATTTGGTGATTTGGGGCTTCAGCTTAGCCGCTTGGCTAAGCAAAGATGTCATTAATTTCAATAAAAACAGCGTTGTTTCATTGCAACCTTAGTCCACGTCACATCATTGCTGAAAGGGCTTTATTACAATTTTGCTCAAAGGATTAAGATTAAATTTAAAAAATTTAAAAATTGGAGCTCCATTACATTATGTGTAATAAGTCTTAGACCGATTGTGCAATTTTCCAGCAGTGGTAAAAGTCTAGCAGCGGTAAAAGTCTAGCAGCTTGTACTTTGATGAAATAGAAGATTCTTGTGTATATCTACCCATTAATCACGATCAAATCTTAGTCTCGTACATTTCTTGACCATACGAGTAAAATGATAATTTGCACTTGTCAATTTTGATCCTCTAATTTTATGTCCTCCCCTACAGAACTTTATTTCCACATGTTAAAAACTCCACGCTATTTAACTAATTAGATAGAGTGGTAGCAGGCCGATATTTAAGCTCAACTTGCATCATTTGGGTCTCGATTAAAAATGATGTAATACAAATAATGAGATCATTTGGGCTCATGAGCATTGGGTTCATGCAATTACAAAACCATTTTGTTTCTTCAAAATTTGGTTATGAAAGGCGACAAGGAACTTCATTCGCTCATGTGTGATGGAGTTTCCTAAGCCATGGTCGAAGTTGATCTTTTCTATTCTTCTTATTTTTACAACCATTTGAGTTGAAAAAACTCATATTTTTCAAATACCCCCATTTTTTAAGTTACAATGTCTTCTAGTGTTTAGAGTTCACTCGTGTCTAGCCAAGCACCAATCGAGGTAAAAGTTTATAATTTACTACGCACATATCGTTTAAATATTATAAAGTGAGAGATATATAACAACTAAAATAATTGATTTGTAGAAGTGATGTGAACAAGCTGGGGTGAGACAATTGCATCATTTAGCCAATCATCTCCAAACACATTATTCTTAGCAAGATTAACTTATCTAACACATTTGAATCAGAGCATTCATTTTTCAAAGTGATGATGTAGCCATCTTCTTTTAGAGATTCATGGAAAGTTCCCAAGCTTAATTCATCATGCATGTCTCCAAATTTCTAATCTTGCCTCATATTATAGTTTGTTTTAGCTTCACTTTGCTTGCTTTTACCCCTTGTACATGTGGCTAAGACTTGAGATTATGTTATGCACCCTATGTATAGTCTAAGAGCACAAATTTTAATAGGTTAATATTGATTACTTACATATTATGCATCCTATTACACGATTCGGGGTGTTGTTTCTAACTCTTGAAACTAGCAAATACTACCAAGTACCGTGAATACACATCTTGTATCTCTCATTATGCATTTATATTATGGTATTTCATGCATATTCAAACATTTTTGTTCAAATAATTATGTGGACAGATAGTTCCCTTTAGATTCTTCAAGGTATATATTGAGAAAAATAATAATTTTACAAGTTTTATTAATTTAGAAAAATCGTGGACGGTGAAGTTGATGATTCATCATATCTTGTCAAAAAATAAAGAACTAAAGTGCACGTGCCTTCTCCTCTCCCATGCCTGTCGTCGAACAGTCAAATAACAGGTCCTAATTTGACTAGACATTGCTAGCAGGATGTCCCATCTATCTCCCTCTCGACCTTTAATAAAGATGCGTTTAGAAAAAGCTAAAAGGACCAATGGACGCAAGTACTCGTGGACAATCAGTGTTTGTCCATTAGCAGTGGAGGATAGGATGGAGACCAGACACTGTTGATGGTACTGTTCAAGCATGGGAATAATAATATAGAATATCATTAATTTCTACACTAAAGAAATCTATCGGTGCTGAGTTTAGGACTAAACTAAAGTTATTAGAGATAAATATTTCCACTGAAGATGAAATGAGACAAAATTGAGAAGTTACTTCAAATGAAATGACAAAAAATGGCGGCATAAAGAAATAAAAAGGTAAGGTATTTGATTTATTCTTTCTTGATAGCTTAGGAAATATTCTAAATATCCCTGATAATATGTACCAATCTTCTCTTTCTTTATGGTGGTTTGTGTATTTGTTAAAGTTCTAAATTGTTGGATTTCTACTATTGAATCTCAGCCGTTGATAATAGAATATTTCAGAAAAAATTACTATGTTTGCATCACCAAAATCTAAAGATTATCACGTCAAGAGCCAAAATCTGACTTGCTACAAAACGAAAAATGTAATGCTTGGTTACAAAGACCCATCACATATGTTTCTCTTTATCACCTCGAATTAAAATAACAGAGACATTATTATTGCCCATTTATTTAAATAAATCAGGAGTTCGACCCCTCACTAAAGAGTCTTGCCGTTCAGAAAAGAAATCATGACACTGTCCCGTCATTAAAATTCACCGAAGAGGAAGTGTGTGAAAACGACTTCAAGTCACCGCTAATGCGAGTGGCATGATGGCATCTGACACCAAGGGCGACGTTGTACTACTAATCAGTGTGTCCATCCTCACCCACGCACGACGGAACTTTGACTCTAAAAAATGATGCGAGCAATTAAAGCTGTTGGTGAAAATAAAATTGAATTTTTTATCTTGCAAAAAATGGTAACTGTAAAAAAAAAAAATCACCATACTATATTTCACTTATATTTCCATCCACATATTTTTATTAGTGGATAAAGTTTCACAGTAGATATGTTTCAAAATAAGAACTTGAGACTTTACTTTGTCATTATTTTCCGAGTCTTTTTTTTCCTATAGATCTATATTCATTTTTTATAACGTTGGTCAGAATGATTGTCATGAATTAGGAATATGCAAGAGCGATTTTGAAAAGACTCCATATGACATAATATCATCATTTTTCTTGACTTCTATAGTTAACTTATTCTATTTGTTTAGACTTTTTAAGTACCATTTTTTGCGTTTCGCTTTCGCTCAAAAAAATTTAAAATGAAAATAATTAGGTTTCATAAATTATGAAAAAACACATAACTCTATTTGTCAATAATTGTATAGTTTTGAAGGCTTTGAAAAAACAATTTGTGATAACCGCAATATTTGGATAATAGACCCAAGCATTTGCGATAATTAGAATCAGAATGAGGGGCCATGAAGCAATGTCAATCGTTGCTCACAATTGTTTCCATATTAATTTTGTCATGTACAGAGTAGCAGTATTTAAGAAATAGGAATAAAAAAAGTTTAATTTTCTTAGGAGTTTTGATCCAACAATTTTTACTTGAAGTTACATCTAATTTAACAATTAAAATCGACATTCTAATATGACAATTTGCTTAATTTTAATGTTAACTTTATATTTTAAGTATGATCTCATCGATCCGTACAAAGAGTGTGTTTAAGACTAGCACCTAATTAGCGTTTGTCCATTACCAGTGGTGTAAATTAAGAGAGGATGGATCAGGGCTAGTACATTAGCAGTGAAAAACCATGAAGGGACCATTTGCGGTGGCAAAAGATGAAAGGATCGGGACTAATACATTAGCGATGGCAAAGGATGAAAGGACCATTTGCAGTGGCTGCGGGGGCGAAGGATGCAAGGCTGAAAGGATCATGACTAGTACCTTACCTGTGGCGAAGCATGAAAGGATGCATACCTACTCAATGTCCGTCCATTAGGGCGGAGAAAAGGAGGAGAAAGGACTTTGGTGATGGTGACTAGTCCAGCAAAGGAACAATGATATAGAAAACCATCCATTTTTATGACCAAGAAATTGAGCGGTGTTTAATTGAGGCCTAAACTAAGATTAACGGGCTCCATAATGTGTAACCATCTCCTCTTTCTTCCTTATGGTTCGAGTCTTCACCACGAGTCTTTGCTAAGGTTCTAAATTTTGAAGACCAAACTCTAACCATTACTGGTGGTCGATTGTAGACTTTATCATTAAAGATAGCTAGATTGCAGCAGGCATTTCACCTATCTTTACTCATCTCAAGAGCGGGTGATTATCATACTAGTTTATCTAGCGGTAGTCAAGACAGATGTCTTGATGTGGTGTTTACCTTCATTATTGTAAGAACCCTAAATTTCTCCTCTAATTTTGTCTTCCCGAGGAGGAGGGAACATGGGGTGGCATTGCGGGGTCTCTCACCTCAAAGTGGATCTCCCGCCTCTTTCTTCCCTATGAACCTTTTAAGGACTTGCTTAGGTCTAATTTGAGTCTTTGCTAAGGTTCTAAATTTTAAAGACCAAAATCTGACTTAGCAAAGAAAGAAAAATTAATGCTCAAGTATAAAGACCAATCGCATATTTCTTCCTATCTCCCTGGTTAAAATATAACAGACATTGTTGGCGCCCCTTTATTCCAATAAATCTGGAGTTACACCCCTTAGTGAAGGCTTGGCGTTCGGAGAAAAATCATAATACTGGTCCTGCTATTAATATGCACTGCAGGGGAAGAGGGTGAAGAAAATTTCAAGTCACCGCTAATCCAACCGGCATCTAGCACCAAAGGCGACGCTGTACTTACGTATCCGTGAGTCCATCTTCACTTGCCAGAGAAAGAGAGGGAGAGGGGGAGAGAACGAGATCGAGTCAATAAAGATGAAATCTATTTATTTTGCATAAAGGGCAGCTGTCCAGAAAATCACCCCATGCAAGTTCCGGAGAAGGGGCCTCGTTTGCACTGTACAGGAATAGGTGATGACGTTGTGTGGAGCTCGAAAGAGTAAATAGATGTTGCTTCCTTAGACCGCAAAGTACTATAGAGGCTAGGGGTGAGCATAGTCCGAGCGTAGTTCCATGAGACCTAAGGATCAGTTCTGAAAAATTAGAACTGAAACTCGTCCATTGATTATATGGATTCACCTAGGAAGTAGACTGCCGATTCGATCTAATTTTCGGGTGCATCTATGGAGCTAGTCCCAAATTCTTACAAAACTTATTTTCAGTCATATATTTGGGTTGAATTGCGAATTATTTACTTTGATTAGAATTGAAAACTCTAGGGCAAAATGAATAGATAATATTTATTAGCTAAAAACTTTATTTATTCAAAAGTTATAGTGTGGTCCTTTTAAGATTTCCTGACATTGGAAACAGGTGGAAAATTAGATTCTACGTAAAAAGTCCTAATTTAACAAAATTTTAAACATTCATCGCTTGATTCATAATCTTTTCAATGTCAACCTAATTTAGTCATGGGATGGCTAAAGAAAGACATAATTATACTCTTAAAATGAGTCATTGGCTCTTATAGATATCTCCGGTGGGTTTTTTGCTTCTTCTACGTTTATTTATTTATTTTGTTTTGGTTGAGAATACAAGTAAATGGACTATTAGAATGAAAAATAAAAATAAGGGATTAATCGCATTACACACCCGAGAGACAAAATTAGTTAATAATGTCTAATAAGTACATATATATATATATATATATATGTACATATATATTTGGTCGAAAAATTATGAATAATTAAGTATTTGAAATAAAATCTTTTTTAAATATATATATTTCCGTTTGATTCGAGTGGGTGGGTAGACCGTTCCATGCCTAGAACCGGGAATCGGATCAGTATTTACTGATTCCACTAAATTAGAATCGGGAACTAAATTGGCCCCCATGGGAACCGCCGATTTTGGTCAGATCCAGTCCAGTTCCTTTCTAAGCGATCCGAGCGGTTCCCATTTCTTTTACACATTCCTAACAGAGACAGATCTTGGGAGAGGTGGTTAAAGTCGGAATCTCTGACGTTAAAGGCCATAGCTACTGGACTCGTCCCAACTGATATACACTTCACTAAACCTTTCTGAATTTCAATTGTATTCTTCTCTTGAATTTTAATTGCCGAGAATTGGAAATTAAGCCCAACTAACCTTAAATGGTTTGACCGTTATAATTGCCCCGAAATATGTTTTTATTCTAAATTGATATATTTGGTTATCCTGTTTTAGGCTTTTCTTTTGGATAATCACTATTTGGTTGAATTGATTGAATTTTGTTGATATTGCATTAATAAAAAGGAAATATCACTAAAAATAACATGTTTTTGCTATTAATGAATGTTTTTACAACATATGAAAATATTACCATATATGAAAGTCATTTATCCAAATAATAGATACATTTGCCAAGTACAAGTAGCTTTTATTTAGAGTAATACGCAATAGTATCGATATATTAAAAATTGATAGGTACGGATTGCTTTTCAACGGCAAACATCTATTTTATGGTTAAATTAGTTAAAGATGGAAGCCCTCTTAAAATATAAAAAAGTTCTTGAGGAAACCCACCTACCACAAAGGGTTCTTTGGTTTTTTTCTGGATGCGATTAGATTTTATGAGTGATACTTTGTTGGGCTTGTTCCAGATTTGTCCCTATGTAATATTTCCTCAAGAGACCAGAAAGAATAAAATGCTGAATACAACCTCTTTTGTTTTCCATTTTCATTTTTCACCTACGGTATCTCTCTGTGTGCGACTATCTCTCTGTGTGCGAAGGGAGTCTCAATTTGATTATGTTTATCATTGTGTTTGTTGGGTATAAATTTTCTTTTTGAGAAATTAAACTTTTTCACCCAAAATTATGTGCTAACTTCACATAGAATATCAGAGTGAAGATATAGATCGATATAACTATACAAATAACAGTCTCTGTGGGAGACGAGTGAAATTTCATACTAGTGTTTGTCACGACCTACCTCTTGGTATGGAAGGAATTAAGTTTAGAGGTAGTGCCAAATTTGGGCCAGTAACCTTATGTTAACTCAGGTTCTCACAAAATGTTGGACAATTGGTTCTCATTCAATTAATTCTATACGAATTTCTACGTAAAGAGTTGCCATTAGCCTTTTTGGGTCAACTAGAAATCTAATGAGATATAGGAAAATATCTCATTTCATGCGTGAGCAGAGATCTTGGAACAAGGACTCGATTACGTTAGTCTTAAAATTAATGCCCTTTCACTACTTAACTCGATTACGTGCTAACTAATGTCATAGCAACCTAACAAAATTTTTTAGGTTTCATCCTAACCATTCTAAAAAAAAAAACTCAAGACATTGAAATTCGCAATCATGTGCAATTTAAGTAAAAACATATAAGTAGCCTAATATCTGCCCAAAAAAAGATAGATATATATATATATATATATATATATATATATATATATATATATATATAAGTAGCCTAATATTGTTTCTAAAAGAAAATGACAATCCAAAAATCCCCACTGTAAAGCCATAAAAACCTGTTCAATTTCGGATTTTAATTTTTTAAAGAGATTTCCAAACTTTAAGAGAAAAAAATATTCGAAAACCAGCAAAATATTTTAAGGAATTCCACTTTTCTGAATTTTTCTGATTTTTTGAACTTTTTTATTATTTTGTTATTTTTTTCTTAATTAATTAATTATTTATATTATGAACTTTCCATTTCTTTATTTTAATGATTTTTCTGGATTCCTTTTTTATAATTTCTTTTTATGATTTTTTCTATTTTTAATGATTTTTAATATTATTATATTCGTGAAACGGAATTCGGGCCGGTTTTACCCAGTCCGACCCCCAACCCCATCCGTCTATCCGGCCCAACCCGCGTCGGATTAAACCTAAATTTTTAAAGATTCATCATCATCATCATCATCATCATTATCATTATTATTATTATTTTATTTTATTTTAAAATTCTCTCAACCCCTTCTCTAGTCGTCTTCTTCCCGAAGCCAATCTCTCCCCCTGCAACTTGCCGAATCTTCCCTATGGAAAAACTCAAAGCTCACCACACAAACGCACTTCAAAATCTCAACCGTTCCAACGTCGGCAGCCAACCTCGCCCACCGTCACCAAACCGTCACTGCCAATCATCTCCGACCGTCGTCAAACCTTCGCCGACGATGGCTTACCCTGCGGTAACCCCAACACATCCTCCACCGAAAAAGAATTCCTTTCTAACTTAACAGTCACACACACCAATCCAGAACCGGGCGAAACACTAGTGGTTGAAAGAGAGGTGGAGGCATCCAACACGGCCGTAGCTAATCGCCATCGTCGCCCAAATAAACAAGGATGGACTTGAGACTCTGACCACGTTCAAACGGCACCATGAGCATGATATGCATCCATAAGGAGAGGAACGCAGCAGTTAGTGTACTAGACACGAATCATTACAGATCTAAACATTATCAAGCATCCGATTATAAGAAGTCAGTTTCAAAACGTCTAATGCGCAAATCATCGAGCAGGTGGCGTGCGTTTTTTGTATGTAAGTTCCGAGACCAAATTTGATGCTGTACTCGGTCTAAACGCAGTACATCAACCAGTAGATCAGCATAAATCGCGACGAAAACGATCTCAGTCTAGTAGGATTTTCTCGTGAGTTCGTTGGCTAAGTTTAATACTCTGAAAAACTTCTGCAAAACCAAACAAAACAGAGCAGAGATTACCCGACTTGAGATGTTCGTGTTGTGAATTATTTATCAAATGGTGAAATGTCGTGATTTGGTTATTAAATCTGAATTGTGAGAAGGGTTTTGATTTTAATTGTGGATTTTTGGAGATTAAGGTTAATTATGCTTAGTATCTCTGTAAACCCATTGAGGGCATGTAGATATGTGCATACTAATTTAGAATATTATTATGGGTTGAGCCGCCTACTAATAATTAATGAAAACCTAATTAAGGGAAATTTTGGTTTCCTTGTTACAGACATTATGCGTGATCATTGACGCAAAAATGTAATTGAGTTCTAAGATTTGTCAAAATGATACAATTAGGTCCTTCCACGAATCAATTCAATTTGGCTTATTATTTTATTAAGATACATGCATCTATCAAGTGCCACATTAGAAAAAAAAAAATCGAAAAATTTAAAAAGATAAATTTTTAAAATTAAAAAAATGAATAGAAAAGGATGATAGGGGAAAAAAAGAACAAAAACTAAAAAAGGGGGCAAGATCTTGCACTTGCATGAAGATGACTCCCCTTCTCCTTCACCCTTTTCCTCCCACATGGGGTTTTGATTGAGAACTATTGCAAAGCTCCTCCTTGATAGAAGGAGAAATCAGATCAGAAGAAAAAGGGGGGGATGATGTCGTTGCCCTTAGCGTAGACATCTACATCTTCCTCCTGATTTTTTTTTTTTTTTGGGTTTATTGCTATGTTCGCGAGCGTAGGAAGTCTTTTTCAAATTTTTAGTGTTCCTTATCAAAATTGCGAATTGGAACCGACTGAACTGGGTCGATGTAGAAAAGGTTGGACTCAGCCCGCAAATTCGAAAGCACCTCTCCGTCGACGCAGCATCTGTGATGAAGGTACACCTCTGGCGGCAATGGCCAATCCTACCACAGCCATGGCAGAATAGTGGAGCCTTTAATATGTAAAACTCATCCAAGAAGTGTCCGTAGGCGATCTGCGGAGTTCAAAAGAGATTCATTCCCTTCAATCTCAACTTTCGCTCGCAAGAATCGAAACCACTGTTTCTTTTGGAAACCAGAGGCGGAGGTCTTGCGCTTTTTTTTTCCCCCCTTTCTTTTCATTATTAGCCTTTTGTTCGAACATTTTCCCTTTTTTCTTATTTTACTTTTACTCTCTCTTTCTTTCTTTAATTTTTTTTTTTCCAAAAGTTTCATTATTTGATGTGGTGCTTAGTGGATGCCACGCGCCTCAAGAAATTGTTGAGAATATCTTGAATTGTGTTCCCAAGCATTCGACCTAAATTGAGTTTTGATACTTAAATTGAAGTTTGCGACAACTCAACTTGATAAAAACAAAGTGAGGTTTAGTGTTTGGTCGAGGCCCAAGCTAGTACCTCAGTACTAATCCTTGGCAAAGGTGCAAGGATTACGCCCCCTCGTATGGAGCAATATAAATATTATTTTTTCCCAAGTTATTAGATTTAAAGTGAGTGATAAAAAGATTCTTAAGGTTTTTCGAGCCACCTTTGATAATCCTTAAATTTCCATAGTAGATTTTTCTTCTTCTCTACCTGTAGTTTTTTCCCATGAGAGTTTTCACATAAATTTGTGTGTTCTTTTATTTTTCTTAGTTTCATTTGTAGTAGTTTCTACTTTGGTCATAACAAAAGTAATTAATATAATCATGTCGGTATTTTTTGTCAGTGAAATTATAGAAAGTTGACAAAGGGACTTGATTACACAACTTTGACAAGTTCTAAGATCTTATTATACTTTTTGAAAATTTTATGGTCTGGTTGCACTTTCCGACAAATTTTAGAACTAGTGTAGGCCAGTGCCCGGATTGAGGTGGTTACGCTTGCGAGAAAAATGCTCGAATTGATGGCAGTGCTATGGAGGCCAGTGCTAGTGCAATTGGTGTAGCTATGGGAGAAGCTAATGGAGAGTAAATTTTTCTAGATTAAATTTACGTGTGCAATTATTTGACATGTGAATGCGCACCACCTGTTTAAGCATTGTTTAATTTTAATTTATCCTATTGTTAACTAGAAAATATTAGAAAAGGACCGATTGAGGTTTATGTGGGCCTCACTTCTAGATATCTAGGGTGTCAGTTTCACTTCAGCATCCTTATTTTTGGCGAGAAGTGCTCCAATTGGTAAATTGAGATATTTTAGAGCAATGACTATAGATCTAGAGATACTTATGAATTATGTGGCTCACAATTTCAAGGATTAAACATTATGGGACGAGCATCTAGGATTGTACTGCACATGATAGGACGTGTTTGGAGAGATACAAATCCATCACCATCATGCGTGTCTTAGACCTTTCCTAATCGATTGTCATCCTTATCGATTGTCACCTTACGCACATACAGGGATTAATGTCCGTTGAATAAGTGAAAATTTGCCGTCACTCACCTTCACAAAAATTCTTTTCTTGCAGTAATTGATTGGATCTTTTTTTTTGGGAAAAAATAATAGAGCACATAGAACTTAATTACATTATTTTGACAAGTTTTAGCATTTGATTACAATTTTGAAAGTCTTAGGATGCTATAAATTTTAAAACTTTTAGTGCACTTTATTTTTATAATAGTTCGATGACGACAAGACAAAGCTTGTGCCTACCTCCGTAGAGAGAGAGAGAGAGAGAGAGAGAGGTGGTTACGCTTGCGAGAAAGATGTTGGATCGATGGCGGTGCTATGGAGGCTAGATCTAGTGCAACTGATTTAGCTATGGGGGGGGGAGAGAGAGAGAGAGAGAGAGGTGGTTACGCTTGCGAGAAAGATGTTGGATCGATGGCGGTGCTATGCAGGCTAGATCTAGTGCAACTGATTTAGCTATGGGCAAAGCTGATTGAGAGTAAATATCTCTAAGAGAGGTGGTTATGCTTGCGAGAAAGATGTTGGATCAATGGCGGTGCTATGGAGGCTAGATCTAGTGCAACTGATTTAGCTATGGGCAAAGCTGATGGAGAGTAAATATCTCTAGATTAAGTTTACATGTGCATTTATTTGACATGTAAATGCATGCAACCTATCTTAGCATTGTTTAATTTTAACTTATACTATTGTAGCTAGAAAACATTAGAAAAGGACCGATTGAGGTTTATGTGTGCACTCACTTCTAGATATCTAGGGTGTCAATTTCACATTAGATCCTCATTTTTGGTGAGAAGTGCTCCAATTGGTAAATTAAGATATTTTAGAGCGGTGACGATAAATTTGAAGATGCTTATGAATTATGCAACTCACAATTTAAAGGATTAAGCATTATAGGACAGGCATGTAGGATTGTACTACACATAATAGGACATGTTTCGAGAGATACATATCCATCACCATCAAGCATGTTATACATCTTTCCTTGTTGATTGTCACCTTACGCATGTATGCAGATTAATGGCCAGTGAATAATTGAAAATCTATTGTCACTTACTTTCAGAAAAATTCTTTTCTTGCAATAATTGAATAATTGATTGGATCTTTTTTTTTTTGGGAAAAATAATAGAGCACGTAGGACTTAATTACATTATTTTAACCAGTTTTAACATTTGACTACAATTTTGAAAGTTTTGGGATTTAACTATATTTTTATGATAAATTTTAAGACTTTTAGTGCACTTTTGTTTAGAAAAATACTACTCCTCTCAGTTCAATGACGACCAGACAAAAGTTGTGCCTAGAGAGAGAGAGAGAGAGAGAGAGAGAGTTGAAGATGATCAATATTACTTATGAACGGTATCGTGATAAAGACCACGGAGTATAAGAGAACGGTGGATATGAACACTAGATGGAGGTTTATTGCTGCGGTGGACCTATCGTAAATGCCACATCAAACGCATTGGATAGAAGGTTAATGTTGTGATAGATTTGAGACTTGAGTGAAATAGTGAGTTTGTTTCACGAAAAAATAAATAATTTTAAAAATATTTTTTAAATAATTGATAGCTTATATTACTTATAAAATAAACAAACAAAAAATATTTCATTGTTTATGAAAATATTTAGACATAGATTGTTGTCGATAATAAAATTATTTTTCATTAACTAATTATTTCAAACAATGCAAGTGGTCTTTTTTAAGAAAATATTTTTCAAATTATTTCATTTTTTGTAAAATAAATAGAGCCAAAGTTAATGATTTTTTTTTTTAAAAAAAATCTTAAGGTAAAATTAGAGTTGAAGCTAAAATTTTAATTTTTTTAGGTATTTAGCCTTTTTTTCGTGTCAACTATCTTATAGGTTTGATGAAAGTTTAAAGTCCTAGGAAACTAGGAAAATAAGCTGTGTAATGACAGGGGCAACAATTTTCTTTTTGTTTGCAAGATAATGGTAATAATTAAGAATATCACCAAAAACTTTAAATTATAATGGGCGAGATATGCCTTGGGAGCGAACAGAGTGGCATCAGCGACTAGGGCGGCGGAAGCATCCTGCATTGGGACAAGAGAAGGGAAGATCGGTGAAGTGATACTGACACTGAAGACAGTTGAGGCGGAAGCGAGAGAGCTTTGACTAAAAAAACCGGGACTGGGTCAGAGAGTAGGTGGTTTTTGTTGTACTATTTGAGCCCTTGTTATTTATAAGTGGATGGATGATATAATTGGGAGATCTCTGTTAGGTTATCTTCTGAAGATTTAAAGATTATTCACACTCTTCCAAACAAATATTTCCTAAGTTCGTCGGATTTAATTATTTACCAGGATTTTGCCAATTACTAATCTTGGCTTTGTCAGTACGTTTTAGATTTACTTTCTTGATTTCAACTTCTATTTAAGATGGTCTGTGTTTGTCAAGCCTTAGATCGTTAAGTTTGCCTGATTTGGATAGCTTATTTTAAATTCTCCCTCAAATCCGTTGTCACGGCAATTATAACGGAGAGCCCAAGAAATAGTTACGAGAGGCTGGATGGAGAGTAGGTAACTCGTAAAAATGGAGAAATGGAATTCCTAGACCTCATCTCAAATGAGTCAATTCGAGCTTTGCATGCTTCAAGAGCTACAGAGAACAGACGGTGCCGATGACCAGTCGGTAGGATTTTGAAGCTCTGACTCCTCGGTTCATTACTCTCTCTCGGCGAAGCTGACAGCTCCCACATCCATGGACGGCTGCTCTCGAGGATGCCGTGTTTTCGGACTACGAGGCATCGTCTTGTTGGCTCGTACGTGGCTCTCAATGCAGAGTGCTCTCAGTGCAGATGCGTTGACGCGTTTAGCCGCTAATGCTCTTGTTTCCATGTAACGGCAAGGTTCTAGTCCCATACACATTTTGATGACCCTTCTCTTTCACGCTAATAATGCATTATTGCGACCGACAAGGACGGAACATCCTATTAAAGAACCGTGAGGGAGCTCGTGAAAGCGTGGCGATCTTTACGTGATCCGTTCCCATGCAATTATCAATGTAAATTACAAAATAGGTATCGGTTGGTATATTGAGTTTGTAGGATGATGTTAATATACTTACGTTCCATTTGTTGCGTGAATTTTTTTTTTCTTACTTTTTGACATTTGTGCATGAGTCCTCGACCCTTAGGTTCGAGTCCACCAAGACTAGGCTTTGGCTCAAGAGCCCAATGTTCATGCCTAGGTCCTCGATACTTGAACTTAAAACTTTAGGCCTGTTTGGTAACCATTCATATAGTGCATAATTCTGATTTTTTGTTCTCGAGAGTAGTTTGAAAATAGAATCGCGTTTAGTAAAATTTTTGTTCCCGGGAACAAATTTGGAGTATAATCAATAATAAAAAAAAAACTTGATTCTTGTTTTGGGAACAAAAAAAAAAGAATAAAAAAAAAGTGGAACTCTTCTTCCTTGCTCAGACATTCTCTCCCTCCTCTGTTGTCTTTCGCCACCGTCCGCTTGATCCCGACAACCGTTCGGCGAGCTTGCCGTGAAGCAAGCCCAACCACCACGCCGAGGCCGGCACAGCCTGCCGAGACTTGGCCGACGAGGGCCGGTGACGCTCCGGTGAGGTCACCAGCCCTCATTTGGCCGGTGGCCGACCACTTGAAGAAGAAGAAGAATATGAGAAAAAGGAAAAAAAGAAAAGAAAAAATTATTTAAAAATTAAAAGAAATTGATTTGGAGCAGAATCAATGAGCATGGTACCAAATGCAATTCTATTCTAAAATTAGAAATTTTGAATAGTTACCAAACGGCTTAAAATGTTTAGAAATTGTTTAGGAACAAAATAAAAAAGAATCATTTCGATCAAAATCTGTTTCCAAAAACAAAATCGTTACCAAAGGCGCCCTTAGTGCTTTTGCCTAGATTCCTTGCATCTAAGCTTAGGTCCATTGAGGCTAGGCCTAGATCTAGAAGCCCATGTTCGTTTCCCCACACTCGGGAGTGCCCCAACTCAAGGCCACTAGCCCTTTGGCTCGGGTCCATCAAGATCGAACTTGAGACCATGGTGTCCGTGCCTAGTTCCGTCAGCCACCAGTGTGCAAGTTACTAATGCTTAAAAATCGTAGTCTTTTTCAACTGACTGGAAAATATTTTTCAATTATTTTTCAGATTTCAGCTAGACATTGAAATTTATTGTCATTTTTCTGAAAAATGACTTTCTAGGAAAACATTTTCCAAAAATATAATATTTTCCATGAAACAAGTGGTGCGTTAATTGTACTCCCCCTTTTGATCTATTTGTTAAGTAACGGTCGCAAGCTGCACACTAGTTTATGAACCCGGCAGCCGTTTAGTTCACGATCAACCCTTTCTCGAATGATCTAGAACAATAGGTGCACGGTAACTTTTGACATAGGACCCACCATTCGAATTTGCCTAGATAATCAAATTCAATAGTGAGTTGGTTCGATCACAGTGTATGTGTAATTTGTTTCGATATCGCACAAAGTCATTGCAACTGAACATCGTCATTCTCCAACGACAAAGTATGAAATCAATAAGCAACTAAGAGTCGAGCAAACCATATGTAGACTGATGTTCCTCATGGAGGTATATTTGCCCCAAATAGGGGGCAAACCAAGCTCAATTTACCACGCGCATCTCGATGACCTTCCCAAGGACAAAATTGGCACTGAAGGAACGTGGAGTTGTTACTGCCCGTTCACCGAACCTTGGATCGTAAATGAGAAAAATGCGGGTCCGCCCCGGGTGTTGGATGATTTCTTCAACTGGACCCATCACGGATCCCTTCATCAATTGTCAAATGCGCTTCCAGTTCATCATTGCCACATGGGTCGATCGAATGAATGGTCATGGGCCATTCGACTACGCTGGCCCAAGGGTTGCTTTTCATATCGCCGACAGCAAGATCTTGGAACATTCGTGTGGACGCGAGCCTTTTCCGCTATCTTTGTTCCTCGGCGACGACGGCCTATCCGAACTCGTCTTGGCTAATCCCTACAATGCATGCAAAAGCTTTGCCCAAGTGCATCGGTTGAAGATGCTGTTCCCGACGTTATTTTGAGGGGACAATGTTCTGATTTAAACCTGAATTACCGAATTTAAATCAAAGACTTGACCGATGAGTTAATCGATTGAGTAGTGCCACTCGCTTTATCTTCTTCTAAGCTGTTGAACTTCGGTCGCATATACTTATCGAAGGGAAAAAAACAAAAGAAAAGAACTTCAATGAGTAAATCACTTGATCCATAATGGCAATAGAGACTAATAACTGGGACAAAAAATAATTTTTAGTCTTGATATAGCCTTCTTCTTGAGTTATCAAATTATGCTGATGTTAGACATGAAAAAATTTGCAAAAATGATTAGAAGTAGCTCTGTGTTACAAATTCAATGAAAATAATTAGCACATGGTATCAGCACATCTTGAATCAAGTGAGATTGATCAGTGAGGTGCTTCACCCCATGTCCATTAATCTCTTCTAATTCCATTTGTTTTGATGTAAGGCGCTGATGGTAAAGATATAAGATGGAAAACCAAATTTAAAAAAAGAAGAAAAATCTAACGATGGTATATTACAGGAAAATTGTCCAAAAAGTCCTAAACCTATTGCACTTTTGCCAATTGAGTTCTAAACCTTTTCACTTCTTGCCGATTCAGTCTATTCGGTCAATTTTGGCCGGAAAATGCTGACGTTGACGTCGGTGGTGCTACGTAGGACTGCCGGCGCTAACGTGGACAATTTTTAATAATATTTTAATATTTATATTTTTTGATTTTATTTTGATTTTTATTATTTTTTCTGTTTTTTCCCCTTTTTTTTTTTCCTTGGCCTTTTCCGGTGGCCGGCCACTGGCCATAGGCGATGGCCACCCATCGGCCACAGACGACCGGCTGGCCTTGCTCGCCATAAGCGAGGCCCGGCCCGGGTGAGGAGGAGCATCGATGAGGGGAGCCCTCACCTAGGCGCAGCCCGGCAAGGGTCGCTTGGGCGAGGTCAACCCTCCCCCATGCCGGGGTGACCTCGGCTGGGTGTTGGTCGGGCAACGATGATCCCAGGTGAGGCCGCCCGGCCTCGGTGAGGGCCAGCCTCGCCCGATCTTGCGAGGGGAGCCCTTGCTTGGGCGAGCATTGGCCTCGCCCAAACTAGATCTAGCGAGGCCGACCGTTGCCCCGGGTCGGGCGGGCGTCGGCCTATGGCCGGTGGCCGATCGTCGCTCGCTCGGCCAGGGGCGAGGCCGACACTCGCTGGGCGAGGGCGAGCCCGGCAAGGGCTCCCCTCGCTAGATCGGGTGAGGTCGGCCCTCGCCGGGGCTAGGGCGGCCTCGCCCGGTGAGGCCGCCTTGGCTGGGGAGGGTCGGCCTCACCTAGGTGATCCTTGCCGGGCCGTGCTTGGGCAAGGGCTCCCCTTGCTAGATCGGGCTAGGGCGGCCTCACCTAGCGAGGCCGCCTTGGCTTGGGGGAGGGTCGCCTCACCTAGGCGACCCTTGCCGGCTGCGCTGGGCAAGGGCTCCCCTTGCCGGTGCTCCTCCTCGCTCGGTCGGGCCTCGCCTATGGCGGGTGAGGCCGGCCGGGCCGGCTATGGCCGATGACCGGTCGTCGCTTGCGGCTGGTCACCAGCCACCGGAAAAGGCCAAGGAAAAAGCCAAAAGAAAAAGAAAAAAAGGAAAAAAACAGAAATAATAATTAAAAAATTCAAAAAATTTAAAAATATTATTAAAAATTGTCCACGTCGGCGTCGGCGGTCCTACATGGTGCCGCCGGTATCCACGTCAGCATTTTCCGATCAAAATTGGCTGGATGGACTGAATCGGTAAAAAGTGAAAAGGTTTAGGATTCAATTGGCAAAGTTAAAAGGTTTATGACTGAATTGGCAAAAGCACAATAGGTTTAGGACTTTTTGGATAATTTTCCTGGTATATTACAGTTTGGGACATGGAGTCATGTTATGTTTTGGAAGGAGATGGGTAATAGTAAGTACTTCACATGACAAACTTTTTCACATGCACACCACAATAATTACAAATGCTAGATCAAAGTCACACAAACACTTGACATTTACTAACCATAATAACACACACGCACACTCACGCGATCATAGTCGTGTATATTGGATAGCAGATACCATATTAGATAATACTTTCAAGCAAATGATGACTTGCGATGGAGCTCTCGGCCAATTTTTCTCAGCCTCTAGGTCCAATCTATATTATTCAATTTGATCCACACTTCATTTTCTTTCCATTACTAATTAGCCCTAGTCCAGACCGCATAATCCCCATAGATCTAGTGGCAGGCCTCGATTCGACCAGGGCCCGACCCGAACGCAAGAAATGCCTCGTGATTTGGATTCCCAGCCGACGTGTCCATGTGACAGACTGCGACGCCGTTGTTGATCTTGGACTTGCACACGAGATCCAGTATACCCACCTCGTGAACGTGGGGTGTTGGAACCGCATGACAGTTATAAATCATGCAAGGAAATAGACTATCGTGACATGCCACTGGCGCACTCAATTTACTCCCACCTATCCTTTTTACTCGTCCAATCAAGATATCACGCTTCGACCCTTCGTCGCTCTTCGTGGCATGAAGCTTGATGTTGTGGCCTAATATCAAGGTGGCAAAGTCTGTCATGTCCTCAACAGAACAAACACATCGCTTGGTCTCACCTTGTGTCGGTGCTTTCTCGCACCGGCCAAGTGTGCGTACCATGATCTTCTCCATAGTTGAATCGTCCCAAGCATGGAAGATTTGCTTCAGCTCGGCGATCTTCGAGGTCGAGAACGGTAATCCAGAGGAAATACCGCGTGGCAAAAATGACCTTTCGGGAGTTTTGGAACGAAGATCTGGCATCCGGATCACATTCCCACTTCTCAGCGTTGACTGCCGATAGTATTTCCCTGGCTCCAGGCCTTTGTTCACGTTCATGCCACCGGCCAGTGTTGTGGCACCATTAATGAAATCATAGAAAACACGACCGTCCTTGCCAACTTGATGGGATGATAAGTCCGGGAAGCAAAGCAGTTGTGCTGCCTTGCAGAAAGATGGAAGGTGGTCGGAGATAGCATCTTTAGCAACGAGCCGGGCTAAAAGGGCCGTTTATGCAGTAGTTAAGGGTGAAACTTTGAAAAAAAAAAAAAAAAAGGGTGAAACTTTGATATAAACTGTGGTGGTATGGCGAGGTTGTTGGTGATTTGTTCGTTCCAGTAAATGGACAAGGTATTCATTGGGAGGGATTGAGTTGGCATCGCTAAATAGGGAGTCGGCGTTGGTAGTGGTTCCAGCCGTGGTGGAAACAAGCTATAGTGGGATGCAAGAGAAAATCGGTGAGTGACTAGAAAATTAACATTGCGCAACCGAGCTAGGATGTTTTTGTAAGACTAATTTTGAATAAAATCTGATGATCTCGATCTATTATTCTCAAACAAATACATGCATAATTCAGAATCGATTTGCGGAAACGTAAAGATCGACATACCTCAAGCCATTGATGAAAATTTGCAAATGCGGAAAATCCTAAAACCTGGACGGATCCACGAAACACAATTGATCTGCAGATATGAAATCACCAGATTTGTACATCTTGTTCCACTAGTTAATACCTCTCAAACGTGATGGCGTGTTTTCTGTAATGATAGAGTTTGAATTAGATGACTTAACGTTTTTATTCCATTTCTTACGTTATCGACATCTTCCATCAAGACCGTTATGGTAACATATTAACGAACAAATATCACATAATAAACGTGGGTAATAAATTGGGCAATAAATCGGAATTAATTGAAAAAACAATATTAGGATTGCATTTCAAATAATAGAATATATTACAACAGTTTCACCTAGTTTAAAAATGTTGTAACCCTAAAGTGCAATTTATAACTCAGTTCAAGACAACAATGTTGGCTGTCGAAGCGGCATCCCGAGATCAACATAGCTAGAAACTTGAACATATTGGAGGAGAAGAAAATGATTTGCATACTTGATTTGGAATCCATTGTTCTTTATGCATAATGACGACTATTCAACGCTTAGGTTCTTCTCCTCTATGGCCCTCGAATCCTAGCATGATGAGACCGCCTTTCATGACTTCCTTGTGTGAGGTGCAAGAATGTTCATGGAACAATGAGGGTTAGAGAAGGGACCTTAGCTAGGGGTGAGCGGTTCCAGGTTCAGTTCGGTTCCGTGCGGAACCCGGAACCTACTCTCGAGTACAGGTTCCTCAATTTTGGAACACCAGAACCTACCCGTCGAACAAAGAACCTGGAACCTATATCATTACGGGTTCAGGGTCGGTTCCAGGTTCCAACAGGTTTTTTTTTTTTTTTTTTTTTTTTTTTTTTTTCATTTTATGATTTGAAAAGCTCTTTTCAAACAATTGAAAGTTAGGCTCACAAAGTAGTAATAATCTCAGCCTCCTCATTAAATATATGCAGCTAAAGAGTATAAACGAAAGAAAAAGGAAATCAAGATAATGTTCCCTAGTATTACCCTCAAACTACTTCCCTAACGCATGTCGCCTGAGGGCTCTAAGGGTTCCACCATTCCCCTGGGAGAAGCTGATATCCCGAGATTGAGATCAAGACCATGGTCACCATCTGCATCAATTGCATCAGAATACTTCATCAACCTTGTAGAGAAACCTGATGTATTTCTTTTCATAAAAATGAAATAGTTTCATAGTTTGCCAAAGGCTTCTTATTTACAACAAAGAATGTGATTACAGATGCTATTTCCATTGTTGGCTCTTGCAATCATCTCTCCGTCGTACCTACTAGGTTCAAAGTTGGTCACAACCTCTCTTCCGTTACATTTGATAGCTGCCTTGTCATACGCCCTGATTTCAAATAAGCAAAAGCTATAAGTGAGGGATCCAGCATATTAAGGCTAAGTACTCATAAAATTGAATTCTCTATGCGATCACAGGTTGCTCATAACACCTTGCTTCCTCTACTTCACTATCAAATAGGCTTGAGGTATATATACCTGCACAAATGCATTGCAAGATACTTAGATACAATTCTCCAAAGTTCGCTTTCCAGAACATTTAGTGCTAACTGGCTTGTATATAAACATAAAAGCTTGCCTCAGTTCACGGGCAGAAAATCTTTATAAAGGGGAACATGTTTTAAAGGGAAAAGGCTTTTAGTTTTTTACTTTTTGCCAAGGAATTGAGCCATTCTAGCTTCCCAACGCCCGCACTTGTGTAGTGTCACCCCTCGATATTTCAAACTTCCCCTAGAAAAGCCAGTGCTCTGTCAACGAAGTATGTGTACAAATTCTTCCTTTGAAAGATTCTTCATTTGCCAATCTCAACCAAGAAAGAGTCTAAGCCAATCCAGAATGCAAACCAACATGGTGCAATGGCGGAAGTTTAAATCATGCAAAACATCTTACCTGTTTAAAATCATCCTCATAATCACTCAAATTGAAATTTATGTTTGCATCAAGCCCTCTGAATTTTATTGCAGCTTGATCATAGGCTGAGTCCACAAAAACCCAATTATGTTATCTTCTAGATGAATGGAACCTTCTAAAGCTACAAAGCTTAATGAGACATGGCGATGTCTTACCTAGCTGCAGCATCCTGAGAAAAGACTATGCATACCCAAATACACTTGTTTTCCACAGTCCATGTATCAAAAATAAGAGAATAAATCCATAGCCAATAAGTCAAGGGCGGGCACGCGGTGACGACGGCACGATGGTGACGAAGATACGAGTCTCACGGCACCAATGGTGGCATGGACAGTGCGGCGAAGATGGCGGCGGTCGTGGCTCAACCCACGGCCAAAGGGGGAAGAGCTCGGTTCTGGCGGAGGCGGTGGCGGTTCAAAGCAACGACGGCCCGGACGGACGAGCAAGCAGTGGCAAGAGGTGGTGATGGTGGCTTGGGGACGGCGGCGGTGGCTCACGGCAGTGAGGGGTGGTGTGACAACTCGTCGGGCTCAACGGCGAGACGGCTTGTCGGACGAGGGTGGGTGGTGGTGGTTTGGTGGCCAAGAGGTGGTGGTGAGTAGGGCGTGGGGCGGCGGTGAGGTGGTGGGTGAAGCAGCAGCCGGCAAGAAGAAGAAGAAGAAGAAGAAGAAGAAGAAGGAGGAGGTGGGGGGTTTCGGCCAAGAGAGAGGGGGAAAGAGAGAAGAGAAAGAGAGAGAGAGAGAAGAAAAGAAAAAAAAAAAGTTGGGGGCGGAGGCGACGTGAGGAGAAAAAAAGGGGAGAAAAGAAAGAGAGGGAGAGAGAAAAAGAGGGGGAAAGGAAATCACGTGGGGGAAGTGCTAGGGTTTTTTTTTTTTTTTTTTTTTTTTAAATCTTGACCAGTTCCGGTTCCTATAGGAACCGGAACCAGAACCGGGAACGCCGGTTCCCAAAAAAAGGGTACCGGGAACAGAACCTGTCTTTGTAGAACCGGGAACCGAACTGGACCCTCCAGTCGGTTCTCCGGTTCGAGTTCTACACAGGAACCGTGCTCACCCCTAACCTTAGCGTTATTTATAGAGTTTTTAGCTAGGTCCTCTCATCACAGGCCGGGCCCAACTCAGCCCACACAAGCTAGGCTCATATTCAACTATTAAGAAAATCTTACGTCTTATCTTATTAGACCAACCTCCTTAAACTGTAAATTACAATCTCAATTAATGTAGTCCACATCAAGAAAACTTTTACATTCTCCCACTTGGGTTATATTAATTGAGGTTGTACGGAATATGCGCACCTTTATGTTGGTCTAGTGACTATTCTTAATAGTCAATCATATTCTATAAAGTCTCAAACACCGGATCATAGTGGTAATTGCATGTACTTACACAGAGCCTTCCATGGTCATGGGTGCTTTTAACTTTACTTATATGGATTCAATATAGTCGTGTGACAAATGAATAATACTTCATAAAAAGTAATACCTTATGTGTCATCCCCTTTATCGGTCATTATTCTCTTGTCTTAAGTGTCATAGAAAACCGGATATGTCATAAGAGAATATTTTTATGGTTTTAATGAACTCACATATGTCTTATCTTTATGGTTAACATATTTTTATGTGTAATCAAGGCATGTACTCAACGCCGATAAACAAATGCTCTAACCTTTCACTCAAGGCTTACACGATACCTTCAATTTCTATTACATGTAATCAACTCAATATAGTGACAACACATTTATGAATACTTTATTGAATGGGTAATATATAAGTTTTATTAGAGCAAAAATCAAAAGAGCTCCTACTAAACAGTAGCATCCAATGATACTTCTCAGTCCATGTTCATGATATGTTGTTCAAGTACACGAGGGCGAAAATCTTTAGTTAGTGGGTCTACAACTACATTATCTATGGAAACATGCTCTACTGTAGTGTCACTATTTTGTGTTGTTTCTTTATGGTCAAAAAGTCGACCGCCATATATCTAAACCCCTTGAGACCTTTATTGTTGTTGATAAATGACATTGAAAAGTTATTGTCTCGATATAACTGTATGGGTCTATTCACAAGATCAAATATGGTCAACTTTTTGAGGTTCCAAAATCAAATATCTTAAGTTACAGCTGTAGAGCATGCTACAAACTCCGTTTACATAGTAGAGAAAGATATAGATTTTTGCTTATCATTTTGTCATAATACCGCACCTTCTGCTAATATAAAAAATATATTATGTTGTCGACTTCTTGTCATCCTGACAGTTATTAAAGTCTGCATTTGAATACTCTACTAGCTCTAGATTCTGAACATGTTTGTCAGCATATAGTTTTCTTGTCCTTTTAAGTATCTCAAAACATTATTGGCAGCAATCCAATGATCATTGTCGCGACCCGATCTCGCCGCCCTCATATGTCCAAGGTGGGAAAAGGTGGGGTTTAGGGGTACTTGATCACGAGAGTTCCCTCACGAGATCGCGAGCTCTCCCAAGCTCGTACCCCGCGTGACAACGGGTTTATTTATGCAATCTAGTTGTTTATAACAACCTAAAAAATAGACAAGAGTCGCCACTAGCCTCATTTTGGGGGTTGGCTAGAAACCCAATCGAGGGTCGGGAGTGTTCCCTCGATTTCTACGTAACCGGATATCTAGGTTCGGGGATTTGGGTTACGCTAATATTGCTATTAGCACTCTTTCGGTACCTAAATAGTATGTTGTGTTTTTCCTAACTTCTCAATACATTTCTTTTTATATTTTCAGGATCGTCAATTCTATACTAAATGATCATGCATGGTGGATTACTTTCATTCTATTCTATTCTATTCTATTCCTAATAAATGAAAGGAAAACAATCAATGAAAATGAAATTGCAGAACATGAAGTAAACAATCAAGAAAAGCAGTTAAACCTAATCATGCAATTCTAAAAATATAAAAAAGAAAACAATTGGGAAAGAAAGGAAACCCGCAACTCGTCGGGTTTTATACAATGTATGGAACTCGAGACATATGTCGGGAAAACAAATAGTACATGACAATGGTCGGAATGGATATCGACCTCCACCATCTTCACACTTTATCCATGTTCAGGATCCTATTTTAAACATAATCTAAGAAATCCGGATGACTAGATGCATACAAATGAAAAAAACAATCATCACGTATCAAAATAATCAAAAGTAAGACATCTCTTGTGCTCACAAATGGTGACTAAAGTCATGAAGTCCCTAAATCAAATTCTAGGTGATATCCTAAGGTTTAACATTATTATGGGTCGCACCTAAATCATTCATCTAACGATCACATGCGAAGCGTATAACATGACAAGCATTCAAGCCATATGACCTTGGTTCTTAATCAATCCAAACCAATGAGTGAACCAACTAAGGATCACTTATTCAAACACATGCACCATTGAATTCGCTCAACACACGTATTCAAGGGGAATGAAGCAATCAATATGTAACCCACATGATAACTAAAACCGTTTTAAAGACAATCGACAAAGGACATCATTTTAAAAGATTTGATGAAAAGGGAGATATCAGTTCATCAAGTCATGGAATGTATCTAGTCATCAAGGTAAGCTTAGGTGCATCATGGGCACAACTGATCAAGCTTCAAAGACGTTCTAAACATGTTTCAAACATCAGATAGCATTGATGTCAAGCCAAAAGCATGATTCAGAAATTTGGAAATACAACTTGAAAACTTGGAAATTTTATGCATCGCGAACCAGATCATTTAGTAGGTGACACAATTGGGATGTAAGAACACAACGTTTCATAGGCACTGAAGCATAAGAGAACAGAAACTTTTAAAAGCAAAGGGAAACAATACATGGCAGCAAAATCTTGCGAACAGATAAAATCCTACCCAGGTTATATGGTAGCAAAGGAAATTTGCTTCTTTGTGCTGCAAAAAGTTTTGCTATCTAACATCAGTTAACACAGCAAATGCACACATGAACAGCAAACATCAAATGCACGATTGAACAAGTCCACATACCAGGGCATATGAACAGCAAGCATGCACATAATAGACATAATCTGTAACATAACACATTGGTACGAACACAACAATTTTCCAGAATTACTCCCTAACTTTTAAAGAAGATTTCATGTGGCTAATGATATCGGATCAGGGTGTGTTATAGCTCGTTGGAAAGCTAGTCGAACCATCTTCAACTCTCATGAAGGCATCAAACACAGAAAACCACAGCAACCAGCTCATATCAGGTCATTTGTACAAAAGGTCATCCAAAACAGAGAACCAATCAGAACAACAAAATTTCAAACAAAGTCAGGGATATTCTAGACATATTTGACCTGGGTAAATGATCTTCAATTATCACAAAATTTTTATTTGGTATAAATTGGAACCTAATGAACAACTTTCATTCAGGCATTAACTTTAGAATCTAATCACAAAAAATCATGTGAAAATGACAAACAACACAGGTCATTAGAGTAGAGCATGAAAATAGAACACTTAATCATTTACAAATTGTAGCTCCGTTTGTAACAATTGTCGAAGCTAGTAAATGATGACCAAATTCAAAAGCTCATGGCATCCATTACAAAATATCAAGATAGAAGCAAGCCTCGAGCATAGTACAAAAGGACAGCAAGCCTCGAGCACAATAAAGACTATGAACGTGCGTTTAGCTTAGGCATTTCATCGAACGCTAAATAGGCACAAGAAAAACACGGAGCACCGAGACTGAGCTTGAGTAGAGATTCAAAAACAATAAACACCCAAGACCTCGCAATCGCAGCATGCATATAGACAAGGCCAAAACTCGCATGAGCCAGACAACATCATCAAGAAAACTCTCCTTTTTAATCACAAGGCTGCAGTACCTATCAGCAATGAAAGGGCTGAAGCTTACCTTGAATGAATAGGCGAAGGATCAGAAGCCGTCGCTGTCACCGTTGCCGTTGACGACGCTGTTTGAGCCCTAAACATCTAGCAAACGACAAAGCCGAGAGAGAAACGGTTAAACGTCCTATCGTCACCGTTGTTGCCATCACCACCGATGTCGTCGATCGGTCTCGGAGCTCAATCCTTGGAGCTAAACCGGAACCCCAGATCTAGAGAGAGAATGAACGATCGAGAGAGAGTCCGATCCGGCGAGCTCCCGCACCTCCGATCGCGCCAATAAAGGAAAACCCTAATTGATCGAGCTCCAACCTAGAGAAAGCATTGATCTCTGACCGCCGATGTCACCGCCTTCGGATCCCTACCCTCAGAACCGAACTAATATCTCCGACAACTTGGTGCGATTTCGAGTCTCGCACCACGAGTTCCTCGATCAACAGTTGTTCCATCTTCTAGAGTTGATCGGGAGAGAGAGAGTCTCCGATCGTGAGGATGCCGGATCCGGCGTGCTACTTCTCAAGAGGAGCACCGTGAGACTTGGAGGCAATTGTCGAGGGAGGGAGCGGAGCCATGGCCGGCGCCGAAGGGTTCTTCGTCGGCCTCCGAGATGGGGAAGAAATTGAGAGAGAGAGAGGAGGTTGTTACGGCGAAAGAGAGGGAGTGTGCGAGTCCGTTCGGTCGTTTAGCCGAGACAGCGGGAACTAGGGAGAGAGAGAGAGCGTCTGGGAGAGCGGGAAAGAGAGAATCCATTCTGAAAATGGCCCCCCTTTCCTTTGCTTCACGAGCGCCCCTTTTTTCATTTTTTTTCTTTTCCTTTTTTTTTTGTTTTCTTCTCTTTTTTTTTCATTCATTCATTTTTTTGTCTTTTTTTTTTTTGCTTTTTATTTCCTTTTCCTTTTCTTCTTCTTTTTTTTTAATATGCAAACTAAATGGACGTTTAAAAATGTCGATAAAATTTCGAGTGTCAACAATCATGTCCTAGACTTGATTGATATCTACCTAGACGTCTTGCCACAAAAGCAATATCTAGCCTAGTGCAAACTTGAGCATACATGACACTTCTAAGTGCACTAGCATAAAGTATATCATTCATTTAGATTTTTTTCGAAATTTGAATGAGGATACTACAGTAAACTCAATCTATTAGTCCGAACAACAGGAGCAACTCTCTACTTGTTGAATATTTTCAAAATACAATTAAGATATGCAATCTGAGATAAATTTAACATACGACGAGAACGATTTCTATAGATTTCAATGCCAAGGACAAAAAATACATGATCAAGGTCTTTCAAGTCAAAATTCCTTGATAATATCCATTTTGTCTTATGAAGTAATCCCATATCACTACTTGTAAGCAAGATATCATTTATATAGAGTGCGAGAAAACTCAATTTTCTCCTATTGACCTTGCAATATATTCACCGATCCACTTTATTCTCAACAAAACTGAATGATGTGACAACACTATGAAGCTTGAAGCATTATTGTCTACAAACTTGCTTAGGCCATTAGTAAGGTAATTTAGTTTACACACAAGCTTACCTAAATCATCTGCTATGAAACCTTTAGGTTAAAATATATAGATTTCTTTATCAAAGTATCCATTGAAAAAAACAGTTTTAATCATCATCTAGCATAATTCCATATAAAAAATGAGCTACTAATCTCATGCTCACTCCGAAATAATCTTTAGAAAAGACTAGGTTTCTCTTTGAGTGGGATCTTTTATTCCTAATATGAGTTTAAATTTCTCAATATTTCATTTGTAGTCTCTTTTAGTCTTGTACACCCAGCGGCTGGGCTTGCGACCATCAAGCAATTCGATAGGCTTCCAAACACTATCATGTTTCATAGATTGCATCTCGTCTTTCATCGCATCTAACCACATATTTGACTGAGGACAAGAAACAACATTCATATAAGTTACTAGATTGACCGCGCAGTAGATATTGTAATTATGCTCTCATAAATAGAATTTATAGTCTAGTGATATAATTGAATGATTTTCCTTAGTAGATCTCCTAAGTGGAGCTACTACAACCACTTCATCCTGCACGCGAGAGGCTTGACAAACTTTATCAGGAATTGTATTAATAATAGTATCCTGAACCTCAACATGCGCAGTTTGTGGTCTAAAAGACTCAATAATTATTTGTAAAGGTAAAGATAAAGACATAGTGGTTCCTACTGTACTATTATCTTTAATAGTCTAAGAGCAACTATTCTCTACAGCTATGTCGAATTCCAGAAACTCCGCTGCTTGTGATTCTACAATTCTTGTATCTCCATTGGGATCATAAAACCGATATCCCTTCAAATGACCTAGGTAAGATACGAAATAACACCAAATGGTTCTGTAGTCTAACTTACTTAATGTTAGATTATATAACCTCACTTCTGTAGGACACTCTAAACCTTAAGATGATTCGAATCAAGCTTACGTCCGGTCCACAACTCAAAAAGAGTTAATGTAACATATTTGATAGAAATATGATTTAATACATAATGAGCTATTTCATTCAACAGAAAACCTGATAAATTAGTCCTAGTAATCATCTCACCATCATGTCCTAGCAAGGTACAGTTTAAGAATTTGAGACATGGTGCTGCGTTATGCTTTAGAAAGAGATGAATATTAGCAAAGAAACTTTTTCACATTCACACCACAATAATTACATATATTAGATCAAAGTTATTCAAACACTCGACATTTACTAACCACAACGACATTTACATATATACACCACTACTAAGGTCGTGGATATGAGATAGCAAATACCATATTAGACAATACTTTTAAGCGAACGATGGCGTAGGATGGAGCTAGCGGCTAATTTCTCTCAGTCTCTAGGTCCAATCTATATTATTCAATTTGATCCACGCTTCATTTTTTTCCATTACTAATTGGTCCTCGTCCAAACACCATAATCCCCAAAGACCCAGTGGCAGGCCTCGATTTGACCAGGGCTCGACCCGAGCGCAAGGAACGCCTCGTGATTTGGACTCCAAATCGACGTATCCATATGACAGAGGGCGATGCCATGGTTGATCTTGGCCTTCGACATGGGATCTAGTATATCCGCTTCGTAAATTCGGAGTGTCGGAAACGTGTGGCAGTAATAGACCATGTAAGGAAATATAGTCTCGTGGCATGCCACGGGCGCACTCGATTTACTCCCTTCCAACCTTTTCACTCGTCCAATCAAGATCTCACGCTTCGACCCTTCGACGCTTTCCGTGGAGTGAAGCTGGATGTCGTGGCCTAGTATTGAGGTGGCGAAGTCGATCATGCCCTCGACAGAGCTTACACATCGCTTGGTCTCACCTTGGATTGGCGCTTGCTCGCACTGGCTGAGTGTGCGCACCATGATTTTCTCCATATTGGAATCGTCCCCAGCATGGAAGATTTGCTTCAGCTCGGTGAGCTTCGAGGTGGAGAACGGTAATCCGGAGGAAATGCTGCGAGGCAAAAACGACCTTTTGGGAGCTTTGACACGAAGATCCGGCATCCGGATCATATTCCCACTCCTCAGCATCGATTCCCGGAAGTATTTGCCAGGTTCCAAGCCCCTGTTCACGTTCATGCCACCTGCCCGTGTCGTGGCACTATTATCGACACCGTAGCTAACTGGATAGTGTGGGGAGGCTGGGAAGCAGAGCAGTTGTGCTGCCCTGCAGAAAGATGAGAGGCGATCGGAGATGGCACCATTAGCCACGAGCTGGGCAAAAAGGGTTGTTTCTGCAGCAGTTAAGGGTGAAACTTTGGATGTGAGCAGTGGTGGTATGGCAGGGTTGCTAGTGATTTGTTCAGTCCAGTAACGGACAAGGTATTCTTTGGGAGGGATTGAGTTGGCTTCGCCGGCAAGGGAGTTGGCGTTGGTGGAAACAACCTATAGCGGGACGAAAGAGAAAATCAGTGAGTAAATAGAAAGTTAGCACGATGCGACCAACTTAGGATAGTTCACCCAGTTTAAAAGATATCGAACCCTAAAATTCAATTTACAACTCTGTCATAAGACGAACAAGGCTACATCACAATCGCAGTACGATGCCAAACAGACTTAGTCAAATATTTATGCAGCATATAAATGGGATATGGATGAAACTGCAATGAACGTGCAAATGGTCGTAAGCAAAGTAGCAAGAAGTTATGCCTGCGAGATAACAGGAATGAAGTCAACTTTTGAGAATAGAATAGATAGCATAATAAATATTCCTAACAAATCCTCAATTTATGTCCACAATCTAAATGATAATAGTCATTTTTTTATTTGTCAATACATCATATTTGGCTTAGCATAACTATGTTATAAAAACAAGCGAACACACAAACCTCCTATACATTCTGGCATTATATATGTCTTTCAAGGATTCGTGTTTCACATGTCTCTTTTAACATGTATAGGAACATAAACAAGATCAACGAACTATGAGTGTTAATGCATGCGAAGTTTGAAAATAGATGAGCAGTGATTATGGTGTGTGGAAGGGTATGGGAGAGAGCTTGAGAAAACTAACATGGAGTGACAACAGCAGGACGAGGAAGAGGGAGAAGAGAGACATTTTCATAAAACTGATCTCGCTCATTTCTTTAGAGAGAGGGAATGCTGATGTTGTTAGAGGGTTCGCTTGATTAAGCAGGAAATTTATAGGACTGATGGTAGAGAGAGAGAGAGAGAGAGAGAGAGAGAGAGAGAGAGAGAGAGAGAGAGAGAGGAAGATTCCCTAGGACAAATGGATGAAGCGAAAGAAACAAAAGTTGTAGTTTTAGTTCAATCTGCAGTTAATTAGAGTTTCACATCAAATGTTCTCTACCAAGCGAAAGAAATAAAACTTAATAATTATTCTGGTTCAACTTGCAATTAATCAGTATCATATTCCATTTGATTCTCGGACAAATCTATAACACCAATCGAGTAATTATTGTTGATACACAGGCTTGTACTTGCACAAATGGGGTGATTTGAACCTAAGGCTTGAGTGACGTATATCATTGCAATCCCTTGACTCTATTTGTTATAAAAAAAAAAAAGGGTCACGATTTCCTCTTGCTCAGTCTTATGATTGGTTAGTTACATATACGGATATCGCCCTTATTGAAATTTAATTGAGTACACATGTGAATGATGTCCATAAGCTATGACCTACTGATCAAAAGCATGATATAAAGGAAAATATAAAATATAAAAAATAAGTTGGTGTCTAGGGACTCCTAAGCTCAAAAAATAAGTTGGTCTATGGGGAACTCCTAAGTTCTAAATAATAAAGAGCGAGGCATTAGATTTTTGTTGGACTCTAGTCATTATATCATCACTTGGAATCTGTAAGGCGTTTGAGCATAAACTAAAGGAAGGTGATGGGAAAGCCCGCCTAATTGGTGAAAGGATGGAATAAAATGGGGAAAAAACAAAAGAAAAACAAAAACACTGAGAATTAGCTAAAGACAATAACTACTTAGGTAGTAAGTTATATCAAATTACTTGAAAAGGACTTGATTAAAGAAAAGCATCCATATATGCCTCATATAGGACATGTCTTAGATTATGAAAAACAAATGGAATAATGCAATATGCCTATATCGTAAAGGACAACTCTTCCCTAATAATGTGATTAAGCAAGAAAAGAGCACCCATCTATATCTCAGATTGGACCTGCCCTAGTTAACTAATCAAATTGTGCGGTAATCTGATAAATGTTCAAGATGGGAAACTGTGATTTCAAGTGCAGATGAGATTCTCCCTGCTGCCTCCATGTCTGTGCATGCTCTCCAATAGATAAATTGTGTCATTGGCTAACTAATCATGAAATAGGGTTAAAGTAATTGTGATAAGATGCTATTATGAGTAACCTAATTATAATCACTTCTACAAGAGATAAATAAAAATCTCCAGGAAGTGTGCTTACTTTACAGGGATTAGGAAAGGAAAGGACTAATTGGTTCATTTGCAAAATGAAACTACATTAGAGAATATGCATAACCCATATTTTCTATCATATGATGTTTTGGTGGAAATAATTAACCATATGATAGGATGTATCTCTCTATGTGATTCTTGGTTCCCATGAAGAACCCTAAGCCGATTTATCTAGAGTCCACAATCTCACTAGTACTCTCCATATGCAAATAGCATATCCACCCGATTCACTGTGACTTCTCAATCAAAGCCTAAGAACTTTTATCCAAACGAATTAGATTATCTTTGTAACTTGACCCAGTGAACTGGATAAAATGGGAAACAATTTGCCTATTGCAAATCTACAGATTGGTAAGTCAGAAATTGGAGTTCATTTGTTTGAATTCCAATAACCGTGCACAAGCCGCTCTAGTCAGAACCACCTGCGCAGACCACTTGGACTATTCATGACGCTTGCAGGGTTTTCTATAGGCTTCCAGGTAACCAAGCCTCTGCTTTCATGCCGTCAGCTCGTAAATATAGCAACTTGGTCCCCATGCGATCTCGATGATCTCTCTTGCATCCCAACGACAGTATACATCTAAAGACCCTGTATTTATCGATGCACAGTCCATAAAGTTTGGGATCGCATGGACAAAGGCGGGTCCACCCCGGATGTGTATGATATCTTTAACTGGACTGGACATATTCTCTGTTGACCCCTCTTCGCCGATGTCAATTTTGCTACTACTATTCATCCAGGACACATGGGTCGATCACTGCCGAGCCAGATAAATGCTTATCCAAGAAACGAGGACATCGTGAGTGCCATTCACAAGCGATGCAGGCCCAAGGGCTGCTCTAATCTTAGCCCACAACAATGTCTTCGTAGTAAGGTGATGCTAGAAAGATCCCGTCCGTTTCCGCGGCAATTTCAAATAATTATAGGCCGTTCATTATTCCATACGTAATAATTTTTTTGGAGAAAATCGGTAAAAGGTAAAAGTATAGCTATAAACATAGAGATTTCTCAATCATATGATCGGACCGATCGAAGGGCTCCAATCTGCTCCATTCGTCAATTGACGAATTTGACGGTAGTGAGGGCTTATTAGGCTAGGACAAAGGTGGGGGTGTCCCTATCGCAAATGTGTGTCCACCCCTATTAGTTTCGTAAAATTTTTGTCGGACATTATAATACAAACTATCAAGTCGAGACTCTTAACCACCAGTTTTGCAATTTGCACTTAATTAAAGTTTCATATCAAATGTTCTTTGCCAAGTGGAAGAAATAAAACTTAATTAGTTTTTTTTTTAATATAACTTGCAATTAATAAGTATCATATTGAATCTCATCTGCCTTCTTTTGTTATAAAAAAAGGTCATGATTTCCTCCTGCTCAATCTTCTTATGGGTAAGTTACATTTATGGATATCACCCACAAGAAACACATATGTTTCAAATTTTGAAGGGAAAGTGTAAATAAAAGTTAACCACCCGCGGTGGTGGCGTAGGTGGTTGAGCAAGGGACCTCCACGCTAAGGGCCTGCGTTTGATCCACGGCGTCGCCGTTGCTTCAGTGCTAGCCGTGACTTACCCGGGGCACGTGGGTGGTGGTTTTCCACATGTCTCCCCAGGGTTTACTCTCCCCGCGAAGCGGCGTTCGGAGGTTCCCTGGGTCACCAAAAAAAAAAAAAAAAGTTAGATTTGGATAGAATTTCCTCCTAAAAGATTCTGTCGATTGGAGATACACTTGCCATCAGTCTTGCGTTTGAGCACAAAAGAAAGTAGGGTGATGGGAAAAAAGCCCATGAGATTGATGAAAGGCCGGAAGAGTATAAGAACAAACAATTCGGAATTAGTTACAAACAAAAACTATTTAGGTAGTAAGTCACGTTAATCTAACTGATAAAAATGCGATTAAAGAAAAGCAGTTATCTATGCTTCGGACATGGTAAGTCTTGGTAATGCAAAACAAATGGCTTAATGCAAAATGCCAATTTCGCAAAAGGACAAGTCTTTTGTATTAGCGATTAAACAACAAAAGGGCATCCATCTGTATCTCATATTGGACAGCTATCGGTTAATTAATCAAGTTGTACAATGATCTGATAAATTTTTAAATGTGAAACTTTGATTTTCCATATGTGTGCATGTACTCTAGTAGAGACACTGTAATTGGCTAGCTAATCCTGAATTAGGGTTAAAGTCATTGGACGCCATTATGAGTAAACCTAATCATAATCACTTCCACAAGAGATAAATGAAATCTCTAGGATGTGTGCTTACTTTCCAGGGATTAGGAGAGGAAAGGACTAATTGGTTCATTTACAAAACGAAACTACATCAGGGAATAGGTATAACCCGTACTTTATATCATATGATGTTTTTTGGTGGAAAAAAAATAACCATCTAATAGCATATATCTGTCTATGTGGTACTTGGATCTCATGAAGAACCTAAAGTTGATTTCTCCATAGTCAACAATTTTACTAGAACTGTCCATATGCAAATAATCTATCCATCTGATTTCCCATGACTCCTCAATCAAAGCCTTAGAACCTTTATCCAAACCTGCCAACAATTATAAAACTAGGGCTCAAACGATTTATGAGGCTTGTAGAGTGTTCCAAGAACCTTTAGATAACCGAGCCTCTATGCTCGTACCCTTACCTCATAAAAGATAATAGGGATTTCATCTATACACTTTCTCAATGATCTCTCTTGCATTCCAACGACAGAATACGTAGAAAGAACCTGGATTTATCGATGCACGGTCCCACCCTTGTCCTGTACGATTTCTTCAATTGGACTCGACATCTTCTCTGTTAAGCTCTGTTCACCAATGTCAATTTTGCTTCCACTATTCATCGTGGCCACATGGATCGATCACTGAGCCAGAAAAATGCTCATCCAAGAATCGAATACATCAGAAGTGTCCATTCAGCGATGCAGGTCCATGGGCTAAGATTGTTAAAAGATAAAAGTATAGCTACAAACGAAGAGATTTATCAATAGAATGACAAATTGGGTCACTTATATAAACAAGGAAATACATGTGACAAATATTTATCTTAATTGAAAATTTTACATGTCCTCTCATAAATGCAGGATCTTTCGTGAAAATGTGAACTATATAGCTGATATGAGATTTACCTCGGTTGTAGCTCTTCAGAAATAAGTTACAATTATGTGCACAATGGATGGGTGATTTTGATGTATGCCAGATTATCAACAGACATAGGCTAGATATCTAGTGATTGATGATGAGATAAAGAAATGCGACGTGCTCAATTGTTGAAATATGATGACAGTTGATTGGTAGCCACCCGTATGAACTTTAGCAACAACTTTTTCAATGGAGACACTTTGAATATTACTCAAGGCACTAAGGTAGTTAGCATCAAAGGCGCACATTGTAAAAAGGCAATTGCTATTTGGAAGCCCAGTCATGGAATGGCATTGATAGTTGCATAACCCTCAAAACACGACTAGGACAATTATATGAAGTATGGGCAAAGTGATCTATAAGAATAAAGGATCATGGACAAAGCCAGTAGCAGGCACTAGAGAAGACGTAACTACCAAACGGTTATCATACCACTAGTCATCCAACTAGAAGCCATATGATAAATGAATCAAAATGTTATCTTTTTATCTTTGCTTTTCCTGTACTACACTTTAATTTTCCTAGCTATAGCTTTTAGATTCTCATCGTTAATTAGATTTCGACGTGTTTCTGTATCTTGGTACATCGTCGTTGATTAAATTCTAGTATTGTATCTTACTATCCTGGTATATTGTCGTTGATTAAATTCCAATTCCACATCTTACTATCCTTAGTTTGTGTCGTTGATTAAATTCCAACTCCACATCTTACCATCCTTAATTTGTGTTGTTGATTAAATTCCAACATACTTTGAGACTGGTCTTGTAACTTTTTTTTTGCCTTGTTGTTGATTAATTCCGACTCAACCTAAAATCAATGTTGTTTGGACCAAAGAAGTTCAATTCCTTATTGCATAAGATATCCATTGTCTGGAGTTGGCACATAACCCTTGTCCTCTTTAATAAAACCAAAGAATAACTTTCGATGAAAGATATTTCATTATGAGAGCAATTCCAGCGAAACAAAAATAAATTTAGTTTTTACATTTTTATCATATGAGAATCATTCATGTGAAGTTTTTAGGATTTTAGAAGTCTAATCTCGTATTGTGGGTTCTTATTGAATTATCTTTTTCCAATGACGAACGCTTAAAAAAAGAAAAAAGAAAAAAAGAAAAAAAGAAAGCAATGATCTGATGATATGTAGTTTATGTAACCGAGAAAGTGCAAACAAAAGAGAAATGTAGAAAAGTTGAAAAGCAAAATTCAGAGGGAGAAAAAGTGGGAAGTGCCACTTCAAGATTGAACCGGGCAGCTCTTGTTGTTCAATGTCAAGTGTATAAAAACGGTCACGTTGGGACTCTCAACCATTGGGCCACTTGGGTACTGTTTGGTAACCATCTAAACAATGCATGATTCTGATTTTTGTTTTCGAGATCAATTTGGGAACAGAATCGTGTTTGGTAAAAATTTTGTTCCGGAAACAAATGTGTTTCTAGAAACAGATTTGGAGTAGAATCAAGAATAAAAAAAAAAAAATTGATTCTTGTTCTGGGGACAAAAAAAAGAATAAAAAAGTGGAACCCTTCTCTCCTCTCCTTTGTTGCCGTTTGCCTTTGTCCGCCATTGCTTGTCGTTGCCGTTTGCCGTTCGCCACTAGCCGGAGGCTCGCTAGGCCGGGCGAGGTTCGGTGAACTCGTTGGAGGCAAGCCCGGCCACCGGCGAGGCCGGCCCTGGCCACCGGCGAGGCTAGGCGAGGGTTGGGCAAGCCTCGCCCGGCTTCTAGTGAGGCTCGATCGACGAGGGTTGGTGACGCTCCGGTGAGGTCGCCGGCCATCGTCGGCCGGTGGTCGATCCGGCAAGCGGCCTGAAAAAGAAGAAGAATATGAGAAAAAAGAAAAAAAGGAAAAAGGAAAATAAAAAAGGAAAAAAGTATAAAAAATTATTTTAAAATTAAAAGAAATTGATTTGGAATAGAATCAATGAGCACGATACTAAACACAAATCTATTCCAGAATCAGAAGTTTTGGACGGTTATCAAACCGCTTAAAATACTTAGAATCTGTTCCCGGAAACAGAATAAAAAAGAATAATTTTTGATTAGAATCTATTCCCGGAATAGAATCATTACCAAACGCGCCTTGAACTATTTTTGCAGCTTTTCACTTTTTCCTTTTATAAAAAACAACTGCATTCTTATCTGTCTCTCGTTTATATAATAATAGTACTGTGAAAATAGTTATTGGTCCTCGTCGACAGTCGAAGAAAATTCTCGAAGATAGTAACGCAAATCTGAGAGATAGGAAGATCTCTAAGCACAAAGTACAGGAGAATGCAAAAGACTTGAACATGTACTCAAATCACCAAAAAAAAAAAACACTTGACCTTTACTGACCATAACAACTGTCTCACACCAAACACAAACACGTTTTTATTGATATCAGATTCAGATACTATATTAGATTGTAATGCAAAGCAAGATAGGCTTTCGGTTGGAGGTAGCTAAAGACCAAGTTCTATCTTGATCACCAGGCGGAACCCATGTTTATTCCACTTGACCACACTTCGTTCTTCCATCATGACTTGGCAATTGTCCACATCAGGCTATTCTCATATATCCAATGGCAGACCTCGATCTGGCCAGGACCCGATCCAAGCAACAGAAATGACTCGTGGATAGGGCTCCAAGTTGATGTGTCCATATGACAAATGGCGACACCGTGATTGATCTTAGCCTTGGATTTGGGATCTAGTATGTCTGCTTCGTAAACTCGGACGTTTGGAAATGCATGACAGTAATAGACAATGTAAGGAAATAGACTCTGGTGACAGGCCACGGGCTTGCTCACTTCGCTGCCCTCGATCCTCTTGACCACCCCGATCAAGACCTCCTGCTTCGACCCTCTGGCACTCTCCGTGGATCGGACCATGACGTCATGACCCAAAACCGAGGTGGCGAAGTCGATCATATCCTCGATGGAGGCCACACATCTCTTGGTTTCGTCTTGGAGTGCTGCACCCTCGCACTCGCCTAGCGCTTGCGCCATGATCTTCCCCATAGCGGAATTTTCATTGGCATGGAAGATTTGCTTCAGCTCAGCGAGCTTCGAGGTTGAGAACGGCAGTTCGGAGGAAATGCAGCGAGGCAAAAATGACCTTTTGGGCAAGTTATCCCGGATGTCGGACATTGGCATCACATTCCCGCTCTTCAGCATCGACTCTCGAAAGAACAAGCCCTGCTCCACGCCCCCATTTACTTTCTTGTCATCAGTTGCCACAATTGTATCGGGGTGGAGGGGGAGGGGCCGGGGGGTGTGGCTTCTGTTGTATTTTTTGTAAGAACTCATTGCCGCATTTGTCGCTGTGTTCCCATAAGATGATGAGTTCATGAAGCACAGCAATTGCGCCTCCTCGCAGAACGATAGGAGGTGGTCAGAGATGGCGCCTTTGGCAACGAGTTCGGCGAAGATGGTCGCTGTTGCGGCCGTCAGAGGTGACGCTTTGGAGAAGAGGATTGGTGGCTTGGGAAGGTTGTTGGTGATTTGCTTGTTCCAGTAATGGACAAGGTATGCTTTGGGAGAGATCGAGTTAGCCTCGCCGGCGAGGGAGTCGGCCGAGGGAGTGGCCCTAGCGACGGTGGTGAGGACCTTTCACAGGACAATCCACAAAAGAAAATCAAAGAGTGACTGTGAGCTAGAAGTTTATATAATCATGATTAAAATGGACATTATGGACTTAAGTAACTGTGCAATGACATAATTATGGAAGTAAAATAGACATACGGAAAATTGTAACGAACATGCAAAAAAGCACAAGTTACGTGACACGAAATTAGAACCACGTAATAGCATGATTGGGATTATCTTTAGAATGAACATGGATTACCCAACAATTTATTCTTAACAATCATTAACGTATGTTATCGGATGCTTGTGTCTAAAAGTAGTAACGTCATGCTCAATCACTTAAAATGACTTTTGCAACTTACATGCTTTCATATTATCAAAGCATTATATGTTCACTTGATTATCTACGTTTCATTCACATTTCTTGTTTTTTTTTTTTTTTTGGTAAGGTTCATTCACATTTCTTTGTTAGCCTAAAGAACACATAAACACAATTGATCTACTAACATGCGTTAAGATAACCCAAATGAGATATATATTATATAAAATATTCATATTTTTTGGTATGAAGATATATATAATATTATGAGGTTTAATTTTGATACAAACTAACATGTTTAGCTTCTTGCATGCGTAAATTAAATCGAATAGTTCTTATGAAGCCTGGGCTCCCCATTTGATCCGATAGCCTGTGCACTCTAAACCAGTATAGAGAGATTGGGTTAACAAATAATGGATGAGAAGTAATTGCCAATGGAGTAAATGGCCGCAAAAATTTTTCAGCGATTCTTAGGTAAGAAGTATATACTAATTAAGCGCGAGATATCGAATTAAACATATAGCCCTGTCTTTGCATGAAAACAGAGAGAGAGAGAGAGAGAGAGAGAGAGAGAGATGAGCAGTTGGGTACGCATGGAGAGTGAAAGCTTGACAAATTACTGACATGGAGAGAAGAGAGGAGGAGGAGGAGGTGGAGGAGGAGGGAGGTGAGAGCCATCGTGCTGAAACTGTTGTGCGTGTATTTGTTCAATCAGGGAGCGGAAATGCTGACGATTGTCGAAGGGTTTGGTCGATCGAGCCAGAAATTTATAGGACCAGAGACTCGATAAGGACAAAACGGATAAAGCGAAAGGAATAAAACCACTGTGTTTCTAGTTCAACTTGCAAATGGTTTTCCCTTTATAATTACAAATAAGTATTTGGCGTCGTGTGCGGGGACTACGCCCGCTGGTTTTTCGCTTTCCCAAATGAGTGATGCTATTTCTTCTTTGTGTTTTATATTTTGAAAACGATATGGATTGTATGTGTTATAAGTTAAGAAATTGCATATGTTATTGCATAAAATAGGATTGAACATTTACTACCGTTTTGTTTGTTTAAAATGGGGAGTCATCCTTCAACTTCAGTTTGTACCGATTGCTTGTAAATGATTTGTGAAACCTTCTAAGAAAGAATCACGAAAAAAGTTTATCATTTATGAATGTGGTTTTTGAGGCGCTTTGATATATTTATCGAATGGTGAAATGTCGTGATTTGGTTATTAAACTTGAATTGTGAGGAGGGTTTTGAATTTGATTGTGGATTTCTGGAGATTGAGGTTAACTATGCTTAGTGTCTCTATAAACCCATTGAGGGCATGTAGATATGTGCATATTAATTTAGAATATTATTATTGGTCGAGCCACCTACTAATAATAGATGAAAACCACCCAACCATGGGCATTCGTGTTGGCATTCGTTCTCTCCCTCAATGCAGAGGTCGAGAGTTTGAATCTCTGCGTTGCTAACATGACTTAAGTGGGGGGTCATGGGTGTTGGGGTCCTATGTTAGCCTCCCCCGAGGTTTTACGTTTAAATAGTGGCTTGCAGCGAGGCCCGATGGTGCCACCGGGTACTGGCGGGTCGTGTGAACCCGAATAGCGTAAGCAAAAGGGGGCTCCGACGGTATAATAATAATAATAATAATAATAGATGAAAACCTAATTAAGGGAAATTTTGGTTGCCTTGTCACGAACATTATGGGTGATCATTGACGCAAAAATGTAATTGAGTTCTAAGATTTGTTAAAATGATACAATTAGGTCCTTCCACCAATCAATTCAATTTGGCTTATTATTTTATTAAGATACATGCCTCTATCAAGTGCCACAATAGAAATAAAAAATTGAAAATTTAAAAAGATAAATTATTAAAATTAAAAAAAAAAGAATAGAAAAGGATGATAAGGGGACAAAAGAACAAAAACCAAAAAAGGGGGCAAGATCTTGCACTTGCATGAAGATGACTGCCCCTCTCCTTCACCCTTTTTGTCCCACATGGGGTTTTTATTGAGAACTGTTGCAAAGCTCCTCCTTGATAGAAGGCGAAATCAAACCAGAAAAAAAAAGTGGATGATTGTTGTAATTATGGTTAATGGATCAACGAAAGCCAATAAATTAAGATAAGTTTTTTCTGTTCACGTATCTATTGAATTCATGAGTTTCCTAGATTCATGTACTTATTGAGTGCACGAATCTCTTGAATTCATGTGTCTTTGGATTCATGAATCTCTTGGATTTGTGTATCTCTTGATAATAGATATGAGCATAAAGCTTCATTACAGTTTTTGGTTTTTCGACTCGATTCCTAAAAGCTTTGATATACTTTTCTACTCTTCTGATTTTTCTGGGTGTGCTAGTTCAATTGAACAGTTTGACTGAGTCCTGTTTGCATAGTGCTAATCCAAACAGGTTCGAGGTGTTGTATCTTGGGAGGCATAGTTTGTGAATCTGTGGAGCACCATTGGTAAGAACTAATCGCCTTAAGGAGATTCGGATATCCGTACCTCACCTCCAATTTTATGTTATTTTTCCAATGATATCATATTTTATTCTTCTTTAAGATTTGTAAGTTTACATAAGAAGAATGATATTATATAGCTGTTATCGTCTTCTTTAGATTGATGTTCTGATTACAACAAACAGTTTGTGTTCTCTAGATTATAATTTCCAACAATCTTAAGGCGATTATCTCACTCACTGTTTGTTGTTCTTGTCAGATTGTTGAGATGGCTAAAAACAATCAAGTGCCCTTCAATGTCCTGAATGCTTCAAGAGACGTTCCTATGGTCGATTCGACCATTGCTATGGAAAATGATCAACCCTCAGGGTCTGAATTTGTAGCAGCCAATGCTATGGGCCCTTGGGCTAACATCAATTTTGGTGGTGCGGGTACAAGTCATACAAATGATATGCCCGAGACTGTTTTTCAGAATAGTATAAGCCAAATGGCTTTTGGCTCCGTTTCTGGAGGGATAGTTCAACGAACTTTGCCTATTATGATGGCAACACCTCCAATTACAGCTAATGAGAAACCGGAGAAATTCACCGGAGTGGGCTTTAAACAGTGGCAGCAGAAGATGTTCTTCTATTTGACCATGCTAAACATGATGAAATATTTATTGGAGGTGTGCCCGATAATTAGTCCAGATGAGCACAATGTCATGACGCTTGGTGCATCGGAGGCTTGGAAGCATGGAGACTTCTTATGCCGAAATTATATTCTTAACTGTTTAGTGAATTCTCTATATAATGTTTATTGTAACATTGAATATGCTAAACAGTTATGGGAGTCCTTAGAGAAGAAATACAAGACTAAGAACGCTGGCACCAAGGAATTTGTGGTTGCCAAATTCTTGAACTACAAGATGGTGGATTCTAAATCTATCATGAGTCAGGTTCAAGAATTACAATTATTTCTGAGTGACATCTCTGCTAAGAGAATGATATTTAGTGAATCATTCCAAGTGGCGGCTATGATTGAGAAACTGCCTCTGGGCTAGTCAGACTTCACAAATGGAAGGAGATGAGCCTTGAATATCTCATTTTGCACCTCATAATCAAGGAGGACAATAGAAGGAGTGTGAACCCTTCTGTTGAGCCAAAGGCCAATGTTGTGGAATCTTCCAAATCCAAGCAAGATAGAAAAAAGGAAGATGTCTTTTCAAGGAAAATGCAAGCAGAAGGAACAGTTCCAAAAATTCCAATGGGACGTGCTTTATATGCAACAAGCCTAGCTATAGTGCTAAGGATTGCAAGAACTGCTCGAAAAAAGGTAAGAGCGATGGTGCAGCCCAGCAACTGTATTTGACAAAACATGACAATATTGAGAGACTGTCTGTTGTGATAATGTCCGAAGCATCTCTGGTGTCGAACACTAATGGCTGGTGGCTAGATACAGGTGCCACAAATCACATATGTGCAGATAAACACATGTTCTCATCTTATGAGAAGGCTGAAGAAGATGAGAAGCTTTATATGGCTAACTTTGCATAAGCAAAAATTGCCAAAAGAGGAAATGTGATCCTGAAGTTTACATCCAGCAAGGAGGTCGCCCTGTTGAATGTGCTGCATGTACCAAAGATTGGGAAAATTCGAATTTCTGGCCCCATACTTGTCAAGAAGGGTTTCAAAGTTGTATTTGAATATGACAAGTTTGTACTTTCAAAATGAGGGATGTATGTGGGGAAAGGGTACCTGTGTAATAACCCGTTTAAAGCCAATGTGGCTGTCATTGATGTAAACTCAAATTATGTGTACCCAAAGACTATTAATAAAGAAAAGTCTACAGTTTATACTGTTGTATCTCCTTATCTATGGCATGGTAGATTAGGACATGTAAACTATGGTACAATGAAGAGAATAGCAAACTTGGGGTTAATTCCAAGATTTGAGTTGGATGCCTATTACAACTATGAGACTTGTGTTGAGGCCAAGTTTGCCAAGAAACTTTTCAAATCCATTGAAAGGACAAGTGAACCTCTACAATCAATTCATAGTGATCTATGTGATTTAAAGTTTGTAGAAAGTATAGGTGGAAAGAAATACTTTATCACATTTGTGGATGACCGTACTAGATTTTGCTATATTTATTTACTAACTAGCAAAGATGAGACTATGAGCATGTTTGTCAAGTATAAAAATGAAATTGAAAACCAACTTGATAAACGAATCAAAGTGTTTAGGTCTGATAGAGGAGGAGAATATAGTTCAATCAATTTCAAAGAACTTTGTGCTAGTTTTGGAATAATTCTCCAAACGATTGCACCTTATACTCCACAACAAAATGGAGTTGCTGAAAGATTGAACAGGACACTAAAGGAGATGGCTAATACCATGCTTTTGAGTTCAGGTTTACCTCAAAACTTGTGGGAGGAGGCAGTTTTAACTGCAAATTATATTCTTAATGAAATACCCCGCAAAATGACAAGTAAAACTCCATACAAATTATGGAATGGAAAGTTGTCATCCTACAATTTTCTAAAAGTGTGGGGGCGCATAATGTGATTTATAACGGTAAGTGAAGACACATTCGTCATAGACATAATACTATAAGGTAGTTGCTCTCAAATTGAATAATTTCTTTAGACTTTGTAAAATCAAAGGAAAATATTGCCGATCCGCTAACAAAAGGTTTGTCAAGAGAGCAAATAAACTGCGCATCGAAGGGAATGGGTTTAAAAGCCTTAACCTAATAAAGAGATTCCAAGGTGGAAACCTAACCTATGCGATTTGAGATCCCATGGTCTAGGTTCAATAGGATAATGCAAATTTTGGAAACTCTAGTGTAAGCACTATCTCCCATTCCTATGATGCAACAATGCTTTCCTACAGCGTTATTAAAGGCATGCTATGCGTTTAATGATTCCTATAACTTGGAATGTAACATTCAAGTAAGATATGGTAGGATATCTTTAATAGGTATGCACCTATATGCGTGGAGCTGGCCGACTCTATGAAAATCTTTAAAGGCTAGATTTTCTAAAGCACGCATGAATCCCGAGAGGTTCAAGGCCGAAAGAATGAACACAACCGAGAACCAATGTTGAATTGGCAATACTCCATGTGAGATTTGTTGTCTAGGCTTACACAAACAACTGGCAATTCAAGACTCAGTCCATCGACTAGTTAAGTAAGTCCGATAGGCTTTTACTAAGGAAGATTCAAAGCGAAAGCTATTTATCTTGATGCGGTGTATTTCAACAGGCATGCTCAGATTCCTTCGAGTCAAAAATGTTTTGTTAATTCATTAATGTGGGGGATTGTTGTAATTATGGTTAATGGATCAACGAAATCCAATAAATTAAGATACGTCTTTTTATGTTCACGTATCTATTGAATTCATGAATTCTTAAATTTTTCTGTTCACGTATCCATTGAATTCATAAGTTTCCTAGATTCATGTATCTTTGAGTTCATGTATTTATTGAGTTCACGAATTTCTTGAATTCATGCGTCTTTGGATTCATGAATCTCTTGGATTCGCGTATCTCTTGATTCATGAATTTCGTGGATACATGCATATATTTAATTCATGTATCTCTTCAGTACATGAACTAAAAAGCTCTATAAATAAATATGAGCATAGAGCTTCATTACAGTTTTTGGTTTTTTGATTCGATTCCAAAAAGCTTTGATATACTTTTCTACTTTTTTATTTTTCTGGGTGTGCTGGTTCAATTGAACGGTTCGACTAAGTCATGTTTGTATAGTGTTAATCCAAACAGGTTTGAAGTGTTGTATCTTGGGAGACATAGTTCATGAATCTGTGAAGCACCATTGGTAGGTACTAATCGCCTTAAGGAGATTCGGATATCTGTACCCCACCTCCAATTTTATGTTATTTTTCCAGTGATACCATATTTTATTCTTCTTTAAGATTTGTAAGTTTACATAAAAATAATAATATTATATAGCTGTTATCGTCTTCTTTACATTGATGTTCTGATTACAACAAACAGTTTGTGTTCTTTGGATTATAATTTCCAACAATGATGTCGTTGCCCTAGCGTAGACATCTACATCTTCCTCTTGAACTCTTTTTTTTTTTTTTTTTTTTTTTGTTTATTGCTATGTTGGCGGGCGGATGAAGATTTTTCAAATTTTTAGTGTTCCTTATCAAAATTGGGAATTGGAACCGACTGAACTCGGTCGATGTAGAAAAGGTTGGACTCAGCCCGCAAATTCGAGAGCACCTCTCTGTCGATGCAGCATCTGTGATGAAGGTACAGCTGTGGCGGCAATGGCCAATCCTACCACAGCCATGGCAGAATAGTAAAGCCTTTCATATGTAAAACTGATCCAAGAAGTGTCCGTAGGCGATCTGCGGGGTTCAAAAGAGATTCATTCCCTTCAATCTCAACTTTCGCTCGCAAGAATCGAAACCACTGTTTCTTTTGGAAACCAGAAGCGGAGGTCTTGCTCTTTTTTTAAAATATATATATATATATATATATATATATATATATATATATATTATTTTTCCCCTTTCTTTTCATTATTAGCCTTTTGTTCGAACATATTTACTTTTTTTCTTATTTTACTTTTACTCTCTCTTTCTTTCTTTAACTTTTTTTCCAAAAGTTTCGTTATTTGATGTGGTGCTTAGTGGATGCCACGTGTCTCAAGAAATTGTTGAGAATATCTTAAATTGTGTTCCCAGGCATTCAAACTAAATTGAGTTTTGATACTTAAATTGAAATTTGTGACAACCCGACTTGATAAAAACAAAGTGAGGTTTAGTATTGGTCGAGGCCCAAGCTAGTACCTCAGTACTAATCCTTGGCAAAGGTGCAGGGATTGTGCCCCCTCGTATGGAGCAATATAAATATTATTTTTTCTCAAATTATTAGGTTTAAAGTGAGTGGTAAAAAGATTCTTAAGGTTTTTCAAGCCACCTTTGATGATCCTTAAATTTCCATAGTAGATTTTTCATCTTCTCTCCCTGTAGTTTTTTCCCATGAGAGTTTTCACGTAAATTTGTGTGTTCTTTTATTTTTATTAGTTTCATTTGTAGTAGTTTCTGCTTTGGTCATAACAAAAGTAATTAATATAATCATGTCGGCATTTTTCATCAGTAAAATTATAGAAAGTTGACAAAGGGACTTGATTACACAACTTTGACAAGTTCTAAGATCTTATTATACTTTTTGAAAATTTTATGGTCTGGTTGCACTTTTCGACAAATTTTAGAATTGGTGTAGGCTAGTGCCCGGATTGAGGTGGTTACGCTTGTGAAAAAAATGCTCTAATCGATGGTAGTGTTACGGAGGCCAATGCTAGTGCAATTGGTGTAGCTATGGGAGGAGCTAACGGAGAATAAATTTTTCTAGACTACATTTACGTGTGCAATTATTTGACATGGGAATGCACGCCACCCGTTTTAGCATTGTTTAATTTTAATTTATCCTATTATTAACTAGAAGATATTAGAAAAGGACCGATGTGGGCCCTCACTTCTAGATATCTAGGGTGTCAGTTTCACATCAGCATCCTTATTTTTGGCGAGAAGTGCTCCAATTGGTAAATTGAGATATTTTAGAGCAATGACTATAGATCTGAAGATACTTATGAATTATGTGGCTCACAATTTCAAGGATTAAGCATTATGGGACGAGCATCTAGGATTGTACTGCACATGATAGGACGTGTTTGGAGAGATACAAATCCATCACCATCATGCGTGTCTTAGACCTTTCCTAATCGATTGTCACCTTACGCACGTACAGGGATTAATGTCCGTAAAATAATTGAAAATTTGCCGTCACTCACCTTCATAAAAATTCTTTTCTTGCAGAAACTGATTGGATCTTTTTTTCTTTTGGGAAAAAAAATAATAGAGCGCGTGGAACTTAATTACATTATTTTGACAAGTTTTAGCATTTGATTACAATTTTGAAAGTCTTAGGATGCAATAACTTTGAAAACTTTTAGTGCACTTTTCTTTATAAAAATACTACTCGTTCCAGTTCGATGACGACAAGACAAAGCTTGTGCCTACCTCCGTAGAGAGAGAGAGAGAGAGAGAGAGAGAGAGAGAGGTGGTTATGCCTATGAGAAAGATGTTGGATTGATGGCGGTGCTATGGAGGCTAGATCTAGTGCAACTAATTTAGCTATGGGCAAAGTTGATGGAGAGTAAATATCTCTAGATTAAGTTTACATGTGCATTTATTTGACACGTGAATGCATGCAACCTATCTTAGCATTGTTTAATTTTAACTTATACTATTGTTAGCTAGAAAATATTAGAAAAGGACCGATCGAGGTTTATGTGTGCACTCACTTCTAGATATCGAGGGTGTCAATTTCACATTAGATCCTCATTTTTGGTGAGAAGTGCTCCAATTGGTAAATTGAGATATTTTAGAGCGGTGACGATAAATTTGAAGATGCTTATGAATTATGCAACTCACAATTTAAGGGATTAAGCATTATAGGACAGGCATGTAGGATTGTACTACACATAATAGGACATGTTTCGAGAGATACAAATCCATCACCATCAAGCGTGTTATAGATCTTTCCTTGTCGATTGTCACCTTACGCATGTACGCGGACTAATGGCCAGTGAATAATTGAAAATCTATTGTCACTCACCTTCACAAAAATTCTTTTCTTGCAATAATTTAATAATTGATCGGATCTTTTTTTTTTTGGGAAAAATAATAGAGCACGTAGGACTTAATTACATTATTTTAACCAATTTTAACATCTGATTACAATTTGGAAAGTTTTGGGATTTAATTATATTTTTATGATTACTTTTAAGGCTTTTAGTGCACTTTTGTTTAGAAAAATACTACTCCTCTCAGTTCAATGACGATGAGACAAAACTTGTGCCTACCTCACATAGAGAGAGAGAGAGAGAGAGAGAGAGAGAGAGAGAGAGAGAGAGAGAGAGAGAGAGAGATATGCCGGATCGATGGTGATGCTATGGAGGTTAGTACCAATGCAACTAATTTAGTTGTGGGCGAAGCTGATGGAGAGTAAATATCTCTAGATTAAGTTTACATGTGTATTCATTTGATATGTGAATGCATGCCACCTATCTTAGCATTGTTTAATTTTAACTTATACTATTGTTAGCTAGAAAATATTAGAAAAGGACTGATTGAGGTTTATGTGTGCACTCACTTCTAGATATCTAGGGTGTCATTTTCACATTAGCATCATTGTTTTTGGGGAGAAGCGCTCCAATTTGCAAATTGAGATATTTTAGAGCGATGACGATAAACCTAGAGATGCTTATGAATTATGCGGCTCAATTTTTAAAAGATTAAGCATTATGAGATAAGCATGTAGGGTTGTACTGCACCTAATAGGACATGTTTGGAGAGATACAAATCCATCACCATCAAGCATGTCATCGACACGCATGTATGAGGATTAATGGCCATAGAATAATAGAAAATTTCTTGTCACTCACCTTCGCAAAAATTCTTTTCTTGGAACAACTGATTGGATCTTCTTTTTTTTCGGGAGGGGGGGGGGAATAGAGCACGTTGGACTTATTTACATTATTTTAATCAGTTTTAACATATGATTACAATTTTGAAATTTTTAGGATTTAAATGTATTTTCGTAGTAAATTTTAAGACTTTAGTTGCACTTTTCTTTAGAAAAATACTACTCCTCCCAGTTTGATGACCATGAGACAAAACTTGAGTGAGAGAGAGAGAGAGAGAGAGAGAGAGAGAGAGAGAGCCTATGAGAAAGATGCCCAGATCGATGGCGGTATTATGAAGAGTAGTGCTAATAACGAATGGTGAAGCTATGAGCGAAGCAGATGAAGGGTAAATATATTTAGGTTATTTTTACATGTGCATTCATTTGACAAGTGAATGCATGCCACTTGCTTAGCATTGTTTAACATTAACTTATCCTACTATTATTTAGAAAGTATTAGAAAAGGATCGATGTAAGTTTATGTATGCACTAACTTCTGGATATCTAGGGTGTCAATTTCACATCAATATATCCTCATTTTTGGAGAGAAGTACTCCAACTGGCAAATTGAGATCTTTGAGAGCGATGAGAATAAATCCATAGATGCTTGTGAATTCTGTGGCTCACAATTTAATGGATTAAGCTTTATGGGACAAGACAAGTCGGATTGTAGTGCATAGAATAGGACATGTTTGGAGAGATACAAATCCATCACCATCACGCGTGCCTTAGAACTTTCCTTATTGATTGTCACCTCACACATGTATGAGGATTTAATTTCCATCGTATAATTGAGCATCTATTGTTGCACAATAATTCTTTTCTTGCAATAACTGATTGGATTTTTTCTTTCGAAAAGAAATTATAGAGCACGCAGATTGTGATTCTCTAATTTCCACTCTTTACACACTCTTTATTTCGAAGTTATAACATCAAAATCTATTAGAGTTAATTTAGTGATGTAAAAAGTAACACATGTTTGTGGAATAATTAGAACGCTTGACACGAGTTCAACTCCAAACATTGACTAGTGCAAACAATGAGGCTAGTGTTTCACCAAAAAGTGTAAATATCAATAGATGAATCGGATCGATGAATATTGAAATTCTTTGTGGGTTCTACACAAGAATGTAAATGACTATAGAAGTAAAGAAATTGCAGTGCAAGTATCGGAAATTAAAAGTTACGAGAATCATTAAAGGCACGAAAATATGAAGATACTAAAACGGTACATTTGCTGGAAAATTAAAGAAGAAATTAAATGTGCATAAGAATAGAAGATTAGGTGTTGATTGATTTTGTTTACAATGATTATAACATGGGGCTTTATCTCTTACCATGGGGCAGTTTTTTCAAGCAGTTATTGATTTGAATCCACGAATAATTTCCTAGCACTCTTTACAATTATCGGTGAGCAATTATGCTTTATGAGACTATAAACATTATCCTCTATCATTTGACAGTGATTATCCATAAGAAGTCATAAATTCCATGGTTATAGGCATAACCTAAGTAAAGACCGATACTAACACGCGACACGCGATCGACACGATACGACACGATGATACGTCGTTTTTTAAAAATAGAAAATTAAAGAAGAAATTAAATGTGCATAAGAATAGAAGATTAGGTGTTGATTGATTTTGTTTACAATGATTATAACATGGGGCTTTATCTCTTACCATGGGGCAGTTTTTTCAATCAGTTATTGATTTGAATCCACGAATAATTTCCTAGCACTCTTTACAATTATTGGTGAGCAATTATACTTTATGAGACTATAAACATTATCCTCTATCATTTGACAGTGATTTTCCATAAGAAGTCATAAATTCCATGGTAATAGGCATAACCTAAGTAGCACAGATACTAACACGCGACACGCGATATCGACATTACCTATTAATAGCGACACGATTGACATGTCGTTTCTTAAAAATAGAAAATTAAAGAAGAAATTAAATGTGCATAAGAATAGAAGATTAGGTGTTGATTGATTTTGTTTACAATGATTATAACATGGGGCTTTATCTCTTACCATGGGGCAGTTTTTTCAAGCAGTTATTGATTTGAATCCACGAATAATTTCCTAGCACTCTTTACAATTATCGGTGAGCAATTATGCTTTATGAGACTATAAACATTATCCTCTATCATTTGACAGTGATTATCCATAAGAAGTCATAAATTCCATGGTTATAGGCATAACCTAAGTAGCACCAATACTAACACGCGACATGCGATACGACGCGACACGCGATACAACACGACACGACACGATAACATGTCGTTTCTTAAAAATAGAAAATTAAAGAAGAAATTAAATGTGCATAAGAATAGAAGATTAGGTGTTGATTGATTTTGTTTACAATGATTATAACATGGGGCTTTATCTCTTACCATGGGGCAGTTTTTTCAAGCAGTTATTGATTTGAATCCACGAATAATTTCCTAGCACTCTTTACAATTATCGGTGAGCAATTATGCTTTATGAGACTATAAACATTATCCTCTATCATTTGACAGTGATTATCCATAAGAAGTCATAAATTCCATGGTTATAGGCATAACCTAAGTAGCACCGATACTAACACGCGACACGCGATACGACACGACACGACACGATGACATGTCGTTTCTTAAAAATAGAAAATTAAAGAAGAAATTAAATGTGCATAAGAATAGAAGATTAGGTGTTGATTGATTTTGTTTACAATGATTATAACATGGGGCTTTATCTCTTACCATGGGGCAGTTTTTTCAAGCAGTTATTGATTTGAATCCACGAATAATTTCCTAGCACTCTTTACAATTATCGGTGAGCAATTATGCTTTATGAGACTATAAACATTATCCTCTATCATTTGACAGTGATTATCCATAAGAAGTCATAAATTCCATGGTTATAGGCATAACCTAAGTAGCACCGATACATACGATACGACACGACACGACACGACACCCCGACACGTCATTTCTTAAAAATAGAAAATTAAAGAAGAAATTAAATGTGCATAAGAATAGAAGATTAGGTGTTGATTGATTTTTTTTACAATGATTACAACATGGGGCTTTATCTCTTACCATGGGGCAGATTTTTCAAGCAGTTATTGATTTGAATCCACGAATAATTTCCTAGCACTCTTTACAATTATTGGTGAGCAATTATGCTTTATGAGACTATAAACATTATCCTCTATCATTTGATAGTGATTATCCAAAAGAAGTCATAAATTCCATGGTTATAAGCATAACCTAAGTAGTACTGACACTAACACGCGATACGCGATACGACACGACATGACGCGCCGACACGTCATTTCTTAAAAATAGAAAATTAAAGAAGAAATTAAATGTGCATAAGAATAGAAGATTAGGTGTTGATTGATTTTTTTTACAATGATTACAACATGGGGCTTTATCTCTTACCATGGGGTAGATTTTTCAAGCAGTTATTGATTTGAATCCAGGAATAATTTCCTAGCACTCTTTACAATTATTGGCGAGCAATTGTGCTTTATGAGACTATAAACATTATCCTCTATCATTTGACGGTGATTATCCAGAAGAAGTCATAAATTCCATGGTTATAGGTATAACCTAAGTAGCACCGACACTAACACACAACACGCGATATGACACGACACGACACGCCGACATGTCGTTTCTTAAAAATAGAGAATTCGACACGTTGGGACACGTTGGATATTAAATATATATTTTTATATATACATAATAAATTATCATTTTTATGTTTATTTCAATCAAATTAATTTGATTCAAATTCATAAATAAATAAATAAATAAGCCTAGAATTAATTTACACTAAAAAAATTAATCCGCAATTTATTAATATTATCCATTGTTTCAATTTAACAAATTTAACTCTATTCCAATAATTCATAAAACTTGAAGAAAAAACAAGCAATCCACATTCTAGACTCGCACGTTAGATGTGTCGGAAGAGGAGAAAAAAACTTAAGGGATGAATTATGTATCATAGAAAGTGAGAGTCAAAAGAGAAGAGAAGATTTTGTTTTTCTTCTTTCTCATTTATTATTTTTATTATTGTGTTTTATTTTTTCACATATATACATTTTGACCTCTCATTTATTGAAATTTTTTAAAATTGACCTCCATATTGGAATCACATGTCGGAAACTTGTATGTCGGAATTTGGACTTGAGTGTCGAAGAGTGTTGAGAAAGTTGACTAGGTGTCGGATTTTTCTACACGTATTGATCAAATGTCGGAGAGTGTCGGACACGTGTCGAAGTGTCCGACATGACACGAAAGCTCTTGGAGAGTATCGGTGCTTTATAGGGCATAACCACCTAATGATCACGTGTTGGTGTGAATCCACCGTATTTGCCTACGATGTATTCGTGGCAAACCTCTGTTTTGGTCATGAATTACACAGCCTCAATATTTCACTGGAAATTTGCAATTACTTGTGGTAATTATTTGTTGTTGATGGCTTATCGATCTCCTTCAATTTGTCTACTAGTGAAGGATCTCATCGATAATCTATGCATTATTCTCTATCGATAACTTTATCAGTAAGTTATCCGATTTTTTCAATTCGTTTACTGTTCAGTTTATTGATAACTTTTGTTTTAACCAAACTTTGTTCTCATCAATAATAACCAAAATTTGGTCACTTTTGATCGGTTCAATACTCTAAAAAAACCCCAAATTTTTTATCTAAGAAAATCCCAAACTTTAATTCAAGTCCCAAATCTGCCCTAATGCTAACCTTCCTTCCAACATGCCTGAAGTTGCATTTTCATATCAGCGATAAATCCACCTCGGCAAACTCATGTGGATTTAACATTTATGCATAAAGATGTTCATATTCACTGTTAAACCTAGGCTTTGTTTGTTTTATAGAAAATGAATGATTTGAAAAATATTTTTTATAAAATTATTGCTGATATCACTTAACTTAATAAACGGAAAATCTTTATCTTCCACGAAGATGTTTAGACGTAAATTATTATCAATATTAAAAATATATTCTCTTGACTAATTATTTTAACTGATTCAAAACAATCGTTTTTAGGAAAATATTTTTTGAACCATCCATTTTTCATGAAACAAACGAAGCACTAATTTTCGTCATCTTTGCATCGTGGTATTGTTCATTGCCTTTTTTATCCTCTGCCTGCGATGCCACTAACGACCCCCGCAGCCTCTTCCAAGCTCGAGGGAAATCGCTGATAACCTTAGATCGGCCCAACTCTCCCTTGTTCCGGATCCCAGCCAACTTTCGGTACAGGGCCAGCGATCCTTGACTTCCCATAGACCGGCTAAGGCCGTCATTTGCCTTGCTAGACCTCGGATCAGCCCTAGATCTAGGTCAAGCTCCCCGTGGACTTCATGGCATTGTCACCGAATCGGGACCTTGAGTTTATTGAAGACAGACAACCCAGTATAGGTTTGAAGCTTGTGGCGGCCATGGCTGCCGCCGCTGCAAGCTTTGTGGCTCGGAGCTTGAGCGGCTATGGCCATGGCCGCATTGCAAACTTAAGCGCAAAGCTCACATGTAGCCTTGGCCGCTGCGAGCTTAGAGTTGTTTCTGAAAGTGCTAGTATGAACACCTAAAGGGGGTGAATAGGTGTAAAAACAGATTTTGCAAAATACAGTGAAAATCTTTACTTTTAACTTGAGTCTGAATAACAACAGACTTTTGAAACTGAGTCTGAAGAGCAGCAGACTTTGAGCGAGATCAGACTTTAGCAGTTAAATAGAACTATGAACAAAATAAAGAGATTCATGGAAGAGAATAAGAACATAAGGTTTATAGTGGTTCGGCTTAATCCAAGTCTACATTCACTCTCCCACACTAACAGCCTTCTTGATTGGATTCCACTATGCAATCAACGAGAGATTACAACTTTGAGTGCAAACACTTAGTAGTAAATCACACTATCTCACTAAGTCACTTTTTTGGTATTTCTCTCATGATCACAAACGTTTAAGCTCACAAAAGATAAGTGTATGATCGAAGGTCCTCAGACTTTGGAATTATAAATTCTACGCTCCGTCTCTTACTTGCTCACCGGTCCTTGATCTCCTTAAATACTCCCCCACTTCTAAACTAGCCGTTGGACAGAATCTCGAGGATCGTCTTCCAATCTACCCATTGGACAAATCTGTATCTAGAAGATTTGGTAGCCGTTGAGTGACAAAAGTAGAATCCCAAATCGATTCTGATCACCCATACAAACAGAATCTTGGTTTCCATAAGTAGAGCTTTTTCGTATAGAAAGTTCTTGTCTTCATGATCCAATTGTCAATCAATTAGATTGAGTCAATCAAATCAATTTTGATGTAGAATTCAAACCAGATCACTAGCCGTTATATGATTGAGGTTTATGTTACGTTCTGTCGAACTGGATCTCGCTTCGTTTTGAATCTGCTACATTCTGAGTCTGAGCAACTTCAGACTGAAATAGACTCTAAGTGTCTTTAGACTGAAGTAGATTACAATCTGGACGTAAGTCTGAACATATTCTACTTCCGAACAAATTTAACTTTAAGGTCTGAACACAGTCTGAATAAGTTCAGTTTCAGCATAGAGTCTGTCTTCTGGTTCAGCTTCAGCATAGAGTCTATCTTCCGGTTCTTCATTCATGTTCAGTCTGGAATTTGTCAGAGTGAGTAGACTTCTGATGTAAAACAGACTTTGACACTAAAGTCTGGCAGTTTTCAAACTTTGAGACATGTGTTACGTTCAATCTTCTGGTTCTTCCAAGTACAGATTTTGATAATATCATTTACATGTTCTATCATTTGCATAGTCTATTACTTAACCAATAAACACGTTAGTAGCCTTTGATTTATTTTGCCATATTCAAAACATCATAAGGGATTTCCCTAACAGTTTCAGCCTCTAGTATGTGCAAATTAGCTTCCCTATTTTATGTTTTATGAATTGGGAGTATGCATTGCGTGTATATTTGTTGGGATAATAAGCCGATACATGCTTTCCTCTTTATTTCAACAGTAGCCACGAGTTGAAGATGATCAATATTACTTATGAACGGTACCATGATAAAGCCCATGAAGTATAAGAGAACGGTGAATATGGACACTAGATGGAGGTTTATTGCTATGGTGGACCTATCATAAATGCCACGTCAAACGCATTGGACAGAAGGTTAACGTTGTGATAGTTTTGAGACTTGAGTGAAATAGTGAGTTTGTTTCACGAAAAAATAAATAATTTTAATTTTTTTCAGATAAATGATAGCTTATATTATTTATAAAATAAATAAACAAAAAATACTTAATTGTCTATGAAAATATTTAGACATAGATTGTTGTTGATAATAAAAATATTTTCCATTAACTAATTATTTCAAGCGATGTAAGTGGTTATTTTTAAGAAAATATTTTTCAAATCATTTCATTTCCTCTTAAATAAATAAAGCCAAAGCTCATGATTTTAAACAAAATCTTTAGGTAAAATTAGAGTTGAAGCTAAAACTTTAATCATTTTAGGTATTTAGCCTTTTTTTCATGTCAACTGTCTTATAGGTTTTGATGAAAGTTTAAAGTAGTAGGAAACTAGGAAAATACGATGTGTAATGACAACAGCAACAATTTTCTTTTTGTTTGTGAGAGTGCTAGTATGAACAAAATAAAGGAGTTAGGGAAGAGAATAAGAATACAAGATTTATAGTGGTTCGGCTTAATCCAAGCCTACGTCCACTCTCCCACGATAACAGCCTTCTTGGCTGGATTCCAATATGCAATCAACAAGAGATTACAATTTCGAGTGCAAACACTTAGTAATAGATCACACTATCTCACTAAGTCACTCTTTTGGTATTTCTCTCACGATTACAAACGTTTAAGCTCTCCAAAGACAAGTGTATAATCGAAGGTTGCTCAGACTTTGGAATTATAAATTCTATGCTCCGTCTCTTACTTGCTCATCGGTCCTTCATCTCCTTAAATACTTCTCCACTTCCAAACTAACCGTTGGACAGTATCCCGGAGAATCGTCTTCCAATATACCCATTGGACAGCTCTGTATGTAGAAGATTTGGTAGCCGTTGAGTGACAAAGGTAGAATCCCAAATTGATTCCGATCGCCCATACAAACGAAATCTTGGTTTCCATAAGTAAAGCTTCTTCGTGTAGAAAGTTCTTATCTTCAATCAAATCAGTCTTGATGTGGAATCCAAACCAGATCACTAGCCGTTGTATGATTGGGCTTGAGTTACGATTCATCGAATCTGGATGTAAAGTCTGAGTCTCGTAGACTTTACAATATGAGTCTCGTAGACTTTACAATCTGAGTCGTAGACTTTACAATCTGGTTCAGCTTCAGCATAGTCTCGTCTTCCGATTCATCATTTACGTCCGTCTGGAATTAGTCGAGTGAGCAGACTTCGATGTAGAACAGACTTTGAGTCTTGAGTCCGGCGAGTCTTCGACTTTGAGTCTTGAGTCGCGGTCTTCGAGACTTTGACACGTAAGTCTGGAAATCTTCGAATATACTGGACATATGTTACGTTCAGTCTTCGGTCGTCTTCGACTTTGATAATATCCTTTACATGTTCTATTATCTGCATGGTCTATTACTCAACCATCAAACATGTTAGTAGCCTTTGATTTATTTTGTCATCTTCAAAACATCATAAGGGATTTCCCTAACAATCTCCCCCTTTTTGATGATGACAAAACAATATCTGAATATGCAGATTTGTAAACATACTTTTAAATCAAAGGATATTAGAAGATAACAAATAGATTGAGCATAAGAATATATAGAAAAATAATCGCAGCTCAATATTATGCCATAGATAATATAATATCAACCAATCAGCACATATGCATATTCATATATTCTCCCCCTTTTTGTCATAATCAAAAAGCGATAACAATAGATTCACGTAGAGAATGATAATCAATATTTTGCATGAATCACAATTTCCAAAAATCAGCTTTTTTTTTTTTATCGACTATTAAAGATATGCAATATAGCTCACTTCGATCATATATATCAGCAAATATCCAATAAAAATCATAGATGCATTATGAAATTCACGTACACTTTTTGTCATAATAAAATGATAATATCAGTAAGATTTGTTAATGACAAAAGGTAATAAAGGATGCACTAACCGGATTTTTTAGACAAATTCTGACACATTTACCTTTTATTCCATCCATAATAAGATTAAGATCAATCCAAAAAGATTTTTCCATAATTGATCAATACTCCCCCTCAATTTTTTGCCTTTTTGAGATGATCACGATTCTTTCCTTTTTCTTTTGGATTTGATTTCTCCCCTTGTCATCATGACAATATTTGCGAATAGAAGCAATTGTTGTAATTGTCGCAGGAGATATTTTCTGATTGCACCAAAATTTGCGTAGATTCGCAATCATCCTTCCCTTAAAGAATTTCCTGCAATCAACTCATTTCCCTTTTTGGTATCCATCAATTTGGATCATTCCTTGACGTTAGAGTAAAATAGAAAATCTCCATAATCAAATATTCTTTCTTAATTCATCGTAACAAAGTATTCAAAGAAAGAATATTATGCACAATGATATTTTGAAAAATAAATTCTCACTTAGTCATAGTACAATAAAATCAGAGAGAATAAAATCCTTGAATATCTCAGAAAAAAATATCTTGCAAAATTAGCATAACGTAGAATCGGATTTTTACTTTGCAAAATATGACAATTTGAGAGCATAAAATTAAACCAAATAATCTGAATTATCTCAATTAATCACACGTACTAAATCAAATCTTAACTCACAAATCACAAAAACAAATCATACGATTCTTTCTTTCATAAAGCAAAATATGATCATTATAAAATCTCAATCAACCAAGGACATATCGAATATCAAGCATAATGAGAAATTGAGAATAAAAAATTCCTTACCAACTTCTTTATTTCCTTTATTTCCTCGATTTCCTCATCGGATTCTGAGTCTGTTTCTAAGTCAGACTCTGATTCTGAGTCTATGTTTGAGTCAAACTCAGATTCTGAATGTGCCATCAAGCATAGATTTCCTTGCTCATCATTTTCTTTTATTGTTCTTTTCTGGCCATTTTGCTTGTATTTTCTTCCATCGAAATATGGTGGCCTTGTGTTGCTTTGCCCTTCCATAAGTCCTGGTGCCAACATACTAGCCATAAAGAATCTTTAGCTCAAAAGTAAAAACACTTTTATAAACCGAGAACCTGGCTCTGATACCAATTGAGAGTGCTAGTATGAACAAAATAAAGGAGTTAGGGAAGAGAATAAGAATACAAGATTTATAGTAGTTCGGCTTAATCTAAGCCTACGTCCACTCTCCCACGATAACAGCCTTCTTGGCTGGATTCTAATATACAATCAACAAGAGATTACAACTTCGAGTGCAAACACTTAGTAGTAGATCACACTATCTCACTAAGTCACTCTTTTGGTATTTCTCTCACGATTACAAACGTTTAAGCTCTCCAAAGACAAGTGTATAATCGAAGGTCGCTCAGACTTTGGAATTATAAATTCTACGCTCCGTCTCTTACTTGCTCATCGGTCCTTCATCTCCTTAAATACTCCTCCACTTCCAAACTAACCGTTGGACAGTATCCCGGAGAATCGTCTTTCAATATACCCATTGGACAGCTCTGTTTCTAGAAGATTTGGTAGCCGTTGAGTGACAAAGGTAGAATCCCAAATTGATTCCGATCGCCCATACAAACGAAATCTTGGTTTCCATAAGTAAAGCTTCTTCGTGTAGAAAGTTCTTGTCTTCAATCAAATCAGTCTTGATGTGGAATCCAAACCAGATCACTAGCCGTTGTATGATTGGGCTTGAGTTACGATTCATCGAATATGGATGTAAAATCTGAGTCTGTAGACTTTACAATATGAGTCTCGTGGACTTTACAATCTGAGAAATCAGACTTTACAATCGAGTCCGTAGACTTTACAATCTGGTTCAGCTTCGGGATAGTCCGTCTTCGATTCATCATTTACGTTCGCTTTGGAATAAGTCGAGTGAGCAGACTTCGATGTAGAACGACTTTGAGTCTTGAGTCCGCGCGTCTTCGGACTTTGAGTCTTGAGTCCGGCGGTCTTCGACTTTGACACGAAGTCTGGAAATCTTCGAATATACTCTGGACATATGTTACGTTCGTCTTTCCGGTCGTCTTCGACTTTGATAATATCCTTTACATGTTCTATTATCTGCATGGTCTATTACTCAACCATCAAACATGTTAGTAGCTTTTGATTTATTTTGTCATATTCAAAACATCATAAGGGATTTCCCTAAAAGTTTGGAAGATAATGGTAATAATTAAGAGTTAATATTACGAAATATCCCTGACTCATGTTTCAGTAATGGACGAGATATGCCTTGGCAGTGAACGGATTGACATTGGTGACTAGGGCAGTGGAAGCATCCTGCATTGCGACAAGAGGAGAATATCAGTGAAGTGATACTGAGAGAAAATATTGATTATAGCTTGGATTCCACTGTGTTATAATTAGAGTCCACTCACCAGACGACACGTGTCGTATGGGCCCCACCGTGTCAGAACCTTTTGTTTACCCCCACACCTTCTCACCTCGAGAAAATCTCTCTTCCCTCACCTTTTTTTTTTTTTTTTTTTTACCTTTATTTCTTCTTCCCTCTGGTCTTCCCTTTCACTTTGATGGGGACAATAGAGTTCGTCCACCACGGGCTGCCTGATGTTGCCTTGCATTTGGAACACTTGGGGGATGCACTTGGGCTCCCTATCGAACTGGAACATGAAGTAAGGGCTGGGCTCCACCTTCATGCTCAAGTAAAACAACGCCAACATTGACCCCTTGATCTCCTTGCCAATGTTAATCCACCCGCTGCGGAACACGTGTTGGAGAAATCTTTCCAAAATATTTTGAAGCTGACAAAACATTTCTATCAATCTAGTTTGGATATCTGAAGACCGACAGTTTAAAGTCTGAAGATTTTATCTTCTCGAGACTCAAGACTCAAGACTCAAGACTCAAGACTCAAGACTTAAGACTCAAGACTCAAGTCTATTCTCACTGACAGTCTTTCTAATCCAGTGACGAAGGAAATCCAAAGCCGAAGTATATGGTTGAGGATTCGATCCTATCCTCTGGAATAGATTCTTTGGTTGGATAGATATTTCGGATTCTTTGATTCTTATCTAAGATCAATTGAAGATCCGATGGTCGACGAAATATTCTTGGAATGTTCTATTCTTGGAAACCAAGATCCGATTGTATGGGCGAACAGATTGATGGGCTATCATCGATTCCTTAATTAGCTCGGATGATCTTCTTGATTGATTCCGTCCAACGGGTAGATTGGAGGAATTCCTTTGGTAAGTGCCAACGGCTATGATGGCATAAATGAGTATAAAAGGAAGACGTTCTAGTTGTTTTAAGAGTGTGATCGATAGAAAAATTCCGTAGTCTGAAGAACCTTGATTGTTAGTCGATACGTTCGAGCGAAATTGTATACACAGAGAGTGTTTATACTTGGTGACACCTTGAGCGAGTGTGGTAGATCATCTACACCTAGAAATCAAGGAAGATCAACACGTAACATCTCTTTGTTCATAGTGGAATCCAGCCAATCGGCTGTCGGTGCGAGTAAGAGTGGACGTAGGCTTGAATCAAGCCGAACCACTATAAACCGCGTGTTCAATTCTCTCTTTCCCTTACTCAGTCTTACGATTGATTTTTAATTATTGCAAATCCTTCAACTGTCTAAGTATTGTGCAATCTTCAAGAAAATTTTTATAGACCTATTCACCCCCCTCTAGGTACTCGTACTAGCTATATCATTTGGTATCAGAGCTCGTGTTCTTACTTTATTTGAAGTGTTTTACTTCAGAGTAAAAGATCCATGGCGAGTATGCTAGCACCAGGGCTGGTGGAAGGACAAAGCAATACCAGACCACCTTACTTTGATGGAAAGGACTACAACATCTGGAAAAACAAGATGAAAGCTTTTTTACGGTCAAAGGATCCTCTGGAATGGGATGTGGTGGAAAAAGGAATCACTCCTACCGCGCATCGCATTCGAAAGAGAGAAAGAAACTGTTGAAGCCAGCGGAATGTCTCAAGAAGAGATAAACAAGAGACAAGCACTCGATGCTAAAGCAATTTATTCTTTATAGTGTGCTTTGTCACCAACTGAATATAACAGAATATCCTCTTGTGTTACAGCAAAAGAAGTCTGGGACAGATTACATATCACTTATGAAGGGACAGATCGAGTGAAGGAGACCATAATTAACATTCTTCTTGGTCAATATGAATCATTCAAAATGAAACCAGGAGAATCTATAACTGACATGTTTAGCCGTTTTATAGATATTGTCAATGGTCTTGAGAATCAAGGACAGAAAATTTCTGATCCTATGAAGGTGAACAAGCACTGCGTGGACTCTCCAAGGATTGGAATCATATAAAGACTTCAATAAGAGAGACGCAAAGAATCATGCCATTATCTCGTAGACGAGCCGATTGGAACTCTTCGCCTTACGAAGTGGAACGAATTAATGAAGACGAAGATCCAAGAGATAAGAAATCCATTGCATTAAAATCTAACGATGATTCGATGATACGATTCTCGAAGAAGATCTCGGACGATGAGGAGCTTGCTCTTATGATTAGAAGGTTCGAAAGCTCAATAGAAAAGGAAGAAGGTTCAACTCAAAGAAACAAAGTTTTCAAAAACAACAAACCAAGTTTGTTGATAATGAGGAACCAAACAAAGATGTAGTTTGCTTTGAGTGTAAGAAAAAGGGGCACATCAGACCCAACTGTCCTCTTATGAAGAAGAAAAGAGGAAATTCTGAGAAGTCTCGAAAAGCTCTTAAAGCCGAAACCTTGAGCGATACAGAGTGTGAAGAAAGTGATGAGGAATATGCCAACCTTGTCTCGATGGCGCAATCGACTCAGACTGGATCGACTCGACGACAGTGAATTTGAGGTAAGTGATTATAAAATCCCTGTCAAAGTCTCTAAATACATTGATGAACTATGTTTTAGTCTTAAGACTTCTCTTAAAAAGATTTCCGAATTTAAAAAGGAAAACTCAATTTTAAAACAAAAGGAAAACATTTTAGAAGAAAAGGTGAAAAGTTTAGACCTGAATATTTCTACTCTTAAAGAGAATGAAGATAATCTTTCAAAAGAAAATGCTTTCTTAAAAACTGACTTATCAAATATTTCAAAGAAATTTTCAATAGGGACCGAAAAACTTGAAAAAGTTCTCTCAATCCAAAGACCTTACTTTAATAAGTCTGGTCTAAGTATGACAGCAGAAACTATCCCCTTGATTAATTTTTCGAAAGTAAAAGAAAGAATTAAGAAAAGACCATCGAGAGAGGCTTACAAAAATCACTTCAAGAAAGTTTTTGTAAAGTCTGTAGGTCGAAATGCTTTAAGGTGTTCAAAATGTAACAATCAGGATCATTTTGAAAAAGAGTGTCCTATGGTTTGGAAGCCCGTTAAGAAAGTATGGCCTAATAATGCTCATTCTACTAACGCCAAAGGACCCAAGAAAATTTGGGTACCAAAGAAAGCTTGAGACTCTCTTTTGAATGCGGGTCTCGTCAAAAAGAAGGTAAAGTGGTATCTTGACAGCGGATGCTCAAGACACATGACAGGAGACTCAAATTGCTTCATAAAGCTTATTCAAGTAAATGGTGGAAAAGTTTCATTCGGAGGAAACAACAAAGGAAGCATTGTGGGATTTGGAACTGTGAAAATTGGAAATCTCACAATAAACAATGTCTCTCTAGTGGAAGGACTCAACTACAATCTTCTCGCATTAGCCAACCGTGTGATACCGGTTACAAGATCTCCTTTCAAGAAGGCATATGTTTTGGAATTAGCAAAGACTCAACTCAGTCTTTCATGGTTCGAAGGCATGGAAATATCTACCTCCTTGATGTAAAACCAAATGAAGATCAATGCCTAATTTCAATTCAAGATGAAGCAGTTCTATGGCACATAAAGCTTAGCCATGTCAACATGAAGCAATTAGCCAAAATCTCATCAAAGAAGCTTGTTCGAGGTCTACCTAAATTGCCATACCAAAAGTCCGATTTATGCACTCCATGCATTCGGGAAAGCAGGTAAGAAATTCATTTAAGCCAATAAATCATGTCTCTACTAATCATGTACTACGCTTGCTTCATATGGATCTCTTCGGACCAACAAGAACCCAGAGCATTGGAGGTAAGAAATATTGTCTAGTAATCGTAGATGACTATTCTCGCTTTACCTGGGTATATTTTCTTGCAAGTAAGTTAGAAACCTTTTCGTACTTTGAGAAGTTTGCTAAAAAGGTTCAAAATGAAAAAGGATGTGCAAACCACCGCCCGCGGTGGCCGCGCGGTTAAGGCTTAGTACCCTCAACGCCGAGGGAGGAGTTCGAGACTTCGCGTCCGCAATAACGCGCGTCTTACCCGCGCTTTGGGGTCAGCGGTGGGGGCCCTGTGCGCTCCGGGGTTTACTCTCCCCGCGAAGCGGCGTTCGGAGGTTCCCTGGGTCATCAAAAAAAAAAAAAAAAAAGGATGTGCAATCTCAACTATAAAAACAGATCATGGAAGTGAATTTGAAAATCAAGATTTTATGAAATTTTGTGATAAATCTGGTTTTAATCATATGTTTTCCTCTCCATATACTCCAGAGCAAAATGGAGTTGTGAAAAGAAAGAATAGATCTCTTCAAGAAATGGCTAGAACACTTTTAATTGAAAGTAAAATTTCTTCACGATTTTGGGCTGAAGTGTTTCAATGCTTGCTATATTATAAATAGAGTCTTTCTAAGACCTATTTTAGAGAAAACTCCCTATGAATTATTCAAAGGTAAGAAGCCTATTGTTTCATACTTTCATGTGTTTGGTTGCAAATGCTTTATTTTGAAAAATGCAAATGATCGAGTTGGTAAGTTTGAAGAAAGATTAGATGAAGGCATCTTCCTTGGATATTCTACATCAAGCAAAGCCTACGAGTCTACAACAAGAAAAGCCGCCCGTGGAGGAATCAATGAAAGTCAAATTCCAAGACTCAACGCTAGATGAATCCAGCCGGACTCGTATGAAGAGTCGAACCCTCTCTAGATCTTCCAAAGTCTACAACTCAAGAAGCATCTCGACTGAAGTCCAACATCAAGATGCTCATGAATATTCAAATAAAGAAAGAGATCATCAACCAGGCAAATCAACTAGTAACTCGGAAGCATAAATCCAGTCATCCCAAAGATCTCATTATTGGCGAAATCAATGAAGGAATCCGCACAGATCAAAAAGGCGTGAAGAATCTAGTGTGTGGCTCTCATTTCTGAAATTGAACCAAAAAGCATAGAAGAAGCTTTATCGATGAAAGTTGGATCGAAGCTATGCAAGAAGAACTCAGATAGTTCAACATCAATGATGTCCGGGAATTAACATCTAAACCAAAAGGTAAAACTCGTTATTGGATCCAAATGGGTATTCGGGAACAAGATGAATGAAGAAGGAAAAGTCGTACGAAATAAAGCAAGACTCGTGGCTAAAGGATATACGCAAGAAGAAGGAATAGACTATGACGAGACTTACGCACCAGCTTGCAAGGTTAGAAGCTATTCGACTATTACTTGCGTTTGCTTGTTATAAAAATTTCAGGTTATTCCAAATGGACGTCAAAAGTGCGTTCCTAAATGGATTTACCCATGAGGAAGTTTATGTGGAACAACCACCTGGGTTTGAAGACCCAAAGAAGCCGACTCGGTCTTGACCGAAAAAGGCCTTGTATGGTTTAAAGCAAGCACCTCGAGCCTGGTACGACGTGACTAAGTAAGTTTTTATTACGAATGGTTTTGTCAAAGGTAAAGTAGATACTACTTTGTTTATCAAAAAGGAAAACAAAAGCTTTTTACTTGTTCAAATATATGTGGACGATATTATTTTTGGATCACCTAATGAAAGTCTATGCAAGAAATTTTCTAAGTCTATGCGGGATGAGTTTGAAATGAGTATGATGGGAGAATTAACATTCTTTCTTGGACTCCAAGTGAAACAAATGAAGGAAGGAACTTTTATTCATCAAGAAAAATATGCAAATGATCTTGTCAAAAGGTTTGGATTGGAAAAGTGCAAAAAGACCGACATACCAATGTCATGTTCTCGAGAAGATAGACAAGGATGAAGAAGGGAAGAAAGTAGATCAAAAGCTGTACGGGAGCATGATCGGTTCACTTCTTTATCTTACCGCTTCTAGACCCGATATTTTGTTTAGTGTTTGCATCTCGTGCTAGGTTTCAATCAGATCCTAGAGAATCCCATCTCAAAGTGCTGCAAAACGTGTTATCAAATACGTTGCCTCATCTTCAAGCATCGGTCTCTGTGGTATCCCAAGAAGGGAGACTTTAATCTTCTAGGTTACTCGATGCGATCTGGCAAAGTTGCGAGTTGATAGAAAGAGCACTTCGGAACTTGTCAACCGCTTGGAAATAGGACAAGTATCTTGGTTTTCGAGGAAGCAAAGCACCGTAGCTCTCTCAACGAGAAGGCAGAGTATGTAGCTCTTGGAAGCTGCTGTTCGCAAATTCTATGGATAAAACAACAGCTACAAGACTTTGGGATTGAAGACTCATGCACGTAAATCAGATGTGACAACACCAAAGGCGATCAATCTCACTAAAAATCCAATCCTTCATTCAAGAGCAAAGCATATTGAGATTCGACATCACTTTATTAGAGATCACATTCAAAATGGAGAAATCTCGATTCAATTTGTTGATTCAAAAAGTCAACTAGCGGATATATTCACAAAGCCTTTGGAGAAAAATCAATTTGACTTTATCCGTTCAAGACTCAACATTTTGAAGCTTGAAGAAGTTAAAGTCTAGAGACTCACCAACTCTAAGACTCTAATCTCTCAGACTCTAAACCCTCAGACTCAGACGTGCATGGCTATAGGCTGTAAGTTGCTATTTTATCTAAAAGGTACGAATTCTCGTTTAGTTATCTAAATTCGAAAAGGTACGATCTTTCGTTCGGTTATTCTATAATCCGTGTGAAATTTGAAAACTTGTCTTTTTAAAAAAGGATTAATTTTGGCAGTTATTGATTTTGAAAAGAAGTGTTCGTACACTTTCCTTGTACCGATTGAACTTCCCTTTTCAAAACTGAGTTATATATATATATATATACAGTTTTTCTTCGCCCAAATCTTCAAAACCCTAAAAAGAACTCTCCTCCCGATCCTGTTTCTATTTCCTGTTCATCTTTGAGAAAGTGGTCATTTTTCTTGGGAAAGCAAGTGAAGGAATCTTCCAATCGACAAAGAAAGATGTCTTCTTCGAGGAAATCATCAAGAATCGCAAGCAGAGGACCACAAAGAATGGAGAAGGGACTGACTCACTTCGATCTTACTGAAGAAGAAGACTTATCAAGTCAACGACAAAGTCCGATTCGCTCTCCTCCACGTCATTCAACACCTCCTGCCCCACAAGGTGCGAGTCAACATCCGGAAGAAGAGATAATCGAGGATGCCGACCCAGTAAAAGTCCAAAGACCCTCCTTTATCTATAAGCTTTATCGTGCGTTGAAAAGCACCGGTACTTCATTAAAATATATAGATGAATTCCTTAAGGACAAAAATTATGGGAATGAGTATCTTTTTCTGCGGAAAATGGAGGAATTGGGAATTGCTCCGAAAGGAAGGGCAGAGGAGGCACTTGCGAACATTCCAAGTGACCCTCGTATGCCAGGACAAAATCTGATTGAAGGGAACGATGATGACAGAATGTTCCTTGAATTTCAACCCAAAATGAGTGTGGCAGCAAAGGTGAAAGGAAATCGGATGGATTTGTTTAAGTCCAAGGATCAGGAAAATGTGTATTTCAGGCTGTTGAAAAGAGGGGTGATAAACCCTAGAAGTGTCGATTTTGACTTTCTAGACGCCATCAACATGAACTTAAGAGAAAAGTTGAATTTGCTTCAACTTGAGACTTTTTGCTCTGACTCTACGGACGGGTATGCTCAACTGACCGCTTATTTCTATTCAAATCTTAGCTTTTTGGATGCGAATGGAATTTCACTCAGTGTACGAGACCAAGTCTACGTGGTAGATGTGAATATGTTGGCGGACATAGTTGGAGTTGAACGAGGACGTTATCTACCAATCAAAGTCTCATCTGCTCGTACTACTCTGGAACTTGTCAAAGATAGGGACGTAGAGAAGAAAATTACCTATTCCAGGATGAATGCCATCAACATTGTGCTTCATAAGATTGTGATCAACTGTCTCAGACCAAAGTCTACATCAAAGACTTCCGTGTCTCTTTCTAAAGCAAAATTGATGTACGCGATCAACTCAGGACGGAAGTTCTCTCTCCCGCACACTATTCTCTTCCATATATACAGAGCAATGTCGAAAGACAAAGGACAATTGCCTTATCCTGATCTGGTGACCAAGATCTTCAGACACATGAATATTGAACCGCCACAAACATTTTGTGTTCGTCCGTGTGATAAGATGGTGGTAGGTTTGAAGATGTTAACGAAGATGCGTCTCGCAAGAACTTTCCAAGGCAATGGAGAAATTCAGAGTGAAATCTCCAGTTCACCGCCTCAAAGAGAAAAGGAAAGGAGGCCATTGGTGCCCCATCGAAAAAGAAGAAAAGAACTCTCATCCTAGAGGATAAAGATGAAGATGAAGAGGATGAAGATCCCACTATCCAAGCACCGACAAGAACCGGACGTTCGTGCCTCAACCGACGTAACTTCGAAGAAAGAGAAGAAGAAGAGCAGAGAGAGAAGGAGAAAGAAGCTGAAGAAGAAAGAGAAGGAGAGAAAGAAAAGTCTGCTGAAACTGGAGAGAAGGGAAATCAAGAGCATGATCATCACTCTTCCCCTTTCGATGTCCTAGAGACAGGGGAGTTGGCGAGCAAGAAAGGTCCTCACCTCATGTTGCGTTAGTGAGGGTCCAAGACAATCTCCAGCAGACCTTAAGAATTTCAGGCTTCTCAATTGCCCGAAGAAGGTGATACGTCGATACCAAATCTGCGACTATGCGAAGCGCCATCGTTTGCATTTACTCCATCAAAGAAAGCTCATGCCGGTACACGAGACGGACAATTCCCGCAGATTTTCGTCGCATCATGGATATTCTTCGGAAATGCGTGGCCAGATATATGCTCTAGATCGTGAAATCCAAGCCATGAAGAATGCTGGACAAGCATCCTCAGTCACCTTGGAGGACAAAATGAAAGACCTCGCTCTGCAACTTCAAGCCAATGCCAAAAGAGAGGAGGTAGCTCAACTAAGGGAGGACTTGAAGAGGCTAGAAGGAGTAGTCCAGTCTATGGGAGATTTCCAGATCGTGCGCATTCCCAAGCAGACATGACTCCTTTCTCACCCTTTTTAATGATGACAAAAAGGGGGAGAACTAATTTGAACCAATCATTTTTTAAAACTTTGACTTTTGTGGTTATGTTTATTTTTGAGTATGACTTGACTTGAGAACTTGAACTTGAACTTGGGTGTGAATTTAAATTTGACTGAATTGGCTGTGGATTTTGATGCTTGACTGGTTGCATTTATATCAAGTATTGTTATATGGTATTACTCATGAAAGACTAACCAATTTTCTGTGGATGCAGAGTCTGGTTGCTTTATTAATCTTTTTGAGTTAGCCATATTGCTTGAGAAATGTTTGCAGGTCAAAGTTGTTCAAATCTACAAGAAAGTTTTGTCACCATCAAAAAGGGGGAGATTGTTGGAGAAATCTTTCCAGAATATTTTGAAGCCGACAAAACATTTCTATCGCCTAGTCTAGATATCTGAAGACCGACAGTTTAAAGTCTGAAGACTTTATATTCTCGAGACTCAAGACTCAAGACTCAAGACTCAAGACTCAAGACTTAAGACTCAAGACTCAAGTCTATTCTCACTGACAGTCTTTCTAATCCAAAGGACGAAGGAAATCCAAAGCCGAAGTATATGGTTGAGGATTCGATCCTATCCTCTCGGAATAGATTCTTTGGTTGGATAGATATTTCGGATTCTTTGATTCTTATCTAAGATCAATTGAAGATCCGATGGTCGACGAAATATTCTTGGAATGTTCTATTCTTGGAAACCAAGATCCCGATTGTATGGGCAAACAGATTGATGGGCTATCATCGATTCCTTAATTAGCTCGGATGATCTTCTTGATTGATTCCGTCCAACGGGTAGATTGGAGGAATTTCTTTGGTAAGTGCCAACGGCTATGATGGCATAAAGAAGTATAAAAGGAAGACGTTCTAGTTGTTTTAAGAGTGTGATCGATAGAAAAATTCCAGAGTCTGAAGAACCTTGATTGTTAGTCGATACTGTTCGAGCGAAATTGTATACACAGAGAGTGTTTATACTTGGTGACACCTTGAGCGAGTGTGGTAGATCATCTACACCTAGAAATCAAGGAAGATCAACACCGTAACATCTCTTTGTTCATAGTGGAATCCAGCCAATCGGCTGTCGCGTAAGAGTGGACGTAGGCTTGAATCAAGCCGAACCACTATAAACCGCGTGTTCAATTCTCTCTTTCCCTTACTCAGTCTTACGATTGATTTTTAATTATTGCAAATCCTTCAACTATCTAAGTATTGTGCAATCTTCAAGAAAATTTTTATAGACCTATTCACCCCCCTTTAGGTACTCGTACTAGCTATATCAACACGCAGGCCTTGCACTCGACCTCGGCAAGGTCCAGGGGCATTGAGACCTTCCCAAGTAGCCTCCAGACGCTCACCCCACAACTCGCCCCACCCTAGCTCGTGTAGACGGAGACCTTCAGGTAGACCTTGTCGGAGAAGATGGACTTCTAACGAGCCTATCGAGGTCAAACTTGCTGAGGTGGAAGGGGCGCTGTCACCACTACCCCATCCCCCGGGAGGGGAGGCGACGCCGTCCGAGGGAGACAGGTGGCAGCATATGGCGAGAGGTAGGGTATGAGGGTGGTTTGGAAGGGGAAGCTCTTGAGCTTGATCTTGCAGACGCAAGAGGAGGAGGAGGGGTGGACGGTGGAGCGAGCGAGGTTGACAGCGACGGGGATCTTGAGGGCAAGGCTCCCCACTGAGCAAAGGGAAGAAGAAGAAAGAAATAAAGGGATAAAAAAAGAGAGGGAAGAGAGAGAGGGAAGAGGGTGTTGGTGTTACATGGTTATGATGCAATGGGGCTGGGCGACACGTGTCATTTGGTGAATGGACTTAGATTATGACAAGGTGAAATTCGAGCCACACTCAATATTTGCTCCTGATACTGAAGACAGTTGAAGCTAGGGGTGAGCATGGTCCGGGTTGGGCCAGTCCACCCCCTAACCCTAGGACCAACCCGAATAGTGTCGGTCCTCAATTTTTAGGACCGAGGATCGACCCTATTGAGCTTGGGACAGAGGACCAAACCAATCCAATGGGTTCGGTCCGGTTCCAGGGTTAACTCGGGACCAATCAATAATTTTTTATTTCATTTTTTGTACTCCTTAAAAAAGCGATTGAGGACCAGACTAACCCAATGGGTTCAATCTGGTTTCGAGGTTAACCCAGGACCAACCAATAATTTTTTTATTTCATTTTTTGTACTCCTTGAAAGGGCAACCGAGGACTATACAAACCCAATGGATTCAATGATAAGCAAGGTCAGCTAAGAAAAGCAAGCAACGAGAGTCAAGTGGGGTGAGCATCGAATAGAATGAAAATCGAATGTCGAGCGGGGAGCAACATGCCAAACGAGCAGTGAGTGGCAAGCGGCATGAGTGATGCAAAGCGAGCAAGGCGAGTGTCAAGTGGCTCTCGATGAGCAGAGAAGTTGTATATTTTGATTTTGGCAAATTTAATACTAAGAGGACAAATAAGATAGAAGAGAACAAATACTGGAGGAGGATGTCATAAAGAGTTGTTTATGCCTTTTTGGACGCCGTGAGAACTCCTCACAAAAACATTTTCCTCCTTCGTAAATTATGACTATTAACGCCATAAAAGACATTAAAAATCTAAGTTATTAAAGAATAATGTAAAATTACTTGAACTACTCACTAAAGAGCTATTTAATATTGTTGACGCCGTTTATATATATATATATAGTCAGGGGGTTGGTCCGGATTGGACTGACCCGGAACTCTCAGGACCAAGAACCAACCTGCACAGTACTGGTCTAGGAATTCTAGAACCAAGGACCGACCCAATTTCCTTGGGAACCGAACTAGGACCGGCAGGGTTGGGCCGGTTCAGGGTCGGTCCAAGGTTGACCCTGAACCGATGCTCACCCCTAGTTGAATCGAGAGAGCTTTGACTAAAGCTGAAAGGAGAGAGCAAGAGGAGGAGGAGGAAGAAGAGTCATTAAGTTTGAGCTTGAAATCCGAGACTGGGTCAGAGAGTTGGTGCTTTTTGTTGTACTATTTGAACCCTTGTTATTTATAAGTGGATACATGATATAATTGGGAAATCTCCGTCTTTAAAGATTATTCACACTCTTCCAAACAAATATTTCCTAAGTTCATAAGATGTTGGTTATTTACCAGGATTTTGTCAATTACTAATCTTCGCTTTGTCGGTACGTTTTAGATTTACATTCATGATTTCAACTTCTATTTAAGATGGTGTGTGTTTCTTAAGCCTTAGATCATTAAGTTTGCCTGACTTGGATAGCTTATTTTAAATTCTCCCTCAAAACCATTGTCATGGCAATTATGACAGAGAGCCCAAGAAATAGTTACAAGAGGCTAGATGGAGATTAGAGATGCGAATGATAACCATTCTGGCCAGAAATTGATTTTTGGAAGAGAAATATATATTTCTATTTTTATTTCTAGATGAGTTTTTAAGCAAAAATACTCATTTGATAATGACACAAAATTTCTACTCTAAAGATAGAAATTTGTTTGATAACGACATAAAATTTCTTCATTTCGGACGGTGACGACCAGCGGATGGCGGACAAGCGCGTCGGCGGCCAGTGAACACAAAGTGGCGGAAAACGACGGCGACGGCGACAAAGGGTCGGCGATTGGGGCGGCAGCGACCGGTGGACGGTGGTCGGTGGCGACAGATGGACGACCGGTTCATAGTAAGGACGAATGATGAGAAGAATTTTTATTTTTCATTTATGTTCCAAAAATAGAAAAGTAGAAAATTTTTATTTTTAATTTCTATTCCAAATTTATTTATAGAACAAAAATCTATTTCAAAAATAGAAAAATGAAATAACTTTATCAAATAAATTTCTATTTCATAAACAAGTCTGGAATAGAAAAATTATTTCTGAAATAGAAATTTTGGTTTGTCATGCACCCCCTAGGTAACTCATAGAAGATGGAGAAGTGGAATTCCTAGACCTCATCTCAAATGAGTCTATTCGAGCTTTGCATGCTTCAAAAGCTACAGAGAACAGACGCTGCCGATGACCAATCGGTAGGATTTTGAAGCTCTGACTCCTCGGTTCATTGCCCTCTCTCCTTGAAGCCGACAGCTCCCACATCCATGGATGGCTGCTCTCGAGGATGCTGCGTTTTCGGACTACGAGGCGTCGTCTTGTTGGCTCGCACGTGGCTCTCAATGCGTATGCGTTGACGCGTTTAGCCGCTAATGCTCTTGTTTCCATGTAGCGGCAAAGTTCTAGTCCCATGCACATTTTGGTGGTCCTTCTCTTTCACGCTAATAATGCATTATTGGGAACGACAAGGACGGAACATCCTATTAAAGAACCGTGAGGGAGCTCGTGAACGCGTGGCGATCTTTATGTGATCCGTTCCCATGCAATTATCAATGTAAAGTACAAGATAGGCATCGGTTGGTAGGCGAGGACGGCCTATCCGAACCTCGTCTTGGCTAAATCCCTACAATGCATGCAAAGGCTTTGCTTAAGTGCATCGGTTGAAGATGCTGTTCCCGACGTTATTTTGAGGGGACAATATTCTGATTTAAACCTGAATTACCGAACCTAAATCAAAGACTTGACCATGAGTTAATCCATTGAGGAGTGCCACTCGCTTAATCTTCTTCTAAGCTATTGAACTTCGGTCGCATATACTTATTGAAGGGGAAAAAAACAAAACAAAAGAACTTCAATTAGTAGATCACTTGATCCATAATGGCAATAGAGACTAATAACTGGGACAAAAAAGAATTTTTAGTCTTGATATAGCCTTCTTCTTGAGTTATCAAATTGTGCTGATATCAGACATGTAAAAATTTGCAAAAATGATTAGAAGTAGCTCTGTGTTACAAATTCAGTGAAAATAATTAGCAAATGGTATTTGCACATCTCGAATCAAGCGATATTGATCAGTGAGGTGCTTCACCCTATGTCCATTAATCTCTTATAATTCCATTTGTTTTGATGTCAAGGCGCTGATGGTAGAGATATAAGATGGAAACCCAAATTTAAAAAAAGAAGAAAAATCTAACGATGTTATATTACAAATGCTAGATCAAAGTCACACAATCACTTGACATTTACTAACCATAATGACATTTACACACACACACACGATCACAGTCGTGTATATTAGACAGCAGTACCATATTAGATAATACTTTCAAGCAAATGATGACCTGCGATGGAGCTATCGGCTAATTTTTCTCGGCCTCAAGGTCCAACCTACATTATTCAATTTGGCGTACACTTCAACTTTTTTCCATTACTAATTAGCCTAGTCCAGACCGCATAATCCCCATAGATCCAGTGGCAGGACTCGATCCGACCAGGGCCCGACCCGAGCGCAAGAAATGCCTCGTGGTTTGGATTCCAAGCCGACGTGTCCATATGACAGACTGCGACGCCGTTGTTGATCTTGGCCTTGGACACAGGATCCAGTATATCTACCTCGTAAACATGGAGTGTTGGAACCGCATGACAGTTATAAACCATGTAAGGAAATAGACTATCGTGACATGCCACAGGCGCACTCAATTTACTCCCACCTATCCTTTTCACTCGTCCAGTCAAGATATCACGCTTTGACCCTTCGTCGCTCTTCGTGGAATGAAGCTTGATGTCGTGGCCTAGTATTGAGGTGGCAAAGTCTATCATGTCCTCAACAGAACTAACACATCGCTTGGTCTCACCTCGTATCGGTGCTTTCTCGCATAGGCTAAGTGTGCGTACCATTATCTTCTCCATAGTCGAATCGTCTCTAGCATGGAAGATTTGCTTCAGCTCGGCAAGCTTCGAGTTCGAGAATGGTAATCTAGAGGAAATACTGCGTGGCAAAAACGACCTTTCGGGAGTTTTGGAACGAAGATCTGGCATCTGGATCACATTTCCACTCCTCAGCGTCGACTCCTGAAAGTATTTCCCTGGCTCCACGCCTTTGTTCACGTTCATGCCACCGGCCAGTGTTGTGGCACCATTAATAAAATCGTAGAAAACACGACCGTCCTTGCCAACTTGATGGGATGATAAGTCCGGGAGGCAAAGCAGTCGTGCTGCCTTGCAGAAAGATAGGAGGTGGTCGGGTAGAGCATCTTTAGCAACGAGCTGGGCAAAAAGGGCCGTTTCTGCAGTAGTTAAGGGTGACACTTTGGATATAAGCAGTGGTGGTACGGCGAGGGTGTTGGTGATTTGTTCGTTCCAGTAATGGACAAGGTATTCCTTGGGAGGGATTGAGTTGGCATCGCTGACGAGGGAGTCGGCATCGGTGGTGGTTCCGGCCGTGGTGGAAACAACCTATAGTGGGATGAAAGAGAAAATCGTTGAGTGACTAAAAAGTTAGCATGATGCAACCGAGCTAGGATGTTTCATCTAGTTTAAAAATGTTGTAACCTTAAAATGCAATTTACAGCTCAGTTATAAGACAACAAGGCTACGACTCAATTGCAGTAGGATTCCAAACAGATTGAGTACAATGCCCCTGCAGTATAAATGGGACATAATTGAAACTGTAGCGAACATGCAAATGTTCGTTTGCAAAGTAACAAGAAACTATACCCGTAAGATAACAAGAATAAGATCAATTTTTACAAATTAAATAGATAGCATGATAAATATTCCTGACAAATCCTTAACTAATGTCCACAATCTGAATGATAATATAGTCCATTTTTTCTTTATTAATGCTTCATGTCTAGCTTAGACAAGTAATTGAGACTAACACTACGTTATAGAAATAAGCATAAGCATGAACCTCTTATATATTCAAGCATTTTATGTCTTTTCACTTCATGATCCGTGTTTCACATGTCTCTTTGCAAAATATGTAGGAACACAAACACGATCAAAGAACTGTAAATGTTAATGCATGCGAACTTCGAAGATAGGATGAGCCGTGATTATTATGGTGTGTAGAAGGGGAGGTGAGAAATCTCGAGAAAACTAACACGGAGTGAAAACAGCAGAGGAAGAGGGTGAAGAGAGACATTTTGCTAAAGCTGATCTCACTCATTTCTTTAGGAAGAGGGAATGCTGATAATGTTGGAGCGTTCGTTTGATTGAGCACGACATTTGTAGGAGTGAAGGTAGAGAGAGAGAGAGAGAGAGAGAGAGAGAGAGATTCCTCTAGGACAAATGGATGGAGGGAACGAAAAAAAAAAAAAACTTATAATGTTAGTTCAACTTGCAGTTAAATAAAGTTTTATATCAAATGTTCTCTACCAAGTGAAAGAAATACAACTTAATAGTGTTTTCTAGTTCGATTTGCAATTAACAGGTATCGTGGTGAATATTCTCTACTTTCCCTTTGATTATCAAACAAATCTACATATATATAAAATTCACCTCACGACCATCCGTGACTCTTTCAGAAATTATTTAATCTTTATTAGCTGTGGCAATTTCCTCATCCCATACACATCAAGTAATTACTATTGACATTTAGACTTATACTTACACAAGTTTTATTTAGCACATCCATATTACAAATGATGCTTCCATTACTCCGTTTGATTTAAAAGAAAAAATGGTGATTTGAACCCAAGGCTCAAGTGAGGGATATAATTACGGTGATCACTTAAGCACACCCTTCACTCTTTTGTGATCATGATTTCCTCTTGCCCAGTCTTCTTATTGGAAAGTTACACATATGGATATCTTATAATGCGCACACACGTAGATAAATATCTCAAATTTTGAAGGGGAAGTCATAAATAGAAGTTAAAGGCAGATAGATTTCCTCCCGAAAGATCCCACCGATTGGAGATGCACTTGCCATTAGTATGGCGTTTGAGCACAAACAAAGGAAGGTAATGGGAAAGCCCACATAATTGACGAAAGGATGGAATAGAATAGAAAAAAAAAACATTTAAGAATTAGCTAGAGACAGAAACTTTTGGGTAGTAAGTTATATTAATCCACTTAATAAAAACTTGATTAAAGAAGAGCATCCATCTATGCCTCAAGACAGGACAGGTCTTGGTCATTAAAAAAGAACGGCTTAATGCAATGTGCCAATATCGTAAAGGACAACTCTCCCCTAATAATGTGATTAAACAAGAAAAGGGGCATCCATCTATACCTCAGATTGGACAAGCCTTGGTTAATTAATCAAGTTGTGAGGTAATTTGATAAATTTTCAAGATGGGAAACTGTGATTTCACATGTAGAAGAGACTCTCCACATGACCTTAATATATGTGCATGCACCGTGTAACCAGCTAGCTAGTCATGAATTTGGGTTAAAGTCATAATGATAAGATGCCATTGTGAGTAACCTAATTAATCACTTCTACATGATAATTGAAATCTCGAGGATGTGTGCGTACTTCCAGGGATTAGGAAAGGAAAGGACTACTTGTGACGCCCCAGAAATTTTTATTTTATCACCACACAATCCTTTTTAATTTTATCTTCAAATTATTAATAGCAAGTAGAAGCTCAACAAAATTTTTATAATTTTCCTTATAACGTGTTTAATAAATATACATATGCTTCTTCATATTAACACCACTAGTTACTAATTTGATACAATATTCAAACAAATACAATACATTAAAAAAGTCCAAGAAGAGTTGGCTCACCTAAAATCATCACGCCACTCCTCCACAAAAAGCTTGCCTTTATAAAAGTAACATATTAAATTTGCTCGTAACTGACTAGTTCTTTAGGGTCATCACACTCTATACATACGCACAGAATAATCTTCTCGTAATGTTATACCCTTCTATCTCATTTACAATCAACAGTCATCATCATAGTGGACTATGAATTTTTGAGGACCCAAATACGAGGACGACAATAAAAGATACAATTACACTTATTTTCACTTGCTTTCAAATGCACGTGGGGTATTAATGATATCCACATCATGCTTTTAATCAAAAACCCATCGACACAAGCTTGAATTTGCTGGAACTCGAGATAGATGGCCTTGATTTGACATATTTCTCCACTGGTTCCATGATTTGGTCACGCGGATTACAAATTCGGGGACCTCGTCGAACAACGGAGCAAGTTCAGCGATTCAATGAGCAGGATTTTGTTCCCCAAGTTTCGAAACCTCCTCTAAAGTCTCGCCGGGCGGCCATCCTGAAGAAGCCAGGGAAGTAACAAAGCTTATCTGGGCTTTTAGAATATGAGCTGAATCTCACATCTTTCTTTGGGCTTAGCCCAATTAAAAAAAAAAAAAACCAAACTTCATGTCCGTCAAAAGCCCACACCAATCAAAGGGTGCCCGAGGCAACGCCACACCCAGATCGATTCTTGCTCATTTTCACGTCAATCCAATGGTCGTGGTAAGAGAGATCAGTTGGAGAAATTACCCTACGAATTCACCAAGAAACCGCAAGCGACTGATTAGACAAGTGCGTCATATAAATCTATCCGATAAGTTTTTTACCACATCCCATCGCGACCTCTCGTCTCTCACTGAAGCTATTCTTAGGCCCGCCCGATTATGTCTCTTACATATCAAGATGGATTCCGTTGAGAATGATTGTGTTGGCGACAGATTCTTATCCAACTTATCTAGGTGTATGCGTCCAAAACTGGGGACATCGATTAGGAATGATCGGAAAGTATGTCTCCATGACATCCACAAATTCAAGGTTTGTCCCATTTTTGGGGTCTAGCGAAAGGGACTAAACTTTGGTGTATAAGTTCAAGTTGCACTAAGGGCCATAGTCTTCTTTATGTCTCTCTCTCTCTCTCTCTCTCTCTCTCTCTCTTTCTGTCCGGTCCACTTCTATCCACTGGGCTTCCAGATGGTGGTTGTGGAGGAAAACTCCCATCCAAAGCCCCATTAACAATGGTGTTTTCTCTTTGTCGTGAAGTTGGGTGAAGTCGGGTGCTTATCTGTTGCCTACCGATGATGTATGAAATGATTACACATCTATTTTCTTCACCTGCTCTCGCCCTTTTCCTTATTGTGTGTATTAATATGCAGCTTGTTTATTGCTACTGATCAGCAACAAATTGGATATTTCCATTCAGACTGCTAAAATCGACATTTTGATTTTTCATACATGATTTAGAAGTGAAAAATGACATAAATGTCTTGGCCTGTTGCGCAGTGTCGTCCGTGAATTTTTAATTTGTTTAATGCGGCTTCCGAACTATTACTAAATGTTCAATTTAATCCCTAGAGTACATAAAAATGTTCTATGCCGTTTGAGTTAGTGGAATGTGCTGGTGTGGCTTTCAATTCGTTGAGTTTGAATGGTGGACAATAAAAAAAGAAAAGAAAAAAACAAGTTACATGTGGATAATCCAATTAATATATTCATATCAAATCAAGATATAATGATCCACGTCATCTAATGATGTATATTAACGCCATAATTTTTTTTCCCTTTCTAAAGTAGGTGGATGAAAATATTGACATACTAACTCATCATATTAAAAAAAAAAAATCAGCTCAACATATAACAATTCATGTAATTAAATAACATTTGATTTGTTGTTTGAGCAAATGGAATGACTTTATTGAAAATTTACTAATAATCTAAAGATCATGAGGTATAGTGACAATATTGAACTAAAGTTTATGGATTATTTGTATCATTTCCCTATTCAGAAAAGATCTATTAATGCAAATTATCACCGGAAACAAGACTCTTTATATAAGAAACACACCAACTCATGTACGTGACTCTTTTGAAGTTAAATTGTGCAAAACACGACAGTTTTTGATAAATAAATTTGATGTGCATGTAAGTGACTAAAGGACCAAATTATTACTAATAAATAAACTCCCAAATCCTTAAATCGTCCCTCTCATGGACTTCCAAATTGGTCGATGGTGACTAGTCCTATGAGATGGACGGAAGCATACTCAATTCAATCCACATGGATCCGCTGTGTGGCGAAACCAATCTATTAACTCCAACCAGAGGGAGGAGAGAGTGGATGACCTGGCGGCGGGAATGCCACGTGGGAGTAACTCATTCGCCGACAGCAACGGGGGGCTGATTCCTGTGGGACCCCGACCCGATTGGGAAGCCTTATCTAGTCCAACATTTGTTTTTTTCCCTCAAAGCAGAGCGGGGACTCCAAAAGAAGGGAAAATTACAAAAACGCTCGAGAGAGCAAGCGGACTTTGGCGTCTGAAATCAGCTTATTACTAGACCAAGAGGGTCCACTTTGGTTTGGCTGACCGAGCGAGACATTGCTGAATCTTGCATGAAGCCATTCTCTATAAGTTCCCATCAAGAGGCTCTTGATATTCTCATCCACAAGAAAAAAGAAAAAGAAAAGTAAACCTGATCAAAACAGGGTTCAGAAGTAGCTCGAGAAAGGAACAGAGGAACTTGGAAGAGCAGGGTAGGAATCTTATTCTTCAGTCTTTCCCCTATCATGGCAATGTTGCTTCTCTCTTTACCTCATGTTAACCAAGATCTTTATCGACCCAGCTAAGGAACGAAATTTGGCACTTTGGCCCTGTATCATCTAGCTGGTCGTTTTGGGTCAGAAATTTTTATTTTTATGGCATGATCGTAGATTAGGTTGTCGTTTCTTCATTAATAGATTAGCAAATTTGGAGAACAAAAGAAAACTCTATGGATTTTTTCTGGGATTCTTAGAGAATATTATTGCAGAATCCTTTATTTGGCATCCTTGTATGAGTCGTAGCTAATGAAAAACGGGCTAGCTTATGACGACGATGATTATAAATCACCAAACGCGCTGTAAAGGTGATGATTGTAGACTGATGGCTTCTATATTCTGCAATTTCTAGTTATTCCAGGTTGCAAAATGATTGTTTTGTTAGCAATAGAAGAGCCTGATTCCGCAACATTTTGGTTCTCTTTTTGCGCGTTTTAACTGAATACCATCGTAGTTGACTAACCTTAAAGTTCAATCTTTCTGGTTACTAATTGCCAGCCAGGGTGAGGCAGCACAAGTGAGCTCAACTCAACTTGGATAGAGGAGCACCCTTGTGCTTGGTCAAATGCCCGAAAAGCTCAGACTCTCAGCATAAAACTCTCCAGGAAGTGTGCTTACTTTCCAAAGATTAGGATTAAAGTCATTGTGATAAGATGCCATAATGAGTAACCTAATTATAATCACTTCTACAAGAGATAAATGAAAATCTCCAGGAAGTGTGCTTACTTTCCAGGGATTAGGAAAGGAAAGGACTAATTGGTTCATTTGCAAAATGAAACTACATTAGAGAATATGCATAATCCACGTTTTCTATCATATGATGTTTTGGTGGAAATAATTAACCATATGATAGGATATATCTCTTTATGTGGTTCTTGGTTCCCATGAAGAACCCTAAGCCGATTTATCCAGAGTCCACAATTTCACTAGTACTCTCCATATGCAAATAGCTTATTCACTTGATTCACTGTGACTTCTCAATCAAAGCCTAAGAACTTTTATCCAAACGAATTAGGTTATCTTTGTAATGAACTGGATAAAATGGGAAACAATTTGCCTATTGCAAATCTAGAGATTGGTAAGTCAGAAGTTGGAGTTCATTCGTTTGATTCCAATAACCGTGTACAAGCTGCTCTAGCCAGAACCACCTGCGCAGACCACTTGGACTATCCATGACGCTTGCAGGGTCTTCTGTAGGCTTCCAGGTAACCAAGCCTCTGCTATCATGCCGTCAGCTCGTAAATATAGTAACTTGGTCCCCATGCGCTCTCGATGATCTCTCTTGCATCCCAACGACAGTATACATCTAAAGACCCTGTATTTATCGATGCACAGTCCATAAAGTTTGGGATCGCATGGACAAAGGCGGGTCCACCCCGGATGTGTATGATATCTTTAATTGGACTGGACATCTTCTCTATTGACCCCTCTTCGCCGATGTCGATTTTGCTACTACTATTCATCCAGGACACATGGGTCGATCACTGCCGAGCCAGATAAATGCTTATCCAAGAAACGAGGACATCGTGAGTGCCATTCACAAGTGATGCAGGCCCAAGGGCTGCTCTAATCTTAGCCCACAACAAAGTCTTCGTAGTAAGGTGATGCTAGAAAGATCCCGTCCGTTTCCGCGGCAATTTCAAATAATTATAGGCCGTTCATTACTCCATACGTTATAAAAATTTTGGAGAAAATCGGTAAAAGGTAAAAATATAGCTATAAACATAGAGATTTCTCAATCATATTATCGGACCGACTAAAGGGCTCCAATCTGCTCCATTCGTCAATTGACAAATTTAACGATAGTAAGGGCTTATTAGGCTGGGATAGAGGTGGGGGTGTCCCTATCGCAAATGTGTGTCCACCCTTATTAGTTTCGTAAAATTTTTGTCGGACATAATAATAAAAACTATCAAGTTGGGACTCTTAACCACCAGTTTTGCAATCTACAGTTAATTAAAGTTTCATATCAAATGTTCTCTGCCAAGCGGAAGAAATAAAACTTAACTAGTTTTTTTTTTTAATATAACTTGCAATTAATAAGTATCATATAGAATATTCTCTGCCTTCTTTTGTTATAAAAAAAAGGTCATGATTTCCTCCTGCTCAATCTTCTGATGGGTAAGTTACACTTATGGATATCACCCACAAAAAACACATGTTTCAAATTTTGAAGGGAAAGTGTAAATAAAAGTTAGATTTGGATAGAATTTCCTCCTAAAAGATTCTATCGATTGGAGATACACTTGCCATCAGTCTTGCGTTTGAGCACAAAACAAAGTAGGGTGATGGGAAAAAAGCCCATGAGATTGATGAAAGGCTGGAAGAGTATAAGAACAAACACTTCGGAATTAGCTACAAACAAAAACTATTTAAGTAGTAAGTCACATTCATCTAACTGATAAAAATGCGATTAAAGAAAAGCAGTTATCTCTATGCTTCAGACATGGTAAGTCTTGGTGATGCAAAACAAATGGCTTAATGCAAAATGCCAATTTCGCAAAAGGACAAGTCTTTTGTATTAATGAGATTAAACAACAAAAGGGTATCCATCTGTATCTCATATTGGACAGCTATCGGTTGATTAATCAAGTTGTACAGTGATCTGATTAATTTTTAAGATGTGAAACTTTGATTTTCCATATATGTGCGTACTCTAGTAGAGACACTCTGTAATTGGCTAGCTAATCCTGAATTAGGGTTAAAGTCATTGGACGCCATTATGAGTAAACCTAATCATAATCACTTCCACAAGAGATAAATGAAATCTCTAGGTTGTGTGCTTACTTTCCAGGGATTAGGAGAGGAAAGGACTAATTGGTTCACTTACAAAACGAAACTACATTAGGGAATAGGTATAACCCGTACTTTCTATCATATGATGTTTTTTGGTGGAAAAAAAATAACCATCTAATAGCATATATCTGTCTATGTGGTTCTTGGATCCCATGAAGAATCTTGAGCTGATTTCTCCAGAGTCAACAATTTTACTAGAACTGTCCATATGCAAATAACCTATCCACCTGATTTCCCATGACTTCTCAATCAAAGTCTTAGAACTTTTATCCAAACCTGCCAACAATTACAAAACTAGGGCTCAAACAATTTATGAGGCTTGTAGACTGTTCCAAGAACCTTTAAATAACCGAGCCTCTATGCCCGTGCCCTTAGCTCGTAAAAGATATTAGGGACTTCATCTATACACTTTCTCAATGATCTCTCTTGCATTCCAACGACAGAATACGTAGAAAGAACCTGGATTTATCGATGCACGGTCCCACCCCAGTCTTGTACGATTTCTTCAATTGGACTCAACATCTTCTCTGTTAAGCTCTGTTCACCAATGTCAATTTTGCTTCCACTATTCATCGTGGCCACATGGGTCGATCACTGCCGAGCCAGAAAAATGCTCATCCGAGAATCGAATACATCATAAGTGTCCATTCGGCGATGCAGGTCCACGGGCTAAGATTGTTAAAAGATAAAAGTATAGCTACAAACAAAGAGATTTATCAATCGCATGACAAATTGGGTCGCTTATATAAACAAGGAAATACACAGTGACAAATATTTATCTTAATTGAAAATGTTACATGTCCTCCCATAAATACAGGATCTTTCATGAAATTGTGAACTGTGTAGCTGATATTAAAGTTGAGATTTACCTCAGCTATAGCTCTTCAGAAATAAGTTACAGTCATGTGCATAATGGATGGGTGATGTCTGATGTATGCTAGACTATAGACAGACATAGGGTAGATATCCGATGATTGACGATGAGATAAAGAAATGCCACGTGCTCAGTTGTTGAAATATGACGATGGACGATTGGTCGCTGCTTGTATGAATTTTAGCAACAACTTTTTCAATGGAGACACTTTGAATATTACTTAAGGGGCTAAGGTAGTTAGCATCAAAGGCGCACGTTGTAGAAAAGCAATTGCCATTTGGAGCCCCAGTCATGTAATGGCATCGACAGTTGCATAATCCTCAAAACACAACTAGGACAATTATATAAAATATGGGCAAAGTGATCTACGAGAATTAAGGATCATGGACAAAGCCAGTAGTAGGTACTAGAGGAGACATAACTACCAAACAGTTATCATACATTCACCATAAATACCACCAATCATCCAACTAGAAGCCACTTGACAAATCAATCAAAATGTTATCTTTTTATCTTTGCTTTTCCTGTACTGCACTTTAATTTTCTTAGCTGCTTTTAGATTCTCATCGTCAATTAGATTTTGATGTGATTTTGTATCTTGGTACATCATTGTTGATTAAATTCTAGTATTGTATCTTACTATCCTGGTACATTGTCGTTGATTAAATTCCGACTCCACATCTTACTATGCTTAATTTGTGTCGTTGATTAAATTCCGGCATAGTTTAAGATTGGTCTTGTAACTTTTTTTGCCTGGTTATTGATTAAATTCCAACTCAGCCTAAAATCAGTGTTGTTTGTACCAAAGAAGTTCAATTCCTTATTGCATAAGATGTCCATTGTCTAGAATTGGCACATAATCCTTGTCCTCTTTAATAAAATCAAATAATGACTTTTGATGAAAAATATATCATTGTGAGAGCAATTCTAGCAAAACAAAAGTAAATTTAGTTTTTACATTTTTATCATATGAGAATCATTCATGTGAAGCTTTTAGGATTTTAGAAGTCTAATCTATTATTATGGGTTCTTATTAAATTATCTTTTCCAATGACAAACGCTTAGAAAAAGAAAAAAGAAAAAAAAGAAAAGAAAAAGCAAGCAATAATCTGATGATATTTAGTTTATGTAACCGAGAAAGTGCAAACAAAAGATAAATGCAGAAAAGTTTAAAAGCAAAATTCAGAGGAAGAAAAAGTGGGAAGTGCCACTTTAAGATTGAACCAGGCAGCACTTGTTGTTCAATGTCAAGCGTATAAAAGCGATCATGTTGGGACTCCCAACCACTGGGCCACTTGAACTATTTTTGCAGCTTTTCACTTTTTTCTTTTATCGAAAATCACTGCATTCTTATCTGTCTCTCGTTTATATAATAATAATACTGTGAAAATGGTTATTGGTCCTCGTTGAAAGTCGAAGAAAATTCCCGAAGATAGTAACGCAAATTGAGAGACAAGAATTAGGAAAATCTCTAAACACAAAGGACAAGAGAATGCAAAAGACTTGAACATGTATTCAAATCACCAAAAAAAAAAAAAAAAACACTTGACATTTACTGATCATAACGACTGTCTCACACCAAACACAAACACGTTGTTATTCAACTGTAATGCAAAGCAAGAGAGGCTTTCGGTTGGAGGTAGCCAGAGACCAAGTTCTCCCTTGATCACCAGGCCGAACCCATGTTTATTCCATCTTGACCACACTTCGTTCTTCCATTATGACTTGGCAATTGTCCATATCAGGCTATTCTCATATATCCAATGACAGACCTCGATCTGGCCAGGACCCGATCCAAGCAACAGAAATGACTCGTGGGTAGGGCTCCAAGTTGATGCGTTCATATGACAAATGGCGACACCGTGATTGATTTTAGCCTTGGATTTGGGATCTAGTATGTCTGCTTCGTAAACTCGGACGTTTGGAAATGTATGACAATAATAGACAATGTAAGGAAATAGACTCTGGTGACAGGCCACGGGCTTGCTCATTTCGTTGCCCTCGATCCTCTTGACCACCCCGATCAAGACCTCCTGCTTCGACCCTCTGGCACTCTCCGTGGATCGGACCATGACGTCATGACCCAAAACCGAGGTGGCGAAGTCGATCATATCCTCGATGGAGGCCACACACCTCTTGGTTTCGTCTTGGACTCCTGCACCCTCGCACTCACCTAGCGTTTGCGCCATGATCTTCCCCATAGCGGAATTTTCAATGGCATGGAAGATTTGCTTCAGCTCAGCGAGCTTCGAGGTTGAGAACGGCAGTTCGGAGGAAATACAGCGAGGCAAAAATGACCTTTTGGGCAAGTTATCCCGGATGTCGGGCATTGGCAGCACATTGCCGCTCTTCAGCATCGACTCTCGAAAGAACTCGCCCTGCTCCACGCCCCCATTTAGGCCCTGCATGTTTTCATTTCTTGTTTCTGTTTATAAACAGATTTTCTGTTTTTTTGTTCCAGGGAACAAAAAAAGAACAGAAACGCGTTTGTTTGCGTTTCTGTTCTTTTTTTGTTTTTTCATTTCTAGAACAAAATTGAAACAAAAATTAGAAACAACGAAAAGTTGTTTCTCTTCTCGTAAAACACTTCGGCAAACCGAAAAAGAACAAAAATAAAGAACAAAATTGAAACAAAACGGAACACTTCCCGGTCCCTCGTTCGTGCCCGTGCGAAGCTTCGTTTGTGCTCTCCCCGACGTCTCCCCTCTCCGGCGCCTCCCACTCGGGCGGACTCTCCGGCGACTCCCCCTCCGGCGACTCTCCGGCGCCTCCCCACTCCGCTCACTCTTCGGCGCCGATAGGTGGTGCTCCGTCAACCGGCTGAAGCTTCCGAGTCCAGTAATTGCCGCCGCTCCTCCATCTCCGTTCGAAGAGGGCTTTGGCGACAAGAACCTTCGCCGACCACCGCCGGACGCCGCTCGAGCCTCAAGCGAGCGTCACTCGCCCGATCCGGCGGATCCGGGCGAGCAACGCTTCGCTACCGCCGCGAGCTTGAGCGCTATGGTCGCTCGCGGAGCGGCTCGAGCGAGCAACGTCGACCCCAGGGAGCCGTCGCCCGATCGGCGAGATCTAGGCGACGGTTGCTCGCCGGGAGTCGCTCGCTCGCTCGCGAGCGGGCGCGCAGCTCCACTTTGCCGGCTCGCTCGAGCGTGGCCGCCCGCCGAGCAAGCAAAGCGGCGCGGCTCGGTCGAGCGAGCCGCTATGGCAGCTCACTCGACCGTGGCTCGCTCGGAGCGGCACGGCTCGGTCGTGCCGAGCTCCGAGTGGCGCAGCTCGGTCGTGGCTCGTGCGGAGCAGCTCGCTTGACCGTGGCTGCTCTGCGAGCGAGCGAGCAGCCACGCTCGAGCAGCGAGCGAGCTACGCCGCCAGCGAGTCGAGCGAGCGCTCGAGCTAGCTCGCTCGCCCGTGGCTCGCTCGAGCGGCGCAGCTCGGTCGTGGCTCGCGCGGAGCAGCTGGCTCGGCCGAGCAGCCACGGTCGTGGCTCGCACAGCGCAGCTCGGTCGTGGCTTGCATGGCGCAGCTCGACCGTGGCTCGCTCGGACCAGGTCGCTCGACCGTGGCTCGCTCGGAGCAACGAGCTCGACCGTGCCCCTCAACTGTTTCCACTTCCATTGTCTTTTGAATTCTTTCATTTGTTGTGAAGTTTGCAATTCTAGTTTGCTTATTAATATGGCTTTATCTTGTCCTAATTATGTTGCCAAACCCCTACCTGTGATTGTTATGGTATCTTTAGTTTTTCAGTGCACATCATCAAGAGTCTCAATAAATACTTTAGGCCTCTTGCTTTTCGGTAATTTGTTGAACTCTGCTCTCCTCATTTTTTCGCTTGCACTATGCCAGTATGCTTTCTATTTACTTAGACCTGGTGTTGCATTGAAGAGGCAGAGAGAATTTGGTGAAACAAAGGATGTTAGGGGTTGTGTTATTGTGTAGCTTAGAAAGGCTGTGTGTTTTTCTACAATAACCATTGGAGCCACACTATGGTCTTAATTTTCATGAGAGCATTAACTGTTAAGTCGAATACTCCATGCACTTCTTTCATAACATATGAGGGCTTTATGATTGTTTGTTTGTTAACTTACAATGGTCTCGCCTCAGGCCCGTGCGAATCGTCTCCGGCTCGTTCTCAAGGGAGTCCGTGGAGAGGTAAGTGAAAAGCGTGCTCTTTCCTGCGGTACATTCGATCTCGAGGTGGTACTAATTGGAATCTTGGAGTCTGCAGTGCGCCGCGTCAGCTTCAATAGGACCCTCGACCTTGCACTTGTTTGGCGGTGAGCGAAGGGTGAAATCTAGAGGTGAAAACCTTGAGCTTTTGAATGATTTGGTGGTTTCCATTGTCGTTTGTTTCCAAACTTGAGTATTGTACATAAATCTGGCAATTCCGATTGGTCTTTTGGTCTGTTGATTAGTAATATGTACCGCGGCCCCAAAATGTCACCTTGGACCAGTATAATTCTTGCTCCAACAACGTGCTTTCTTTATTTCATTCTTTTGTGTGTTGAAGCTACTATAGATGCTGTTAGATAAACAAAAGTTCATGGTTGCATTTTGTATGTAGCATTACAATGAAATGCTCAGGCTGATCATTTCACATTACATAGCTCAAAAATAGGTTGGAGAGAGAGCATTCTGGTTGGTTGATCATTGCTAGTCATAGGTTGCATGTAGTTCTTGTAGCTCAAATGCAGCTTTACGCAAGTTAGTTCAAGAATTATCATTTTTTAAAGTTAAGTCTTCTTGGCTTGCATCTCTTGATAATGCTTTTATGTATGGCATATATATTATTATGTTATTGATTTAACTGATAACTCATATGCTGCTCAACCGATCAAAGATTAAATGGCATCGAGCCACAAAAATTCAGTGCAAAGTGGTGAGTCGGTGACCAACCTATTTATCGGTTTGTTGGTGGATGAGGTCAAAAAGGGAAATCGGACCTCTTCTACTTTCAACAAAGCAGGTTGGAGGAATATCCAAAATGAATTCTTTAGACAAACGGGGTGCCAATATACCATGGTCCATTGAGAAACAAGGTGAACAAATTGAGAAAAAAAAGTATGGTAGTTTTCGAAACTTATATCTCGATCTGGATTTGGTTGGGATAATGTCAATAAAAGAGTTACCGTCGACGATCCAAACATCTGGGAAGATCACATCAAGGTATTTTTTTTTCTAATTTTTTGGTCATTTTGATGTCATTATATATGTATATTTTAAATTGTATAATTACATTGCTGAAATTTAATTGCTGTGAAAATTGTAGGAGAATATAGAGTGGGCCAAATTCAGGAAGGATGGATTTCCCCAGTATCCCGAGCTATGTATTATATTTGGTGGTACATATGCTACTGGGGAATATGGCCTTGGAAATGCTGAAAATGCGACAGTGTCGGAGGAAGCTGACAACGGTAATGGTAATGGAGGTGGTGCCAACAGTGGTTACAATGCATGCGGTGGCAACAGTGGTGGCAATGCCTATGATGATGCTGGTGGTGGCCATACAGATGACTTCGGTGATCACCACACTGATGAGGGAGTCTTCCCATCAGACGATGCCGGAACTTCAATTCGTGGGAAACATAGATTGGATAGGACTCCAAACACTAAGAGGAGAAGGAAGAGTACCAAAAACAGTATTGATGACACTTGCAAAGCCATACAAGACTTTTTGAAAGTTAAGTCAAGTCAATCTGGTAATGGCTCTACGACTTCCGGGGTTATGCCATCACCTGTGGACCCTTTCTCCATAGAGGCTGTGATGGATATTCTATTAAGTATGCCCGAGATAGACCAAGAAGTTTACAACAAAGCAGTGGATCGAGCATGCGATAGTGTCTCATGGAGGGTGGCTTTCATTAAATCCACCCCTGAAAGGAGAAATGGACTTCTTTATCATCTTTAAAGATGTTTGGAAATATATTATGGATTGAAAGACCTTGCATAAGATTGTATAACTTTATGTTATGTATTAATATTTAGTTTTTAAAGACATTAGTGTTGAGACTTTTGCTACTTACATATAATGGCATCTTCTATTATGTTATGACTTATGTTATTGATTGTTATTGGATATACTTTCAAAATCTATATTGATGTTTGTATATTTTTGTGATCGTATAGGTACTATGGAAGAGGGATCAGATAGTATATGTAGTGAACAGGTAAGACAAGTTCAACAATTCTTGGATGATGATGATCTTCGCATATTTCTAGCATGGTTGTGCATGGTTGCCATTGACAGGTCCGTGCATACAAGAGAACCTATTAGGGACAGCAAATTATTAGGATCCGAATGGATAATGGAGATGATTCTCGGACATTCGGATAGGATATATGAAGCCTTCAGGATGGAGAGGCATGTTTTTCTGAATTTATGTGATTTGATGAGAGTAAGAGGTTGGTTAAAAGATAGTCGATATATTCGAGTAGATGAACAAATTGGGATATTCTTATCTTTGGTTTGTCACGGTAGCTCAAACCGAGATTTATGTGAGAGATTTCAACATTCTGGAGAAACGATCAGCAAGTATTTCAACAAAGTGTTGAAAGTAATTATCCAACTTTCAAAGGAGATAATCAAGCCACCATCCTTTGATGTCATCCCACAAGAAATTCTTATGGATCCTAGTCATAAGCGCTACTTCAAGGTATGATTTCTATATCGACTTTATATCGTCAAATACATGTTATTCATAATCTTATATAATCTTATATTGGCAATAAATTGACAGGATTGCGTAGGTGCTATGGATGGCACTCATATAAATGATATTATCCCAGTGTCTGAGCATGTTCGATTTAGAGGCAGGAGAGGGACTACCACCCAGAACGTGTTGTGTGTTTGCTCATTTGATATGAAATTTACTTTCGTCTATCTGGATGGGAAGGATCTGCCAATGATTGTCGAGTGCTTTAAAGCACTTGAAACTCCTCGATTGCAATTTCCTCGACCACCACCTGGTATTTATTTTGTTTATATAGAAATTTGTGATTATATTATGGTTGAATATCACAACAAATTTATATATATCATGTTGTAGGGAAATACTACGTGTGTGATTCTGGTTATGCAGCACTTCCGGGATTTTTAACTCCATTTAGAAGGAAACGATACCATCTCAGCGAATATAGAGGGAGTGGGAGACGGCCAAGAACAGCAAAAGAGTTATTCAACTACAAGCACTCTTCACTAAGAAATGTAATTGAGAGGTCATTTGGAGCATTAAAGAATCGCTTCACCATTTTGAGACATATGCCTCCATTTACAATTCGGAAGCAAGCACTTGTTGTAATTGCATGTTGTGCTCTTCATAATTACATTCGTGATCAAGATAGGATGGACAGAAATTTTTTCATTTATGGAGATCCGGAGTATCCATTTGGACCTACAGAAGTGGAGGTTGCAGATCCTAGTCATGAGCAGGAATCTGGGATGAACATGCTTAGGATAAGTATTGCAAATAAAATGGCAATGGATCACAATATGTAGGAGATTTGTTGACTTTTGTAATATTGTTTTTAAGTATTTACTGTGATGAAGTTGAACAATGAACTATAATGCTTCATTATTGTGATGTTATGTATGGAAGGATTCATGTTGAGATGTACTCTTTTTTTTTTTATATATTTCTTATTGTACGAACTTTACTTAAATTTTTTTTTTTAAGTATGCATATATGATTATGTGGGAAATATTTTTCTTCACTCACCATTATCAAAATTAAATTGATGACAATTTCATGAGAATGAGAATTCAATCAAGTTTAAATGTTATAAAAATCAAAAAAAAAAAAAAGCACTTGAAAAAAAATTTGATTTTAACTTTTCATTTTAAATTTTCTACCAAGTATGAAAAAATTTGTCTTCATTCACCATGAACAAAATAAAATTAATGAGCATTTCATGAGAATGATAATTCTCATCTCGTTTAAACTTTATTTAGAAAAAAGCATTTTTTTAAAAAAAATTAAAAACAGAAATTTTGTACAGTTTACCAAACGTGTTTCTATTCTTTTTCTATTCTAGGAACAAAAATTAACTGCAGTTACCAAACGTGTTTCTGTTCGTTTTTTTTTTTATTTCAAGAACAGTTTTTTTTTACACTTATCAAACGCGTTCTTTTGTTCAAAAATTGTTTCGGAACGAAACACTTTTTTTTGTTTGTTCCTTGGAACAAAAAAAAGAACGTAAACGTTACCAAACGCACCCTTACTTTCTTGTCATCGGTTGCCACAATTGTATCGGGGGGGGGGCCAACGTAGGCTTTTTGGTATGCGTCCGCCCATTTGTCGCCGCAACCCCATCGATGATGAGTTCATGAAGCGAGCAATTGCGCCTCCTCGCGAACGATAGTAGGTGGTCGGAGATGGCGCCTTTGGCCTTGGTCGGCAAAGATGGTCGACGCGGCCGTCGAGGTGATCCTTTGGAGAAGAGGATTGGTGGCTTGGGAAGGTTGTTGGTGATTTGCTTGTTCCAGTAATGGACAAGGTATGCTTTGGGAGAGATCAAGTTAGCCTTGCCGGCGAGGGAGTCGGGCCCGGGAGTGGCCCCAGCAACGGTGGCGAGGACCTATCGCAGGACAATCCACAAAAGAAAATCAAAGAGTGACTGTGAGCTAGAAGTTTATATAATCACGATTAGAATGGACGTCATGGACTTAAGTAACTGTGTAATGACATAATTATGGAAGTAAAATAGACATACGAGTACTTGTAACGAACATATAAAACAAGTCACGTGACACGAAATTAAAACCGCATAATAGCATGATTGGAATTATCTTTACAATGAACATGATGACCCAACAATTTATTCCTAACATTAATTAACATATGTTATCTGATGCTTGTGTCTAAAAGTAGTAACGTCATGCTCAATCACTTAAAATGACTTTTGCAACTTACATGCTTTCATATTATCAAAGCATCATGTGTTCACTTCATTATCTCTGTTTCGTTCACATTTCTTTGTTAGCCTAAAGAACACATAAACACAATTGATTTACTGACATGCGTTAAGAGAACCCAAATGAGATATATATTATATATAATATATTTTTTGGCATGAAGATATATGTAATATTATGAGGTTTAATTTTGATACAAACTAACATGTTTAGCTTCATGCATGCGTAAATTAAATCGAATAGTTCTTATGAAGCCTGGGCTCCCCATTTGATCTGATAGCCTGTGCACTCTAAACCAGTATAGAGAGATTGGGTTAACAAATAATGGATGAGAAGTAATTGCCAATGGAGTAAATGGCCGCAAATTTTTTCAGCAATTCTTAGGTAAGAAGTATATACTAATTAAGCGCGAGAATCGAAGTAAACATATAGCCCTGTCTTTGCATGAAAACACAGAGAGAGAGAGAGAGAGAGAGAGAGAGAGAGAGAGAGAGAGAGATGAGTAGTTGGGTACGCATGGAGAGTGAAAGCTCGACAAATTACTGACATGGAGAGAAGAGAGGAGGAGGAGGAGGTGGAGGAGGTGAGAGCCATCGTGCTGAAACTGTTGTGCATGTATTTGTTCAATCAGGGAGCGGAAATGTTGATGATTGTCGGAGGGTTTGGTCGATCGAGCCAGAAATTTATAGGACCAGAGATTCGATAAGGACAAAACGGATAAAGCGAAAGGAACAAAACCACTGTGTTTCTAGTTCAACTTGCGAATGATTTTCCCTTTATAATTACAAATAAGTACTTGGCGTCGTGCGCGGGGACTACTCCCGCTGATTTTTCGCTTTCCTAGATGAGTTGATACTATTTCTTCTTTGTGTTTTTATATTTTGAAAACGATATAGATTATATATGTTATAAGTTAAGAAATTGCATTTGTTGTTATATAAAATAGGATTGAACATTTATTGTCGTTTTGTTTGTTTAAAATGGGGAGTCATCCTTTAAAGTTTGAACCGATTGCTTGTAAATGGTTCGTGAAACCTTCTATGAAAGAATCACGAAAAATTTATCATTTATGAATGTGGTTTTTGAGGCGCTTTGATATATATATATATATATATATATATATATATATATAAATGTTTATCGAATGGTGAAATGTCGTGATTTCGTTATTAAACCTGATTTGTGAGGAGGGTTTTGATTTTGATTGTGGATTTCTGGAGATTGAGGTTACTTATGCTTAGTGTCTCTGTAAACCCATTGAGGGCATGTAGATATGCGCATATTAATTTAGAATATTCTTATTGGTCGAGCCACCTACTAATGTTGACACCTAATTTAGAATTAATTTTTTTAAATAAAATGGAGGATAATACATTTGGGTTTGTGGAGGCAGATTTCGAAAAAAAAAATCGAATAATGAAGCGTTTTTCTTGTTGAACACATATCTTCATTTCAAAATTTAAAAAAAATTTCGATTGTGTGATTTTGGAGCCTTTTTACTGTTGGATGGTTGAGTGAATATTTGCAAATCTTCAACGACTTTGAGCGCTTTCACTATAAAATGCGAGGCTTCAGAACCGATTTGGGGGGGGGGGGGTTTCTCGTCGTCATTCGTAAAAAAGGTAGCAAGCTGAAGAGAAAGAGAGAAAAGCTTTCGGTTGTCCTTTTTTGCTGAAAAGAAGAAGTCTGCAGAGAGAGACAGAGGGAGGAAATGTGAAAGCGACGTGAGAAAGAGAGAGAGAGGTGAGAGTGACTACTCAACAAAGCAAAAGGAGGGGCATCGTCTTCCTCCCCTGCACTCGCTGCCTGCTCCGGTTCTTCTGCAACTCCCAGCAGCTTCCTCATCACGTCATCACACCATTCTGCCGTTTCCGTTCGTCGTCGCCGGCGCGCCAGCAACACGCCTCCACCCAGTGCCGGCAGCTGGGTCGCCAACCACCGCCGCTCCTTCAGCCGTCTGCCATTCAGCGAGCACCTGCGCCACCCAACTCCGCCTCACCGTGCGACGCCCACGACTGACCCGTGACGACCCGACGTTTGCTCCTGCTGCCGGTCCGCTGCTTCCCTCTGCCGAAGCTCTGCCGAGACCGGACCCGAGCCAGATCTGCCAAACATCTGCACTGCGCCGGCTCCGAGCTTCCCTGACGACCTCTGCTCTGTTCGTGATCTGCCCAGCCCCTTGCCGACGCTCGCTGAAGCTGCGCCGCTCTTGACCGCAGCAACCCGAACCAGATCCGCACCGCTTGTGCCCGCCTCTGCAGCGCCCAGACCTCCTGCGCTGCTGCTCGACCCTCTGCCCGACGCTTCCCCCTTGCCGTCGCTGAGCACCACCAGAACCGCCAGACGCCTCGCCGCTCACCCCCGACGCCCGCGCCAGTAGCCTGCGCGTCAGCTGCGTTTCGCCGGACCCCGCACCGCCTGTCTCCTGCCGCTGCCACTCCTGATCCGAGCCTGCTGCTGTGCCCACCACCTACCTACTACGTCCTTTGTTTTCGCTGCAGGTCCGGTTGCTACCCGAGCCTCGCCGGAGTTTCGACGACCGCCTTACTCCAGCCACCACGAGCCATCACTGAAGCACCGTTGCTGGTCCCATTTTCCAAGCCTTAGGTAGTATATTTAGTATATTTTTATTTTTATTTTTACTCATTCCATGTTATGTTAGCTTATTTTTTTTAAGTTTACTTATTTGAATTGTAGTATTGTATGTTAATATTTGTAGACCTTGTAGACATTAGGAGTTTTATCCCAAATTAAGGTAATATTAATTTGACCCGTAAGACGTCGGGTCATTTTTTTTAATTACTTTAATTTTAGGAATTTTGATAGTATTTCAATTGTTAAAACATTATAGGGTTAAAATAATTGTTAATTTAATCCGTGAGACAGCGGATTATTTTTTCGGTTATTTTAATTCTTATCTTCATTCTTTTAAAATAATTACTTATTTGGAAAGATTAAAAAAATCAAAAAAATCAAAAAGTACATAAAAATCTAAATATTGCATTAGAGCATTTAGGTTTAGTAAATTAGGACTGTATTTTCAGGGTTAGTAAATTAGAATTGCATTTATAGGATTATAATTTTTAGATTATACTTTTAGATGGGTGATTTTTGCTAGGGCTAATTTTAAATAATGTTGGCATATCTTGATTTTTTATATAGCTTTTAAGATAAGATATAGTTTAAGTTAAATTGATTCCTAAAATAAATTAGAATATCATTCATTTTAGTTTAGTCTAATTAGTTAATAGGTTAATTCATAATTAATCTCATTTCATATCATCATTATTTACCATAGGTTGCATATATGCATTAAAAAAAATCATAAAAGAGCATGCATGTAGAAATATCATGTCATTCATCCCATATCATGTAGCATATACATATTTAGGATTATATAAATTAGATTGCATACATATAGTGATAAGTTTAGGTCATACCATATGAATTGCATCTCGCATGTCATTAAAAGAAATTCATGCATATTAAGTTTAGATTAAGATTGCATAATAAAAAAAATTAGGTGTCATGTCACTTAGAAATCATGTGTAGGGCATGCATTTTTATTAGCATTTTTTTTATTGAATGTTATTTTATTGATTATGCACCCGCATGGCCACCCTTTGCATGTTAGTAGCTTAGGTTAAAATTAATCAATACTGCCTGCAAAATATTTTTGAAATAAAAGGTACCGAAAGGGCGTTAGATTAATCTAGCGTAACCATGTCCCCGGACCTATTGAATCTCTAGTTCGCAAAAGTAAATTATTCTTCCATACTTTACTTGGGTTTCTAACCAACCCTAATTAGTTAGTGGCGGCTCCAAATCGAGTATAATTGCATGTTTAAATGAGTTATAATATAAAGTCGCGATTTGTAGGATTTGGGAGGATCGGTGCCAAGTTTTCGGACTTAGTAATCCATTAGTCTTCTTTAGGTAATTCACCCTTGGGAAGGGCGCGACAACTAATAATAGATGAAAACCACCCAACCATGGGCAGCCACGTTGGTATTCGTTCTCTCCCTCACCACAGAGGTCGAGAGTTCGAATCTCGCGTTGCTAACGTGACTTAAGTGTGTGGGGGGGGGGTGTCATGGGTGTTGAGGTCCTTTGTTTGCCTCCCCCGAGATTTTACGTCTAAATAGCGGCTTGCGGCGAGACCCGACGGTACCACTGGGTACCGGCGGGTTGTGTGAACTCAAATAGCGTAAGCGAAAGGAGGCTCCGACGGTTCCTCAGTATCAACAAATAAATAAATAAATAAATAATAGATGAAAACCTAATTAAGGGAAATTTCGGTTGCCTTGTCACAGACATTATGCGTGATCATTAAAAAAAAAATGTAATTGAGTTCTAAGAATTTTCAAAATGATACAATTAGGTCCTTCCATCAATCAGTTCAATTTGGCTTATTATTTTATTAAGATACATGCATCTATCAAGTGCCACATTAGAAAAAAAAAAAATCGAAAATTTAAAAAGAAAATTTTTTAAAATTAAAAAAAATGAATAGAAAAGGATGATAGGGGAAAAAAAGAACAAAAACTAAAAAAGGGGGCAAGATCTTGCACTTGCATGAAGATGACTACCCTTCTCCTTCACCCTTTTCGTCCCACATGGGGATTTTATTGAGAACTATTGCAAAGCTCCTCCTTGATAGAAGGCGAAATCAGACCAGAAAAAAAAAAAAAGGGGGATGATGTCGTTACCCTAGCGTAGACATCTACATCTTCCTCCTGAACTTTTTTTTTTTTTTTTGGTTTATTGCTATGTTCGCGAGCGTAGGAAGTCTTTTTCAAATTTTTAGTGTTCCTGATCAAAATTGCGAAATGGAACCGAATGAACTGGGTCGATGTAGAAAAGGCTGGACTCAGCCCGCAAATTCGAGAGCACCTCTCCGTGGACGCAGCATCTGTGATGAAGGTACAGCTGTGGCGGCAATGGCCAATCCTACCACAGCCATGGCAGAATAGTGGAGCCATTCATATGTAAAACTGATCCAAGAAGTGTCCGTAGGCGATCTGCGGGATTCAGAAGAGATTCGTTCCCTTCAATCTCAACTTTCGCTCGCAAGAATCGAAACCACTGTTTCTTTGGGAAACCTGAAGCGGAGGTCTTGCTTTTTTATTTTTATTTTTTTCCCCTTTCTTTTCATTATTAGCCTTTTGTTCGAACATTTTCCCTTTTTTCTTTTTTTACTTTTACTCTCTCTCTCTTTCTTAAATTTTTTTTTTCCAAAAGTTTCGTTATTTGGTGTGGTGCTAAGTGGATGCCGCGTGTCTCAAGAAATTGTTGAGAATATCTTGAATTGTGTTCCCAGGCATTCAACCTAAATTGAGTTATGATTAAATTGAAATTTGCGACAAACCGACTTGATAAAAACAAATTGAGGTTTAGTGTTGGTCGAGGCCCAAGCCAGTACCTCACCACTAATCCTCGGCAAAGGTGCAAGGATTGTGCCCCCTCGTATGGAGCGATATAAATATTATTTTTTCCCAAGTTATTAGGTTTAAAATGAGTGATAAAAAGATTCTTAAGGTTTTTCAAGCCACCTTTGATAATCCTTAAATTTCCATAATAGATTTTGCTTCTTCTCTCCTTTCCCATGAGAGTTTTCATGTAAATTTGTGTGTTCTTTTATTCTTCTTAGTTTCAATTTCGTAGTAGTTTCTGCTTTGGTCATAACAAAAGTAATTAATATAATCATGTTGGCATTTTTCTATCAATGAAATTATAGAAAGTTGACAAAGGGACTTGATTACACAACTTTGACAAGTTCTAAGACCTTATTATACTTTTTGAAAATTTTATGGTCTGGTTGCACTATTCGACAAATTTTAGAACTGGGGTAGGCTAGTGCTTGGATCGAGGTGGTTACGCTTGCGAGAAAAATGCTCGAATCGATGGTGGTGCTACGAGTGCTAGTGCAATTGGTGTAGCAGCTGTAGCTATGGGAGAAGCTGATGGAGAGTAAATTTTTCTAGATTAAATTTACGTGTGATATCTAGGGTGTCAATTTCACATTAGCATCCTTATTTTTGGCGAGAAGTGCTCCAATTGGTAAATTGAGATATTTTAGAGCAATGGCTATAGATGTGGAGATACTTTTGAATTATATGGCTCACAATTTCAAGGATTAAGCATTATGGGACGAGCATCTAGGATTGTACTGCACATGATAAGGACAGGACATGTTTGGAGAGATACAAATCCATCACCGTCATGTGTGTCTTAGACCTTTCCTTATCGATTGTCACCTTATTCACGTACGGGGATTAATGTTCATTGAATAATTGAAATTATGTTGTCTCTCACCTTCACAAAAATTCTTTTTTTGTAGTAACTGATTGGATCTTTTTTTTTTTTGGGAAAAATAACAGAGCACGTAGGACTTAATTACATTATTTTAACAAGTTTTAGCATTTGATCACAATTTTGAAAGTCTTAGGATTTAACTGTACTTTTGCAATAAATTTAAAGACTTTTGGTGCACTTTTCTTTATAAAAACACTACTCGTTCTAGTTCGATGATGACAAGAGAAAGCTTGTGCCCACCTCCGTCGATCGAGAGAGAGAGAGAGAGAGAGAGAGAGAGAGAGAGAGAGAGAGAGAGATGTTGGATCGATGGCAATGCTATGGAGGCTAGATCTAGTGCAACTGATTTAGTTGCAAGCAAAGCTGATAGAGAGTAAATATCTCTAGATTAAGTTTACATGTGCATTCATTTGACATGTGAATGCATGCCACTTATCTTAGCATTGTTTAATTTTAACTTATACTATTGTTAGCTAGAAAGTACTAGAAAAGGAACGATTGAATTTATGTGTGCACCCACTTCCAGATGTCTAGGGTGTCAATTTCACATTAGATCCTCATTTTTGGTGAGAAGTGCTCCAATTGGTAAATTGAGATATTTCATAGCGGTGACAATCAATAAATTTGAAGATGCTTATGAATTAGGCGGCTCACAATTTAAAGGATTAAGCATTATAGGACAGGCATGTAGGATTGTACTACACATAATATTGTACTATACATAATAGGATATGTTTTGAGAGATACAAATCCATCATCATCAAGCATGTTATAGATCTTTCCTTGTTGATTGTCACCTTACACATGTACAAATCCATCACCATCAAGCATGTTATAGATCTTTCCTTGTCAATTGTCACCTTACACACGTACAAGGATTAATGGCCGTTGAATAATTGAAAATCTATTGTCACTCACCTTCACAAAAATTCTTTTCTTGCAATAATTGATTGGATCTTTTTTTTTTTTTTGGGAAAAAATAATAGAGCACATAGGACTTAATTACATTACCTTAACCAGTTTTAACATCTAATTATAATTTTGAAAGTTTTGGGATTTAGTAATAAATTTTGAGACTTTTAGTGCACTTTTGTTTAGAAAAATACTACTCCTCTTGGTTCAATGATAACGAGACAAAACTTATGCCTACCTCATATATATATATATATATATATATATATATATATATATATATATATATATATATATATAGAGAGAGAGAGAGAGAGAGAGAGAGAGAGAGAGAGAGAGAGAGAGAGAGAGAGAGAGAGAGAGAGAGGTGGTTACACCTGCGAGAAAGATGCCAGATCGATTGTGATGTTATGGAGGCTAGTACCAATGCAACTAATTTATTTGTGGGCGAAGCTGATGGAGAGTAAATTTCTCTAGATTAAGTTTACATGTGCATTCATTTGACATGTGAATGCATGCCGCCTATCTTAGCATTGTTTAATTTTAACTCATACTATTGTTAGCTAGAAAATATTAGAAAATGACCGATTAAGGTTTATGTGTGCACTCACTTCTAGATATCTAGGGTGTCAATTTCACATTAGCATCCTCGTTTTTGGGGAGAAGCGCTCCAATTTGCAAATTGAGATATTTTAGAGCGATGACGATAATTCTAGAGATGTTTATGAATTAAGCGACTCACAATTTAAAGGATTAAGCATTATGAATTAAGCATGTAGGATTGTACTGCACATAATAGGACATGTTTGGAGAGATACAAATCCATCACCATCAAGCATGTCATAGACCCTTCCCTGTCAATTGTCACCTTACGCATGTACAAGGATTAATGGCCATTGAATAATTGAAAATCTATTGTCACTCACCTTTGCAAAAATTCTTTTCTTGCAATAATTGATTGGATCTTTTTTTTTTTGGGAAAAATAATAATAGAGCACGTAGAACTTAATTACACTATTTTGACAAGTTTAACCATTTGATTACAATTTTGAAAGTTTTAGGATTTAAATGTATTTTCATAGTAAATTTTAAGACTTTTAGTGCACTTTTCTTTAGAAAAATACTAGAGAGTAGGGGTGAGAATGATGCAGGGTCGAATCCCCCGGAGGCCAACCCCTTGAACCCAACCCTGCCGGTCTGGTCCGTTAAAAGGGGACGGGCTTGGTCCTTGGTCTAAATTCCAAGGATCAACATACAATGCAGATTGGTCCCGGTCCAAAGTTTTAGGTCGGTCCAACCCTGGACTAACCTCGTATATTATATTATATATTATATATTATATTATATTATATTATTTATAATTCTTTTATATATTCAAACCTAAGTAAAATGTTTGTTATATTATATTATATTATATTAAGATGTTCTATCAATAGCACTAATAATAATTTCAATTTAAAACTATTGTTGAGTATTAATTATATGTCGTTTGTTTTGTTTTTAGGTTTTTAGAAGTTCAAGTGAATTAACAAGATGTGAAGTTATATATTCATGGTTTATATTAAGTATTTTGAACTTTTTATGGTTTAATTGTATTTTACTAATAAATTTCAGCTGCATTTTGCTTTTTCAATTTATGTCAAATGGTAGAAGTTTTTGAAGAGTAGAGTAGTACTGCAATTGTTACGGTGATTTGCTAGTCAAGTAGTGTGAAGCTCATTTTTTGGTTGAATGCACTTTACATAATCAAATGCAGGAAAACACTATTGCATATGGTGTTATGAATATTAAAGATAGATGATTACAAGAACTTTCCATCTTGTCCCATATCTCGATAAGTGGTTAGCAGGTACGAAATTTCTATTATTGTGTCATCTTAAATTTGCTAAATATGTATTTTTATTTATAGTTTAGTTGCACAATGCCGCATTGTCGATGGATGTATAATTTGACTTTGTAGGTTTGCTTTTTTAGGAAGTATAAAAAATAAGACGAAAAAAAATTATCGATCGGTCCTGGGTTGACCTTGGAACCGGACCGAATCCATTGGGTCGGTCCGATCCTTGGTCCCAGGCTCAATAGGGTCGGTCCTCGGTCCTAAAAATTGAGGACCGACACTGTACGGGTTGGTCCTAGGGTTAGGGGGTGGCTCGGACCAACCCGGACCATGCTCACCCCTACTAGAGAGAGAGAGAGAGAGAGAGAGAGAGAGAGAGAGAGAGAGCTGTGCCTATGAGAAAGATGCCCAGATCAATGGCGTATTACGGAGGGTAGTGCTAATAACGAATGGTGAAGCTATGAGCGAAGGAGATGAAGGGTAAATATATTTAGGTGCTGAAGGGTAAATATATTTAGGTTATTTTTACATGTACATTCATTTGACAAGTGAATGCATGCCACTTGCTTGGCATTATTTAACATTAGCTTATCCTACTGTTAGTTAGAAAATATAAGAAAAGGATTGATTGAAGTTTATGTTTGCACTAACTTTTGGATATCTAGGGTGTCAATTTCACATCAATATATCCTCATTTTTGGAGAGAAGTGCTCCAACTGGCAAATTGAGATCTTTGAGAGCAATGACAATAAATCCACAGATGCTTATGAATTATGTGGCTCACAATTTAATGGATCAAGCTTTATGGGACAAGACATGTCGGATTGTACTGCACATAATAGGACATGTTTGGAGAGATACAAATCCATCACTATCACGTGTGCCTTAGACCTTTCCTTATTGATTGTCACCTTACACATGTATAAGGATTTAATGTCCATCGAATAATTGAGAATCTATTGTTGCACAATAATTCTTTTCTTGCAATAACTGATCGATTTTTTTTTTTTTTTTGGAAAAGAAATTATAGAGCACGCAGATTGTGATTCTCTAGTTTTCACTCTTTACACACTCTTCGTTTGGAAGTTATAACATCAAAATCCATTAGAGTTGATTTAGTGATATAAAAAGTAACACATGTTTGTGGAATAATTAGAACGCTTGACACGAGTTCAACTCCAAACATTGACTAGTACAAACAATGAGGCTAGGGTTTAACCAAAAAGTGTAAATATCAATAGATGAATTGGATCGATGAATATTGAAGAAAATAGATTCTTTGTTGGTTCTAGACGAGAATGTAAATGACTATAGAAGTAAAGAAATTGCGGTGCAAGTATCGGAAATTAAAAGTTGCGAGAATCATTAAAGGTACGAAAATATTAAGATACTAAAACGGTGCATTTGCTGGAAAATTAAAGAAGAAATTAAATGAGCATAAGAGTAGAAAATTAGGTGTTGATTGATTTTGTTTACAATGATTATAACATGGGGCTTTATCTCTTACCATGGGGCAGTTTTTACAAGCAGTTATTGATTTGAATCCACGAATAATTTCCTAGCACTCTTTGCAATTACTGGTGAGCAATTATGCTTTATGAGACTATAAACATTATCCTCTATCATTTGACAGTGATTATCCAGAAGAAGTCATAAATTCCATGGTTATAGGCATAACCACCTAATGATCACGTGTTGGTGTGAATCCACCGTTTTTGCCTACTGATGTATTCGTGGCAAACCTCTGTTTTGGTCATGAATTCCACAGCCTCAATATTTCACTGGAAATTTGCGATTACTTGTGGTAATTATTTGTTGTTGATGGCTTATCGATCTCCTTCAATTTGTCTATAGTGAAGGATCTCATCGATAATCTATGCATTATTTTCTATTGATAAGTTTATCGGTAAGTTATCCGATTTTTTCAATTTGTTTACGTTGTTCAGTTTATTGATAACTTTGTTTCAACCAAACTTTGTTCTCGTCGATAATAATCAAAATGTGGTCACTTTTGATTGATTCAATACTCTAAAAAACCCCGAACTTTTTATCTAAGAAAATCCCAAACTTTAATTCAAGTCCCAAATTTCCCCTAACGCTAACCCTCCTTCCAACATGCCTGAAGTTGCATTTTCATATCAGCGATAAATCCACCTTGGCAAACTCATGTGAATTTAACATTTACGCATAAAGATGTTCATATTCACCGTTATACCTAGGCTTTATTTGTTTGATAGAAAATGAATGATTTGAAAAATATTTTTTTTTTTGTAAAATTATCGCTTATATCACTTAACTTAATAAATGGAAAATATTTATCTTCCACGAAGATGTTTAAACAATTTGCCTATTGCAAATCTAGAAATTGGTAAGTCAGAAATTGGAGTTCATTTGTTAGAATTCCAATAACCGTGTACAAGCTGCTCTAGTCAGAACCACCTGCGCAGACCACTTGGACTATTCATGAGGCTTGCAGGGTTTTTATAGGCTTCCAGGTAACCAAGCCTCTACTCTCATGCCGTTGGCTTGTAAATTTAGTAACTTTGGTGCCCGTGCGTTCTCAATGATCTCTCTTGCATCCCAACGGCAGTATACATCAAAAGACCCTGGATTTATCGATGCACAGTCCACAAAGTTTGGGATCACATGGACAAAGGCGGGTCTACCCCGGATGCGTATGATATCTTCAATTGGACTTGACATCTTCTCTGTTGACCCTCTTCACCAATGTCAATTTTGCTTCTACTATTCATCCAGGACACATGGGTCGATCACTGCTGAGCCAGAAAATTGCTCACGCAAGAAACGAGTACATCGTTAGTGCCATTCACAAGCGATGCAGGCCCAAGGGCTGCTCTAATATTAGCCCACAACAAAGTCTTCGCAGTAAGGTCATGCTAGAAAGATCCCGTCCGTTTCCGCAGCAATTTCAAATAATTATAGGCCGTTTATTATTCCATACGTAATAAAATTTTTGGAGAAAGCCAGTGAAAGGTAAAAGTATAGCTATAAACATAGAGATTTCTCAATCATATGATTGGACCGATCAGAAGGCTCCAATCTGCTCCATTTGTCAATTGACAGATTCAACGGTAGTGAGAGCTTGTTAGGCTGGGACGGAGGCTGAGTTATCCCTATCGCAAATGTGTGTCCGTACCTATTAGTTTTGTAAGTTTTTTGTTGTAACTTTATAACACAAACTATCAAGTTGGGACTCTTAACCACCAATTTTGCACCTTACAGGTGCAACCTGTAGTTAACTAAACTTTCATATCAAATGTTCTCTGTCAAGCGAAAAAAAAAAAACTTTCATTAATTTTTTTTAATATAACTTGTAATTAATAAGTATTATATCGAATATTCTCTGCCTTCTGTTTGATTATCACACACACACACACACATATATATATAATTCGTCTTATTGCTGTCGCATAAATTAATAGTTGGTTTTTTTTTTTCTTTTCTAATGATAATGGGGTAATTGTGACTTTTTGAGAAATCATCTAATCTTTACTAGTTGTGACAGTTTCCTAATTTTGCATAGATCGAGTAATTATTGTTGACACCTAGGCCTGTACTTGCATAAGTGCAGTGATTTGAACCCAAAACTCGAGTGAGGTATATAATTATGGTTATCACTTAAGCAATTCCTTAACTCTTTTGTTATAAAAAAGTGTCATGATTTCTTCCGGCTCAATCTTCTGATGGGTAAGTTACATTTATGGATATCACCCAAAAGAAACACATATGTTTCACATTTTGAAGGGTAAGTGTAAATGAAAGTTAGATTTGTATAGAATTTCCTCTTAAAAGATTCTATCGATTGAAGATGCACTTGCCATCAGTCTTGCGTTAGAGCATGAAACAAGGGAAGGTGATGGGAAAAAAGCCCATGAGATTGATGAAAGGATGGAAGAGAATAAGAACAAACACCTCAGAATTAGCTACAAACAAAAACTATTTAGGTAGTAAGTCATATTAATCTACTTGATTAAAACGCGATTAAAGAAAAGCAGTCATCTATGCTTCAGACATGGTAGGTCTTGGTAATGAAAAACAACTGGCTTAATGCAAAATGCCAATTTCGCAAAAGGACAGGTTTTTTTGTAATAATACTATTAAACAATGAAACGGCATCCATCTGTTCCTCAGATTGGACAGCTCTCGGTTAAGTAATCAAGTTGTACAGTGATCTGATAAATTTTTAAGATGCAAAACTTTGATTTTTCTATATATGGGCATGTACTCTAGTAGAGAAACTGTGTAATTGGCCAGCTAATCTAGAACTAGGGTTAAAGTAATTAGATGCCATTATGAGTAAACCTAATTACAATCACTTCTACCAGAGATAAATGAAATCTCTAGGATGTGTACTTTCTTTCTAGGGATTAGGAAAAGAAAGGACTAACTGGTTCATTTACAAAATGAAACTACATGGGAGAACACGTATACCCGCATTTTCTATCATATGATTTTTTTGGGGGAAAAAATACCATATAATAATATATATCTCTCTTTGTGGTTCTTGGATCCCATGAAGAACCTTGAGCTGATTTTTACTCCATATGCAAATAGCCTATCCACCCGATTTTCCATGACTTCTCAATCAAAGCCTCGGAACTTTTATCCAAACTTGCCAACAATTACAAAACTAAGGCTCAAAGGATTCGTGAGACTTGTAGAGTATTTCATGAACCTTCAAGTAACCGAGTCACTACGCTTGTACCTTTGGCATATAAAAGATAATAGGAACTTTATTTATACGCATTCTCAATGATCTCTCTTGCAGCCCAAAGACAGAATATGTAGAAAGAACCTGGATTTATCGATGCACGGTCCCACCCCGGTTCTGTACGATTTCTTCAATTGGACTCGACTCTTTTCTGTTAAATTCTGTTCACCAATTTTGCTTCCACTATTCATCGTGGCCACATGGGTCGATCACTGCCAAGCCAGACAAATGCTCATCCAAGAAATGAATACATCAGCAGTGGCCATTCAGCGATGCAGGTTCATAAGCTAAGAGTGTTAAAAGATAAAAGTATAGTTACAAACAAAGAAATTTATGAATCGCATGACAAATTGCGTCACTTTATATAAACAAGGAATTACACAATAACGGATATTTATCTTCAAAGAAAATGTTACATGTCCTCTCATGAATACATGATCTTTCATGAAATTGTGAACTACATAGCTGATATTAAAGTTGAGATTTACCTCGGCCGTAGCACTTTAGGAATATTGCAAATTATCTATGTTACTCCACACGAATAAGAAAATCCTCTCCACCATATTAGGAGTGTCATTATTTTATGAGGCTGTTGACATTCATAATTGATCCGGTTGGCTCGTCCCTGCTGCAGGGTGAGAAATACATAACATTTAGACAGAAATAAGTTATAGTCATGTGCACAATGATGTTTGATGTATGCCGGACTATCAACAAGAGTAGGGGCAGCTATCCAGTGATATCGACGATGAGATAAAAAAAAATGCCACGTGTCCAATTATTGAAATATGACAATGGACGATTGGTAGCTGCCCGTATAAACTTTGGCAACAACTTTTTCTCTTTGAATATTACTCAAGGTGCTAAGGTAGTTAGCATAAAAAATGCACGTCGTCAAAAATAAAAAAAAAAAAACCATTGCTATTTGGAGCCCCAGTCATAGAATGGCATCGATAATTGCATAATCCTCAAAACACAAACAGGACGGTTATATGAAGTATGGGCAAAGTGATCTACAAGAATAAAGGATCATGGTTAAAGCCAGTAGCAATTACTAGAGAAGATGCAGCTACAAAACGGTTATCATACATTCACTATAAATACCACTAGTCATCCAATGAGAAGCCACCGACAAATTTATCAAAATGTCATCTTTCTATCTTTACTTTTTCTGTATTGCACTTTAATTTCTTTAGCTATAACTTTTAGATTCCCGTGGTCGATTTGATTCTTGATCGATTAAATTCCATCGTTGTATCTTACTATCCTGATACGTTGTCATTGATTGAGTTCCGATTCTACATCTTACCATCCTTAACTTGTGTCGTTGGTTATATTCCGGCATAGTTTGACACTAGTCTTGTGATTTTTTTTTTTTTTGGTCTTTTTGTTGATTAAATTCCGACTTATTCTAAGATTGTATAGTGTTGTTTGGATCAAAGAAGTTCAATTCCTTTAGGCATAAGATATCCCCTCTCTAGAGTTGACACATAACCCTTGTCCCCCTTAATAAAATTGAAGCACGACTTTCAATGAAAGATATTTCGTTGTAAGAGTAATTCCAGCAAAACATAAGTAGATTTAGTTTTTACATTTTTATCGTATGAGAATCATTCATGTGAAGTTTTCAGGATTTTAGAAGTCTAATATGATATTATGGGTTCTTATTGAATCATCTTTTTCCAATGACAAACGCTTAAAAAAAGCTAAAATAAAAAAAAAAAATAAAAAGAAAGCAATGACCTGATGACATATAGTTTATGTAACCTTGAAAGTGCAAGCAAAAGATAAATGCAGAAAAGTTTAAAAGCAAAATTCAAAGGAAAAAAAAAGTGAGAGGTGCCACTTCAAGATTGAACCAGGCAGCTCTTGCTCTTCCATGTCAAGTGTATAAAAACAATCAGGTTGGGACCTCCGACCACTGGGCCACTTTCTTTTATCGAAAAACAGTGCATTCTTATTTGTCCCCAGTTTATAGAATAATAGTTTCATGAAAATAGGGGAGATTTACATTATTAGTGCCATAAGTTGTGTATGACGCTCACTTTTGTGCCAAAAGTTTTAATCGGATCACTTAAGTGCCAAATCAGAGGAAAAACGATCACTTTGGTGTCATCGGCGAGAGATTCCGGCCAAAATGATGACATGGCTTTTATATTTTAAAAAAAAAATTGACATGGCTTGAGAAACCACGTCGTTTTCCGTCCTCTTTAAGAAAACGACATCATTTTGCTGTCCTAAGTGGATGGTCTCACAAAAACGATGCCGCACAACTCATTTTGGGATTTTTTTTTTTATATTTTATTTGGAGATTGAAATTAGGTTTTCCGATCCTCATTGGCCGCTGACCTAGCTAGCTCGGCCGTTGTCTCTTGGCCGTCGACCTAGCTTGCTCAGCCACCATCGCTTGGCGAAGTGAGGTTCACACTTGAGCGAGATCACGGCCTTCAACTTGGCCACCAAGTGGCCGAGTCAGGGTTGGGGTTGGGGTCGGAGCCGTGGCCACCAAGCACAGGGGCCGTCAAGGATGGCGATTGGCCCATCACCAGTGGAGGCAGAGTCGAGGGATGTGGGCGATTGAAGGGGGAGGAGGAGGGAAAACCATTGACGCTAGCGACAATGTGGACGCCGGGTTTGTTGGGGGCGGAGGAGCAGAAGACGTTAGAGTAGCCGCAAACGTTGGGGCCGACCCAGTTGGCGGTGAAGTTGTTGGGGTTGGAGAGGATGGCTTGCTTTAGGGCATGGAGGGCGACGTAGGCATTACGGAGGCACGGGTTCTCGAAGGAGGCGGAGGGGTCGACAGTGACTTGCTCACTGCGGTCGCCGAACTCGTCGAGGTAGTGGAGGAGGTGGTGGTGCTTGGCGGCGCCATGGGTGGCGGCAAAGAGGACGGCAAGGGAGGAGAAGAGGACGAAGAGGGTGGCGGTGGCCGAGATTATCCGGCAGATTTAGGGTTTAGGGTTTTAAATTGGGGGAGAGACATCAAACGACGTCGTTTTTGTGGTTTACATGCTAAGCGTACTCTACGGCAAGCTACATCAGCGTAAAAAATTAATAAAAAAAGTGCCACATTAGATTTTCGGTCAATCTGATCGAAGTTGGCACAAAAATGATTGTTTTTCAAACTTTTTGGCACTTAAGTGATCCGATGGAAACTTTTGGCGACAAAGTGAGCGCTGTACACAACTTATGACACTGATAGTATACTTCTCCTGTGAAAATAGTTATTGGTCCTCGTTGAAAGTTGATGGAAATTCTCGAAGATAGTAACGCAGATTGAGAGATAGGAGCTAGGAACATCTCTAAACACAAAGGACAGGAGAATGCAAAAAGACTTGAACATGTACTCAAATCACAAAAAAAGCACTTGCCATTTACTGACCATAACAATAGTCTCTCACCAACCACAAACACGTTGTTATGGATATCAGATTCAGATACTATATTAGATTGTAATGCAAAGCGAGAGCGGACTTCGTATGGAGCTAGCTAGAGGCTAAGTTCTGTCTTGATCAACAGGCCGAACCCATGTTTATTCCATCTTCACCACACTTTGTTCTTTCATTATGACTTGGCAGTTGTCCATAATATTTCATTCTCGTATATCCAATGGCAGACCTCGATCTGGCCAGGACCCGATCCAAGCAAGAGGAATGACTCGTGGGTAGGGCTCCAAGTTGATGTGTCCATACGACAGATGGCGACACCGTGATTGATCTTAGCCTTGGATTTGGGATCTAGTATGTCTGCTTCGTAAACCCGGACGTTTGAAAATGTATGGCAGTAATAGACAACGTAAGGAAATAGACTCTGGTGACAGGCCACGGGATTGCTCACTTCGCTGCCCTCGATCCTCTTGACCACCCCGATCAAGACCTCCTGCTTCGACCCTCTGGCGCTCCCCGTGGATCGGACCATGACGTCATGACCCAAAACCGAGGTGGCGAAATCGATCATGTCCTCGATGGAGGCCACACACCTCTTGATTTCGTCTTGGAGTGCTGCACCCTCGCACTGGCTTAGCGTTTGCGCCATGATCTTCTCCATAGTGGAATTTTCAATGGCATGGAAGATTTGCTTCAGCTCAGCGAGCTTTGAGGTTGAGAACGGCAGTTCGGAGGAAATGCGGCGAGGCAAAAATGACCTTTTTGGCAAGTTATCCCGGAGGTCGGGCATTGGCATCACATTCCCGCTCTTCAGCATCGACTCTCGAAAGAACTCGCCCTGCTCCACGCCCCCATTTACTTTCTTGTCATCAGCTGCCACAATTGTATCCACACCATGGGTATAAGTGAGGCGGCGGACAGGTGGGGGGATGGGGTAGTTGACGAGCGAGTTTGCCGCTGCGACCCCATCAGAGTTCATGAAGCAGAGCAATTGCGCCTCCTCGCAGAAAGATAGGAGGTGGTCAGAGATGGCGCCTTTGGCGACAAGTTCGGCGAAGATGGTCACTGACGCGGCCGTCAGGGTTGACGCTTTGGAGAAGAGGATTGGTGGCTTGGGAAGGTTGTTGGTGATTTGCTTGTTCCAGTAATGGACAAGGTATGCTTTGGGAGAGATCGAGTTAGCCTCGCCGGCGAGGGAGTCCCCCTTGGGAGCAGCTCTAGCGACGGCAGTCAGGACCTATGGCAGGACAATCCACACAGAAAATCAAAGAGTGACTGTGAGCTAGAAGTTTATGTAATCACGATTAGAATGGACATCATGGACTTAAGTAATTGTTATTGTGCAATGACATAATTATAGAAGTAAAATAGGCATACGGAAAATTGTAATGAATGTGCAAAAAAGTACAAGTCACGTAACACGAAATTAGAACTGCATAATAACATGATTGGAATTATCTTCACAATGAACATAGATGACCCAACAATTTATTCCTAACAATCATTAACGTATGCTCTCTGATGCTTGTGTCTAAACTAGTAACGTCATGCTCAATCACTTTAAATGACTTTTGCAACTTACATGCTTTCGTATTATCAAAGTATTATATGTTGACCTGATTATCTATGTTTCGTTCACATTTCTTTGTTAGCCTGAAGAACACATAAACACAATTGATCTACTGACATGCATTAAGATAACCCAAACAATATATATATATATTATATAATATTCTTTTTGGTATGAAGATATATATAATATTTTTAGGTTTATTTTGATACAAACTAACATGTTTAGTTTCTTGCATGCGTAAATAAATTCTTATGAAGCCTGGGCTCCCCAGTTGGTCCGATAACCTAAGCACTGTAAACCAGGATAGAGAGATTGGGTTGACAAATAATGGATGAGAAGTGATTGCTAATGGAGTAAATGGCCGCAAAAATCTTTCAGCAATTCTTAGGTAAGGAGTATATACTAATTAAGCGCGAGATATCGAATTAAACATATAGCCCTGTCTTTGCATGGAAACACAGAAAGAGAGATGAGCAGTTGGCTACGCATGGAGAGTGAAAGCTCGACAAGTTACTGACATGGAGAGAAGAGAGGAGGAGGAGGAGGTGGAGGAGGAGGGAGGTGATAGCCATCGTGCTGAAAATGTTGTGCATGTATTTGTTCAATCAGGGAGCGGAAATGCTGATGATTGTCGGAGGGTTTGGTCGATTGAGCCAGAAATTTATAGGACCAGAGATTCGATAAGGACAAAACGGATAAAGCGAAAGGAACAAAAACACTGTTTCTAGTTCAACTTGCAAATGGTTTTCCTTTTATAATTACAAATAAGTATTTGGCGTCGTGTGCGGGGACTACTCCCGTTGGAATCAACATTACAGTGTTTCGTTCGAAATTGGCCCTTGGAGCTATCCACACATTATGCATATGGATGATTATAGAAAATAGGAATAAGTGCATCAGCTGTAGTAACCATCGAAGTTGGTTTTTGGCTTTCTTAGATGAGTGATACTATCTATTCTTTATGTTTTTATGTTTGGAAAATGATATGGATTATATATGCTCTAACTTAAGAAATAACATTTGTTGTTGCACAAAATAGGATCGAACATTTACTGCCATTTCGTTAGTTTGTTTGAAATGGGGAGTCATCCTTCAACTTTAGTTTGAACCGATTGCTTGTAAATGGTTTGTGAAACCTTCTACATATTCACCATTATACCTAGGCTTTGTTTGTTTGATAGAAAATGAATGATTTGAAAAATATTTTTTGTAAAATTATCGCTTATATCACTTAACTTAATAAATGGAAAATATTTATCTTCCACGAAGATGTTTAAACAATTTGCCTATTGCAAATCTAGAAATTGGTAAGTCAGAAATTGGAGTTCATTTGTTCGAATTCCAATAACCGTGTACAAGCTGCTCTAGTCAGAACCACCTGCGCAGACCACTTGGACTAATCATGAGGCTTGCAGGGTTTTTATAGGCTTCCAGGTAACCAAGCCTCTACTCTCATGCCGTTGGCTTGTAAATTTAGTGACTTTGGTGCCCATGCGTTCTCAATGATCTCTCTTGCATCCCAACGACAGTATACATCAAAAGACCCTGGATTTATCGATGCACAGTCCACAAAGTTTGGGATCACATGGACAAAGGCGGGTCTACCCCGGATGCGTATGATATCTTCAATTGGACTGGACATCTTCTCTGTTGACCTTCTTCACCAATGTCAATTTTGCTTCTACTATTCATCCAGGACACATGGGTCGATCACTGCTGAGCCAGAAAAATGCTCATGCAAGAAACGAGTACATCGTTAGTGCCATTCACAAGCGATGCAGGCCCAAGGGCTGCTCTAATATTAGCCCACAACAAAGTCTTCGCAGTAAGGTCATGCTAGAAAGATCCCGTCCGTTTCCGCAGCAATTTCAAATAATTATAGGCCGTTTATTATTCCATAAGTAATAAAAATTTTGGAGAAAACCAGTAAAAGGTAAAAGTATAGCTATAAACATAGAGATTTCTCAATCATATGATTGGACTGATCAGAAGGCTCCAATCTACTCCATTCGTCAATTGACAGATTCAATGGTAGTGAGAGCTTGTTAGGTTGGGACGAAGGCTGGGTTATCCCTATCGCAAATGTGTGTCTGTCCCTATTAGTTTTGTAAGTTTTTTGTTGAACTTTATAACACAAACTATCAAGTTGGGACTCTTAACCGCCAATTTTGCACCTTACAGGTGCAACCTGTAGTTAACTAAACTTTCATATCAAATGTTCTCTGTCAAGCGAAAAAAAAATTAATTAATTTTTTTAATATAACTTGCAACTAATGAGTATCATATCGAATATTCTCTGCCTTCTGTTTGATTATCATATATATATATAAAATTCGTCCCACTGCTGTCACATAAATTAATAGTCATTTTTTTTTTCTTTTCTAATGATAATGGGGTAATTGTGACTTTTTGAGAAATCATCTAATCTTTACTAGTTGTGACAGTTTCCTAATTTTGCACAGATCGAGTAATTATTGTTGACACCTAGGCCTGTACTTGCATAAGTGCAGTGATTTGAACCCAAAACTCGAGTGAGGTATATAATTATGGTTATCACTTAAGCAATCCCTTAACTCTTTTGTTATAAAAAAAGTGTCATGATTTTTTCCAGTTCAATCTTCTGATGGGTAAGTTACATTTATGGATATCACCCAAAAGAAACACATATGTTTCAACATTTTGAAGGGAAAGTGTAAATGAAAATTAGATTTGTATAGAATTTCCTCTTAAAAGATCCTATCGATTGAAGATGCACTTGCCATCAGTCTTGCGTTTGAGCACGAAACAAAGGAAGGTGATGGGAAAAAAGCCCATGAGATTGATGAAAGGATGGAAGAGAATAAGAACAAACACCTCAGAATTAGCTACAAACAAAAACTATTTAGGTAGTAAGTCATATTAATCTACTTGATTAAAACACGATTAAAGAAAAGCAGTCATCTATGCTTCAGACATGGTAGGTCTTGGTAATGAAAAACAACTGGCTTAATGCAAAATGCCAATTTCGCAAAAGGACAGGTTTTTTTTGTAATAATACGATTAAACAACAAAACGGCATCCATTTGTTCCTCAGATTGGACAGCTCTCGGTTAAGTAATCAAGTTGTACAGTGATATGATAAATTTTTGAGATGCAAAACTTTGATTTTCTATATAAGGCATGTACTCCAGTAGAGAAACTGTGTAATTGGCTTGCTAATCTAGAACTAGGGTTAAAGTAATTAGATGCCATTATGAGTAGACCTAATTACAATCACTTCTACAAGAGATAAATGAAATCCCTAGGATGTGTGCTTTCTTTCCAGGGATTAGGAAAGGAAAGGACTAACTGGTTCATTTACAAAATGAAACTACATCGGAGAATACGTATACCCGCATTTTCTATCATATGATTTTTTTGGGGGAAAAAAATACCATATAATAGTATATATCTCTCTATGTGGTTCTTGGATCCCATGAAGAACCCTGAGCTGATTTTTACTTCATATGCAAATAGCCTATCCACCCGATTTTCCATGACTTCTCAATCAAAGCCTCAGAACTTTTATCCAAACCTGCCAACAATTACAAAACTAGGGCTCAAAGGATTCGTGAGACTTGTAGAGTATTTTATGAACCTTCAAGTAACCGAGTCTCTATGCTCGTACCTTTGGCATATAAAAGATAACAGGAACTTTATTTATATGCATTCTCAATGATCTCTCTTGCAGCCCAAAGACAGAATCTGTAGAAAGAACCTGGATTTATCGATGCACAGTCCCACCCCGGTTCTGTACGATTTCTTCAATTGGACTCGACATCTTTTCTGTTAAATTCTGTTCACCAATTTTGCTTCCACTATTCATCGTGGTCACATGGGTCGATCACTGCCGAGCCAGACAAATGCTCATCCAAGAAACGAATACATCAGAAGTGGCCATTCAGCGATGCAGGTTCATGGGCTAAGAGTGTTAAAAGATAAAAGTATAGTTACAAACAAAGAAATTTATCAATCGCATGACAAATTGCGTCACTTTATAAAAACAAGGAAATACACAATAACGAATATTTATCTTCAGAGAAAATGTTACATGTCCTCTCATGAATACATGATCTTTCATGATATTGTGAACTACATAGCTGATATTAAAGTTGAGATTTACCTCCGCCGTAGCACTTTAGGAATATTGCAAATTATCTATGTTACTCCACACGAATAAGAAAACCCTCTCTACCATATTAGGAGTGTCATTATCTTATGAGGCTGTTGACATTCATAATTGATCCGGTTGGCTCGTCCCTGCTGCAGGGTGAGAAATACAAAACATTTAGACAGAAATAAGTTATAGTCATGTGCACAATGATGTTTGATGTATGCCGGACTATCAACAAGAGTAGGGGCAGCTATCCAGTGATCGACGATGAGATGAAAAAAATGCCACGTGTCCAATTATTGAAATATGACAATGGACAATTGGTAGCTGCCCGCATAAACTTTGGCGACAACTTTTTCTCTTTGAATATTACTCAAGGTGCTAAGGTAGTTAGCATAAAAAACGCACGTCGTCAAAAAAAAAAAAAAAAAAAAAACCATTGATATTTGGAGCCCCAGTCATAGAATGGTATCGATAATTGCATAATCCTCAAAACACAAATAGGACGGTTACATGAAGTATGGGCAAAGTGATCTACAAGAATAAAGGATCATGGTTAAAGCCAATAGCAATTACTAGAGAAGATGCAGCTACAAAACGGTTATCATACATTCACTATAAATATCACTAGTCATCCAATGAGAAGCCACCGACAAATTTATCAAAATGTTATCTTTCTATCTTTACTTTTTCTATACTGCACTTTAATTTCATTAGCTATAACTTTTAGATTCCCGTGGTCAATTTGATTCTTGGTACATCGTTGTTGATTAAATTCCATCGTTGTATCTTACTATCCCGGTACATTGTCATTGATTGAATTCCGATTCTACATCTTACCATTCTTAACTTGTGTCGTTGGTTATATTCCGGCATAGTTTGACACTGTTCTTGTAATTTTTTTTTTTTTTTTTGGCCTTGTTGTTGATTAAATTCCAACTTAGTCTAAGATTGTATAGTGTTGTTTGGATCAAAGAAGTTCAATTCCTTTAGGCATGAGATATCCTCTCTCTGGGGTTGACACATAACCCTTGTCCCCCTTAATAAAATTGAAGCACGACTTTCAATGAAAGATATTTTGTTGTAAGAGTAATTCCAGCTAAACATAAGTAGATTTAGTTTTTACATTTTTATCGTATGAGAATAATTCATGTGAAGTTTTCAGGATTTTAGAAGTCTAATCTCATATTATGGGTTCTTATTGAACCATCTTTTTCCAATGACAAACGCTTAAAAAAAGCTGAAATAAAAAATATAAGAAAAAGAAAGCAATGATCTGATGACATATAGTTTATGTAACCTTGAAAGTGCAAGCAAAAGATGAATGCAGAAAAGTTTAAAAGCAAAATTCAAAGGAAAAAAAAGTGAGAGGTGCCACTTCAAGATTGAACCAGGCAGCTGTTGCTCTTCAATGTCAAGTGTATAAAAACAATCACCTTGGGACCTCCAACCACTGGGCCACTTTCTTTTATCGAAAAACACTGCATTCTTATTTGTCCCTCGTTTAGAGAATAATAGTTTCGTGAAAATAGGGGAGAAGTGCACTATCAGTGCCATAAGTTGTGTATGGTGCTTACTTTGGTGCCAAAAGTTTTAATTGGATCACTTAAGTGCCAAATCTTAGGAAAAACAATCGCTTTGGTGCCACCGGCGAGAGATTCCGGCCAAAATGATGACGTGACTTTTATATTTTTTTTAAAAAAAAAATCGACATGACTTGAGAAACGACGTCGATTTCCGTCCTCCTTAAGAAAATGACGTCGTTTTGCCATCCTAAGTGGATGGTCTCACAAAAATGATGCCGCACAACTCATTTTGGGATATTTTTATTTTATTTGGAGATTGAAATTAGGTTTTCGATCCTCGTCGGCCGTCGACCTAGCTCGCTCGGCCGCTGTCGCTGACCGTCGACCTAGCTCACTTAGCTACCGTCACTTAGCGACGTGAGGTTCGCACTTGAGCAAGATCATGGCCTTCAACTTGGCCGCTAAGTGGCCAAGTCGGGTCGGGGTCGGGGTCGGAGCCGTGGCCACCGAGCGCGAGGGTCGTCAAGGATAGCGACCGGCCCATCACCAGCGAAGGCGAGGCGAGGGATGTGGGCGGTTGAAGGGGGAGGAGGAGGGAAAACCATCGACGCCGATGACAGTGCGGATGCCGGGGTCATCGGGGGCGCGGGAGTAGAAGACGTTAGAGTAGCCGCAAACGTTGGGGCCGACCCGGTTGGCGGTGAAGTTGTTGGGGTTGGAGAGGATGGCCTGCTTCAGGGCCTGGAGGGTGACGTAGGCATTGCGGAGGCGCAGGTTCTCGAAGGAGGCGGAGGGGTCGACGGCAACTTGCTCGCTGCGGTGGCCGAACTCGTTGAGGTAGTGGAGGAGGTGGTGGTGCTTGGCAATGCCATGGGCAGCGGCAGAGAGGACGGCAAGGGAGGAGAAGAGGACAAAGAGGGCGGTGGTGGCCGAGATTATCCGGCAGATTTAGGGTTTAGGGTTTTGAATTGGGGGAGAGACATCAAACGACGTTGTTTTTGTGGTTTACATGCTGACTTCACTCTTCGGCGAGCCACATCAGTGTAAAAAAATAATAAAAAAGTGCTAAGTCAGATTCCCGGTCAATTTGATCGAAGTTGGCACAAAAATGATTGTTTTTCAAGCTTTTTAGCACTTAAGTGATCCGACGGAAACTTTTGGCACCAAAGTGAGCGCTGTACACAATTTAGGACACTGATAGTGTACTTTTCCCGTGAAAATAGTTATTGGTCCTCGTTGAAAGTTGATGGAAATTCTCGAAGATAGTAACGCAGATTGAGAGATAGGAGCTAGGAAGATCTCTAAACACAAAGGACAGGAGAATGCAAAAGACTTGAACATGTACTCAAATCACAAAAAAAGCACTTGCCATTTACTGACCATAACAATAGTCTCTCACCAACCACAAACACGTTGTTTTGGATATCAGATTCAGATACTATATTAGATTGTAATGCAAAGCGAGAGGGGACTTCGTATGGAGCTAGCTAGAGGCTAAGTTCTGTCTTGATCAACAGGCCGAACCCATGTTTATTCCATCTTCACCACACTTTGTTCTTTCATTATGACTTGGCAGTTGTCCATAATATTTCATTCTCGTATATCCAATGGCAGACCTCGATCTGGCCAGGACCCGATCCAAGCAAGAGGAATGACTCGTGGGTAGGGCTCCAAGTTGATGTGTCCATACGACAGATGGCGACACCGTGATTGATCTTAGCCTTGGATTTGGGATCTAGTATGTCTGCTTCGTAAACCCGGACGTTTGAAAATGTATGGCAGTAATAGACAACGTAAGGAAATAGACTCTGGTGACAGGCCACGGGATTGCTCACTTCGCTGCCCTCGATCCTCTTGACCACCCCGATCAAGACCTCCTGCTTCGACCCTCTGGCGCTCCCCGTGGATCGGACCATGACGTCATGACCCAAAACCGAGGTGGCGAAATCGATCATGTCCTCGATGGAGGCCACACACCTCTTGATTTCGTCTTGGAGTGCTGCACCCTCGCACTGGCTTAGCGTTTGCGCCATGATCTTCTCCATAGTGGAATTTTCAATGGCATGGAAGATTTGCTTCAGCTCAGCGAGCTTTGAGGTTGAGAACGGCAGTTCGGAGGAAATGCGGCGAGGCAAAAATGACCTTTTTGGCAAGTTATCCCGGAGGTCGGGCATTGGCATCACATTCCCGCTCTTCAGCATCGACTCTCGAAAGAACTCGCCCTGCTCCACGCCCCCATTTACTTTCTTGTCATCAGCTGCCACAATTGTATCCACACCATGGGTATAAGTGAGGCGGCGGACAGGTGGGGGATGGGGTAGTTGACGAGCGAGTTTGCCGCTGCGACCCCATCAGAGTTCATGAAGCAGAGCAATTGCGCCTCCTCGCAGAAAGATAGGAGGTGGTCAGAGATGGCGCCTTTGGCGACAAGTTCGGCGAAGATGGTCACTGACGCGGCCGTCAGGGTTGACGCTTTGGAGAAGAGGATTGGTGGCTTGGGAAGGTTGTTGGTGATTTGCTTGTTCCAGTAATGGACAAGGTATGCTTTGGGAGAGATCGAGTTAGCCTCGCCGGCGAGGGAGTCCCCCTTGGGAGCAGCTCTAGCGACGGCAGTCAGGACCTATGGCAGGACAATCCACAAAGAAAATCAAAGAGTGACTGTGAGCTAGAAGTTTATGTAATCACGATTAGAATGGACATCATGGACTTAAGTAATTGTTATTGTGCAATGACATAATTATAGAAGTAAAATAGGCATACGGAAAATTGTAATGAATGTGCAAAAAAGTACAAGTCACGTAACACGAAATTAGAACTGCATAATAACATGATTGGAATTATCTTCACAATGAACATAGATGACCCAACAATTTATTCCTAACAATCATTAACGTATGCTCTCTGATGCTTGTGTCTAAACTAGTAACGTCATGCTCAATCACTTTAAATGACTTTTGCAACTTACATGCTTTCGTATTATCAAAGTATTATATGTTGACCTGATTATCTATGTTTCGTTCACATTTCTTTGTTAGCCTGAAGAACACATAAACACAATTGATCTACTGACATGCATTAAGATAACCCAAACAATATATATATATATTATATAATATTCTTTTTGGTATGAAGATATATATAATATTTTTAGGTTTATTTTGATACAAACTAACATGTTTAGTTTCTTGCATGCGTAAATAAATTCTTATGAAGCCTGGGCTCCCCAGTTGGTCCGATAACCTAAGCACTGTAAACCAGGATAGAGAGATTGGGTTGACAAATAATGGATGAGAAGTGATTGCTAATGGAGTAAATGGCCGCAAAAATCATTCAGCAATTCTTAGGTAAGGAGTATATACTAATTAAGCGCGAGATATCGAATAAACATATAGCCCTGTCTTTGCATGAAAACACAGAAAGAGAGATGAGCAGTTGGCTGCGCATGGAGAGTGAAAGCTCGACAAATTACTGACATGGAGAGAAGAGAGGAGGAGGAGGAGGTAGAGGAGGAGGAGGGAGGTGAGAGCCATCGTGCTGAAAATGTTGTGCATGTATTTGTTCAATCAGGGAGCGGAAATGCTGATGATTGTCGGAGGGTTTGGTCGATTGAGCCAGAAATTTATAGGACCAGCGATTCGATAAGGACAAAACGGATAAAGCGAAAGGAACAAAAACACTGTTTCTAGTTCAACTTGCAAATGGTTTTCCTTTTATAATTACAAATAAGTATTTGGCGTCGTGTGCGGGGACTACTCCCGTTGGAATCAACATTACAGTGTTTCGTTCGAAATTGGCCCTTGGAGCTATCCACACATATGCATATGGATGATTATAGAAAATAGGAATAAGTGCATCAACTGTAGTAACCATCGAAGTTGGTTTTTTGCTTTTCTAGATGAGTGATACTATTTCTTCTTTGTGTTTTTATGTTTGGAAAATGATATGGATTATATATGTTCTAACTTAAGAAATAACATTTGTTGTTGCACAAAATATGATCGAACATTTACTGCCGTTTCGTTAGTTTGTTTGAAATGGGGAGTCATCCTTCAACTTTAGTTTGAACTGATTGCTTGTAAATGGTTTGTGAAACCTTCTATGAAAGAATAAAGAAAATGTTTATGATTTATAAATGTGATTTTTGAGGTGCTTTGATATACATATATATGTATATATATCGAATAGTGAAAAGTTGTGATTTGGTTATTAAACTGAATTGTGAAATGATTGTGGCCTACTCCTTTCCTGAACCAGCCCTCCCTCTTTATGTTGCCTCTTTAGTTGGAACAACTGCCTATACCTACCTATAGTTATTTATTTATCAAGTGGTGAAAAGTTGTGATTTAGTTATTAAACTTGAATTGTGAAATGGTTTTTTTATTTTGGTTGTGGATTCTGGAGATTGAGGTTGATTGATCATGCTGAGTATCTCTGTGAGCCCATTGAAGGGTATGTGGATATGTGTATACTAATTTAGGATATTATCGTGGGTCAAGCCATCGACTAATAATAAGTGGAAACCTAATCGGGGGAATTTTTGTTGCATTATCATGAACATGATGTGTGACCATTGTTGCAAAAGTTCAATTAAGTCATAAAATTTGTCAAATTGATACAATTAAGTCCGTCTAACAACTCAGTTTAATTTGGCTAACGCTTTTTTTATTATTTCATCAATACACGTGCATCTATCAAGTGTCAAATTAGAAAAAAAAATTGAAAATTATAAAAGAAAAATTTTAATTTAAAAAAAAAAAGAATAGAAAAGGATCATATCAAGAAAAAAGGAACAAAAAGTTAAAAAAACGCCGTCAGGCCCCCGCGCGGGGGGCGGTGCCGTAGCAAGACCGTCCACTTCCGTGAAGATGACTCGCACATGGGGTTTTTATTGGTGGGGGCGGCGCCGTAGCAAGACCGTCCACTTCCGTGAATATGACTTTCACATGGGGTTTTTATTGGGAACTATTGCAAAGCTGCTCCTTCATTTTGAAGGATGTGGAGAAGGCAGATGCGGACCGACAAAAAATGGATTGATGTCGTTGCCGAAGTGGTCTTTTTTTTTTTTTTCCCGCTATGATAGCGATCGTAGGAAGTTTTTTCTTCAAACTTTTAGTGTTCCTTATCAAAATTGTGAACTGGAACCGACTGATGGGTCGATGTAGAAAAGGTTGGACGCAGCCCGCAAATTCGAGAGCACCTCCCCGTTGACGCAGCATCTATGATGAAGGTACAGCTATGGCAGCCATGGCCAATCCTACCACAGCCATGGCAGAATAGTGGAGCCTTTTATATTTAAAATTGATCCAAGAAGTCTCCTAGGCGATCTGCGAAGATTGAAAGTCCCCCTCAAAATAGATTCATCCCCTTTAATCTCAACTTTCACTCGCTAGAATCGAAACCACTGTTCCTTTGGGAAACCAGAAGCGGAGGTCTTGCTCTCTCTCTCTCTCTCTCTCTCTCTCTCTCTCTCTCTCTCTTTCCCTCATTATTAGCATTTTGTTCGACATTATCATTTTTTTCTTATTTTACTTTTGCTCTCTCTTTCTTTCTTTAATTTTTTTCCCAAAAATTTTATTATTCGATGTGGTGCTTAGGGGGCGCCACGTGTCTCAAGAAATTGTTGAGCATGTCTTGAATTTTTTCCTCAGGTATTAAATTGAGTTTTGATACTCAAATTGAAATTTGTGACCACCTAACTTGAGAAAAACAAATGGAGGCTTAGTGTTGGTCGAGGCCCAAGCCACTAGCCCACTACTAATCCTTTGCAGAGGCGTGGGGACTGCGTCCCGCCGTACGGAGCAATATAAATATTATTTTTTTCCTAAGTTATTAGTTTAAAAAATGTGATGAAAAGAGTCTTAAGGTTTTTCAAGCCACCTTTGGTAATGCTTGAATTTCCATAGGAGATTTTGCTTCATCTCTCCCTGTAGTTCCCCCCCCCCCCATAATGTCCATGTAAATTTGTGTTTTTTTTTTTTTTCAATTTTTTTCTCAAATTTAATTTTGTCGTAGCTTTTGCTTTGGTCATAACAAAAGTAGTTAAAATAATCATGTTGGGATTTTCTGTTAGTCAAATTACATCGAATTGATAAAGAGACTTGATTACATAACTTTGACAAATTCTAAGAACTTATTACACTTTTTGAAAATTTTATGATTCAATTGCATTTCTCGACAAATTTTAGAAATTTTAGTACACTTATCCTTAGAAAATACTACTCTTGGTTTGATTACGGGACAAAGCTTGTGTAGAGAGAGAGAGAGAGATGCCTGGATCGATGGCAGTGTTGTGGAGGCCAGTGCTAGTGCAATTGGTGTAGCTGTGGGCAAAGCTGATGTAGAGAAAATATCTCTAGATTAAGTTCACATGTGCATTCATTTGAAATGTGAGTGCACGCCACTTGTCTTAGCACTGTTTAATTTAACTTATCCTATTGCTAGCTAGAAAATATCAGTAAAGGAACGGTTGAGGTTTGTGTTCAATACTTCTAAATATTTGGGGTGTTAATTTTACATCAACATCCTTAATTTTGGCGGGAAGTGCTCCAATTGTCAAATTAAGATCGGCATGAAAACTAAAATTGTCAAAATTTTCGTATGGCGCTCATTTGAGTACCAAAAATTTTTTTTTACTCACTTGAGTGCCACATTGGAGTAAAATTGATTACTTGAGTGTCAATTTCGGCAAATCATCCTATGTGAAATTTTTGAATCTTTTATTTTTATTTTTTTTTCTTTAGGGTTGGTGGTCACCAGCGACCTTCGCCGACCATGAAAGCCTCCCCAATTTGGGCGAGGGTCGTCTAGCTGGCTAATGGTTGGGCCACGAGGGCCCTCACCAGCTCTGGGTGGTTGTGGGCGATGCCATCTAGAGCAAGCGAGGGCCCTTGCGGCCTCGCTTGTAGCTGGCAAGGTCATGATACCCTCACCTACTTCGTCCGGCGTCTCCAATGGCTAGTGAGGCTGCGATGCCCTCACGCAAGGCCTTATGGCAAAGGGATGCGACCTTCACCTAAATTGCCTCGAAGGCCTTAGGCAAGGCATCGCGACCTTGCTGGTGGCAAGCGAGAAGGCGAGGGCCCTTGCTAGCTCTATGCGGCATCGCCCTTGCCAGTGATTGAGGATGCCCCGATGGCCTTGCCTAGGGCCTTCGTGGCTAAGGGCGAGGATGTCGTGGTTGATGAGGGTTGCTAGAGACCCTCACCGGTCTTAAAGAAAAAAAAGAAAAAAATTAAAAATTAAAAATTATATATTTTAAAAAAAATAAAAAGCTATCAACATTAGTGTTGACGAAATCACGACAGACGATTGACATCCATGTTGGATTTTCCGATGAGACAAATTGAAATGGGCACTCAAGTGATCGATTTTTCTAATTTGTGACACTCAATTGAGCGAAAAAAAAAAAAAAGTTTTGGCACTCAAGCGAGTGTTGTATGAAAATTTTGAGATTCCTACCATTTTTATCCTTATTTTAGAGCAATAATGATAAATCCGAAGATGCTTATGAATTATATGGCTTGCAATTTCAAGGATTAAGCATTATGGGACAAACATCTAGGATTGCACTTATCATAATAAGACGTGTTTAGAGAGATACAAATCTATCACCATCAATACTTTTGAATTATGTGGCTCAAATCTATCACCATCAATACTTTTGAATTATGTGGCTCGTAATTTCAAGGATTAAGCATTATGGGACAAGCATCTAGGATTGCACTGTACATAATAAGACATGTTTGGAGAGATACAAATCCATCACATCAAGCATGTCTTAGACCTTTCCTTGTCAATTGTCACTTTACGTGTGTACAAGGATTATTGTCCATTTTTCAAAGCAATGATGATAAATTCAGAGATGCTAATGAATTGTTTCAAGGATTAAGCATTATAGGATAAGCATCTAGGATTGCACTACACAAAATAGGACACGTTTGGAGAGATGCAAATCCATCACCATCAAGTGTGTCTTATTGTTACTTTACACGTGTACAAGGATTATTGTCCATTGAATAATTGAAAATCTATTGTCACTCACCTTCACAATAATTCTTTTCTTGCAATAACTGATTGGATCTTTTTATTGGAAAAATAAAATAAAAGAGCACGTTTTAGGATCTGATTACAATGTAGGATTATACTGCATACATAAGACATGTTAGGAGAGATACAAATCCATGACCATCAAGTGTGTTTTTGACCTTTCCTTGTCAATTGTCACTTTATGCATTTACAAGGATTATTGTCCATCAAATAATTGAAAATCTATTATCGCTCACCTTCACAATAATTCTTTTCTTGCAATAAGTGATTGGATCTTTTTTTTTTGGAAAAAATGTTAGAGCGCGTTTTAGGATGTGATTACAATTTTTGAAATTTTAGGAATTAATTACATTTTCGTAATAAGTTTTAAGATTTCCAGTTGACTTTTCTTTAAAAAATATTACTCTTCCCAGTTTGGTGACGTCGAGACAAAGCTTGTGCCTAACTCCAGAGAGAGAGAGAGAGAGAGAGAGAGAGAGAGAGAGAGAGAGAGAGAGGTGGCTACGCTTGTGACAGAGATGCTCGAATCAATGGTAGTACTAGTGGTTGGGGGGGGGCATGGTCTAGGTGGGTAGATCTCACATTGGAATTGGGTACCACCCATTAAGGACCGGGTCTAAAAAATTGGGACCGAGAACCGTTCATTAGCTCTATAGATTCACCCAAGAACCGCACCACCGATCCAATCTGGTTCCGTAGTGGGTCTATAGAATTGGTCCTATCAAACTTCACGCACTTAATGCAACGTTTTCCAATAAGCAAAGTAAGGCAAAAGACAAAAAAATTTCCTTATTCTTCATTGCAAGATCAATAAAAAGATTAGACTTATATTAAAAGTTGAGGTTGGTGTCGTGAGTCAATAGGCATTTAGCTTGAGAATTGAGACCGTAAGTGAGAGATAGAGAGATGACTCATATGAGGTGAGAGTGAGATAGGATGAGCACTCAATCAATGGGTATTAAGCTTTAGATTAGGGATTTTAGAGTTTTCATTTTTCCTAATTTTTTTGCTAGATATTTTTCTTAAAAATTAAATATATATTTACATATTAGTGTTCCGATTTGATGGGTGGGTGGGCGGTTCCCACCTAGAACTAAGAACCGTATTGGTTCCTACCGGTTCTAATAAATTAGAACTGAGAACTGAACTAGTTCCCTTGAGAACCGCCTTTGTTCCGGTTTGGTCCGGTCCAATTCTAAAAGGTACGGATGGTTTCCAATTCTTTTGTACACCCTTACTAGTTGATCTGAACATCGAGCCATATCGAGGAGGAGACGCTAGGGACCCATTGTCTATTCCTACTGGTTTGATTACTCGAGCATAGGTCAAGCAATTCAAGTAAGCTATTGGTGTCATGGTTCGTGATCTTCGGCGTGGAGATGACCGTCAATCGAATCTTGAAGAATCTTGAAAATCTTGGAGCAATTTGATTATCTGGTCACCAAATATTTGACCAAGTCAACACACACACACACACACACACACACACACACACACACACACACACACACATATATATATATATATATATATATATATATATATATATATATATCTTCTTATTTATGTATATTCTAGAATATGACGAATTAGATTTCTAGGGTTGGTCTTAGGGTTTGTGTGGCGGCTAGAAGGCCTATATTAGAACTAGCTGAATTTCTTTGGGGGAGATATTTTTTTTTTTTTGAGGAAAAAATTGAGAGATTATCTTCTACTGTTCTTTTGAAGACTTGACCTTATCAAGATTCCTTGTGACGGTTAATTCGACTTATCGAGCGAAATAACGAATTCTTTCGCTCGTGGTGTCCATAACATTGGTTGGTTGACACACGTTCGTCAACAGGTCACGTTCATACCAAGGTTACCAATCACAGGTTCAATTGGAGGTCGAGGTTTGCAATTGCACCATCCGAGCCTTCGTAAAACAATCTTTCCGCAACGATTCACATCACTAGTGGCCACTAGTGTAGTCGTGAGTGAAGCTAATAAAAGGTAAATATCTCTAGGTTAAGTTTACATGTGCGTTTGTCCTAATGTTGTTTAATTTTAAGTTGTCTTATTGTTTGCTAGGAAATATTAGAGATAATGATCCAAATAGTTTGTGAACTTTGACTCATTGTGTAATGTGGTCCTTAAACTTTTAATTTGTTCGATCTGATCCTTAAACTTTCGCCCAATAGGCAATATGATCCTTAAAATTTGAGTCTATGTTTAAGTTAATCCCCAGACTATATAAAATGTTCAATACTATCTTTCCATTAATTTAAGTTCATAAATAACATCGAACATTTTCGTATAGTCTAAATATTAAATTGACATGTATCAAAAGTTCATAGACCATATTAAACAAATTGAAAGTTCAAGGATGACATTAAATATTGGGTTAAAGTTCAAAACCACATTGCACAATGAGCCAAAGTTGAAGGACCATTTATGTCATATTCTCAAAATATTAGAAAATGATCGTTGAGGTTTACGTGTGCAATACTTCTAGATATCTAGGGTGTCAATTTTACATGAATATCCATATTTTTGGGGAGAAGTGCCCCAATTGGCAAATTGAGATGGGTAAGAACACTAGAAGTGTCAAAATTTTCGTGCGGTGTTCACTTGAATGCCAAATTTTGTTTTGCTCACTTGAGTGCCATATCAAAGTAAAATTGATCTCTTAAAATAATTTTATGTGGAATTTTTGAATTTTTTGTTTTAATTTTTATTTTGCTTTTTTCTTTAAGGCTGGTGAGGGTTGCCAACAACTCTCGTCAACCATGAAACCCTCACCTAGAGTGGGCGAGGGTCGCCTCGCTAGCTGCCAGTGAGGTTGCGATGCCCCTCACCCAGGGCCTTTGCGACAAGGGCGAGGTGACCCTCGCCTAGATTCGGCTGCAAAGGCCCTATGTGAGGGCATCACGACCTCATTGACTACGAGTGAGGCATTGAGGGCCCTCGCCAACTCGGGTGACGTCACCCTTGCCAGTGGTCGATGAGGCCCCGATGGCCTCACCTAGGGCCTTTATGGCTAAGGGCAAGAATTTGTGATCGGCGAGGGTTGCTGGTGACCCTCGCTGGCCTAAAGAGAAAAAGCAAAAACATAAAACTTAAAAATTCTAAAAATAATAAATATTAAAAACTTATTATATTACTTGTAAAAATAAACAAACAAGAAATATTTTATTGTCTATGAAAATATTTAGACATAAATTGTTGTCGATAATAAAAATATTTTCCATTAACTAATTATTTCAAGCGATAGTGGTCATTTTTAAGAAAATATTTTCCAAATTATTTCATTTTTTGTGAAATAAACATAGCTAAAGTTAATGATTTTTTTTAAAAAATATTAAGGTAAAATTAGAGTTGAAGCTAAAATTTAATTTTTTTTTTTATAGATATTTAGCCTTTTTTCGTGTCAACTATCTTATAGATTTGATGAAAGTTTAAAGTCGTAGGAAACCAGGAAAGTAAGCTGTGTAATGACAAGGGCAACAATTTTTTTGTGTTCAGAAGATAAGGGCGGCGTAAGCATCCTCCATTGGCACAAGAGGAGCAGATCGGCGAAGTGATTGAAGTGATACTGATACTGAAGACAGTTGAGGCGGAAGCGCGAGAGCTTTGACTAAAGCTGAAAGAAGAGAGCAAAAGGAGGAGGAAGAGAGCCATTATGTTTGAGCTTGAAATCCGGGACTGGGTCAGAGAGTTGGTGGTTTTTGTTGTACTATTTGAACCCTCGTTATTTATAAGTGGATACATGATATAATTGGGAAATCTCCGTTGAGTTATCTTCTGAAGTTTTAAAGATTATTCACACCCTTCCAAACAAATATTTCCTAAGTTCGTCGGATGTTGGTTATTTACCAGGATTTTGCCAATTACTAATATTGGCTTTGTCGGTGTGTTTTAGATTTACATTCCTGATTTCAACTTCTATTTAAGATGGTGTGTGTTTGTCAAGCCTTAGATCATTAAGTTTGCCTAATTTGGATAGCTTACTTTAAATTCTCCCTCATATCCTTTGTCACGGCAATTATAACGGAGAGCCCACGAAATAGTTACAGGAGGCTGGATGGAGAGTAGGTAACTCGTAAAAGATGGAGAAATGGAATTCCTAGACCTCATCTTAAATGAGTCAATTCGAGCTTTGCATGCTTCAAGAGCTACAGAGAACAGACGCTGCCGATGACCAATCGGTAGGATTTTGAAGCTCTGACTCCTCAGTTAATTACTCTCTCTCGGCGAAGCTGACAGCTCGCACATCCATGGACGGCTGCTCTCGAGGATGCTGCGTTTTCGGACTACGAGGCGTCGTATTATTGGCTCGTACGTGGCTCTCAATGCAGATGCGTTAGCGCGTTTAGCCGCTAATGCTCTTGTTTCCATGCAACGGCAAAGTTCTAGTCCCATGCACATTTTGGTGATCCTTCTCTTTCACGGTAATAATGCATTATTGGGAACGACAAGGACGGAACATCCTATTAAAGAACCGTGAGGGAGCTCGTGAAAGCGTGGCGATCTTCACGTGATCCGTTCCCACGCAATTATCAATGTAAAGTACAAAACAGGCATCGGTTGGTATATCAAGTTTGTAGGATGATGTTAATATACTTAGATTCCATTTGTTTCATGAAAAATATTTTTCAAAAAAATATCTTTCGTACTTTTTGGCATTTGTGCTTGAGTCCCCAATGCTTAGGTTCGAGTCCATCAAGACTAGGCTCTAGTTCAAGACCCCAATGTTCATGCCTGGGTCCTCGATACTCGAGCTCAAAACCTCAGTGCTTTTGCCCGGGTTCCTTGCATCTAAGCTTAGGTCCATCGAGGCTGGGCCTAGGATCTAGAAGCCCATGTTCGGTTCCCCACACTTGGAAGCACCCTAACTCGAGGCACCGGCCCTCTTGCCAGCGTCAATCAAGACCGGCCTTGAGACCATGGTGTTTGTGTCTCGTTCCGTCAGCCACCCGTGCGCAAGTCACTAACGCTTAAAAATCATATTGTCCATTTCAATTGACGGAAAATATTTTTCGATTATTTTTCAAGTTTTAGCTAAACACTAAAATTTATTGTCATTTTTCTGAAAAATGACTTCTTATAAAAACATTTTTCAAAAATATAATATTTTCCATGAAACAAGTGGTGCCTTAATTGTACTCCCTTTTTTTCTCTATTTGTTAAGTAATGGTGGCAAGCTGCACACTAGTTTATGAACCCGGCAGCTGTTTAGGCTACGCATGGTAACATTTCTATTTTCCCCACTTTTTGCTCTTTTGTTCTCGGAACAAAAAAAGAACAGAAACCTATTTGGTAACACCAAATTGTTTTTCTATTCTAGGGAATAGAAAGTTAGCCCAGAAATAGATTTGGAGCATAAACGAGAAACAAAAAAAAAAAAAATTGCTTCTATTCCCAAGAACAATTTCTAGAAATAAGTAATTTTTTTTATTTTTCTTTTATACTTCTCTCTTGCCACGGCCACCTTAAACCGCTGAGCCACCGCCAACCATTGGAAAGCCGCTGCCGCCCACCACCGCCATTGCCGACGAGCGGCGACAACGGCAACGGCGGTTGGCGATCAACGATCCATGAGCAAAAATAAAAAATGAATAAATACAAAAAAGAAATTGTTGCGTTACCAAACGCATTTCTATTCTTTTTCTATTCTAAGAGTAGAAATTTCATGTAGTTACCAAATGAGTTTTTTTACTTAGAAATTGTTCCCCGAAATAGAAATAGAAAAGAATTATTTCTTTAAAAAAACTCTTCTCCAGCCAAGAAGCGTTGTCATGCGCGCCCTAGTTCACAATCAACTCTTTCTTGAATGATCTAGAACAATAGGTGCACGGTAAATTTTGACATAGGACCCACCATTTGAATTTGCCTAGATAATCCAATTCAATAGTGAGTTGGTTCAATCATAGCGTATGTATAATTTGTTTCAATATCGCACAAAGTCATTGCAACTAAACATCGTCATTCTCCAACGACAAAGTATAAAATCAATAAGCAACTAAGAGTCGAGCAAACCACATGTAGACTGATGTTCCTCATGGATATCTATTTGCCCCAAATAGGGGGCAAACCAAGCTCAATTTACCATGCGCATCACCTGAATGATTGATAAGTGGGTGAAGATGCAATTGGTGAATGGTGAGGGTGTCTCGATGACCTTCCCAAGGACAAAATTGGCATTGAAGGAACCTGGAATTGTTACTGCCCGTTCAACGAACCTTGGATCGTAAATGAGAAAAGATGCGGGTCCGCCCCGGGTGTTGGATGGTTTCTTCAACTAGACCTATCACGGATGCCTTCATCAATTGTCAAATGCGCTTCCAGTTCATCATTGCCACATGGGTCGATCGAATGAATGGTCATGGGCCATTCGACTACGCTGGCCCAAGGGTTGCTTTTCATATCGCCGACAGCAAAATCTTGGAACATTCGTGTGGACGCGAGCCTTTTCCGCTCTCTCTTTGTTCCTCGGCGACGACGGCCTATCCCAACCCCGTCTTGGCTAATCTCTACAATACATGCAAAAGCTTTGCCTAGGTGCACGGCTGAAGATGCGATTCCCGACGTTATTTCGAGGGGACAATGTTCTGATTTAAACCTGAATTACCGAACTTAAATCAAAGACTTGACCAATGAGTTAATCCATTGAGGAGTGCCGCTAGCTTAATCTTCTTCTAAGCTATTGAACTTCGGTCGCATATACTTATCGAGGGGAAAAAAAACAAAACAAAAGAACTTCAATTAGTAGATCACTTATTCCATAATGGCAAAAGAGACTAACAACTAGGACAAAAAAGAATTTTCAGTCTTGATATAGCCTTCTTCTTGAGTTATCAAATTATGCTGATGTTAGACATGAAAAAATTTGCAAAAATGATTAGAAGTAGCTCTGTGTTACAAATTCAATGAAAATAATTAGCAAATGGTATTTGCACATCTCGAATCAAGCGATATTGATCAGTGAGGCGCTGATGGTAGAAATATAAGATGGAAAACCAAATTTAAAAGAAGAAGAAAAACCTAACGATTTTATATTACAGTTTGGGACATGGAATCAAGTTATGTTCTGGAAGGAGATGGGTAATAGTAAGTACTTCACATGACAAACTTTTTCACATGCACACCACAATAATTACAAATGCTTGATCAAAGTCACACAAACACTTGACATTTATTAACCATAATAACATTTACACTGACACACACACGATCACAGTCGTGTATATTAGACAGCAGTTACCATATTGGATAATACTTTCGAGCAGACCTGCGATAGAGCTATCGGCTAATTTTTCTCGGCCTCTAGGTCCAACCTATATTATTCAATTTGGCGTACACTTGACTTTTTTCCATTACTAATTAGCCCTAGTCCAGACCGCATAATCCCCATAGATCCAGTGGCAGGCCTCGATCCGACCAGGGCCCGACCCGAGCGCAAGAAATGCCTCGTGGTTTGGATTCCAAGCCGACGTGTCCATATGACAGGCTGCGACGCCGTTGTTGATCTTGGCCTTGGACACGGGATCCAGTATATCTACCTCGTAAACATGGAGTGTTGGAACCGCATGACAGTTATAAACCATGTAAGGAAATAGACTATCGTGACATGCCACAGGCGCACTCAAGTTACTCCCACCTATCCTTTTCACTCGTCCAATCAAGATATCATGCTTTGACCCTTCGTCGCTCTTCGTGGAATGAAGCTTGATGTCGTGGCCTAGTATTGAGGTGGCAAAGTCTATCATGTCCTCAACAGAACTAACACATCGCTTGGTCTCACCTCGTATCGGGGCTTTCTCGCATAGGCTAAGTGTGCGTACCATTATCTTCTCCATAGTCGAATCGTCCCTAGCATGGAAGATTTGCTTCAGCTCAGCAAGCTTCGAGGTCGAGAATGGTAATCTAGAGGAAATACTGCGTGGCAAAAACGACCTTTCGGGAGTTTTGGAACGAAGATCCGGCATCTGGATCACATTTCCACTCCTCAGCGTCGACTCCCGAAAGTATTTCCCTGGCTCCACGCCTTTGTTCACGTTCATGCCACCGGCCAGTGTTGTGGCACCATTAATAAAATCGTAGAAAACACGACCGTCCTTGCCAACTTGATGGGATGATAAGTCCGGGAAGCAAAGCAGTCGTGCTGCCTTGCAGAAAGATAGGAGGTGGTCGGATAGAGCATCTTTAGCAACGAGCTGGGCAAAAAGGGCCGTTTCTGCAGTAGTTAAGGGTGACACTTTGGATATAAGCAGTGGTGGTACGGCGAGGGTGTTGGTGATTTGTTCGTTCCAGTAATGGACAAGGTATTCCTTGGGAGGGATTGAGTTGGCATCGCTGACGAGGGAGTCGGCGTCGGTGGTGGTTCCGGCCGTGGTGGAAACAACCTATAGTGGGATGAAAGAGAAAATCGTTGAGTGACTAAAAAGTTAGCATGATGCAACCGAGCTAGGATGTTTCATCTAGTTTAAAAATGTTGTAACCTTAAAATGCAATTTACAGCTCAGTTATAAGACAACAAGGCTACGACTCAATTGCAGTAGAATTCCAAACAGATTGAGTACAATGCCCCTGCAGTATAAATGGGACATAATTGAAACTGTAGCGAACATGCAAATGTTCGTGAGCAAAGTAACAAGAAACTATACCCGTAAGATAACAAGAATAAGATCAATTTTTACAAATAAAATAGATAGCATGATAAATATTCCTGACAAATCCTTAACTAATGTCCACAATCTGAATGATAATATAGTCCATTTTTTCTTTATTAATGCTTCATGTCTAGCTTAGACAAGTAATTGAGACTAACACTACGTTATAGAAATAAGCATAAGCATGAACCTCCTATATATTCAAGCATTTTATGTCTTTTCACTTCATGATCCGTGTTTCACATGTCTCTTTGCAAAATACGTAGGAACACAAACACGATCAAAGAACTGTAAATGTTAATGCATGCGAACTTCGAAGATAGGATGAGCCGTGATTATTATGGTGTGTGGAAGGGGAGGTGAGAGATCTCGAGAAAACTAACACGGAGTGAAAACAGCAGAGGAAGAGGGTGAAGAGAGACATTTTGCTAAAGCTGATCTCACTCATTTCTTTAGGAAGAGGGAATGCTGATAATGTTGGAGCGTTCTTTTGATTGAGCACGACATTTGTAGGAGTGAAGGTAGAGAGAGAGAGAGAGAGAGAGAGAGAGAGAGAGAGAGAGAGAGAGAGATTCCTCTAGGACAAATGGATGGAGGGAACGAAAAAAAAAAAAACTTATAATGTTAGTTCAACTTGCAGTTAAATAAAGTTTTATATCAAATGTTCTCTACCAAGTGAAAGAAATACAACTTAATAGTGTTTTCTAGTTCGATTTGCAATTAACAGGTATCGTGGTGAATATTCTCTACTTTCCCTTTGATTATCAAACAAATCTACATATATATAAAATTCACCTCACGACCATCCGTGACTCTTTCAGAAATTATTTAATCTTTATTAGCTGTGGCAATTTCCTCATCCCATACACATCAAGTAATTACTATTGACATTTAGACTTATACTTACACAAGTTTTATTTAGCACATCCATATTACAAATGATGCTTCCATTACTCCGTTTGATTTAAAAGAAAAAATGGTGATTTGAACCCAAGGCTCAAGTGAGGGATATAATTACGGTGATCACTTAAGCACACCCTTCACTCTTTTGTGGTCATGATTTCCTCTTGCCCAGTCTTCTTATTGGAAAGTTACACATATGGATATCTTATAATGCGCACACACGTAGATAAATATCTCAAATTTTGAAGGGGAAGTCATAAATAGAAGTTAAAGGCAGATAGATTTCCTCCCGAAAGATCCCACCGATTGGAGATGCACTTGCCATTAGTATGGCGTTTGAGCACAAAACAAAGAAAGGTAATGGGAAAGCCCACATAATTGACGAAAGGATGGAATAGAATAGAAAAAAAACATTTAAGAATTAGCTAGAGACAAACTTTTGGGTAGTAAGTTATATTAATCCACTTAATAAAGACTTGATTAAAGAAGAGCATCCATCTATGCCTCAAGACAGGACAGATCTTGGTCATTAAAAAAGAATGGCTTAATGCAATGTGCCAATATCGTAAAGGACAACTCTCCCCTAATAATGTGATTAAACAAGAAAAGGGCATCCATCTATACCTCAGATTGGACAAGCCTTGGTTAATTAATCAAGTTGTGCGGTAATTTGATAAATTTTCAAGATGGGAAACTGTGATTTCACATGTAGAAGAGATTCTCCACATGGCCTTAATATCTGTGCATGCACCGTGTAACCAGCTAGCTAGTCATGAATTTGGGTTAAAGTCATAATGATAAGATGCCATTGTGAGTAACCTAATTAATCAGTTCTACATGATAATTGAAATCTCGAGGATGTGTGCGTACTTCCAAGGATTAGGAAAGGAAAGGACTACTTGTGACGCCCCATAATGTAACCACCACACAATCCTTTTTAATTTTATCTTCAAATTATTAATAGCAAGTAGAAGCTCAACAAAATTTTTATAATTTTCCCAATAACGTGTTTAATAAATATACATATGCTTCTTCATATTAACACCACTAGTTACTAATTTGATACAATGTTCCAACAAATACAATACATTAAAAAAAGTCCAAGAGGAGTTGGCTCACCTAAAATCATCACGCCACTCCTCCGCAAAAAGCTAGCCTTTATAAAAGTAACATATTAAATTTGCTCGTAACTAGCTAGTTCTTTAGAGTCGTCACACTCTATACATATGCACAAAATAATCTTCTCGTAAAGTTATACCCTTTATATCTCATTTATTCACGCCCCCTTCCATATTGATATAAAACTTGATGATAGAGTGTTTTTATTTTCAATGTTTATTTTGAACCGTTCTAATAGATGACCTAGATCTCTAACAACTGTATGAACAATGAACGTTTACAATCAACAGTCATCATCATAGTGGACTATGAATTTGCAAGGACCCAAATACAAGGACGATAATAAAAGATACAATTAAACTTATTTTCATTTCCTTTCAAATGCACGGGGGGTATTAATGATATCCACACCAGGCTTTTAATCAAAAACCAATCGACACAAGCTTGAATTTGCTGGAACTCGAGATAGATGGCCTTGATTCGACATATTTCTCCACTGGTTCAATGAATTGGTCACGCGGATTACAAATTCGGGGACCTCGTCGAACAACGGAGCAAGTTCAGCGATTCAATGAGCAAGATTTTGTTCCCCAAGTTTCGAACCCTCCTCTAAAGTCTCGCCGGGCGGCCATCCTGAAGAAGCCAGGGAAGTAACAAAGCTTATCTGGGCTTTTAGAACATGAGCTGAATTTCACATCTTTCTTTGGGCTTAGCCCAATAAAAAAAATCCATACTTCATGTCCGTCAAAAGCCCACACCAATCAAAGGGTGCCCGAGGCAACGCCACACCCAGACCGATTCTTGTTCATTTTCACGTCAGTCCAATGGTCGTGGTAAGAGAGACCAGTTGTAGAAATTACCCTACGAATTCACCGAGAAACTGCAAGCGACTGATTAGACAAGTGCATCATATAAATCTATCCGATAAGTTTTTTACCACGTCCCATTGCGACCTCTTGTCTCTCACTGAAGCTATTCTTAGGCCCGCCCGATTATATCTCTTACGTATCAAGATGGACTCCGTCGAGAATGATTGTGTTGGCGACAGAGTCTCATCCACCTTATCTGGTGTAGTAATCAGTAAAGGAAGGAAGATGTGTGTCTCTGCACATGTACCATGCGCATGCGTCCAAAACTGGGGACATCGATTAGGAATGATCGGAAAGTATGTCTCCATGACATCCACAAATTCAAGGTTTGTCCCATTTTTGGGGTCTAGCGAAAGGGACTAAACTTTGGTGTATAAAGTCAAGTTGCACTTAGGTCCAGAGTCTTCTTTATCTCTCTCTCTCTCTCTCTCTGTCCAGTCCACTTCCATCTATTGGGCTACCAAATGGTGGTTGTGGACGAAAACTCCCATCCAAAGCCCCATTAACAATGGTGTTCTCTCTTTGTCGTGAAGTTGGGTGCTTCTGTTGCCTACCGATGATGTATGAAATGATAACACATCTATTTTCTTCGCCTGCTCTCTCCCTATTCCATCTTGTGTGTATTAATATGCAGCTTGTTTATTGCTGTTGATCAGCAACAAATTGGATATTTCTATTCAGACCGCTAAAATAGACATTTTGATTTTTCATACATGATTCAGAAGTGAAAAATGACATAAATGTCTCCCAACATTGGCCTGTTGTGAAGTGTCATCCGTGAACATTTAATTTGTTTAATGCGGCTTCAGAACTATTACTAAATGTTCAATTTAGTCTCTAGAGTACATAAAAATGTTCTTGCCGTTTGAGTTAGTGGAATGTGCTGGTGGGACTTTCAATTCGTTGAGTTTGAACGGTGGACAATAAAAAAGAAGAAGTTACTTGTGGATAATCCGATTAATATATTCATATCAAATCAAGATATAATGATCCACGTCATCTAATGATGTATATTAATGCCCCAATTTTTTTTTCCCTTTCTAAAGTAGGTGGATGAAAATATTGACAGTTGACTCATCATATTAAAAAATTCCGCTCAACATATAACAATTCATGTAATTAAATAACGTTTGATTTGTTGTTTGATTAAATGAAATGACTTTATTGAAAATTTACTAATAATCTAAAGATCACAATGAATGAATATGAGGTATAGTGACAACATTGAACTAAAGTTTATGGATTATTTGTATCATTTCCCTATTAAAAAAAGATCTATTAATGCAAATTATCACTAGAAATGAGACTCTTTATATAAGAAACACACCAACTCATGTACGTGACTCTTTTGAAGTTAAATTATGCAAAACACTATAGTTTTTGATAAATAAATTTGATGTGCATGTAAGTGACTAAAGGACCAAATTATTACTAGTAAATAAACTCCCAAATCCTCAAGTCGTCCCTCTCATGGACTTCCAAATTGGTCTATGGTGACCAGTCCTATGAGATGGACGGACGCTAACTCAATTCAATCCACATGGATCCGCTGTGTGGCGAAACCAATCTATTAACTCCAACCTGAGGGAGGAGAGAGTGGATGACCTGGCGGCGGGAATGCCACGTGGGAGTAACTCATTCGCCGACAGCGACAGGGGGGCTGATTCCTGTGGGACCCCGACCCCGACCCGATCGGGAAGCCTTATCTGGTCCAACATTTGTTTTTTTCCCTCAAAGCAGAGCGGGGACTCCAAAAGAAGGGAAAATTACAAAAACGCTCGAGAGAGCAAGCGGACTTTGGCGTCTGAAATCAGCTTACTACTAGACCAAGAGGGTCCACTTTTGTTTGGCTGACTGAGCGAGACATTGCTGAATGTTGCATGAAGCCATTCTCTATAAGTTCCCATCAAGAGGCTCTTGATATTCTCATCCACGAGAAAAAAAGAAAAAGAAGAGTAAACCTGATCAAAACAGGGTTCAGAAGTAGCTCGAGAAAAAAACAGGGGAACTTGGAAGAGCAGGGTAGGAATCTTATTCTTAAGTCTTTCCCCTATCATGGCAATGTTGCTTCTCTCTTTACCTAATGTTAACCAAGATCTTTATCGACCCAGCTAAGGAACGAAATTTGACACTTTGGCCCTGTATCATCTAGCTAGTCGTTTTGGGTCAGAAATTTTTATTTTTATGGCATGATCGTAGATTAGGTTGTCGTTTCTTCATTAATGGATTAGCAAATTTGGAGAACAAAAGAAAACTCTATGGATATTTTCTGGGATTCTTAAGAGAATATTATTGCTGTAACATCTTAGGTCCACTGTGTGATATTGCCCGCTGACACTTTGTGACACTGAGTTCACGCGAAAGCTTTTTAAAAAACGCGTCACACTTGATTAAAGAACCCAAGCCTTATAAAGGCTTCCAGAACCCCTCCTAAGCGATGTGGGACAAGAGGGAGAGGAATCCCTTCCCCTTTCCTTGCGCACGTCTAAGGACCGGAGGTGCGGACGCACCGCCATCCCTCCTCCCCGCGCACCGCCACTCGGGTCGTCACACTCTCCCCCCCTTGGGAGCACGTCCCGGCGTCCTCGTTTGTGGAGCCACATGCTATCGGGAGTCGGCTCGATACCATTTGTAACATCTCGGGTCCACCGTGTGATATTGTCCGCTTTTGACACTGAGTCCTCACGGCTTTAAAACGCGTCACACACATGACGACCCGAGCGGCGGTGCGCGGGGAGGAGGGATGGTGGTGCGTCCGCACCTCCGGGTCCTCGGACGTGCACAAGGGAAGGGGAAGGGATTCCTCTCTCTCTTGTCCCACATCGCTTAGGAGGGGTTCCGGAAGCCTTTATAAGGCTTGGGTTCCTTTAATTGTGTGACGATTTTAAAGCCGTGAGACTCGGTGTCCAAAGCGGACAATATCACACAGTGGACTCGGGATGTTACAAATGGTATAAGAGCCGACTCCCGACAGCGACAGCATGTGGCTCCATAGCGAGGACGCTGTGCTCCCAAGGGGGGGAGAGTGTGACGACCCGAGCGGCGGTGCGCGGGGAGGAGGGATGGCGGTGCGTCCGCACCTCCGGTTCTCGGACGTGCGCAAGGGAAGGGGAAGGGATTCCTCTCCCTCTTGTCCCGCATCGCCGGACGTGCGCAAGGGAAGGGGAAGGGATTCCTCTCCCTCTTGTCCCGCATCGCTTAGGGAGGGGTTCCTGGAAGCCTTTATAAGGCTTGGGTTCCTTTAATTGTGTGACGCGTTTTAAAAAGTGAAGACTCGGTGTCAGCGGGACAATATCACACAGTGGACCTGGGATGTTACAATTGCGTAACCCTTTATTTGGCATCCTTGTATGAGTCGTAGCTAATGAAAAAGGGGCTAGCTTATGACGACCCTTTATTTGGCATCCTTGTATGAGTCGTAGCTAATGAAAAAGGGGCTAGCTTATGACGACGATTATTATAAATCACCAAACGAGCTGTGAAGGTGATGATTGTCGACTAATGGCTTCTATATTCTGCAATTTCTAGTTATTCCAGGTTGCAAAATGATTGTTTTGTTAGCAACAGAAGAGCCTGATTCTGCAAGATTTTGGTTCTCTTTTTCCGCGTTCTAACTGAATACCGTCGTAGTTGACTAACCTTAAAGTGCAATCTTTCTGGTTACTAATTGCCAGCCAGGGTGAGGCAGCACAAGTGAGCTCAACCCAACTTGGATAGAGGAGCACCCTTGTGCTTGGTCAAATGCCCGAAAAGCTCAGACTCTCAACATAAAACTCTTCCTGAGTAAGAGATTGATCTGAGTGATGGCTTCTCATGTGAAGAGCAATGGTGGGAACTCTATTGCCATGGAGAGGACCAGTCAATGGTAATTATGCTCCTATGATGATTTCATGCTTTGTCTACCCGAATTTTCCGTGTTTAAGTTACTGATTTGGAGAATTGTTCATTTCACGCAGGCTTCTTTCTAAAAAATTTCCGACTGATGTTGACATCAAAGTAGGCAAAGCAAATTTCTCTCTCCATAAGGTATGACGCGAGTATTGAGTTCAACGTCATCTTGTGGATTAATCTAGGGACTGCAAGTGAATATCAAATTCAATTGCTTCTTGGCAGTTCATGCTAGTGGCAAAGAGCAACTACATGAGGAAGATGGTGATGGAGTCGAAGGAAGCGGACCTCACCAGGATCGATCTGTCCGACTTCCCTGGGGGCCCAGAGATATTTGAGAAAGCAGCAAACTTCTGCTACAACATTGACTTCGAGATCACAGTGAAAAACGTTGCCGCTCTTCGTTGTGCTGCAGAGTACCTGGAAATGACAGACCAGTATTGTGACAACAACCTTGCAGGCCGTACTGAGGACTTCCTTGTTCAGGTGGCCTTCTCGAGCTTGTCTGGCACGATCCTTGTTTTGAAGTCATGTGAAGATCTTCTTCCCATGGCAGAGGACCTTAAGATTGTCCAGAGATGTCTCGACGTGGCAAGTGCCAAGGTAAAGATTGAGTTTACAGTTGCTTCGCGATGCAATTTGAATGCTTTGGATAAGGGACACTAACAGATGTTTAATGCGACTGTGGTTGCTATTGCAGGTATGTAAAGAGGTGATCTTTCCAAGCCGGTCTCCTTCAAACTGGTGGACAGTTGAGCTATCAGTGTTAAATGTTGTGTTCTTTGGAAAAATCATTGCTGCAATGCAACAAAGAGGTGCGAAGGCCTGTATCCTGGCCATGGCTATCGTCACATATACAGAAAGATCTCTCCCAGGTCTTGTACGAGACCATTCTGGTGCCGGGACCAAGTCATTGGATATCAACAGTTCCCATGGTCTAAATCAGCAGCGCGAGTTACTTGAATTTATAGTCATGCTTTTACCCCCAGAGAACGCTTCTTTTCCCATTAACTTCCTTTGCTGCTTTCTCCGAGCTGCTGTCTTTCTTAAAGCCTCAACTAATTGCAAGAATCAGCTTGAGAAACGGATCTCTTCAATTTTAGAGCATGTGACGGTGGATGATCTTCTCATTTTGTCATTCAGTTATGATGGCGAGCGGCTCTTTGATCTGGAGAGTGTTAGGAGAATCATTTCTGCTTTTGTGGAAAAGGAAAAGAGCGTGGCTGTGTTCAGTGGGGACTTCCAGGAGGTTTGCTCCGCACCAATGGAGAGAGTCGTCAAGATGGTCGATGCATATTTAGGAGAAATTGCAATTTACAGTGAACTCAGCATCTCGAAGTTCAATGCAATCGTGACTCTCATGCCTAAGGCAGCCAGAAAAGTCGATGACGATCTGTACCGAGCAATCGATATATACTTGAAGGTAAGCAATACAGTATTGAATAGCCGTCGGCAATTTTAGAGGTACTTTTTTTGCTTTCTCATCAAAATTCAAAATATTGTTCAAATTTTAAAAGGTTATCAAAAATCTATATGTGGATTGACGTGTTAAACTTTGCATTCTATGTTAGTTTCAAATGTTCTGGATTTAAAAAGATCAAAATAGATTTAAATTAAGCAACATGAAATGCAAATCCAAATGAACTTTCTGGAGTTGCGTTGGTGTTGGGCTTAGGGATTGAACAGATTTCATCATGATTAACGTGTTATTTGACAGTGAGCAGTACCGAATTTGCAGGCCCATCCAAACCTTGATGAGGTAGAGCGAGAGAAAGCATGCAGCGTGATGGATCCACTGAAACTGTCGCACGAAGCTCGGCTTCATGCCTCGCAGAACAAGCGGTTTCCTGCACAAATCGTTCTGCACGCGCTCTACAATGACCAGCTGAAGCTCAGGAGTGGAATGGACAACCGCGACGTACGTGATCCCATGGCAACGAGGAGCCAAGTGCTGGCTGATGTGTCGTTGGTCAGGGAAAACGAAACCTTAAGGTCCGAGCTAATGATGATGAAGAAAAACATCTCCGATATGCAGAACCCCAAGAGCCAAGGAACGACGTCTTCCAGGGGAGGCGCCAAAAAGACTACCTTCTTCTCTTCGATGACCAAGACACTCGGCAAGTTGAACCCATTCCGCCAAGGGTTGAAAGACGCTTCCAACATCGATGACCTAGTGGATATTACGAAGCCGAGAAGGAGAAGGTTCTCCATCTCTTAGATTTGTAATGACCCCTTCCGGTGCTTATATTGGTGTAGGTGTTTTGTTTCTGCTCCGATGCAGGACCTTCCTTCTTGTGCTCTGCTCAAGTCCTATTTGTCACGCATTTTTCTTTTCAGTCTCCTGGAATGCTGGGAGCTACTATGGCGCTTGTCAGTGTGTAAAAAACTGAATATGTTGATTCTGTAGCGTGAGAATTTTATGTCAGTGATAGAAAAAAAGGTGTGTGCCATTATCATGATTTCTTAGTCTTTGTTAGATTGATCTATTCACTTTAATTTAGGCATCTCGCAGTCTGATCTGGATCGTATTCCTTGTGATTCCTAAAGAAAACTCTTACATATTCAACATTGCAATTCGTTTCTAGCAATATCTGTAGCATCCAGGTCGCTTCTGATTACTGAGTTGAATCCTTGTGTCTGCTGAAAATTTTCAACAGCTTTTAACTGTCGAGCTAAGCTAGACAGACTACCGACGGCAACTTTCATTTACCTGGCTTTGTCCATGGTGTTACACATAAAGCTTGAAGAAATAACTCCCACCTCCCACAAGGATGAAGAAGCCACATCAACTTATTTCATCAAGAAACATCTGATATTCATGAAATCATAAGAAATAAACTGATAAATTACTCTGGGAAGAGTTTCTGCAATTACGAGAGTATTACAAAAAGCATCGTGGGCTTCTAGTACAGAACAATCCGTGTCTAGTCAATGCCGACGATAAAGATATCACAATGGACGCAGGCTTCTGGCCAGGACTTGGCTGGTCCTCTTCGAATATTATGTGCTTTTCTCTTTCCTGCAAGTTGTTGGTTAAGTAAATCGCATCCTCGCCGTTTCCAGGCTCAAGTTTTCTAAGCCAAATGGAAGAATTCATTGTCTGTTTACGTGTGAACCTAGTCGCTGCTCTCGTTCTCACTTTTCTCTCTTTCTGGTCACCTCAAAGCCATACTCTTTAATGCATTGAAAACGAGTCAGAAATTCAGATTTACTTCATCTGCTTCTTCACCACTCTCCTTGCATACTAGCATTCCGGCCAAGCTCTCGTCCTCTAATCTTTCGCAATCATCCAATCCTCTTGTTCAACTGGTCATCTTCGCATCATCATTTTCAGCAGATTTCAGTGCCGACGGGGAGCACCACAATCTACATCATTCGAAGGTTTCGAGCGAGGTAAGGTTGGTCATCATCTTACAGGATCGTGTAGACTGAAACAAGACTCGCCCGAACCTGGCTCCGCTAGACTGGATTCGTCATGAATGGCCCCGCACGATCGCGGGCCATTCGAGACCTACGAGACCAACGACTACAATGGTTTCGGACCTAAGCAAGTCTCGTCACGTCAGTAGAGGCAATAAAATATAGCACCTTGTCCTGCGTGTCTCGATCACTCCAAATTTATGGGGGCCACGGTTTTTGTCGTCGAACTAATTACTCTCGCGATAATGCTCTCATTTATTTCTCAACTACCAAATTTCAGTGCGCAGTTCTGATCACCACGCTTCGATATTTTCTATCAACGACATTCACACCGAACAGTGGACCACAGGTGCTGCTCAGCTGCACCCGCTTGTGATGCTGCATTCATCACTCTCCCCTTCTTCTCTTCTTCTCGACGGTGGACTATTTGTACGCTAACGTTAAGCTGATATCCACATACCTTTTTTCCCGTTTCGACAATTAGACGAGAACTAGTTGACCTTGAGAGGTTCCTCTCTTCTCCATCTCTCAGCGGCCCGAGGTTGTCGCGCATCGTCTAATAGATTTTTCTTCACCAATCTGGTCGAACCAGGCATTCGAGTGCTAGCTGACACTAGATGTTCACGATAGGTATGTTTCTTAAACTACGGAGCAGCAGAAGAAATGCAAGTCAATTCGTATGCATGGAGAAGAGGGAAGTGACAGGGACGGATCGAGCAACCTTGGTGTGGGGTAGATGCTAGAAAGCAACAACTCGGACGCACTGCCCTCGTCCAAACGGCAGTCGACAGAGCTCGAGGACGAGCCATCCCTGATTTGTCTCTCGTTCAAAGCCATTTTGTCTCCGTCTAAAGTCGATTTTACGAAAGATCTTCTGGGGTTCGGGTGGAGTGGAATATTATCGATAATGCACAAAAAGACACCCCTAGTTAAAGGAGAACGTCATTCCAGCACGTGAAGAACTTGCTGGAGAATCTACTGTCAAAAGAGGATGGACAATAAGATCAAATATGTAAGGCGACCTGATTATTGGGGATCCGCCTTGTCCTTAAGATCGTTGGAAAATCTGTTGTCAAAAGAAGATGGAAAATAAGATTAAATAGCTGAGATATGCAAACACCATCTCAAGAATAATTTCGCTCCTCAAAACACGAAATTCGGGGCGACGGTTTTTTTTTGTTGGATCTTTCTCTTTACTCCAGACAGAATACTAGATTGAATGGGAACAAACTCACACTAAAAAACTAGCAAATAAAATGAAAGAAAAGAAAGAACTTTCTTATGTTAGGTATGTTGTGATTGCGCTATGGAGATTCTCTACATAGACAAATGAATGAGAGGGTTAATAAAGAAAAGAATCAAATCAATTCACAAGTCAGTCCCAAAAGAATGGCTTTTAGATTTTCGGAACTGGCGAAATATCCAACGGGTCTTGCGTGGTGAGATCGTACTGTACGTGGACACAGGCAATTGATGGAGAGCAATGGAGAGCCATTAATTGTACTCGGGGCTGAACGTTGAGTGATTAATGAGGGAGTAGGAGGAGGAGAAGGGAAGAAAGGCGAGGTGACAACTGGTGGGGGAAGGGGACAGGAGAGTTTAAACTTCGCCTGCGCGACTGTGCGGTCGTCGCCAAAAACATCAGTGTTGGCTCAAGTCAAGGCATGACGAGAGGAGCAAAAATGGAATCCACATGAGAGTCCAAAATGGTTTCCTTGTCAGGACTGGAAAGTTAAGTCGCTATCCAGCACTGACATACTTCCTTTGGGGGCAGTCCCATATATCCGCCCTCATTCCCCCAAGTCCCGTCGCCACCGCCCTCCGTTTCTGTCCGCTTTAGAGAGATCAACGCCTTTTCGCTCTCCGCGCGCGAGGTATGGGAGCGGGAGCGGGGGAGAGTCTTCACAGGAAAGGGCTGTGGACAGAGGAAGAAGACAGGCTCCTGCTCGACCACATCAGGGTCCACGGACCCGGTCGCTGGAACCGCATTCCCAAGCTCACCGGTTGATTCTTCGTTACATCTTGCTCCTTCTCCCCGCTGCTATTCCCATACGCTTCCGTTCTGCATTGCGTGACCGATTTCACATGTTTTTCTCTCCCTCTCTCTTTCTCTTTCGGCCGGCATAGGCCTCAAGCGACATGGGAAGAGCTGCAGATTGAGGTGGCTGAACTACCTGAGCCCTGCCGTGAAGCGCGGCAAATTCTCCGAGGAGGAGGACGACCTCATCATCCGACTCCATAAACTCCTTGGAAACAGGTTGCGTGTGTTTCTATCTCATACTAGTACGATGCTAGCACGTTGCGCGGATCTAAGACTATATTTGTTATATTGTTCTAAATCTTGTCGTCACGCGAATTTTAGCAAAAGAAATATAATAATATGCATAAACCTATAGCAAAATAAAGATATCCACATTGATTTAATTCTCGCCTAGGGTGCGATACATGTTCTTCATCATATGAAAGATTGCGATGAGTAAACACATTGGCTGCCTTTTATGCAGGTGGTCACTGATAGCGGGAAGGGTCCCCGGTAGGACGGACAACCAAGTGAAGAACCACTGGAACACCCACTTGCGCAAGAAGCTTGGGACCGGAAATTTCAAACGCCCGAGAAGCGATCCCAAGCCCGAGTATCGAGCTCAAGAAGAACAGGAAACCACCAATCACCATCGCCCCATCAACGATTCGAATGCAGGTAACTGCGATCGGCTCCCTCCCTGTCGGAGCACAATGAGTAACACTAGTGCTGACGATGCCCAAGTCGGAGACGTCTTGATGAGCGAAAATTTTCTTACGGGAAGCGATGGTAGCGATGGTGAGGAGTGGATGAGGGATCACCGCGTTTGGCTTGGATCTCCCATGTTATCTAGTGACAGATATTTCGAGCTAAGTAGCGTGGGATTGGAGGACCTCGTTGTAGACAGTTACTCTCTCGACCAGATGTGGCAGCACCTCTAGTTTCGTTTCGGCTTAGTTATCATTTGGTTTCTGTACCGGTTCGCCATCGATTCTAAGGTCTTACATCTTCCTCAGACCAATCCGTCGATAAGGTTGTCGAGTGTAACTTAGAAGTCCGGTCAATGATTGGCGGACCATTCGACAAAGTTCCAAGTTGTCGTGACAAATTTTAGTACGAAGGGGTCGGGCAACGGTGACGTTGATGCATCAACGTCATTGAGCCCAGGGTCGTGACAAAAACCCCACCGTTGCAGAACTCCACCATTTCAAATTTCAGTACGGAGGGGTTGTTTTGGGTTGTGTAAAACTCCACTATCGCACGATGTGTCAACGTCATTGAGCCCAAACGCCAATGCTTATCGTTTCAATTATACCCAATCACTATCTTTCTGTTAAAAAAAAATCACTATCTTTAAAGCTAAATCAGCGTAATTTATTAGAGCTAATTGGTTTTAGGGTGGGTCAATTCAAAGATTAAAACCTGAAACCCACACTATAAGTCCTCAATCTCAACAACTAGAACTAGAAACTGAACTGGTTATACTTGGAATTGGCCATTCCTTGAATCTACCAGAAATCTGGATTTGTTTAGCAAACTTAACATCTTGAGATTACATATCAATTTTTTTTTTTTTTAACTTATAACTAGTGAAATCTTGATAGTTGAGTAATCTTGTGTGCTCACATCATGCTAAAGATTGGGAGGTCGATTCTCCCTAATTGTAACTCACTATTTTTATCCTCGTAATTTTCTCGTCCATGTGCCATCAACGGCTTCAAGCGATGTTCTCGAGCCAGTCGTGCAAAAGGACCAGGCTACATCGAAAATTTGTGCGGGGCATGGGCCTTGGACAACTGGCTCCAAATCTTGGACTCAACCCGCCGGCCCTGTCGGAACAGGAAAATGTGTGAAGTGATCCTCGAGGTTCTTTTTTCTGAATTCGTGAACGAGCTCGAACGTTGTCGATCAGGCAAGATCAAAATCCCAAATCAGCAACCTGTCTTTGCGATATGTGGTTCCTGCTTACTCCTGGAGAAATGGAACTTAGGTAAAGAACACGGACGCACTCTCTTTTCATGAAATGCCTATGGCTCATCGTTTCGAGCCTCGATTGATTCAAGAAAAACGTCAATTTAGCGTCTACATGAAGATGTGTTTTATTCGTCAACTCGAGGACATATACAGCGTCCATACCGAAGAGAAAACTTCAGAAACGAGGACCAGATAGAGGTATACGAAGATTACACATGTAGACATATCGATCCATCTCTTCTTCTTCTGCTCATGCAGAGAGAGCCGGCGAGAGTTTGAAGTCGAGATCCCAGAGCTCGAACGTTCCCTTGATGAAGTCATAATGCGCTCCCTTCACCGCGATGGTTTTCTTCACTGCGGCCTCTCTTACGAAAGGATAGGTCAGTAGATTGCCTAAGGACACGTTCACTGCCTCCTGCACTCGAAAGAAACAGTTTTCTTGAGTGAGTCACAAGTTCACAGATCGCTCTGTTGAATGTTTGAACACCAGTAAGTGCGTTTCAAAATCCAGGCCAAGGACTCATGTCACAGTAGGAATGCGTTCGTTCAATGTTCTTTCAGAGGCTCAAGAAATTTGATACAGAGTTTCAATAGGTTAGTTCGTATTCCGAATAAATAATTCAGGAATCACTTTGGTTTACCTCCATCATATGGAAGTTGGAACGACATAAATAAAGTGATCATTGACAAACTCTGTATCTCTGTGCGTGAGAGAGAGAGAGAGAGAGAGTAACCTTCTCACAGTGTCCGCATTGCTCCTCGAAGCTCAATTTGCTGTGATCCGATTTCACCTTGGTCTTGGCAGGCGAGCATATCTTAACCCAATGTTCGATGAACTCACTGAAGAATCCATTTGCATTTCGTAAGAATGAGATATGGTCACAGTTAGCAACTGATAAATCATGATCCAGCAAGCCTATCCTGATATTTAATGCACTGAGCAGCAACTTGGCAAATCAAGGAGCCGTTTTCAACACATTTGTGTCAGGATATGTATGTAGTTTGTTCACTTGTATAGTTCACCTAGGATAGCAAAATAGAGTTGCATTACCTAGCAGTGGCTCCGTTGTCTGGGATCTTCATGAGGCCCTTTATTCCTCCACAGCAGCTGTGTCCGATCACCACGATGTTCTCCACCTGAAGTACAATCAATTCCCCACTTCTCAAACTTCTTATTCAAAATCACAAACCATGATGGAGTATGAAACTTGGAATAAAGAAAACCTTGCAAAATTGTCAACAGGAGGGGGGAGCAAGGGCGGAAGAAACAAAGAAAATACACATGAACTCCATAGATTAGTGTATCAATTCTTGGATGCCAACCCCTTTGGTACGTCATCAAATGGAACGGTGAGTAAAATTTCAATGGGTCCAGGCGCGTCACTGCCTCAATTTCACAAAATTTATTCCAAAGCCTATGAAAAGGAATCGGTCAACTTCGATTTTCATGTAAGTGCTAAAAAAGAGAAGCAACCTAGCCAGCTTGTCTAGGCTACAAAGCAATTATGCTGGAATCTCTCTTTTTAAAGGGTTTGGGAGTTATTGACTTCGTTTAGTTCGTGGTTGGTAGCGTAGCAAAAAATGTGGGGGACACTCGAATGGCCAGACGCCGAGAATCATCGACCACCACAAACAGGAAACCAAAAAAAATTGGTTAAAGAAAAAAAAAAAAAAAAAAAAGAGGGTAAAGAAAAGAAAGATAAAGGAGCATCCTTTGACGACGTCAAGAGTATAAGTGACGATAAAGTTGATTTTTCAGAAAAGAGAGAGGCAGTTCTTTATTGTATTCACCTTCAGATGCAGGACCGCATATTCAATGGCCGCCCCCACTCCGGAGTACTTATTCTGCAACAGTTAAACCCCAGGAGTCAAAATCAGGATTACCGACTCGCGCGGGCAAATCAATAAGAACTGATAAACCCAAGGCAATACAGAATGAAAGGTACAGGGGGCAGGTACTTCCAGTTTTTGGACAAACCTGGTCGTATGGAGGTACCATGTTGGCGATGTTTCGCACCATGAATGCTTCTCCCGGTTGGAAGTCGAGGATATGCGACGGGCACACCCTCGAGTCCGAGCACGCAAACACCAGGAACTGCACTCATGACACGCGTGTGAAATGGAAATCCCATGAGCTAAGCTTGACCGAAAATTATCAGCAGTCGACTTCCATCCTCGTTATGGAATGATTCGATAGATTTTAAACATAACATAGCTCAGAAAAAAAAAAAGAACTATTTTATGATCAGGACTTCAACTAGTTCCTCAATCCTTCTATCACTCATTTGTTAGATTGCTTCTGATACAAATTTTCTTGTCACATGGTTGGAGATTCCATCAAAGCAACAATCAAAAGGAAAAGAAATCATTTCGACTAAACACAAACCTTAGGACTCTGTCCCTTTGCAAGAGTGCCATACAAAGCAGGATTCTTCCTGAAAAATAAGGAAAAAGAAAGCTCAAACCATCAGGCATCAATTCAACAGACGTAACTAAGTATTCTTTTAGTGTCATTTTCTTATTCAAGTGACAAACTTTTCTTTTAAAGTCATGTACTTGTCATTTATTGAATAGCATGCAGATGAGATGCTCAAAGAGGTCCACAAACCGAGTGAAAGTCTTTTCTTTTGAAGGTCATGTAGATGTCATTTATAGAATTCTATGCAAAACAAAATGCTCAAAGGTCCACAAACTGCTTTCCAGCGACAACCAACAATAATTGGAGAGAAACTGAGCATATTCGAAGGGACAGAGGAAACGATGCTTCCGCCCTGCCTCTTACTTACTCGAATTTCTCTTTCTTGAAGCGATCGAACCCGGACTTGATCCTCTCGAGCGGGTCGAACCCGTTGCTGGAAGCCACCAGCTCCGCCGTTATCTGCTTGATCTTCGCGGCGGCGGGGCCCTGGAGCTCGCACTTGTCGCTGAAATCCAAGAAAGTAGAAACCGCCGAACAAAGCCGTCAGATCGTCGTCGTCGTCGTCGTCACCATGAATGTCGCCATCCATCGTCCGTTAAAAGAGAACGGAAAAAGTCAAAAGAAGCGACGCCACACGGGCCTAACCGTGGGCCCCGCGTCGCGAAGGCTCGCAACTACTACAAACGCGTGGGTCGCGGGGGAGTAGGCTCGCAGGTTCGGACAAAAAAGCTCCGTGTCGCGAGGCGTGAGATCGGAAATGACGCTCCAGGACAGCTTTTATAGGCAAAATAACGAAGAGGAGAGAGAGAGAGTTCAGGCTCGGAAAACGGAGCGTCGTTCGCACCTGAGAAATTTCGACAGCTCTGCGATGGCCTCCTCGTACTTGTCGTTTGCCATGTCCTCCTCCTGCGAACATCACCGGAAAAAAAAAAAAGTCAAAACGGGATTCTCCCCGCATAATTCTGCTTTTCGTTAAACACTACTCCGGCCGCGATCGGGTTATCCTCAGGGCTCTGATCGTCAGGCACCGACAGAGATTGCCGAGGCACGATTGATCAGAGACCGAGCCTCTTCATAAGCCCTCCCACCGTTTAGGATCAACGGTCGCAACCGAGAGAACCCGACATGCCACCAAAGAAAAGGCACCCGAAACCGGGAAAAAGAGGATCGAAAACTCGAGTTCTGGTTGGACAGACCGGAGAGATCGAGAGGGGTATGAACAGGAACGACACAGGAAAAGAGCAGAACAGTTGCAGAGTGAAAAAGGGGTGCATCCGAACGAACCTTCGCTGCGAGATTCCTGCGGGAGCTGCGGGGTTCTGAAATCGGAGGAGAACTCAAACCAATACAAAATCTTTCTACCAAAAGCTCTCCTTTTAGGGAACAGACCACGGCGCACGAGAAACTACTGCCGCCCGCATCTTTCCGCACTGCATTTATAGACGGGGCGGCTGACCCACGGGCACCTTGGACCACTCGCCGCTCGACCCGTATAAACCCGTATAGGCGTTTTTCTTACACGGGGTTTATTTTATTTAATTGGGTTCGTGAATATTATAAAGACAAATTATCAAAAGAAATTATCCTGTCACTATTGAATGACCCCTCCCTAACCCCCCCCGCCAAAAAAAAAAAAAAAAATTAAGCCACCATGAAGGTAGCTCGTGAATGTAACTGTTGGGCCGGTAGAAACGTTGGTGTAGCCGACGTTTGGATACGGAAGGGCTTGGGGTGCAGTTGGAAGCGGCGGTAACATCGACATTGCGATTTGGAGGCGTGCAGATTCGGGATTAAGCACTCTCTCAGTCTCGCCCGTGGAAGTGGAAATTGGGAGGAGATGGGCCCTACCATTTTCCTAGAAAAGCTAGATTCGGTCAGGGAAGCTGACAGGCACTGATCATCAATGTTAGAATATTGATGAATCCCAAATTATCTGGAACGGGGATAAAATGCAATGGATCTGGCAGAATCGATGGAGAGTGGAGGATTAAGGAGACCGGGGTTTGGGAGCTAACCTCGGTCGGATCACGGGGCCGATTTGTCCATGATGAGCTCTTCCAAATTGCCAAATGTTTTTCTTCATCAAGTTGATATTTGAGACCATATTAATCATTTTAAATCCTCCTTTGAGATAAAATCCATTGTGAATACTATTTTGAAGGAAAAAAAAAAAGACTTTGCTTTAAATATTTATTTAGAATTCTCCCATTTATAAAAAGAACGGTTGACCATTAAACACTTTAAGATAATAAGTGAACCGATACTGTTCATCAATATTAGAATATCAATAAATCTCAAATTATTTGGAACTTTAGAAAAAATTAATAGATTTTATTTATGAGCAACCGACGGGGATTCTAATATAATTTATGGATGGAATGAATTTGAGGAGGCACCTTGAGATGCGGAGACAGCGGTGAAGAGAGAGAGGGTCAACTAAGGGGAGGGCGCATCATCGGCACGGCTGCCACGTGTTACAAGGGGGTGGTTAGAAGCCTAAGCGGAGCAGATTGGATGAAGCTTTTCTCTTTCTTTTTTCAATAAAAGACGTGAACCGTCGAGCCATGATTAAGTGTACAGCTAGAAATTAATAAACTTATAAACAAACGGATAAAATGAACAGAAAGGACAGGAATCGCAGGGGTTTGACCGAACCAAACCAACCATGTCTGCGAGACTCTACGGAAGCTTGCGCTTCCGAGATCGGACAAAGAACCAAAACCCTCCGGCCACCACCAAAATCTACCCTTTGCCCCTGCATTTCTAGAGGAGGTGGCCGACCCACGGGCCCCTTAGACAGCTCGACCTTTGTCCCGTGCCTGTGGTCTAATCGAGCAATGATTACTTTGTTGATCAGGTCCGCAAGATTTTCTTTATTTCCATCGTCTCTTTGGGTTGGCTTGTGATGGGTTAGATGAGCACGAGAGAGGTAGATTCTCAACGGAGAAACGAAAATCTTGAACAGAACTACGATAGCATCTCCGCGACATAGGCAGAGGTTTTTGTCGCCCGACTCGGTTGTAATGCTCTCTTGCGACTGCAAGAGCGACCAAAAACCATACTCCGTGACATGTAATGCTATGTGAAAACCATTATCATAAGCTGAAGGAGCTCCATTTCCTTATTCCATCGCTGCGAAGTCTTCCACTTGCATTCTTGTTATGTAAATCCTCTTGCATTCTTGTTATGTAAATCCTTTTCTCTTGCTGGTAGACTCTCCATTGCAATCACTTCCACATGGGGTTCATTATATAAATATATAATCATGACTTTTCGTCGAGTGTCGGAAGAACACGACTATTTAACAATTAATTAACGAAATTCTACGACTAACATTTCTAAAATTATTGAATGCCTTCAGAGGGAATCCTTATGACAGCTCGTGTATGTGATTGTTTGACTGTAACGAGAATCGCAATTTCAAGAGATATATGATTGAGCCTTTCTCACAAGTGATTAAAAATTTTGAAAGATAGGCCCTACCATTTCCTAGACCTACAACAGGTCATTCAATAGGCACTAATCATCAAAATTAAAATATCAATTGATCTAAAGTTATCCTGAATGTTTCTAGAAAGTGATGGGTTTTTTAATTATGAATTATATTCTAATTTACCCCCAAATTGGAATAAATTTAGAGCAAGCAGTCCAAGACGCGGGTTCGACTCTTCAGGGATGCGTCGATGGAAAAAAGTCAAAGGGGAGGATGCATCATGGCGTTGGCCGTCACGCGTAGAACAGATCACATTGGGATGGCTGATGGCTTTCCACTTTCTTTAATAGACCGAAGAGGCCAACCCAAATAATTAAAATTTGGAAAGAAGAGACAAGGGGAAGGAGGGATCCAAGAGGCTGTCAAGATGAAAATATAAACTAATTAACCTATAAATGAACAAGTTCATGAACGGAAAAGATGAGGAAGCCGGTCATGAAAAAGAAGCTGAAGTCGCTGCGTGTTTAGCGCGTATTGAAGCGTTAAGGTTGGTTTAGTCAAAACTTGGCAGACTCCCATCACCAACTTCAGATACGGCTTTGCTGGTTTTTGACCCTCGTGTGAATCAGCTCCTGAACATGCTAGGCACACTAAATAGGACGGTCAAGAAAGAAATGCCCGCCGTTAATCCCTGTAAATGTCAATTGGTCAACATTTTTACCCCATGACCATGCCTAGAAGGAGCCTAAAATCGTAGGTGCAATCAAGCCGAGCTGATTGGCCATCAGAGCTTCAATACTTAGGATTGGACTGGCTTAGAGTGGCGTGATAAAATTTCTGAAATAGAAATTAATTTCGATCAAAAATTGATTTCTCAATTTCTATTTCAGAAATTAAGAAGTTAAAATTTTTAAATTTTGATTTCTTCTTCAAATCTATTTATGAAATAGAAATCGTTACAGAAATAGAAAAATCAAATGCGTTATCAAGCGGATTTTTGTTCCAAACCTATTCGGGGGAATAGAGAAACAGGAAAATAGAGAAGTAGAAAATTTATTATGTGCGCTCTTACTATGTACTTAAAACTCGAATAACAAAAAGTAATCAAGAAACTCGGCTCAATTGAGCTTGATCATATGTATGTGTTTTATATCTAATCTTCCATGTATTAAAATCTTATAAATTAAAAAAGAAATATGGATACTCAATTAGGAATTGTGTGCGGAATTTCACTATTGGGCAGAGGCACAAATTAACGAGGCAAAATTTGACTTTAATACATTGTTAGAAAGTCAAAACAAAATTATAAATAAGGGGAGACTACATATATATAAAAAGTATACAAATCATTATCAGGTACCGTGGGACACTTCAATAGAGTTCATGGGTATATTAATCCAAGTATGAGCGAACTAGAGCTGAATTCAACATCAGCTGAGCTAATCTTGAACATTCATCTAGACAAAATCCGAGCAAATCGTCTCGGTTTGCTTGTGCTCCTTGTGTAAACTAATGTGAAGCATGTCGTGAAACGTGCTTCTCCTTGAAGATTGAGGGATAGGAGTAGAAGTTACGGCAGACAAGGCATGTGTTTCGGGCTGATCGGAACCTAGGAAAACTAGTCAACTACGCATCGCCGTTTGAACTACGGACTCAATCCATGTCTCTTTCTTCAATTATCATCTGAATATTGTCATAAGAAAGTGTGAAAGGGACGGTGGTCTCCCGACTGGACTTCCAAGACCGGGGCACCGGTAACCAAAGTCCACTATGGAAATACTTTAATAAAATCTATGGAAATTCTCAGTCCAGACCAATGAAATGCTGGCCCCTTAACTTTCGATCTGGGGGCACGATAGGATGACCAAATGACGAAATTGGGATTGGCTTCTGGTCACAAGCAAAGGGTCATGTCAAGACTCGACTTGAAAGGACAGAAGGAAAACGAAATGCTCAAAGTTTCGACCGATCGAGGATCGGATGGGGTTGGGGTTTGCTCAAACGAAAGCCATGAGCCAATGGGATGTGGACAGCCAAATCAAAGACAAAAAACAATTTGACTTGGCTTGAAATAGAATACGATCGCCCATGACCCCAAGGGCCAAGTTGATCCGCGAGCAGGGCCGGAGTTCTGACCTGTCTGGATAAGTCCCCACTGATTACCTCAAATGTCTGAATACGAGCGCACATCATGCGAGAAAATTTAGGAGGAGTTTTTTTTTTTTTTTTTGGTCGAAAAAAAAAAAAAAAAAAAAAATTAGGAGGAGTTGAAATAGATGGAATTTGAGTATGGTCATCTGGGACAGGCTTCAGCTTAGGGAGTTGGGAGACGTTTGTCGTCCTCCGCTAGACTTTTTGGCGTTGGGCCTGCTTCAATTCACATTGCTTCTAGAGATAAAGCCTCGGTCACCGCTCGTCCGGCTTAAATGATACGCATCTCTATGAACCTAACCTAACCCGTTCGATTACCTCTTAAAAAAGAGAGAGAGCACATTGCCTCAGGAGCAATGCATGAAAGTGCTCAAGAATCCTAAGTATCGATGGTTAGGATCTCAAACTTAATGAGTGTGGATATTCTAAATAACAAACGATGTTCATGAAATTGGGGAAAAAAAAATTAGTACTACTCGATGGAATATCCTTTCTGGGTCGGACCAAGAATCGAGTGACAAAATTGGTGGATCAAGAACTACTCTTAATGAGGAAAGGAGGCTGGTGAAACGAAAATCATACCTAAAATCTCTTACCCAAGCTAAAAATAGTTAAGTTCCTACTATGAAAAGTAAATTAATTTTGACCTAGTACGACAATGCATTAGGCATTTCGCTTTAAGGGGGTAAAAATTTACACGCATTTCTTTTTCGTTTTTCTCTGTACCCATATTTTTTTGGGTATATAATTTGATTGCGAGTAGGAAGAGGACATACCGGGAAACAGTCCTTTGTACAGCATGGCAACATGCACTTGCTGAATTTTCCGACCATGCTTTGCGCCCGGTCCTTCCCTCCCTTATACGTAGCTGGATTGAGAGCATACTAGTTAATTTAATGCTCATCAAAATATTTAATTATATATATCGTGAGTAGGAAAGTCGTACAATTGGAATTCGCAATTAGATATATAGAATACAATCACAAAAAAATGTATTCAAAGCCCGAAAACTATTCAAGGCCTAATCTTAACTTCCGACATATGTCCTTTCTTGTCACCAATAAAGTACGCCTCACATACCCACCGAAAAAAACATGTACATCACATGACTCTTAAAAAATGTCCTCCATGTTTAATATTATGCCATGTAGAATTCTCAAAACATAAGAGAAGGAAAAATCGTCCAATCAATCATAAACCTATCATATGAATGTTAATTCCGTCTTAAACCTTTTTAATTTTGGTAATTTAGTCCTAAACCCCCTTTTCACAAAATTCAAATGTAGTCATTTCGGTAAATTTACGACAAAAATAGCCGACGTAGCAGTGTGCTACATAGTTTGGCCAATAATGATTAGAATGGCACGTTAGCTTCTAATGGAAAATTGATTAATAGGATTATATTAAATTTTGTGCAAATATTTAGAATTAAATTGGAAAAAATTGAAAAATTTGAAACTAATTGGACAAATTTTCCAACCACTGGCTTGACTATTAAATGATAGGATAATCACTTCTCGGTAAACTTGGATATTTGATGATATCAATGCCAACAAATTAACCGCACACTAATTACCATAGTTTCCTTCTTTGGCATGAAACCGAGTCACTTTACACTCAATGGAATGGAACGGAACAGAACGCAATGGTTATAATTAACAAAAGAAGGAATTAACCTATATATATATATATATATATATATATATATATATATATATATATATATATATATATATATATATAAGATGGACCCCCTTTAAACGAAACTCGATAGATAAAACATTGACTCCATGAATGCACTCAAGTATTTCACCGTCTTCTCCGCTCTACTGAACATATATACGCATTGCGAGGAATGCAATTGAAGAGAGAGAGAGAGAGAGAGAGAGAGAGAGTACCGTGGGATTTAAACTGCGGATGGGCCTCAGAGGAGTGCGAAAAGGAGATGGAATAATGGGAGATAAGACTTTCTTCGCTGGTGTGGGGATGGCGATCTGAAGACAAGACGAAGGAATATAATAAAGAAGGGAGAGAGAGAGGGAGGGAGGGAGTATTAGGCAGTAGGTATGAAGGAGAGGAGAAGCAGGAGGGGGGTCCAATTCCTGAATTTCCTTCCTTTTATCTCTCTGCCTTTTCTCCCTTTGGTAATGTGACGGATGTTGTGCCGTGAAGTTGTGTCGCAGTCATGGGGATAGGAAAGAAAAGGAGATAAGAGAAGGAGGGCCTTCTCTTCTTCTTCATCTTCATCTTCATGTCCCGAACGTTGAGATGAGATGAGATGAGAATCTGATGTTGCAGATTCACTTGCATTTTCCTCCAGTCCTTTGATCCCTTTTCCTTCTGTGGTGGGTGTTTTTTTCCTTGTGTTTTCTTCTTCATATATTCAGTTATTCGAACCCTTGTAGTTACTTTATGTGGACCCACGCTTATGTAGTTACTTAGGTAGATTTCGGATCATGAAACTCGCCAACAAAATCCAAACTATGAATTGATGCAGGCCTGAATGAGCAATTTCCTTCTTAGGCCTTGCTGCCCATTTGAATTTGTCAAGCATGAGCCAGTTATTGAATTAATGAAATTTAATGCAGTCTTAGGTAAAAACTGTTTAGGTCAATATTCAATCCAATCCATCTAATTAAAATGGGAATTGATGAGAAAATTAAAAATACCGAGATTGGATACAATTGTGTCTAGCTGTGTAAACGTGTATTGAAATGTAAAGATAAATTGAAAGCAAAATCAAATAAGTTGTATCCATTGACTGCTTGACAATCTCTCGCACTAATTACAATTCTAAATTTTATAACTACTATGCATAGTTGACAACGATTACAAAGAAATCAAACATATCCTACGCGATTCCGAAAATTCAGCAATATGTACTTACAAACAATTAATCAACACATAGGCCCAACCACCCCAACCACCCTACCGGATGGTTGCTACTCTTCACGGCCAAGATCATCGTTGAAGTCCCTCATTACTTTAATCGATGATTGTCATAATCCACATTGCTCAGCCTCTGTTATTAGTGGTTTCTGAGGTGCGTGGCATCCATTATCTGATGATCATGTTAGTTTCACTTCTTCATAGCTATATCAATGTACCCAACCAATTATATCCAAGATCGTTGGCCCCATTACCTAGATAGCTACATCACATTCCGTTCATCATGAGCCGTGTTAGTCGTGGCCCTCAGGTAATTAAACCCAGCTTCATTTGGGAACGCCTATGCTCCAAGACTGAGTCATTCCTCGTTACATCTTCCGTCAGCTAAGACCACTCACTTCGTTGACTAATTACACTTGCTAACCGAAAGGCTTCAACACTTGGCAAGTTTTACATTTATTGCATTCTGCACGGTCTTCTTTAGTACGGTCAAGGACTTAGGGCATTTTTTGATGTCAACATGACTTGATTGAGAAAAAAACATAAGTTAAAGGACGAAATGTGCAATTTTACATAAAACAAATTCGCTGTACATTTTAAATTAAGTGGTGAAAGGTAGAAGAGCAAAGCATCGTTTGACATTTTATAAAATTAGTTGGTGTTTCAAGATAAGTCAAATTGTATTCATCGGCCCACCTCCATTTATCCACACGCATGTCACGATCAAACGTTTTGACTTCAATGTAAAGATTACATCGATTTTCGGCTACAAGGATTGGGAGCATCCATCAGGTCTGTATGTATGTGTTTTTATATATATTATTTTCATTATCAATATAATTTTTCAAATATATTTACAGTTGAAAAAAATAACATATAGATAAAAAAATTCACACCCATTATAAGTCATACAAAAAATTCTGCAAACAAATTTAGATCTAAAAGTGTCTTTTTTTTTTTTTTTTTTTTTATACTAAGGATTCGCTCTGGCATACCTTACGGTGCTTACAGCCCCCGTCGGACACCAACCAGCAAAAATCCGCAACTATATTTCGAGGAAGACTAGCATGGGATCCTACCACTCATTACCTTCCCGGTTCCCACTTAAGTTGCAATCAACTAGTTGGGGAATCGAAATCAAGACCTCAAGGTCGACTAAGCCCTAATCACCTAGCTGCCTATGGGTAGGTTCTAAAATTGTCCTTTTTAAGGTTTGCTATTATCAATAAACCATAATGAATATTTTTTGTTGGGTATGTTTAATAAGTGCCCTGTGCGGTTACGGCAAGAAGAGGATGCATGCCAAAAAAAAAAGTAATAATAAATCAAAAAGTAAGACAGAAAAGAGAAAGAAATAGTTAAAAACGGAGATAAGTGTTTCGCGCCCCGATCTTGCTCCTCTTCTGTCATAGAATCGCTGATCAATTCATCCGACAGGTAAGCCTCACGCTATCTCCGAATCTCCCCGTGAGAATTTGTTTGTCCCCGCTCTTATCGAAAACTATAACGTTTCTTTAAGATCAATTGTTACCTGCCCATCTTGGTTAACTGAATTTTGTTTGGACAGTGCTTCTTCTTTTGCTTTTGATGTTGCTTGACTGCTTGCTGGACTCACCTCTGTGTTCTTGTCTATAGCTGCTCGTCTCTCTCTTTCCTCCAAACTGCTCCGAATATGGTGGAGGACCTGGTCCTTCGTTTTGGGTTGTCGTCGTCTCGTTTCTGGTTCCGTCTGTTGGGTTGTTGTTTGGCTCTGTTCTGTTTTGTTTGTTTGCTTATAGCTGTATGTGTGTACAGTACTCTTGGCATGTCTCAGGTAAAAAGCTATGCATGACGATCATGCTGTCGCAAGTCAAATCTGCATTCCGTACTTTAGAAGCTGCATAATTACTTCTCGACATCTCGTTTTATTTGTAAACAAATTCCATGATAGGTGGCACCTAGCTGCCTCGAATGTTTTTTCCCAAAATCGTCTAAAGGGGTTGTTCTTTTCTGGTCTTGGTAGTGGAAGTGCCTGTAAATATTTCTCCAAGTGTTTGATCATGTCATTGATGACGCGTAGTTTCTTTCTCCGAGAATTCTGTTCCTGATGAGCAAAAAAAGGAGGGCAGCTGCTGCTGACTTGCGATACGCCATGTAGAAGAGTTCATTGTTGTTTGGAATGCGAGAGGAGTGAACTATTCTCGGTGTCATTGCCAGGGATTTTGTGCTGCAAAGTACATCTTCAGAATCGCTTTGCGTAAGAAGAGGTTATTGGTAGATGTGATTCAGTTTATACAGATTTAGATTTCTTCAAGAACCCTGTCGGCTGTTAGAGGCATGGAAGTTTGTCAGTGCGACTGATTACTCTGAATTTAGAAGTTTAGATGATTTTACAATGTACTATTCATACATTTCACGATGTCGTTACCCACTTTTCCTTGAATGCATTCATTTCTCGCTGAGTCTTTATTCTAACACCCACAAATTCTGTATCTACCCGGCACTTTTCAATTCAAATTATAGTTTTCATGGATCATTGCATACTAATTGTTGTTTACGATGCAGGTTAACATGGATCTGACATATCAAAGGTAGGATTTTTGCCAAGTTGTAAAATGACTAAAATATCGTTTCATAAATGCTACCATGGCGTAACTCTACAGACTCTAGTTTATCTGATGATACAAGATTCTGTGTTGTTGCCTTGTTTAGCAAATCACATTGAATTTTGGTCTTCCTAGAATGATATGGTCATAGTCAATTATTCAGTAGTGAAGAAGCTGGGTCGGCTCCCCTTATCAACTGTTTCTAGCGTTAGTTCGGCCATTAAGAAGCTCTTTGCTTTTGCTCCAGAGAAACCGCTTACAAATGCCAACATGTTCATGTTCATTCCGTGACTCAATCATTTCCTTCCCGTGCACTGTCCTTCGTGGAAGACTCAACTCAAGAAAGACATCTTTTACATGTTAAGGGTGCTGACTGCGAGATTGCACATTCAAGTTCCCGGAAAAATTTACACATAGTAAGAAGCTAACAGTGCTCAGGTTATTGGTTTGATACTTCTATTCTAGTGGACTTCTTCCATAAAACTCAGCATTTGACTGTTATATTTTTGCTCAAGCTGTTTTCTAGTATCCTCAAAAATTGTGTTACCAGGTATCTGATAAGTCTTGTATTTTGTTATAGTCAGCACGTCTGATGGAGGAATTCCTTGAACTTGCCAAGGAAAACACAGATAAGGATCTGGAAACCTGTGGCATCCTTGGTGCTTTCCTTGTAAGATTTACTCTTTAGTTTGAAAACAAGTAACACTTAATCTCATTACCATCATTTTAACATGGTTTAAGCTTTGAAGGCTTAGGTGGGGGTGTCCTGTACAAGCCTTTGAACCAAACTCACAGTCAGAGTTTTCTCCTAACATGTTTGTCGATGCTACACAAGAAATCCTTTCTTGTAGCCCCAAATACGCCAGAAAAGTAGTTCTCATGGTTACTTTTGAAGTAACTGCATCGAACATCAGCAGTTCTCATCCTTCTGGTCATCTTCATTTTCTTTTTCAGAAGTTGCAGTGGCTTTTTGTTATGATCTCCAGAAGGGGAACCTTTTTTCCTAGACAATATTACTTCATTCTTCTACAATTTTTTACTCCATCCAATTTATGATTCACGTTCTCTTTCTTTGTATTTTCCACTTGTGTAATTGATGGAGAAGGGAGATGCATCCAACGTTGTGTGTCCAGAAAGACCTGGAGACCAGAATTTGTTTTATCAGAGAAATAGCCCACTAAAATACAGCACTGAGTTTGCAGTAGACTTGACACTGCTCAGATTCACGATGCAAAAATCTGCACCTGAGATCCAAAGTATCTTCACAAAGTAGATTATATGATTAATGTGTCATGGTTTGTACAGGACAAGGGTATTATATATGTAACGACTTTGATCATACCCAAACAGGAGTCAACTTCTAATTCAGTGAGCTCCAAAGACCCATTTATTCATTTTCGTGAAGTCCTATTTTACTTTTGGAGGTCCAAGTATCTGTAAATTGAATTCGTGATCCAAATGACAGTGTGTGGCTAAGAATGAGGAAGAAGTGTTTGCAATACAACATGAACGCTCGCTTATTCCAGTTGGATGGATCCATGTATGAGATACAACTCTGACTACACTTTTTTGCTTTTTTAATGCTGATTTCCTGACTCTGCTTTAGATTCCTAAGCAATCTTATTATTGACATATATCAATTTTTCAGCAAAGCAATCCTGATTTAGCTTCATTTCTTCTGTCGTGCCTTGCTGATTTCTGCTTTAGAGTACATGTGAGGATGGTAAATCATGGGAGATTCTGGATTATCAGCCATTTCACTACGAGATTACTTAGGACTTATTAGTTGTAGGGACTAGAGAGTAGAGTAAGTAGTTAATATGGATAGATAAAGGAAAGCTATGGGATTTGTACTGCACAGATAAGAAAGCCAAGTGTGCTAGCCCGCTACTGCATAGTGGAGCAGTGGCGCAGTGTGAACTTTTTTTCTCTATTTATTCCTTCGTCCGTTTTTTGTCCATTTCCCTCCTCACTAAGATAGTAGTAAAACCTTTTCCGGTGTGCTACATATTTCATTGTTCCCTGATGTGGATGAGGAAGATGGGGCAAGTTTCTGATACTTCTCTCTCCATACAAGTACGTGTCCTTTTTGTTCTAAAGAAGATTCTGTTTATTTTTCAGACACATCCATCTCAGAGCTGTTTCATGTCATCCGTTGACTTGCACACTCAGTATTCATATCAGGTACTTGATTCTCTCTATCAAAATGCTAGTCTGTGCTCCTAGGTGATATAAGAGGACTAAAGAGATGATTAGCAAACTGAATATAGAAAAGGGAACACTTTCCTTCGTCTTCAGGACAACTTTTTTATTCTCTAGCCTCCTCTATTCAGGACGACATAGTATATTGATGTTATCTGCATCAATTCCCTGCCTCAATCCCGATCTTATTGTACCGTCTATGGTGAACACCAGTTTCGAATATTTTCAAGGCGATGGCAAACGGTTCCATTCCTGCCAGCCTCTCTTGCGGGGATGACTTATGATGTTTTGGCCATTCTGTTGTGACACTCTCTTTTAATGCCTAATCACAGGTCATGGAACCTGAAGCATTTGCAATCGTCATGGCTCCAACTGATGCATCAAGGTCTGCAAACATTTCGAATTTCCATAGCTGCAATCTAATTTATGAATGTTTCCTACGAAGAAAAATAGCAAATAGCTTAACTGACATCTGTTAATCAACGATTTATAGCTGCAGTCTGTTTATGGTTTCCATGCGTAGACTAGATACAGCAAATATATCTTTCGTAATCCTTGCAGCTTCAGCTTCTGCACCATAAATGCATGCATACATGCTCATCATCATTACCATTTTCACTCTTAACCTTGTTCATGCCCTATTCTTTTGGTCTCCTTGATGAAAGCAAGGTGCCTCTGCTTCAGAATTATTAGTGTGCACCTGATTAGGAGTGATTATTACATGCTCCTGGAGCATTGCTCCTGATGCATTTTAACAATGGGATTGACCTTATAAGAGCCTCATGCATCCATCGGTTGAGATTCACCGAAAACAATGTTCAGGATTACTAAAAGAATCCCAAGGTTTGACCTCTGCCAGCTCTATTATTCGGAAGAAGTAATTTCTGGGTGTTTTCAAAACACACGCATACGTTGCCCTTCTCCAATTTCTGCCGCTGGCAAAGTTGATATAGTCCAAGTTCTCCAAGAGGCTGCTTTACAATGCCGTGCATATATTGCCTATGATTCTTCTATCTCACAAATTTAAAGTCTCCAGTCTCCCTGAGTACGGAGAAATCTAGAAAGGGAAAAGAATGTTGTTTTCAAGGTTCAATAAGGATGAACGATCTTGGAAGGGCGAAAGATTTGACAACTCATCGATAATATATTTCTTCCATGTACGTGTATGCTCATTTGGTGATTTATATACGAAATGAACCCGTGTTAATATTGAATTCAGGAACTACGGCATATTCCGGCTATCGGAACCTGGTGGGATGAACGTCCTGAGAGAGTGCCGAGAAACAGGATTTCACACTCACAGGGAAACTGCCGACGGAGGTCCTATCTACGAGCACTGCGCTAATGTCTACACAAACTCGAATCTGAGATTCGAAGTTTTCGACTTGCGACAGTGAAGCACCACCAACGAAGTCGACCAAACCGGCGAGCTAGCGGGTGCGGTCAAGCAGGAAAGTATCTAGGAATTGTTCCCAGAATACACGGGCGACAGATCTCGGCCGGCATGTCTGTACGTTCTTGTGCTTCGCTCTTTGGGCGAGCAGTGGAAACAACGCGTGGACAACTAAACTCGGCTGGCTGTACTTGATTGATCCTTGTTATACTCCGTGACTCAAAACTCTTGTCTCGTCTGGAATGAGCATGAGTGGATCGTTTTATAATGCTTTTTATGGGGAACACGCACGTTGTATTTTCCTTCCACCCGCTGTGCAGGCCTTGACCTTGAAGCTTCCTCCCCTATTCTCGGTCGTCGTATGAAAGTTCCCACAATGCGACCGAGAGGAGAGTTACCTAATCCCACTTCTCTTGCGTCTGCCTAAAATCCACAAGCATGATCTGTAAAGTGCGAGATATTTCCTCTTAAAATATTCTTTCCCACTTCCATTTCGTTTTCAGAGAACGTGAACGAAAGGAAAAGAATTGCTTTCCCAGGAGGATAGGGTTACAAATAGTAAACGCAACGAGAGGAGAATGAATTAGGGGGCGGCTACAAGGTTATTTCCTTCCATTCGTGTTGACATTTCATGCGGACCTCCTGCAGATTTTGTCTCGAGCGTCGGCAAATTATTAAGTAATCAATTGAGGAAAGTGGGTAGCTTTGAAAACAATGTTTCGGAATTTCTCTTATCGTGGTGGAGGTTCAACTTTTGCTCTCAAAAGTCGAAACAATTCACGTTTCAATCTTAAAGCAACTACAGTTGCTCTGATTATTATCCAATCTTTGATTAATCACGCAAAAGGGTTTTGTCCTGCGAAACTATCATTCTCAAATGATCAAGAAAAATCAAACATGTCACTGTCTTGATGAGGGAAAGTTTATTTAAATTGGCTGTACATCATCATTTGGATATTGAAGAAAACAAAAACCAAAATAGAAACTGCTAGTGCTACGATCTGAACATCCCGAATTCACTAATCGGGAATCGAAGCGAATTCGCCACCTAATCCCTACGTCTACGTCTTGAAAATCTCCATCTCGAGTCAGGACTTATGATTCATCTCCCAGGACTCGATAACATCCCGGGGAAACAAAGTCGACTGAACAAATCTTTGCACGAATTGAATCAATGAATCAATTGATTTCGATGACCCCAAAACGCTAATCAGTAATCCGCAGCGGTTGGCTCAAAATGGGTGCAGATTCTTGCTCAACCCATTGACGCTGGTGAAGAACCCGAGCCCCAGCAGGTCTCGCTTGTACGGCAAGTAGGACTTGCGCTTCTCCGACTCCTTCACGGCCCTGCTCTTCACGTAGTGCCTCTCGTGCGCCGACGGCGCCGCCGCCGTCGCCTTGCCCTTCCCCTTCCCTTTCTTCGCCTCCTCCGCCTTCGCCCCCTCTTTCCTCTCCGCGGCCTTATCCGTCGACCTCCTCGCCTTCTCCACGCCGCTGTCGCTTGGTTTCGCGTCGGCGTGAGGTTTCAGCATCACGACGGCGTCCCTCCCGTCGCTGTTGCTCCGCGGCAACAGGTCCCGGAACCGCCACATCTTCGAGGATCCGGTCGAGTTGCTCTTCCGGCAGCTCCCCGGCGAGGGCGGCGTCTCCTCCACGATCCTCGCCGTCCAATCGCAGTACGTCCCCCGCGGCTCGTCCGCCCCCGCTTCCGTGAACACCTTCTTCACGGGCGGCAGGAGGAGCGACGACGAAGGCTCCGGCCCGGCGGCGGCGGCGTCGTCGTCGTCGGCGGCGAACACGAGGTCGCGGTTGAAGAGAGGGAAGAAAGGGCGGATCCGGCCGTTGTCGATGACGTCGTCGGCCGAGACCGGGGAGCCGTCCGGGTTGAGGCAAGCGAACTCGAAGTCCGAATCCCCATCTTCTCCGTCGTCTTCTTCCTCCTCCTCGAGCTGCGGCTTTTCCTCTGCGGACGCGGTCGCGGGATCTTCAGACCCATCAGGCCCGGCGCCCGAGACGCCGAGCTTATCCTCGAAATCCTGCGCCAGCTTGTCCAAAGGCTCCGACTTTGCGGTGGAGTAGTGAGGGTTGAAGGAGGAGGGAGAGATGGGCACGGCCCGATACACCTCCATCGTCTCTGGACTCTGGGGAACTGGATTTTGCCTATGTGAAGATGACCGAGAAATGGGTCGAGCGTAGATAGAGCGAGAGAGATGGGCGAGGAGGAGGAGGAATATATACCCAGGTAGCAGGTGGGGAGTTGGGAGATGCGTACGAAGCTTCAAGCCTTGCTGCCTTACTATAAAAGCCGTCTGAACACGCGTTGCTTCTGGTCTGGTTCGTTCACGGGGAAATTTCACTTTCTTTTTGGGGCCGACGGGAAAAGCTAAGCGCGTGCGATCGCGGTAGCTTCCGAACCGGGGCTCCGGCCCGAGCCCGGGATCCCGACCCGCGCGTGGTTTGACTTTTCTTTTAGACTTTGGAGAAAGACGGTTTTCTCCTCTCTCTGTTGTTCGGATTCGTTAAGGTGGGAGCCCGTCAAATGCGTGAGTGGCAAGGATGTTGATTCGTTAAGGCGGAGCACATTTCTTTTGCCTGAGCTCATGCATGACGTCACCCGCCGTGCGGCCTTCTTCGGTCGAATGACGTGGAAGTTACAAGGAGATTGGCCAACTGTGCTCTTTCTCCTTTTTTCTTTTTTTTTTTTTTAAAGTTGACGAGAATGTCGGTGCGTCATTGTCATTTAAAACGTAGTACGCATTTAATTTTCGGTGTTAACTAGTCAATCCGTTGCTTTTTTACCTTTTCATATTAAATTGCTATTTGGACCTACGCAAGTCCTTAAACTGCTCCACCCTAAATTGAATATCCCTGGGTGTCTCCCTCCCCCAAATCATTTAAAGACAAGTGAAGGGAAGAAATACGAGATAAGATCCCCATTGGGCTCTCCAGGCCAAACTCCTTTACAAAGATGGGAACCCACTTTGGAGTCCCGCGACACCCTTATCCTAGTAGACTAGGCTGGGTACAGGTCAATCCGTTGCTTTTTTACCTTTTCATATTGAATCGTTATTGCTCATCCATCGTTAAAAAAAACAAAAAAGTTTCCAGCAAAATGATAATTATGCCGTTAAATGGAGAATTAGCACAATGAATTTGCTCTCGTTGCTCGATCTTAGGGTTGTAATGCGTAATGCAATACTTTCTCCCCTTTCACGAGATGAATGTTGAATTGCCTTCAAGGTAATCTTTGCCCCTTCTCTTCTTATTTGTAGACATCAAATCCTTAGGAAGGGAAGAGTTTCTCTTGGAATTGAACTCTACAGTTATTACGTTACATGATAAGAATAATTATCATATTTGATTTCTCTATTCTATACATTAAACTCAAGTAACTTTTTTAAAAAATCAGGCACCCAATCCAATTGCCCTTTCATGAATAAAGCTAATGCCTAATCTAGGGAGTAGAGTTGTCAACGACTAATTTGATAGATTGACATTCAGAACAAATATAAGCTATTAATATTATGCGCCGTGGCAATCACTAACCAACTTGCTATACTTAACTATTCAAATCTCCAATTGTAAGCAATTCGCGGATTAGAAAAATGTGGGCGGTTCCTTAATGTGCTTGCAAATCTAGAAAGTCGATATCGTTGACCCCCTACCAACATGACATCCGCAGCTCAAATCCCGCTGGCATTTCGACATCCTTCCCTCCTCAGCACCGAAGAAGTGAATTAGTCTGATTCGATCCGAAGCTTCCAAAACCGAACGTGTAGTCAGAGGAGGCAACGGACCTGATTTGCTATGCAAGCCCGTCATCACCCGATCGCATTTGCCCTCCTTTTTGTGTTCAATTGATCAGCAAATCCGCCAAGTAATCTTTTGGTTTCGGACGATGGAACTCCATGGAATAGAAGTCATTTTCAGTTGTTTCAATCGACTAAAACCTTTAATCAGAAATGAGACGACATCAAGCCTTATTTGTTGAAGATGGGCCTTGGGTACGCTCCCCAGATTCGAGCCCCAGGGTCCCAATCTGGGCAATGGGGGTTCTTTGGTTCCCGAACCTGGTCAAAGGGACCCTAGGACCTAATCTAAGCATATAGGGCTATCAACCCGGACCTGACCATGGAACCTAGGCCCTAGTCTTAAACATATAGAGATGTCAACAATTCGATTCGATTTGGATTTTCCGAAAATCTAAATCAAATCGAATTGTTTGGATATGCATTAACTTTGAATGAAATCATGACCCAAACTAAATATAACCTGGATTGAAGAGTCGGCTCGATTCAATTTTTTTTTTTTTTTTCCATTATTAAGGAGAGGTTTAGTCACAAAGGGGAGAGATCATGTAAATTGTAATATTAAGAAGAATGGAGACTTTCAATTTGGTTCAATCCTAATCGGAATAAAAAATAATAATTTTTGCATTATCCAAATCGAAACCCAAATCGAACTAAATAAAAAATGCACGAAAATTCGGTTCAATCCATTTCAATTCTAATTTCAATTTGGTTTTCCAATTTGGTTTTGACATCCCTATTGAACATGAAGGTCCTGATCCAAGTAACAAGGTCATAGGTCCTATGGTCGAATTGGGGAGTTGGGATCATGGGTTTTAACCTTGAGTGTTGTGTCCAATCCTCAATGACACAGGTCTAAGAGTTGTGATTCCCGAGTGTAGCTCTTAAGGTCCCAAGTTCATGTGCCAATTCCCAAGTTTGATTGATGAGTATGTAATTCATTTGAACTCGTGAATAAAGTGGACCATCCTCCACATATCACTAATTGAATGTCACATATTCTAGTATCATTGTGAGTGGAGCTTTGTGGCATTAGGGTGAAAAGCGACTAATGTAGAATTGATCACAAAACTTGTTCATAGAAGTGGCATCATGGCATTTGTGTTGGAAGTACTATGATAGAATGGTTGAACTTAAAGAAGATTCGAAGGAGGTGTTAACCTCTCGTGCACAGGCTGACTGAGAGTTGCTATAACTTTCTTGATGAGATCATGATAGACGAAAAATCGCATTATTGTATTGAAGTGTTTTGTGTATCTTGCTTTGAGGGATGCCCAAACTAAGCTAGCGTGATGCAATCTTATATAAGGATACAGTTAATCATACTATTTTTAAAAATGACTACATAAGGAAATCTAATATGGTGTTTATGGCTCATCATGTGCCCTAAGGGCTATTTCGCCATCAAGAATTTATCTGGCCGTGAGACGCGAAAAACTCATGACATCGGATGGCTAGGACGGGCGTTGCCACGATCTAGTCCAATCAAATTCCACGGCCGCGGTTGGAGGAGAAGACGACGTGGGACGAAGGGGCGGGAAACAGTAATGGAGCCGCAGTACGTTGCGGGGTAGCCCGAGAGACAAGGAGAGAGCGCTCGTTTTCCCTTTAAAATAAAAATTCCTCAAAAAAAGAAAAAAAAAAAAAAGAAAGAGAGGTAGTTAGTTAGTTAGTTAGTCTCTCAACAGAATCGTGCCTGCCAGTAACCCTCCCGCCACTCTCCCCTCCCCACCGCCAAAAAGAAAGAGAAAAGAATTTACATAATTGTTCATGTCGAGCCATTACCATCCTTCCCTTCCCTTCCCTCCCTCCCTCTCTCTCCCTAAATTAAACCATTTCTCAGAATTTCAAGGGTTGGCAATCCCTCCTTCATTCGATCCTCTTTGCCAAAATTCATCCCCCCTCTCTCTCTCTCTCTCTCTCTCTCTCTCTCTCTGCGCCTCTCATCCGACAACATTGTTTGCTCCGCCCTGACCCAGGCTCCGTTTGATTCCCATGTCTGATTTCCTGCCGCGCCATTTCTCTTGTTCAAGGGCGGGGACGGTCCGCACGATTCGCACGCCCGCAATGTGCCGCGTCTGATCGCTCGCTCTCCCTTGTCGGAAACCCGGAATTGTGTGGTGTTACCTCGGTTTCCCCGAGAGAGAGAAGAGAGAGGGGCGGGGCGGGGCGGGGCGGGGGAAGAGAACGGGAGCATGCTCGCCGCGGGCTACCCGAGTTGCGCGGGACCGTGACGATCCGTTTGATAAAACTGGACTGTAGAAAACCCGTCGGAATTCCGGAAAAAAAGGAAGGGCGATCGTAATGTCTAGCGTCAGCTCGACCACGATCCAAATTAACACGACCGGGAGCGCGAACGGCTCCGCTCTCGTCTCCCCGCCGTCGCCACCGGCCTCCTCCTCGTCCCCTCCGTCCGCCAGTGGCGACAACATGTCCTTAGCGGGCGCGGCCCCGCCGACCAGCTCGACTTCTCCACCCGCTTCGCCGCCGTCTCCACCGGCACCGAGTAGCCCCAACTCGTCCGCCTCCTCGCCTCCTCCCACTTCGAGCGCCTCGCCTCCTAGTCCCCCGCCGCCGTCGAGCTCCTCCCCACCGCCAACGCCCCCGGCACCATCCAAAGCAAAGGCGCCTCCTAAAGCTTCCCCGCCGCCGGCGCCTGCCTCTAGTTCGGGTTCCTCACCACCTTCTCCACCGCCCACGCCTCCAGCATCTCCCCCTCCCTCCCCTCCGCAATCTTCTGCTCCGTCCGGATCGCCTCCACCTCCCGACCAGCTTTCACCTCCTCCGCCTCCCGCACCGGCGAGTGGGACAGGTGCCGGTGCGGTGCCAGCACCGGCTATTAGTCCCCCTCCACCGACTTCCAGCACCGGACCGTCTCCTCCAATAGCATCTACTTCCCCTCCCCCGCCTTCGGCTCCTACAGCTAGTGGATCGCCACCCGCAACACCTACCAATTCGACTCCCACAACGAATTCTGGGTCAACTCCTCCATCTCAAACATCCAGCAGAATTCCCACTTCCACCAGCAATTCCACTTCAGGAGGATCAAGCACACCCTCATCAAGCACTTCCACTGTCGTCGGCATGGCAGTTGCCGGAGTCTTTATTGTCGCCCTTATTGCTCTGGTTGTCTTGGTACTTAAGCGGAAAAAGAGAAAAGAGGGGGCGTTTGCCTCAAAGTATGTCCCGCCCTCTAGCTTGTCACCGCAGTCAGGTAAAAAGACCGTTGGCTCTTTTCTCTGATATTGAGTGCATATTCGTATGGATTTGATATTCTCCTTCTCACCCTCTTTTGCAGATAAATATTACTACGGGCAGCAATCGCATATGATGGGCGGAACTGGCCATTCAGGTCCCTACTATGGGTCGCAAGGCCAGAATTCATCTATCGAAAACAGCTTCGGGAGTCAGAGGGGAGGAGGGAACATGTACCACGGAGGTGGAGGAGACTCCAGTGTAATACCAAGCTCAAAGAGCTTCTTCACTTATGAAGAATTGATGGAAATAACCAATGGATTTTCTCATCAAAATATCATCGGCGAGGGTGGCTTCGGGTGCGTTTACAAGGGTTGGCTATCGGATGGGAAACTAGTTGCTGTCAAGCAGCTCAGGGCAGGCAGTGGACAGGGGGACAGGGAATTCAAGGCCGAGGTAGAGATTATCAGTAGGGTTCATCATCGGCATTTGGTGTCTTTGGTGGGCTATTCAATAGCCGAGAACCAGAGGCTGCTTATATACGAGTTCGTCCCTAACAAAACCCTCGAGCACCATTTGCACGGTCAGCAGAGCCTTGCCTTTTCTTTTCGTCGCCCAAGAGTTTCTTTCTCATTTTAATACTCACAAGCACACTGGCTTTTCACATCAGGGAAAGGATTGCCAGTTCTGGAATGGACCAAAAGAGTCAAGATCGCCCTAGGCTCTGCAAAGGGTCTGGCATACCTACATGAAGATTGTACGTATCTCACCTGTAATCAAGAGTGATCGCATATGACCCCATCACAGATACTCATAATGTCCAGGAACTCCATAATTAATACATAGGCAAATTGAAGTGGAAAGAAGCATCCATTACACTGTACTAATCTATTCTATATCCATGCTAGCATACATCAGCCCTATTAAGGTCATATAGGGTAGGATCTATGACAATAGAGTTTTTCAAAGTACATAAAAGTTAAAACCCTTCTTGATATAGCATGAATAGGTCACGACTCATATCCTCAAAAGCTAAAGGGTAGCATATCTAATTACGCTTTCCTCGTATCTTATGTTCTACAGGCCATCCAAAGATTATCCACCGAGACATTAAGTCAGCAAACATTCTGTTGGACGATGCCTTTGAAGCACAGGTATTTATATGCTTCACTTGTCAACCCCTATCTCCTCATGCCAATATGTACTTTAAGTACGTTAACAGCTAGGGGGTTCTAATATGTCATCTTCTCAAACACAGGTAGCAGATTTTGGACTGGCCAAACTAACGAATGACGCCAATACTCATGTATCCACAAGAGTCATGGGGACATTTGGGTGAGTGTTATTTGACAGATCCATAACATAAAAGCATTGAGATCCACAGTAATTTTTCATCTCAACTTTCAGTACTCTTCTCTGTCAAATAATAATACGGTTTATGAATAAGGATGCATACAGGAACTGATGTTTTATAGAGAAAATTGCGTAGAACAGGGTAGAAGGATCAAATATCAGGGTACTTGGCGCCTTACGTAGTATATTTTTTAGAACTAAATGAATTCTCAGCTCGCTGTTAGCGCTTCCATTATTTCTATTTATCACCAGAGGGTAAAAGACTGGATTTCTGGTTTTTGTTAATGATATCAGAATTCCAAAATCACCAACATGTTGAATGCCAGGATTCCTCAACTTTTTGTTCCAAATGTCAAGTGCAGTCTGCTTCATCAGAAGAACATGAGTTGGGTTGCGTCACTTCTGTTGCTCTTTCTTCAACGTTTCATTTTTGACTCACAGGTACCTGGCACCTGAGTATGCATCTAGTGGGAAACTGACGGATAGATCAGATGTGTTCTCCTTTGGGGTTGTGCTTTTAGAGCTTATCACTGGCCGTAAACCTGTTGATGCAACTCAGCCTTTGGGTGACGAAAGTTTGGTTGAGTGGGTAAGAACAATGCAGAAATTTCTGCTTTTCAGATTGTTCACGAATGCCATGTTGCATCATTGAAACAACCAGGATTTTGGTTTGGTCCTAGAGTAACTTCTGTATTATTTACAGAACGTTAGTGGCTCTATCACTGATGGAGCTCGAATTTCCATTAATGACAGAAAAGTTGTTGGAGGAATCGCATGCGATTCTTTTTTTAATAGGAAAAGAGTGAATGAAGAAAGATAAATGAGCAATTTAACTACAAGCAAGAAATACTGACCACTATGAACGCTCTACCGTCAAATAACAACTTGCTGATCTGATAATGGCAGGCTCGTCCATTGCTACTCCAGGCCCTTGAAACTGGGGACCCAAGCGAGCTAGTGGATCCACGGCTAGAGAAGAATTATGTGGAGGGTGAAATGTTCAGAATGATTGAGGCAGCTGCGGCTTGTATACGCCATTCTGCTGCAAAGAGGCCTCGTATGGTTCAGGTAGTTGAACTGATGAACTCAACCTACACTACTTTAAATTGGTTCGCATATTCTCAAGCAAAAGTGACTGATCATCAAAATTATGTGGAGAGTTTGCTTCATTTGAGCTACTTTATTTGTTTAGATATGGTCATACAAATTTTTCATTATCTACCTACTTTTCACTTGGAATGTAATCTCCACTGGAAAATATAGGCCCCTGCCGTGGATTCAAACAACTAATCATGTGACATTTAATTCAGGTCGTAAGAGCACTTGACAGTGAGGGCGACATGTCTGATCTAACAAATGGGGTGAAATATGGTCAGAGCACCGTCTATGATTCAGGCCAGTATAGTGAAGATATAATGAAATTCAGAAGGATGGCTCTTGGCAGCGGTGATTCCTCAGACTACGGACCATATAGTGGAGATTACAGCTCTAGAGAGGTTTCTGGCGCTCAAAAGATTCCATGGAAGTGTCGGGACAGCTCGAACGAGTTCACAAGCGGTGAATCCGAAACTCGAGCTATGAACCCACTGAACTCAGAGAAGCGATTTCCTGGGGCCCAAGGGGGTCACGGCATGCGTAGGTTCAGTTGACGACAAGACCCGCACATCTGTGTACGAAGCTCCTTTCCACTGAATATGTCGAAGATACGGCAACAGCGGGAGGCCTCAGCTGAATGTAAGGCCTCAGCTTGATCTTCCAGTGAGATTATTGACTAGGACACCGATGTGTGATAGATATGTTGTTTCGTTTTTGCTTCCCTCAAGTGACTGGCGGTATTGGTCGGGGGCACGGGAAACATGTAGATTGTGAGTCGGATTCAAGAGACCCTTTCGAGTGACAAAAGAAGCATGCACAGCACTAGGAGTTGATCATGTTAATCCGCGGGTACATTCGCTACAATAAGCTATTGAGAGTGACCCCATTGTGATTTTTTTGCTAATCTTTTTGGACTAAGGAAGTGGGTGTCTGGTTATAGTTTCTAACCAGGTTCTGGGATAGCGGCCTTGTCTTGATTTTAACTCGATGTTCAAAGAAAAAGTTTTCCAGATTTGCTTATTACTCACGTAACATGGGAATCCAATCTCTCGATTCTAAACTCACTACTGAGAGCCTCTCGTTCGAACGAGTGCAGGGGAGACGGTTTCGAAGGGCAATCAAGGGAAATCAATCAGTTCCCCGTAACGCTGCGCGCGAAACGATGCGACCGATGAAGACGTCACTCCAGCTGAATCTTGAAGAAGAGGGAAGACAAAAAAACACGTTCGTTCGGATGCGATGTCTGATCGTACGAAAACATCGAACGGATCCGGGAGCAAAGATCGTGTGAACAGAGAGTAGAGACTCTGCTCAAATCCTCTGTTTTTCACACGGATCATTGTCGATGAAGAGTTCATCATACTGGCGAGTCATTTCTTTTTGGAGATTAAAAAGAGAAAGTGGTCACTAAAGAAAGATTTGGTGAAGGAGTGCGAGCGAGTCTAGCCTCGATCTGTGACCCTTATGAAAAGAGTACCCATTCCACCTCTAAAAATCAAATAACAAGATTGATAGTTAGCAAATTTAAACATACATGATGAACAATACTTGATTATATATAAATAAAAATTGCTATACTCAAGAAGAAATTACAAGTAGTAATTAGCAAAAATATTAACCATCTGAGATCATTCCATTCTATTCCATTCCATTCTGTCGTACCAAGCTCAACATTATAGAATCACAGACTGGTGATTAGGCAGGCCTAGCTTGATAGAGCTAAACGTAATATTAGGCTTAGATCTTGTTCAAGTGCTCCCATGCGAGCTTCGTCATAAGTCCAGCCATCCATGGGCTCCCTCCAGTTTGCCCAAGTGAAATCGACCCCGAGATCGCTTTTGAATGGGGCTTGGATAAGGCTAGTTAATTATACTCCGGCAGCACTGATCGGACCCGAGCCAAGCCTGATCCGGACCGAAGATGTCATGCATATTTTTTGGAATGCTTTGGCAACAAGTTACGGCTGCCCGGGTCGGGTTCAACGACTCGACTGGACCAAGAAATTCCCTCTTCCATTATCCATATAACAATAGAACAAGCTCTACGGAACTACTACCAACCATTACAAGCAGATAGATCAAAAGAAAAATTCCTGATAGAACTACAATCCATCACGAGACATGACATACACTTGAAGCTACGTATTCTCTCCTCCGATTCGAGTATACCAATACACCATCATGGGCCGACCCTGGGGTCAAAGTCATAGTCATTAGAAGGCATCGTCTTGTTTCCTTTCTTGAAGTCGAAGGTAAACCCACCATCTGATCCCGGTTTACTGTTGTTGTTCCCTTTGTACTCTCCATACCTGACCGGCCTATTGGCCGTCCGCAGGTTCTTATGATCGAACCCGAACTCGATATCGATCTCTTTAGGGTACCGAGCGCCACCAGCGCCGGCGGCAGCCCCTGCCTTAACTGCCTTTTTCTTGGTCACTCCCTTCGGCTTCTTCTCGTGGTGGCGACCGCAGAACCGGCCGAGGCAGCAAGCCACGGCAGACACCAGGACTACCACGGCAAGGACTATGAAGACCCCCCCGAAGGACCCATCAGAGTGGGGCCGGGATGTGGGCGGTGGCTGCCCCGGGACGTTGTAGGGGTACATCATGAGAGGCTGCTGGGGGGTGGTGGTGGTGGTGGTGGGCTGCTGCTCTAGCTGTGATGCCATGGTGCTGTGTGCTGGGACTGAGGAGAGGAAAATGGAAGCGCTAGGGGCTGCGTGTTTATATGAGTGACCAGCGCTAGTAGCGTCACAATCTGCTTTGTTCTTTGAGTGAAGGCAAAGATGGATTTATTATACGAAAAAGCATTGCCTAGGACGAAGGGCGAAGTGCATGTGTTGAGTCCTATTTTAAGCATTTCTTTCTTAATTATTTTGTTTTTGTGGAGTATAAACAAAGAGGAAGATACGTTCTTGGGGTAATAAAGCAGGAGATAAAGGTGCAAAAGAGATCTCTTGGTTCTCTTTGCTGCGGAAGAAAGCGGGGGTGAAGTTGCTTGGAAAGGAGAGAAAGTGGGATTTTGGAAGCTTTATTTTGTTCATGGAGACCGGCGTTAGGCAAATCGGCATGACCATGAAGACCCCCAAGCCAGCTCTTTTTGACCCTTATCTTTGAATGATTATGAGAACAGGGAACTTGTAATTGATGTGCGGCCAAGAAACTTCAAAGGACTCCTTTGTCAGTGGTGGGCTAAGGAGGGCAATTTTTTTTTTCCACAAATGGAGACACAAGCATTCAAACCTGAAGTGCTTTTTCACCCTAAGATAAAGCATTCAGTTGAACATGTTAAGCTTTGGAGTTGTCAGGGGCATGACGGGTTTATAGCTTTTGCCGTTGATCTGTGTAGTCGTCCCCTCGCACTTCCTGACCTAGATTCCAAAGAGATGAAATATCATTTTCGCCATAAAATGGATGAGAACCTCCTCTTTGAGATTCGACCTTCAATTTGCGAGAACGGTGATATCAAGGGTAATAAAATGAAACGGACAAACGACATAAGCTTATTAGCTACAAAGCTTACGATAGATGATCATGTGGCGAATTATCTGATTCATCAATAATCGTCCGATCAAATAGACAGTAGTGTGAAGACAATCTTTACATATAGTCGCCTCCTTATTTGAAAATGATTGAATCCGTGATAATGTCCTTTTGGGATTGGATTGTCATGGGGATCGGTGAAAGCAAAGATTGCAATGGGTGCCCCAAATTTCCAATTCCCAAAGCAGGCAAGCTTACGACAGGAGACATGATGGGGCCGTGCTTTGGGGCTAATTGTGCGTCTTTATTCCTTGCTTTTGCAAAGAGGATTCTCTCTGCTCAAGAGCTCAAGTGCGCCTCTAAGGTGGGTGTCTCCTTCCTCTCTTTTGATTGATTAGAGAGCCCTGGAAAACCCATTTTCCTAGCCACTGCTGCTATCATAGCATCGCAGTATAGTGGCAGGATCCATGATTGATCAAAAGCATCCGGGAGTTATCATTTGATGCCAAGCATCAATAATTGTTTCATCTTATCGCAAGCAGTCAGAATGAGTTATTTCTTTCTTAAAGTGAACTCACACCAAGGCTTTTTAGCACATCGAATAGCAGAAAAAAGAAGGATTTTTTAAAGATCGGTTCAATGAAGAGTACATCGGAAAGAATCAATTGAAGCATGGAATAAGTGTTGCCAGGTATTGTACTAATGAAAATCTAAGATGGGTGTGCTGTTACACAACCTCGGCTCTTTATTCTCATTATTTAAAAGGGATAACTGTCAATCTCCAAAAGCTATTGAATCAATACCTTGAGACTCTTAAGCCCTAAGTGATTTATTTACATGGTCCATTTGAAGTGGCAAGTGAAGAGCATGTTCGTAGAAATAGCTCATCTTATTGAATAAGAACTAAAATTTAATCCTTTGATGTCATGAGGTCTTGAGGAGAGGAGAGAGTGTTTGGGGTGTGTTTGTTTAAAATTATTTATGTTCTCCATAACACAAATTTTTGTTCTTTTGTTCCAAGGAACGTAAATGCTTTTGCTTAAAAAAAAAACAAAAAACAAAAAATTTGTTTATTTTTTTTCCGGAACAAATTTGGAATAGAAACAAAAAAAGAAAAAATTTATTTCTTATTCTCAAGAACACTTCGAGAAACACTTTTTTTTTCTTCCGAGAAACTTGTTTCTTTTCTTTTTCCTTTCTTCTTCTTCTTCTTCCTTTTGCCGATCACCAGCCTTGGCCATGGCCGACACCAACAACCGATCAAACGAAGTCGACAACCTCGCCAACCCCAAAGAGGCCGAGCCACATTGAAGGCTCATCGCCGAGCCACCTCCATGATGGCGTTGCTTGCGATGGCCGCGCGAGCTTGATCTCACCTAGCCGGGTGAGGCCAAGCCTTACAGCCACGGCAAAGCCCGGCCTCGCCCAAATAGCGCAAGGCCACCTTGCCTTGGATGGCAGGTCAAGCCTCACGCAGCCACAACGAGGCTTAGCCTCCCTAGCTAGTGCGAGGTTGGGCCTCGCCAAGCCAAGCACGAGGCTTGACCTCCCCAAGCCAAGGCGAGGCTGACCTCGCGCCGCTGCCGGGCAAGGCCCGGCAAGGCTCGGCCTTGCATCGATGGCCTAGCGATTGGCTCGAGCATCGCCAATGGCCAAGTGAGGCTCATCCAATCGCCAACCAAGCTTGCGATGGATGTTGGCTGGTCAATTAGCCAAAGAAAAAAAAAAAATAAAATTAAAAATAAAAATATTAAAAAATTAAAAGAAACAAAAAAATTATACAAGTTTACCAAACGTGTTTTGTTCTTTTTCTATTTCAGCAATAAAAATTTTGTGCAATTACCAAACGCGTTCTTTTGTTCAAAAATTATTTTCGAAACGTTCTTAGAAACAATTTTTGAACAGAAACGTTACCAAATGCGTCCTTAAAAGACTACCGGAAGAGGAATGTATATGGAACCCAAATCTTGCCAACTCTTACCTTCATGTAGATTTCACCTCGCCTTTTATAATAGAGCAAGGTCATAACAAACTTCCAATGATATCTAGGGCCATTCATATGGGATCAAACATGTCAAGATATAGTGAAATCCATCTCATCATTCATAGAATGCTCAATGATTATCAAACTCGTCATGATGTTTAGAAAGTAATTAGATTGATGGGTTGGTTCCTACTGGCCAAATGGTTGATTAAATGGTGTGGATCCCCAATCCATGTCAGAAGCCCATTCCCTCGTCTGATGGGTTGGTTTCTTTCAAGTTATCTCGTTGATTAATCCGATCCGTCTTTCCATGAACAAATAAAGTAAAAGCGGAACTCTAACTCACCGAAAATCGGTGGCATCACAACAATAAGTGACCAAAAGAAAGACAAGAAAGATCTTACACCAACCAAAACCAAACCAAGAACTCCAAATCGTCACCAAGACACTACCATCCCTTCCGTGTAATAAAAAGCAGGTGCTCTCAACTGCATATAATTTGCATCACTTTGATCCATCTGCCATGAACAAGACAACAACACTCATGGACAATATCATGATGTTCCTCCTCCTCCTCCTCTTCTTGCCTTCGACATGTCTCTCTCTCTCTCTCTCTCTCTCTCTCTCTCTCTCTCTCTCTCTCTACAGACTTTAAATAAACTCAAAAAAAAAAAAAAAAAAACACTCAGTTTTTCTGATAAACATTGTGTGAAGCAAGAACACTTATCGGCAAAAGCACATTTGAGCCTTTATTTCTTCTCGTGCGTATGCAATTTGAAAGTTTCTTCTGAAACACTGCAAATTTATAGATCGAATTCCACGAACCAGATTGTATTTTTGTTTCAATTTATCATCCGACGAGAAAAGAAAATGTTCTGCTATAAATGGAGTTATCCCATTTCCTGTTTCTAACTTTCTGCTTTTTTTTTTTTTTTCTTTTGGTTTCTTTTGATTTTGCTGTTCTGCAGCTGGTGCGACCGTCGGAATATGCTATGGCCACGTCGCGAACAACCTCCCCCCGCCAGCCTCCACCATCGAACTCCTCAAGTCGAACCAAATCTCGAACGTCCGCCTCTTCAATGCCGAGCCGGTGATTCTCCGATCCTTCAACGGCACCGGGATCAGCCTCATGATCGGTGTCCCCAATGAGGACCTCCCTGCCCTGGCCTCCGGAACTGCAGCCACTGCCATCCAGTGGCTCCAATCTAATATCTTCGCTCACGTCCCACCGAACCAAGTCCGATACATTGCCGTTGGCAACGAGGTCTTCCTCAAGGACCCCTACTTCACTCCCCACGTCGTGCCTTCTGTCATCAACCTCTACAGCGCCCTCCGAACCTTAGGCCTCTCGGAGAGCATCAAGCTGTCGTCGCCGCAGGCGGCTTCGGTGATCGTCAACACTTACCCTCCCTCGTCGGCAACTTTCGATCCCAGCCTCCGATCAGCCATCATCCCGCTCCTGCAGTTCCTGCGCGACACCGGATCGCCGTTCATGGCGAACGTGTACCCATACATCAGCTACTTGAGCGAGGCGAGGCACATGTCGCCGGACTATGCGCTGTTCAGGGGAGGAGGGGAGCCTGTCCACGACGGCGCGCTGGCGTATGACAATATGTTTGACGCCAGCGTGGACGCGTTCGTGTGGGCATTGGAGAGGGAAGGCTTCGGACGGGTGGCGGTGGTGGTGGCGGAGACAGGGTGGCCGACGGCAGGAGGGGAGGCGGCGAGCGTGGCAAACGCGCTGGCGTTCAACGGGAACGTGGTGAGGCGAGCGGCAAGCGATGCCGGGACGCCGAAGAGGCCCGGCGTGGGCGTGGAGGTTTATCTGTTCGGACTGTTTGACGAGAACGAGAAGGTCGGCCAAGAGTACGAGAGGCACTTCGGCATCTTTGGCCTCAATGGCGCCAAGGCCTATAATTTGACCTTCAAATGAGTTTTTTTTTTTTTCCTTCCATGATATAGTAAAGAAGACGGTTGATGACTGAAATTAAATTTATATTTGCTGGCCAAAAAAGGGCAAAATATATTTTCAAGGAGGTAGAAAACAAGATAAATAATTTTTTTATTAAATGCATTAGGTAAAGGAATACCTTTTTCTTTTAAGAAGCTCAGACCAGACTGTTTCTGAGATTCGGGTTTTATTCACCCAGCAAACCAAATTCAAAGTGATGCAATGTAATCCAGAATGGAGGATTAACCTGAAAATCCAAATTCTCTGTTTGCACACAGAGGAGCTGCGCTTTGATGGGTAATGCATTTTGCTATGTGGCTAAGCTGGACTCCGTGCGTTCCGAGCTGCATCCGGTTTCTGTCCGAACCGGATTTCTGAACCATAAGAGCAAACTCGCTAGGCTGCTGTCGACTGTTGAGAAACAATTCGCCTGTGACCGTGAGTAAGTGACGACCTGGACCTCGAAAGGAGCCGACATCTTTGAAAACTACAGGTTCGGAGGGTGTGTCGATTGCTTTGTTTCGCGTTGCAAATTATGCGATTCCCCGTTCACTATGTCTGAGCAGTACTTTCTCCAATCCTGCTGGCTGCTGGGCATGTTCCTTGTCTTGGAATGGGTAATGAATTTCTGGAGCTGCTGTCCATCGCTAAGCTCTCAAAATCACTTTATCTTGTTCAGATCGACCGTAGCAACAGTGTAGCAATCAACAGGTCCTAGAATGATATCGACTTGCGCTTTGTTTAGCATTAGGTGGTGTGACGATGAACGGAGGTGACAATAGGGAGATGGTTGACGGTGCTTCTCATGATCTAACAAACCTTCTTTCTTCAGAGAACAGAGACTTCCTCGTCCGTGACAATGGCGACCAGGTATCGTTACGAGCAATTGGACATGGATATCTTAATTGTACAGTTTTAGTCGGTCCTGAAGAACCTGCCGTCGGAGAAGCCAGAGAATTATTCTAAATTTTCCTAGGCTTATCTGGTCTATGGACGTAGTGACATCGTCGAAACCTGTGCTTATTTGCAATGAAACTCTTTCAGAATAAACTGACGTTACTTATTGCTGGGCTTTACTCTCAGAATTTAGAAAGATAAGAAAATTTGAAAGATCTGAAACAATGTGATATGGATTCTGTTTTCCTGATATCGTTCGGTTAAAATCGCTGATTTGACAACCAAGATCATAGGCTTGTATTCCTCTGGCTCCTGGTGCCGTCCTTGTTGCCGTTTCAACCGAACTTTGACCGAACCTTTCATGGTTCTCTCATCGAGAGGTGGCTTCGAAGTGGTGTTTCTCTCATCTGACAAGGATGAGGAATCGTTTCGCAACTCCTTCGCTAAGATGCCTTGGCTGGAGATCCCTTTTTCCGATTCGGTGACCATCGCTAGCCTTAAGAATCTATTTAAGGTCAACTCAGAACCTCATCTCGCAGTACTCGACTCGACTGGGAAGGTCTTGACTGATCAAGGGTTCAGTCTTATCGGGGACTACAGAGTCGATGCTTACCCTTTTATGGCCGAAAGGATCGATTCCTTGAAAGAGGAAGAGAAGGCTACTAGGAAGAACCAGTCCTTGAGCTCTCTATCTTGGTTTCTCCCTCTTACAAATTTGATTTCGAACTATGGAATCAAGGCAACTTCGGCTCGCTCTCTTTTCCAAACGACCTAACAAGTGTATCTTGACGGGTAAGTAATTTGGCAGTTTCCTGTACCTGAGCTTGAAGGAAGAATTGTTGGACAGTACTTTTTATGTTCACGAACTCCAGTCGTGCACAGAATTCACTCCAAAACTTGTACATGATTATGAGAAGCACAAAGAAAGAGGAGAGATGTCTGAGATCGTAGTAATTCCTCTGGACTCCGAAGAAAGCGACTTTGAACGAGGATTCAAGACGATGCCTTGGGTAACCTCGCCTTTTCGTGTCGAAAGTTGTCACAGGCTTGCTCGGCATATCAAACCAGGCACCCTTCCAGGACTAGCTATGATCTGACCAGATGGGAAAACCTTGCATCAGAACGTGGTTGAGTTGATTGAAGATCACGGAGTCGAGGTCTAGCCCTTTCTGCCTGAAGAGCGTGTTGAGCATGCTCAGATTACATGGGCAAAGAACGGATGGCAGGCATTCAAGTGGTTTTAGTTTTGGAGTAACGAGATTTTGTGATCGACTGAGAAGGTTTAGAGGTTGGCCCGTTCGTTCGTTCTGCATAAAATAAACTTTGATGGTCTACTAATGTATGAATCAACAGGGCAAGTAACTCTACTAACGACCCGTCTTTCTATTGAATTTGTTCCTCCACTAGATCCCGGTTCCGGGCTTGGTGGGGAAGAACATCTTGCTCTATTTCTCAGCACACAGGTGTCGCCCGTGCGGCGCCTTCTTGCCAAAGCTTCTCGAAGCATACGAGGAGATCAAGGCAAAGGATGACACTTTTGAGGTCATCTTTATCTCCAGGCATCATGACCGAGCATCCTTCGACGCTTACTTTGCAAGCATCCCTTGACTAGCGCTCCCGTTCGGCGACCCGAGAAAGAACTTCGTCCGTGAGAAATTCAGAATCAAAGGCATTCCTGCTGCCGTAGCTATCGATGCCGGGGGCCAGACGGTCACTAAAGAGGTGCGGAGGCTCACAACTGCTCATGGGCCGGCAGCTTATCCCTTCACGGAAGAGCATTTAAAGCGTTTGGAGAGTCCTGAATTGTGACGAACGGGAGAGGAGGGTAATATTCAGTAAATTTAAAGATAAAGACTGCAAGACTCCTGTAAAGAGGTAAGAAGAAATTTAATTTTTAAGTTCAATTAATGTAAACTACAATTAGCTAAATTTTAAATAGTAATTCTGATTTTGTCTAACATCCCCTTGAACTCAAAATGACTTTAAAGAAGTCAACAGGAATTTGGAAAAATGATCTAAAAAACACTTAGTTAGATGTGGCTTGCTGAGGATATCACAGCATATGAAGTAAATAACAATCAATTTAAATGTGTTTGGTGCACTCAAGGAAAACATCATTGTGTTATATGTATAGTACTTCAATTGTCGCAATGAATGATTGTTCCTCTATCGTCATGTCTTTTAAAATAATTCCAATGTTGTATTAGCAGAAGCTCGAATTCTCTACTAGAATGAGTAATATATCTTGTTACACTATGAAATAAGTGAATTACCAAAAAAGAAATGGTAGCCAAACAAGTGAGTCGGCCAAAAGAAATAGTGGAGCGACAATCTAGAAAAGTGGAGGTCATGAACTAAGGTGTTACTGATTAGGTTAGGCATTATATGTTTAATCCCTATGACCACGCTCTAATGCTATGTTCAAAAGCCCAACTTAAAAGTATAAGGTAATAGGTAGAATGAGATCTCGCATGTTTTTTAATAAAATATAAATCCTATTGTCAAGTATGCGGGATGTTTTAACAGCACTCTCACGTGCAAGTCAAGTTAGGAGTAACACATGGAATTTGACTACTAGAGTCAAGCGCAAAGGAGTAGAAATTGGTTTTAATAACAAGTTACAGAATTATGATAAAAGGGAAAGAAGTGTGATCTTCTGTACATTCCAAAAAGAAGAAAACAAGTCCTAGCTAAGAACAATCAGACTCCAAGCTGCTGTCTGAAGAAAGAGGGAGGGTCGACCAGAGAGACCAAGCATCTGCGATGGCGACGTGCGTCGTAATGATCGAGGTGACAGGCATGAAATGCAAATTTGCTGACTGATATTAATAGAACAATAATGAAATATATGATCAACCAACATTTATCGAATTTGAGTGTAAGATGAAAATAACTTTCTGACTCGTTCTGGTTCACATCAAGTCGCCAAGAGTGGACTCGAATCTCCATGATTGCCGTGTGCCTCAATGCACCATGCAGAATTCGCGTCTCTTGTTCATCCATGATCATGAACTTTACTTCCTACCATGTACACAAATGAGGATTCCTGTTGAAGTAATCCCACATCTCTGCTCAATCACCTACGGATTCCCTCCTTTTCCCCCAATCATCTGATTTCGTTCTTATTCTAGTGATAGATTGGCACTATCATCAATCCCTCAGACAAATAGCTTGCTTCAAGTTTGAGTATGACATTATGCACATCATAAGATGCAATTAAAGCTTGAGCAGGAGAAGAGATTCCATTGCAAGTTAAATGTGCAACGACAAGGAAAGACTTTATCAAAGAAATTGGTACATATACAATAAGCGTTTAAGACAAGAAAATCTCGACGCAGATGTCAGTGTAACGATTACAGGAAACTTTCATCAATATAACTTATTATTCTCTCTATAACTCTACTTCTATGGCCTTGATTTCCTTTAATACTGTTCAGAGTTTCAATAAATACGTTATACATGTTATGGGAGCTTCTGCTTTTGTTGCTTGCAGAGTTTGAGCAGGCTACCCATTACCTATCTATCCGAAGGAAAGAAACTCCCGCAAGTGCTACAATGGTAGCACATTACAATCTGTCTTCTTTTCTTTAATCACATCACAATGTGGGGCACTGTGTAGTGTACCTTCAGAGCAGGATTCTCTTCTCGGGCATAGTTGTGCCAACTGATGAGCCGTCAGGTCATCAAATCCATGCCTTTCATAGCTTGCAAAAGCACCCAACGCTCCAAGAAACCCTTCATGCTGCAGAAACATTGCTTGGGCCTCGCCTTTTGACCTGTAAAACAGGTGTGTAATCCATCAGAGTTTTGGCAGAGATGATAGCTGATTCAAAAACCAATAGGACAAGAGATGGTAAAACACACTCCCGAGGAAGAAAAATGGGAAATTGGCAAGTTTTAAGTCATAAAAAAAGAGTGAACACAAGCACGTGCACAAAAAGCTAACAATTTTCCATGCGAGGTTGACTTACTGTCTGCACAGAACTCATAGAATGCGACAGCCAAAGTCCAAACTCTAAAATAACTTTGTATTCTATCAGTATCAAAGATTAAAAAGTACATGGCCAAATTGAAGAAAAAGGAGAGTTTTTTAGATTACCAGTAGTGAACTGCGACAGAGATAGTATCCATGGTATAAGCATGGCCCCGGATGAAAAACCCTCCAAAGAATATCCGCTTGAGCCCATATCGAAGTGCATTTAAGTAGGCGATCTGAGGAGTGAGAACGAAATAGAACATTAAAGCATTTATTTGATAATTCTCTGTTTCTTTTCTGTGACCGCCATCAGTGAACCAGTTTCCTATGGTCCACCATCAGCAGATCATCTTAAAAATTGAAAATGAGAAGTTAAACTTTTGCAGCATATTATGATGGAGATAACATATTTAAATAAAAGGTTTTGGAAAAGTTGAACACGCTCTTCACCAAGCTCAACAATCAAAATCAATATTACAACCTAAGATGACAAGAGGATAAGATCATTCGACAGAGGATCAAAATAAGAGAGCCATAAACATAGATACAGCCTCCCAGGTCTATCCTTAATTATTAAAAATATGGAAAGAAATCAAATCATCCAAACGGCCTGCCTGTAGGATGCGCCCCAAATGATGGTCAATTCTGTAGAATCAGCATATGCAAAGTTGTTGCAATCTTCAAATAACGATCTTTGTAAGCCACTGTGATCACTACAGCTCCTAGAGAAGACTACCAATATTGCCAGAACTATTTCTTTGCTAGGAATAATAAAAATAATTTTAGAAAAAAGCACCAGCAGCACAAGAACAACTAGATGCAATCAAGATTATTGGAACATACCTGGCCAATATTATTAGAAATCATTCTCAAAAGAGACCGTGAAATATCTTCAGGTTGGTAATCTTCAAGTTCTTTATCGACTGAAATTGCTTTACCAAAGCTAGAAGCAATATTTGTCGATAAGAGACCAATCTGTGATTCCAAAGAAAAAAAGAAGAAAATAAAAGGATGTGTTTAAGTCATCTATTGTTAGATGGAAAGTAGTAAGCTAGAAGTTCTCAGTGAAATTAGTAACAGAAAATGTCAAGGCACGTTACACATGCATTGAAAATATGAAACTTTCCTACATGAATAGTTTCATATTTCTAGAAGCGTCTTGCAAATTCTTATTATTTTTAACCACCGTGGCCAGTGCTCTAACAAAGACTCCTTGATATACCTAAGTTAACTAAGTTACATGTATGGTTCTAGGTTAAGATGCTAGTCTCATCTAGCTTTACAATTTTGCAGAAAGACCAGTTTAAGTACCTTTGCATAATCCGTTCCTCCATAGATGTCCCCAACAAGCATATCTATGACTCTGTTATTTCCAACGTGGCTCAACTCAAGCAACTCATCAAAACTGCAGAAAAGGACAGATTCACCTTATTCGGATGAAATAAATTCAAGAATCAAAATCATATTAATTTGAGCAGGTGAAGACAAAGACCTCTGGCATTTTGTTAGAAGCCTTCCCAACCCCCAAAAGGTGCCTCCACCAACACTAGTCCCACTAACTCGCTCAAATTTTCCATCCCCATCCACCTGCAAGTCACAAAAGGCAAGAGTTTTGTATGATGAGAATAGTTCAAAATAGCAGTAGTAGAAGAAGAAGTAGAAGAAGAAGAAGAAGAAGAAGAAAGTTTCGAAAAACATGATTAACCTTGATCATGCTGACACCTGATCCAATATTAACAAGGAGATAGGGGAACAAATCTTTATGATCAATCTGCACAAATTGTTTCTGGCCATCCATATAGAAAAAGGCTTCCCGCTGGACTGCCTGTCAAAACCATGTGCCATCGACATTGAGATGTCATTCCAAATTAAGCCATGGAGTGAAATATTTTTTGTTTATGCAGCATGATGTGGTTATTCGTCCACCTAAATATGACATGTGCAAACAGAACCTGAAATTTCAAAACAACATGGAGAGATAATCAAGATATATTTATTATACAATCAATATCGACAGTTTAAATGCTTTGACACCAACTCATTTTCCTAATCTAATTGCAGAAAGGCCAACTCAGGAAACAAGGTCCGTTCAACTGTCAGAGGATGATCTCAACCAGCCAAAACTCTCCTGTCAAAGATATTGGATGTGACAAAAGGATAGCTTCTGAGAGTAGAAAGAAAGGCCATCACCAAATCATTGGACTTTCATAGTCAGGTTAAATGCAAGTTATGAAATAGAACCGCATTTTAAATATCGAGCTTTTTTTTACTCATGATGTTATCTTCGTTTTCGCTAAATAAGTCTTCAATTGGCACTTCTCCCAAACTAGATGTTCTTTATATCTACACGAACTTGTGTATGGCAATCTCCACACTCAGAGTGAGGAAAGACAGGCCTCTCATCTTCCCATTCATTCATAATAGAGCTTCATACTTGAAGAGGAAATAGATGGAATGATACCACCTCAATCCATACAAGTATAAACTTAGAATGAATACAGTATCTTGACTTCTAGGCGACTTTTAAACCAGAGTAATGAGCACTATAATAAGCCTCTGAATGAGAGACATAAAGCTCGAAAGACATCATATATTCAGAGGGAAAGAGGTCGCATTTGGATGGGTACCATTTTCCATAAAAAGAACTCAGAGATATGCTTTCCCAAGCTTACCTTTAACAGGAAGTTTGCTCCCGCAACAAGACAGTCCATTTCATCTTCCTTATCAAGTACAATTCCAAGCTTCTCTTTGAAGAGATCTGTAAACTTGAATGCCCCACCTCCCGTGGCCTTCGCACAAGAGACCAGTAATCAAGAACTTTTCAAGTAATTATTAACAAATTTCATTGTTGTGGGTGGAAAACCGAATCTAAAGTTCTTCTTAGTTGTCTTCATCAATATGTCCGTCCTAGATGCAATCTCATTGAAGACATGACATAAAGAATCACTAGACAGAATATGCAAATCTTATTGAAGACGTGACATAAAGAATCACTAGACAGAATATTCTTGATTAAAGATCGTGATCCAAGAAATCAAGGTGACAAAAGATTCATACAGAGACGTACCTAAATCTCTAGAATAACATCTTTTCACAATCGACACATGGATGCAAAAAATCCAACGACCAATTCTTAGTTTCATGTACCTTGATAATGATCTTGTTCTTGGAAAGAACCTCATGATGCTGGCCTGCAGTCATCTTTGTCCATAAGAAGCGGATTGAAGTCAAGAGTTACTAGATAAACACTACTTTTTGCACAAAGTCACGCCCCTAATGGTAGCATTGGTACACACTTAACTGCATTCAGTAAATGCAAGCCGGTCACACGATGCCAGGCCTTTAAAGACCCGAAATTGGTGGAGCGGGCTCCTCAATTTCGACTTCAGGAGAAGGTTAGGACTCATTTCGAAAGCTCTAACATCATGATGAAAAGCTGCAAAGCACACCACAATACATAGAAGTAACGAGAATACCTCCGACGTGCAGCTGTTTCGACCGGATGAACTCTATGCAATCGTTGATCTTGCTGGTTTCGAACTTTGCAAAGTGAAGCCTCCCTTCGGAAAGAGGGTGGTTGCTCTCGCCATTGGAGACCCCCAGGCTCTCCTTGGAAGACCAAATTTTGTTATCCTCCGGCAACCAATCGCCGTTTCTCGAATAATAAACCAACTTGATCAGAGACCCTGCAACACCTCAATCGCGTCACTCGCGATACCATCAAACCAACCAAAAAAAGAAATTACCCCTCACGCCAAGAAGGGAAGGAAAGAGGAGGAAGAATCATCCATGTTGCAAGAACACACTAGCGCTAGCGCAAAGCTAAGAACGGGGCCGGGCGAAAATGCGCGCAGAGGCGCGACGGCCAAACGAAAGGGTCGAATTTTCGACAGCCGAAGCGGGAGCCGCTCAGTAGCGCTCACTCCAGAAGTCGGGGAACGACGCGCGAAGGGCTTCGGACGCTGCCCATTTTCGCGCGCCGAAGCAGCAGGAATTTCAAACCGAAATTTCGAGGAAAGCTTCGGGGACACGGTTACCTCCGATGTCGATGGCCAGGTGAGGCATTGGGGCGCGGGATTCCGCCGGCAGCATGGCGATGGAAGCTTCGTCGGACGGAAGCGCTCGATCGGCGACGCCCTTGAGATCCATTTCGACCCGATCCCACCCCCCCCCCTCCCGTCTTTATCCGAAACCGAGAGAGAGACACACACACACACACCAATCAGCAACGGGCGGCACAGGCAAAGCACGCACCTCCACCTACCCCATCGCTAACTTGCGAAGCATTTATAGCGTGCTTGCTTCGATCGTTCCGTCGCGTCAAAGGCGACGAACGGAGCACTGCAACGAGAGAGAGAGAGAGAGAGATAGGATCGATGATTTTGTTGGGCGATGTGACATCGACTGAATCCGAAAAGTCTTCGTGCGCACCGGAAACGGGAGCGCGTGCAGCTTTCTTTCACCTGCCACGAGGCTAATTTCATAACCAGTTTTGAGGCGGGGCTTTAAGTAAAATTTGGACGAGGCGACTCCCCCACCCCCTCTTATGCTTTAGCTTTCAATGTCTCTAACATAGACCCCGCCACCCTATCTTCAAACATGGGCATTTAGATTTAACTAGATTGGCCATTGCTAAATACTGCGTTGTCCTTACAAGTCCTGCAGATCTCGTAACCTTTTCTTCATCATTGATTTAGTAGAAAAAATAGGTTGTCGCGATGGGGATTCTTGTTCACAAACTTATGTTTTTCACACGATTTTTTTATAATTTCAGTTCTCAATATGTATTCGCATGTTTGTTGAGATGCAATATTCAAATTTCATGAGTATGGACTATATGCAGGTGAAAATATTGTTTTCATTACCAATTTTAATGAATAGATGAGTGGCATACTTCGATTGGAATGTTTGTTACGTCGCTTAATTATCATGCACCTCTTATGATTAGCTCCACTTGGCTTATATGTACTTAATAAACTGATAAATATATGGCAGGTCACCTAAATAGGTAACGATTCGATTTGCACTCATCATATTCTATGGAAGCAATATTTCTTTTCGCCATTAATAATGTAACACATCTCCCCAGATCACCAAAGTTAGGCTGATTATATCCTATTATATTAGGGGGAGGGAGAGAGAGAGAGAGAGAGTGAGTGTTCATATAGTCCTGAGGCCTAATTGTGGAAATTTGTACAGCACTTGATTTGATAGGTTCGATTTTCAAAACGGAGGAGAGCTCACCCCCACCATTGCTGACCGGTGCCACTACTGATTTGACGCGGTGCAGGAGCAAACTCAAGTTGACCGTGAATTCTCACTCTTTCGGGAGCTGAGAATTCGACTGAGCTAAAAAAAAGAGGCCTGGCGCGGCAGCTCAACTCTGACCATTGACCGTTGGAAGTCGAGGAGGCGTTGACTTCTCCCAACCCATTTATTCTTCGCCTTCGCCTTCGCTCACGGGACTTCAAAAGGAGGATGGAATCTCCTCCTGTTCTTGCGCAGGCTTCATCCGCCGAACGGCCCACCTAATCCTCTCCGTCTCTTCGGGACAAGGCCCGTGACATGACAACGCTTTCCTCCTTAAAACGTGATTCACATGTCATGTCAATAAAATAGTGAAAAAAGAAAAGTAGGTAGGCAGGTCTAATCTTTCGAGAATTATCCCTTAATCATCATTATCAACTAAATTATAAGATATCACGGGACATTTTCGTTTCCCAAGAGGCTAGACGGTCGATTATATGCTGCTCTTAGGAAAATTAGCCAATAGAAAATACTCTCATTATCTATAGCAATTTATATTTAAACATTTTAGTAAATAAAATTCTCATTGACTAGACAAATGGACGATGTAGTATCAAAATGCCTAAATGTCTATTCATGTGTCAAAGCCACATCGATCAAAGAGGCTTCCCTAAAAAGAACAAATATAAGTTCAGTAACAATCATAAGACTTGTCACAAAAGTATACTTGAATCTTAAATATTCTTAAAAAATGTAATCAAGTCATAAAACTCCTTATAAAAGTACAATAGAATTTTAAAACATTGAAAAAGTACAATCAAATTCTGAAATTTATTACGAAAGACTTAATTGAACCAGTTTGATAGATTCTAATATTTGCACTTTCATAACAAGTTTTAAAAATTTATTGCACTTTTATGATGAGTTTTATGACTCAATTATACTTTTATGCTAAGTTTTACAATTTATAAGGCACTTTTATTCAAAATTTAAGAAAAAATTTTCAAAAAAAAATTCCACAAGTGTCATCATTTTCTTAAATAAGGGTTTGAAGTGGATTTTATTTCAAATAAATGTTTGAAGTATCATTACTTTATCAAATAAAAGCCTAAAGTGGATCTTAATTCAAATAAGGATCCGAAATAGTTATATTTGTTTCAAGTAAGGGCTTAACTTTTTCAGTGGTCAAGAACATTTTCATCATCTTTCCCTTTTTCTTTCTTTTTTTTTTTCCTTCCTTTTCCATGGTTCTTCTTCCTTCTTCGAATGGGAGCGATGCCAACAGAGGGCTTGGCGAGGGTTGCCCTTGCCTTGAGGAGGCCACTCCTCACGGTTGTCAACGAGGTTAGCCCTCATCACCCCTAGGCAATGTCAACCCTTGCTAGATTTGGTGAGGGTGGCCTCACCCATAGTCAGCGAGGGCTTGCCAACCTTACCGATTGTTAGTAAGGGCTGATGAGGGCTTGCAAGCCCTTGCCTATACCCAATGGGGGCTCAACAGCAATTATCGGCTACAAGTAAGGCCACCTTTGCCAAATCTTGGGAGAGTCAACCTACAAGCTTTCACTCGTGGCCAATGAAGGCTTGATAGCCCTCTCCAGTTGTGAACAATGGTTGTCGAGCCCTCATTGGCCCCAAGCGAAGCTTGCAACCCTTGCCAAATTTGGGAAGGGTGGCCTCATCTGCGGCTGGTGAGGGCTCTTTGCCAATGGCCACTAGTTGATGCCAAAAAAAAAATAAAAATGAAGATTTGAACGAACATGCCATTGACCAGTTGAAAAATTTAATGAGTTAAGACCCTAATTTGAAATAACTATAATCACTTCAAGTTTTTATTTGAAAGAAATATAGTCATTTTAGACTCTTATTTAAAATAAGATTAACTTCTAGCCTTATTTAATAAAATAAGTACACTTAAGGCTTTTTATTGAAAATTTTCCAAAATTCAATAAAGAGAAAGCGGACTTCTCTGACCAGCTTCGGACCGTTTCGGTTCAAACGGAACGGGCTTCTCTCTCCCCCACGTATCTAGTTGGGCGGACGAGGAAGAAGACGGTCAAGCCTTGCGATCGCCTTATTCGGCCGCTCTCTAGAGTCGCGAGCGTTTTTACAGCTCCCGGCTCTGACGAGCGATGGCAGATTCCGGTAAACGGGAGGGGAGCTCGCCGATCGGGAGCAATGCCGCATCGCAGGGGACGACGCCGTCGACGGCCACGGCGACGAAACCGCGGAGCCGTACTCGTCGAGCCGGAGCGAGGCGGCGGGAGGGGAGTCCTCCGGCGAATCGCGCGCGTCTTCCGGCGTGAGTGAGTACGATGATGGCATAGCGCTTCTATGTCCGTCCGCCTCTCGTGAATTCCGCAATTTCCATTAGGCATCTTCGGTTCGGAACGATCTGTTTAGCGCGGGCGAGCGTTTTGCGTTTCGGTTCATGCTCGTTATTCCGTCGTCGAGTTTAGATTGGAGCGATGCGATGCGATGCGAGCTCGATGAAGTGGAATCAGGACTGGGAGTGGATAGACGTTGAGTTCGTCGTCAGTCATCGAACGTGTGTAGAATTTGAGGTTAATGATTTGTAGCGAATGTCTGTGAAAACATTGTGTACTGAGGTTTGACATGTCGCTTGGTCTAGTTATCTGCAGTGTTAATACTCATGTTTCTATAAGCCCTGGTGCTACTCCCGGCGCGCGATTTCCTTGTTACGGTTAGCTGGATTTCGATGTCCTGATCATTCACCGTGTCATTGAGTCTTCTACTCGGTGTGGTATCATCTTGATCGAGAGAGAAGTAGCTGGAAGGATCTCGTGAGTGTAGCCTTGCTCCATCCTCTTCTACCTTGTCTTTGTTGTGCTGGTAAGCTCAATTTGATGTGCTGAATTAGAAAGTAGATCGTTCACTGTGCCTTTGATCCTTCTACTCAGTGTGGTAATGACTCGATCAAGAGAAAGACGGTCAGGAGGCACTCGCTAATGCAGTCGTGCCTTGTGCTGTTCCCCTGTTTGCATGTCAATCTTAAGGAACTTTCTCCCTGACTTCAAGGACCGGCACGAGAAAAGGAGGATTTCAGTGTTTCCATGGCCTTCTTTCATACTCTTTCACTTTGCCTTGGCAGTATCCTCAAATTCTTCTTTTATATTCTCCTGTTCTACGTAGTTAGCACCAAGAAGATACCACTGGCTTAAAGGTATGGACTCAGGGCCTTTCTTCAGGTGGGGGAGTACGCAAGACGGGTCTAATCTGCCTTCTCCAGATGCCACATTATCCCCTGATGTCGCTCCAAATGGGTCAGCTCGTCATTCATGTCGGCGAACACATGGCATGGGCCATAAAGTTGGTCAGGCATCACACTTCTCGGATACATCTTATGGTTGTGGCTTCCAAATTGTCTGGGATAATTTGACATTGAACAGCTGATAGCATAGTAATTCTGTTGTCAGAGCAGAGGTCGGGGTTCATTAGTATTCAACTGTCTACAATATATTGTTCTCAATGTAGCGCATAGGTATTGAAGGTTTGACTTAAAGCGGTAATTGTTGATATCTATGTCGTAAGGAAAACAAAGGATTTGATTGTCCAGTGTAATTTTCTATTCAAAGGCAGCGATAATCCATTACCTAACAGCCATTTTTGTGCTAATGAAGATTACCATATTCAAAAGATGCTGATCTTGCATTGTTAGTGACCTCTGAGAATCTGGCAGCTCTTGTACGTTCACCCTGAGCCGAGAGCAAACTTAATCAACGGCGTAAGATGCTAAATGCCATGTCAGCCATTTATGTAAAACAGATAAAATAGAGTCTAATATGATTACTCTTCTTCTTTATTAGTCTTATGGCATCAATAGAGATGCTTTTTTTTTTTTTTTTTGGAACATGCATAACAGATTCATTTGGTTTAATGGACTGCATATTGATTATATTATGTGAGGTATGCTTGTTGAAAGAAGAAAGTAACTGATAGTGTTTCCAGCGTTGCTGTGGCTCCTAAAAGCATTAATCTTTAATCTGCAGACTTTCTTCAATTATCTTATAGAGGCCTACAGCAGTATTTTGATATGCGGGACACGGGGATGTGCCCGAAAGACTGGATTTGATGGCAAAAGTTCTGCAGACTGTCTTCAATTATTGATCTCACTTGGCTCAATAGACTATGAGACTCAAAATATAGCTAGGTTACAAAAGTTCTGCAGTTTTCCTTGCGTTATTTAAATATTTTTCTGGAAGTCAACTGTAATTTTTCAATTTTTTTTTCCTGTCATCTCCAATATGTTTTTGTCTTGATTAATGCCTAAGTTATAAATTCCAGCTGGCACCAGAATCTTGTTTTCAATACATTCAGTATTACCTACTCATGGAATTGATCTATCTTTTCTTTTGCATATCTGTTGATGGTTTTGTCCTCATTTGTTGTTGCTAGGATATGATTATTCCTTTCCGAATGTCAATAGTTGCTGGAAGATAAGCTTCATCCTTTTGCTGCTTTATACATATATTTTCCCAGAGAAGGTGTTCATGGACTATATTCTTCTTGGTGTTTAGTGTCCAGAATTCTTAACTAGCATGGATGAACGATAGTATATTCTATTTGAATTCAGCAGTGTTGCATTTTCTGTGTGACAAGACAATGCATATTAATGGGGCTGTCTTGCTCTTTAGTATTGGACTTTAGCTAAAAGTGCTGCTGGTATACTCCCATAAATGGGCCATCAATATAACCATCCTAAAGAAGAAAAAACAAGCACTCCCCAAATATACAAACTCTATCTATCTCTCAACTTATATGAAGGGGCCAGGAACTCACACCGACCACACAATTGAATGTAGGATGGAATCTGAGGTCAATCTGAACATGAATCAAGACCAGATTGAGTCCTACTTTTTGATGGCTTTCCTATTTGTAAGCAGTCAACTGGCGGAACTGTAGGAGTGCTCAACAACCCAAAAGTCTGCCAGCAGAAGGGATTATAGAGGTGGTACTGTTCTTGCACTGGTTTCAATTGTATAGCTGTGAGAGTCACATCAACGCATGGTAGGCTATCGCTGCAGGCAAAGTGCACTGGTCTCACCGTGTATGTTCCTCTAATCCTTTCATAAGTAATCCCTGACAATGCCACAGCTGATGATTGATTCTTGCAGGTGCTTTTGTCGCAATAATATTGATCAATGATGATTGGAAACTGAACTTCAGAAACTTGAACGTTTGAGAACATTACTCCCTGCACAGATCCTGTGCCACCCTGGATAGGATAAATTTGAAATGACATATTAGAGATAAGCCAGAACGTCAATTTGTATGAGAAAAGAAAATATTCAATGATGCAGTTTTCCTCTGACTCTGATGTATGTAGCCAACTGACAAAAAGAGTAGGTACATCTGTTGGATTTGATCAGATTATTGCTATCTTCCCTTTTCACAGAGTCATTTAATGGTTTGGGATTGAAATGTTTGGTAGATAGCTCAGATTGGAATGGTTTGCCTTCATTTAAATCTAGCCCCTATAAGTCTCTGTTCTCTTGTATATGCCCTTTCTTAACTTGCTGCTTGGCTTCTAATGCTGTTCAATGAGTAAGAAGAGCTGGTTGCCAAGCAACTTGAGGTTGCAACAACTTCTTCATTTGTGCTTATTTCTTGTTCCCTTTCTTTCCTTACCTAATTGTGCAGAGTTTTTTTTAAATTTTAGCATATGGATGTTAATGGTACCTGCCATGTCTTTATTCTCACTCCTGTCATTGTGTTGTGTATGTTGACATCTCGGACAGTGATGTTCGAGACACATGCTTTTGTATGATCGCGGCCCAAACTTCCGATGCTGATCCCATGTCCTGGTCCACAATTCACATTGTGTATATATACATTTGAGCATCCTGTTTGTATTGATATGCAGTCATCTCCTGCACGCATTATCAGCAAACAAGAGCTTATTTTAGTTTATGATCTCATTGAACCTTTTGTAAGAGCTGACATATTTTGTGGATAAATACTCTCATTTTATAAAATGTGTAGCCTACATATCATGTCTGCTAGCATGTCGGTGTTTTGTCATGAGTTTTTTCCGGCTTAAGGAATATTCAGGCCTTGGTACAACGTGGTGCTCCGTGGATCTTCCATTCAACAGAAGCAGATAATGTGAAAGTGGCTGGAAGCAGTTGCGCTAGTTGCTAATAAAGACAAAAGTAAGTTTGGGATATGCCTTATGCAACAGAAAAAAAGTTGTGTTATTGTGTGTGGACCTCAAACCAAATCTCATCGTCTTTCTCGCTGGTGTTTTAGGGAGTGACGTGTCAAGTAATTGTTCATGGTACAGGAGAGCATTGAGAAATTGGTGGCCGCCATGTGTGGGCCGACTGGTGGCTTGATTTTGTCAATTCCACCAGCAGCTATATAAGGTTTTGGAGGAGGATAAGCTTGTGCTCTCTTACCAAGTAAGTTCTCTGCTAGCGTATGCGGTGACAAGCTGTGGCTTCAATTTTTTAAACTGCATGTTTTTTTGTTTTTGTCTGTCATGTCTGGGCTGAGCTGGAGCCCACATCTAGGTTCATAAGATTTCTAGTAAACACCTAATTCTACGATACTAACTATTTTCTGATAGTAGGAATAGGAAGAGTTTAGCTAATGGAGAGCCTTAATGGCTTTGCTCTTGGATGTCATGGTTTTGGACCGTGATTTGATAATTCCCTTCGTTTTGAAGTGTTATAAAAGATGTTCCGCTATCATAGTTGAAAGGGGAAGAAAATGGAAAGGGAGAAGAAGTGTAACGTACCACAAGCAAGATCGGTGCTATGAATGAGCACATCTTTGGAGTTTTGGAGGTGAATGCCGTCTGTGTTGGGGCTGTTGCCTGGTGATGAGACGCTCATGTCATGAACCAGAACTCCCATGCAATTGTCAAATTTGAGGTGGAACTGGGGGCTGTTTCGAATTGTAATGCCCGTGACCGTCACATTGAAACTCCCATAAAACCTCAGAGCCTGTGCAAAAAACATAATTAACATTTGTACTGAAAAGGAGTGCTGGGACTTGGCAAGTTAAGCAGTTGTGAACTGGGCCTTACAGTGGGCTTCATGCTTGGCATTTTTGCACTGAGCTCATTTCTCACCTGTCACAATATATATCAGAAGCCTAATCAGTTATAGCAACTAATTACTGGAACAGTGAACACAAATTCACAGGATGAAATCGCCCCTACTACTTGAATGATGGCAAACTCCTATCGTACATAAAGTGAAGTTTAAGAAAGTTACCGGCATTGGTGGACTTCTTTCCACGGTGCTGTTTAACGGAATCAGGAGTTGTGTTTCGTCGTCAATGGGTTCATCAAATGGGTATTCCTCCCACCAAGCCGAGCCTCGGCCATCAATAGTCCCTTGCCCCTGGATTGTGATCCCTCTTAGCTTAGTGAAATCGAGCCACTGTAGCAGACCTTTTCCCCATGCTTTGCCCTCTGTCGGAGCAACTATGGTTCCATCCAGCTAAAAATGGATTCGAACTCATTTAGCCTCCCAGAAACGGTGTTTTCTCGAGCACACTCTATCTTGGAGAAATTTTTTTTCTTACCTGGAATAAGATGTTTGCCTGGCAATATGGACCCGAAAACGAGATGGGTCCCACGAAGAATACGTATTTAGCCGGGATGATCATCATCGATGCCTCCACTTTGCATGCGGCGGCCCATGCATCTTCAAATGCCTGCGGTTCATTTTAGCAGAAATAGCAGAAACACTTTTCTTAGGATTCAGCCAAAACGAAAAGGAAAATAGAAACTCACTTTCTATCTTTCTAACTGTGAAATAAAACACTTTTCTTAGGACCAAACGCTGATAACTCCGGTCGTCGTTGTACAGTTGGTGTTAGCTTGTAGGGACGATAATTGTTGGGATCATGTGGTCCCAGCAATCACAGCAAGAATCCTTTTAGGGTGGGCCCCATAGCCCACCCCCGGTAGTTCAGTCGTCCTTTCTCAGTGCACTTTATTGTTTGTTACATGGTAGGTAATCTTATTATATTCTCGAAATTAAGTTGCAAAATTCGATGTGTCTGTAGGACAAGAGGGTCACGTACTTCTAGTTTTAGCATCTTTTGCCAATTCCTTCCTAATGATTTTGAACATGTTAGTAATAGAGAAAATCAAGAACTTAAGTTTCAACCCATTTACTGTGCGACTAGTGTTAGATGTACTAGAAAAACTTGACTTAGTAATCCAGAGTCATGGAAATGTGTGATTCAAATTGAAAGTTGGGACACGAGAAGGATTCATTGGCACTTTCTGTGAAATCTTTAATTGTTTCTTTGTATGTAGCATTTCACTTTATGCTCTCAACCTGGTGCAAGTGACTGGTTGAGCTCCTACAATGCTTTTCCGGCATGTGACGTTGTTCATGGACCAATTCTAGGCTACAGCAATTCCATTGTTGTGCATGTTCGATAATGCATTTAATCTTAAAACGATGCCTTGGCTCTAACTAGCATAAACTAAAAAAGCAGAAGAAAATAGTGAGCTACTGAATTTTGCTCTTGTGCCTTTGAAAATGCTAGTTATATCGAATCACCAGTGAAAGTTTTTTCTTTTTTCTATTTTTGCTGGTCGAAGCACTCTGTTAAAAGACTACTTTCTTGGGGTAAAATTTGTATGCGACTCAATGTAGCATTCCACCTTGTAAATATGAAATTACCCCTAGAAAGAGAGGATGATTGTCGATGCCACATTGCATATGTGAAAAGTTTCTCCTTTAATCTTCCGAGAAGTGAAAATGCAATGTTTGCTTGTTAAACTACATTGACTGGTTTAATTGGCATCAACATGCATTAAAAGACTTTCATGGTATTTACTCTGCGTACTATACCAACAAAAAGTAATGCGAGAGCGAAAAGTTGGGCTTCTGGTTTGACCTTTGTGTCATCGGTACTTCCATCACCCTTGGCCCCGAAGTCAAGCACGTTAAAGGTGGCAGAGCGGCCACCACTGTGACCTTTCTGCGGCGGCAAAGGCGGCGTTCCTTCTACTGGTTTGGGACTTGGAGGCAACGATGGGCTTTTGTGAGTGGGAGCTGTTGGAGATTTTGATCCTCCATGGTGGTTGTGATGGCTGCTTCCATGGCTTTTCGTCTTCTTCTTTAGCAGAGATGCCGAGGTTGCTCTGCTGTGCCTCCAATGCTTCCCTCTTCTAGCATTGCACATTTCAAGACTTGAAGACCAAGCAAGAAGTGCTATGAAAAGCATAAATGTGATGCTTCTGAACCTCAATCCCTCCATGTTTTAGTGTTGTAGAGGGGTGGGAAAAAGGGAGAAGGGGGGGGGGAGGGAGAAAGAGAGAGGGTTTAGATATCCGATATAAGTGGTGGAGGGTGTGTGTGTGTGTGTGTGTCTATATATATAGATATTGAAGTGTAGAGTTGATGAGACTATGCAGATAAAAGCAAAGAATTCTTCCAATAATTTTAGGTATTAATATTTCATACGTCCCTAATATTCTCTTGCTTGGTCTTTTTATACAAATTGAGTATTTTTCCTTTGTGTGAAATATTGGTTGGGAGTACTTGTCCTTTCTAGATGGGGCCTTCTGTTGACACATGTCACAATGTTTTTGCATGTGACTCCTCCTTTTCGGAAGCAGATCTTCTGGTGGGGATCTATCTACTACTAGCAAACCAGACTGTAATTGATCATGGGATGCATTGACGGCTAGCCAATAATAACTTCTGTGAGTACCTTATTCCTTTTCTTTCTCATGTGAGTCATTCAATATGTGATTGTGCATGCATACATTGCCAGTGAATTCATTGATGATGCCTGCTGATTCGGCAGATAGAATATTTCGTTCTCTAAGGACCGAGGCATATTTATTGGAATTCTGCCTGTACCATATGAAGAGATGTATCGTCACGCATATCATCTACAGAGCTTTTATTCCATAATAGCTTTGTTTAATACGTCGTTCGAGTTATGTTGGCTCTTCATTTTCCGAATAAATTTGGGGAGGACCAGAACAGAGAAGACTCTGGGATCCGCTCGCCTCCTTTCCCATTCGCATGGCCTCAAAATTTTCCAGGAATTAAATAATGGGGGATAAATTTCCATGTAAAAAGGAGCCAAAAGAGGGACACGTGAGTGGGTCTATGAGTTGGGAAGGAGGGGAGGAGGTGGCACTGATTATAACAGCTCTTTTATGGTCACATGCATCGCTCACGGGCAAGAGTGTTCTTGCAACTTGTCTTAACCCTACAATCATGGCTGAAAACCGGTAACTGCTTTTATTTCCTCCCTCCATATCCTCCTTTCAAGCACACACTTTCGAAACCCCCGCATTGACCACGAATCATGGGTAGCCACGTATTCAGATAGAGAGAGAGATTATTTGACTGACCTGAGCTATGTCTCAGGCCTCTCTCTCTCTCAGCTGAGCCAGAGCCTACTTTTTCGTGACCTTGGAATTTCCGAGGATGGACCAACAGAGACAGAGAGGCGCAGATGCTGGATTTCGAACAGAAATGGTCAAGAGACATTGCAAATGCATGCATGCCCATGGTTTTGCCATACCGGTTAGAAATTGTACGAACCCGAAAACGCGAAAATGAAAAAGAAGAGAAAAAGGGTAGGAAAATGCGAGAGTCCTGGGGTCCAACTAACAGTAACGAAGACAGGAAATGACAGGGAATTGCATTTCTCAAGGTCACATGTTAAATCCCAGTTCAGAGCCATTTGTATCAGAACCAAACAAATTTAGTGTTCAGAGAGAAAACGATGAAAGAACAATCGAGGCCTGGGTAATATTAAAAGGGGCGAATACGAGTACGGAAATAGCATCTGGGAAGATGCAACAGCCGATAAATCGCTGTATGATTAGTCCATCGCCGCTTTGAGCTTTCCCGTTCATTGGAGTGCAGATATTAGGACTTAAAAGCTTCTTCTTCTTCTTCTTCTTCTTTATCTTTAGGGAGGCGGAATACATGTCTGCAGCCTACGTTGTTATCAGCACCAAGTGATACCAAACTGACTTATCGTTGTGAACGTGAATTGGTAGTAGAATTTGTGGTCTACGATTTGCATACTTTTTTTTTCCATTATCACCCATCTGGTTTTGTTGTCTTGTGGTCCTTGGACTCCTTTTTCTGGATCATGGCATCCGAATGATTTACGGAATTCCTTTAATGTTCTTCAATTTTAAGAGGGAAGGAATATAACTCGTCACGTATATCTGACTCCTATTTTGAATTAAATCATTCGATGAACACGGCCGAAAGAAATTACACGCGATGGCGGTAAAACTTTGTAGAAGGATTATATGTCGTCCGAGTTTCTACATCTTTGTCTCTTTTTCTTTGGTAAATAGTGCTAGAAAATACATGGAAGAGCGTACTATGAGTCAACTGACTTGCATTGCTGTTGCTGCTCGCCCTCTTCAGAGTCCAAGAAGGTGACAAAAACGTCTGAGAATTTATGTAGTTTTTGTTAGTTTCTTTCTGTTGCTATCTTGCGTCTCTCTCTCTCTCTCTCTCTCTCTCTCTCTCTCTCTCTCTCTCACTCACTCACAGAGCATTTGGCATTTCAGTTGAATTTAATTTCCATCTTAATCTGGGACGTACACATTATCGTGCACATGACAGGAGAGGGGAGGATTCAGTACTAGAGAATAGAGAGCAAATCAGTGAATCCGTGTCGAAAATTGATCGGAATTACCACGTTAAAGTCTCATGTAAGGAATTACCACATTAAAATCTCATGTAAAGATTTCAAATTCAATTAGTAAAATTTATAGCTAAATTTATATCCATAAGTAGGTTTTAGGACCAACTAGACAATTTTTCCTCGTCACATTCAGTGAAGATCTCCCTTGAAAAAAAGGAAGGAAAACCAAAATCTCTCTATTGATTGTTGCGGCTGGTCATGATTCCATCCGAGATCTCGAGCTAAACAAAACCAATTTTTTTCCAAGAATCTTCTGATTTAACACCTGGCCAGCAAAGTAGAGCTCGTGACATTCTAATGCAAGGACTAGATGTGATTCTTCTCTTTTTTTAGGTGCTAGCCTAGACGAGAGGGGCCAGGACACGTACTTTAATCAATTCACGACTATGATAATGACCCTTCTCTTCCGGGGAATATGCGCTAGAGATTTTAAATGAAGAGATCAGCCAGGGGGGTTTGATTTGTTATGTTATGGCGACTCCCCATCACCTCTCTAAATCGGCATGAGATGTGCATTTCGCAAAGGGGAACCTTGAGTACGACCTTCTTCGCCGTCGCTTAGCGCGTCTATGAGCGCTCGTGAACTTTTGTTTGCCCTCTCGTGAACCCTCTGTCTCTTTTGAGAAATGATTTTTTTTATCCTTTTTTTTTTTGTGGTTTTATATATCCCAATAATTACTAAGCGGCCAACAGGTACGCCCTTCTGATTTTTCTGATGTTTGATCTTTTACCCTTTTTTTTTTCCCATGGCTTTTACAGAACTTGTTGCACATGCTATGGTTGGACATAATGATTCTTTGCGACTGGACAATTCTAGCTTTTTGTTATCATGTTTACGTTTATCCGGACTCTATATATTAAAGCAGGGTGATCCTGAAAAGGAGGTTTCCGGAAAAAAAATTTCGAGAAGCTTTTATCTAGTTCAATGTTTTATTCACGACGTTTTGTCACTGGCATTATCCGTGCCCCCAACGTCGTTGATGATGTCGACCATTCGTCCCTGTCTTGTTTGCACCAATCGGTCTCAATTTGCGTCTTGGATGGATTCGCATTCCCAAAAATTCTAAGTTGAATATAGATTAGGATCCAAGAACGGGAAAATCATCAAAAAATTCATAAATACATTGTAAATTTGCCAATTTAATCATAAATCCTTCAATTTGGCTAATTTATGGTGTGTTTGTTTCACGGAAAAGATAATTAATTTGGAAAAATTTTTTAAATGTTTGCTTTATATTACCTACAAAAATGAATAAACGAAAAATATTTTTATCTTCTATGCAAATGTTTAGCCATAAACTACTGCCAATAATAAAGAGAATCTTCGTTAATAATTAGTTCAAGTAATATAATTGATCATTTTTTAAAAAATTTTCAAATTATTTGTTTTCCACAAAACAAACAAAATCTTAATCCTAAAACTTTTGACGATTTATTAATATAGGTCTTTTAATTAATTTTTTATAGCAATCGCTAACGTTAATAATGATCATTTCACGTTCTACAGTCGGTTCTCTTTAAGTAACGTTCGAAATGTTTAGTCTAAATGTATGCAAAGGTTCCCGGCATTTTTAAAAACCTGTTGTCTTGACCAATGAGCTCACCCATTTCTCTTTCCTCTTCAAGAATATTATGATGCACGCTAAAGACAAAAGCCTTCGTTCCTCATATTAGGGATGTTCAACTTAGAAGTTATCAGTTCATCGTCACACTTGGCGTCTGGACATGCTCCAAAACAACAAGGCTGGGGAAAAAAATAGTTATATATGAAGACGAAGATCAGCTGATGATTTACCGAATATTTAAGATGAAGAGCTTCGAGTGAGCGGATTACTTTGTTTCGTGTATCGATTCGGAATAATTTAAAGGCTAGCGACATCCGTCCCGCTTGTCATCTGAACGGACGATGCTCTATGTCCGAAGTTCAATTCGTAGTTCTTAGGGAAAATTTTTTTCTAAAACAATCCATTTACCCCACTCCACTCGTCATTTCGAGCTCGGTCTACTGGGTTTATGAAGCTCGCTCGACGAACATCCTTTCCCTTTTTAGCCTCGCCCGTTAAGATCAGTAGCACTTGTAAACTAGTGCATTTTCAGCAAGTTCAATGTGCACTCTTGTTTACTTGGCGAGTAATAGGCTTGCTCGACTAAACTAACTTTACGACACAGTAATCTCTTGTTGGCTTTCTTTCAGCTACAAAATCACATGCGGCCGAAAAAGACTCCATGACAATCATATCAAGGAACAGAACCATGGAAAATTCTAGAGGTCGAAGGTGCACGCACGATGTCCGATGCATCCGAACTCAAAGTACTTCCTATCATCATAAGCGCCCCCTCACGTCCGATGAACGGACGCTGCTGTTTTCAGACCCTTTTTCTTATTTTTTATTTTCCACGCTTGTTGAGCATGTGAATTCCTCTGGCGGAGCGAAACGATTTTCCTTTCATAATTTAAAGTGGGGGAGGGCGACTCTCAGTTTTAGAAAGACAAAAAAGCCACCTTGTCTCCACCCGCTTGTTTGCATCGTGAGGAGGGCTCGATTCATGGCCGGACAAAAGCCAATCCTTTGCACTCACGGACCGTTTTCTGAGATGGGGGGAGAGCAAAGAGACCCCCACTTTCCGTAAATCTTGCTGTCCTGGGGGACAAGATCTCTTCGCACGGTTCTTCATTGATCCGCTTTCCTCCCGCTTGACCTGCATTTATGAAAATGGCTATGGCCCTCATGGCAGATATGCGCGTACACACCACGACCGGAGCTTGCACTAAAGGGGAAAAAAGATTAGATTTGAATGGAAGCGTTGGACAAGGAAATGCGGAAGTCCATATGCCTTCTGTGGGTTCTTTTCTTGATGCGCCATTAACTTTAACTGATCTGATCAAACGAGTCCGGACGATAATTCCATCTCGGTATGGAAGATCGAAAGGGACTTGTCGTCGATATCATAAGCCCGTGCACTAATAATAGGAGGGCTCTATGTGGAAACTGTGTGCGGCATGTGCACCTGATTTCGGTTGGATTTGCTGATTATGAAAGCTAGTTGTTTTATGCTTTTTTTTGTAACTTCTGCCTCAAGCAAACCTTCTTCGGATGCAATTTTTACTTTCGAGTAAAAACAGCAATAGGATTTAGGCTCATCATGTAAAGGTTGGTCTTTTACAAAGAGCTTTCTGTCAACCGCGAAATTAGAGGCTACTCACTTTCGATTTTTGTTTTCTAACCAGGCCCTTGTGCTTTTAATTCATCTAATCAAATCATTTTACTTTTTATAATTTTTCTAATTAAATTCCTTTGACACCAAATCCAACCAAATCACACTATCGCGATTGCCGTATGACATTGTAGTGCAATGTGGACTAAATTTTTCCGATGTGGACATCCACATGGGTGTTCACAATGGCTGAATTTCACCCACATCACGCTCTAACATCGCCCATGGTATCTGAATCTTTCTGCATACTTCCAAATAGGCATCTGCATCACACTTTGACGTTATCTGGCAATCATGTCGTATAAATTTGATCCATTCCGATGAGGAAGGGATTCGTGATGAAAATGCCAGGAAAGAACGGCAAGTAAAATCAGTAGAGAAACATGGAATTCTAGACAAAGATTGTAAATATTAAAAATCTAATAGAAAACGAAGACAATCGCTTACGAAAAGGAGAAGAATAATCCATGGCGCCTTCCGATTGATAATTTGAATGCTATTATTCCGATGCATTATCGCGCGTGATATAAAATTGTATAAATTCAACTCACGAGCTCCTAGAGATATTCCCTTGTGCCATCAGTCCAATCCAACAACAGCCTCCTCGCTTTCATCGCCGAATCAAAACAGCAAAATCCGCTTCAAGTACCACCAAACAATCACAGCTCAATAATCTGCCCTCGAATAAAAGATAAAAACATTATCATCTTCGGTTAAACTATTCTGGGGTCTCGCATTTTACGTGCAGAACCTAGACGACAGAGTTTGGTTCGTGCAGACGTCAGTGAAAATCTCCAACTCCGAAGTACTTTTGCATCTGTCACTTTGCATGGAGAGGAACTCCCATGAAAAAAAATGCTGAATAAAAAGTGAAACCAGTCAGTGTCTTTGGGGGGTTACCTTATGCTGTTTTCATTAATTTATTCATTAATTAAACTTGGGTTTTAAAAAGGACTGATTAGGTATTACGGTCTCGGTTAATTTAATGGACGTTTGTCTAGCTGATATATGCTCTGTCCATGAATCTATCGAGTGTCCCCTGATGTCCCATTTCCTAACTTTTAAGGCAAAGACACCATCACACTTGAGAAACACAGCCGTAAGGTCAAGTATATTTTGGCCTCATTATACCTCGTAGCATTAGGAAAATATGAGATCCTTAAATTAACCACAATTGGGTACTCGTGGAGTCTTTGATTATGCCCGATAATCACGATAATTGTCGACTAGCATAAGCAAAAAAATGGATGTGTGGCTGGACATGGCAGTGCAAATGGATGGATTGGGACACTGGATTTATTCATTTGCTTAAGGACTTGAAGACTGACCAGCCAGTTGGAGCCTAGTTGGCTGTGGGTCATTTCAACAATTAGTACGAAAGAGGGCGAAATTCTAAAACCAAAATTGCTATTCTGGTTTTGAACAAGGAGTGTTTATCTATTATTAAATACCTTTCGTTTGTCCAATGTGAGCAAATTAGATAGGAATACTCACTAGGTTCCATTCACTTTCTTTTGTGCTTTTTATTACATTTCCCTTTCATTACGTTTCCTTTTAGAAATCGTGCAATCAGATTCCTAACTCTTTTTTGTCGATAATATGGTGAAGTTGAAAGATTGGCATTGCTACTCCTATGAAATTACTATAAAGATCCACGCCCGTCACGAAATATTTAATTTAAATTAAAACTATTCCGTCCACTCAAAAGACGAACGTTAAAAATTGACGAGCCCGACTGTGCAGTCTCGTGCTAGTGCCGGAAAGAGGAATTGAAGTTCAAAAAGAGAGAGGAGGCTCGAGGCTCGATCGAGTCTTGAAGTTAGGGTGAAATTTCTGACACCCGTGGGTTCGGCAATTAGTCAACAATTGAGGCCATAAAAGAAGGGAGGGAGGCCTCATTAGTTATTCCAATAAGAAAGAAATGTAGAAAATTATTCACATAAACTAAATAATTAATCAAGAATAATCGGATCCATATATAACTGTAAAATACCAAGGTCAATAAGTACAGCGGAATTAAAGCGTACATATTTGAGCCATTACTTCACTTGAAGAAAAAATAGATATAACCCGATAATCAGAGATCTATCGAAATGCTAGATTTTCCTCTTTATAACCGATTTAGTATAACAGCTTTCAATGGGATTAAAACAATTATTAGGTATAACCTATCATTTTGTAAACTAGAGAGGAGACTTAGCAAACCTTAATCAATAACGTGTCAACCGGACCCTTCCCATTACAGACTTTAGTTAAACACAATTACCTATATTTTGCTGATCAACTTGACCCGTTATTAATAGATACTAAAACCCAATTCAATAAAATTACTTAAGAGTTTAATAAATATTGTAATATCCATTAACCCGATTATTTAAAATAGAAAATTAACTAATTAATGTAAGCCCATATTATAGAAAATTTCCAACAAGAAACCCTCCATTGCCTTTTGCCTCTTCTTGTTCCTTTGATGTTGTTTATCTTTACATCCATTGAGGCTGATCCTAGGAGATTCGAAAGTTATAAGACTGATCCTTCGTGCACTGAACAAATTGTTAAAATAGAATTCGTCCAAAGACTATCCATAGATTCCATACTAAGATATAATAGTCTGCGAGGGGTATCACCTCGTCAGAATCTAGTAACAAGAAAATTCTGGCTAGATCAAGCAAAAATGAGCATAAGACTCCATATAAAGCTTTTTGAGCTATGATCAAAGAGGGCATCAAGTGTAAGAGCAAAACGGTGTTTTGTTTTCTCCCAAAGTCGAATCTTCTCGATTAAATAGACTCGTTTGACTCTCTTAAAATCTCAGTAATCACCGCTCTTTAATAATTCAAATGTGGGAAGAGATTTTAAGAGACTAGAATCAAGTCAATTTATCACTTCTAAATCGAGGACATTCGCAACCCATGCTTCAATTTCGATAAAAGCTCGTCCATCTCTCTCCAAGAATGCAAAGAACAACGAAACTCACTGCACATGTTTCGTGGGCCTGAACTGCAGTTCGTTCGCTTTGGGTTCTGGCCTTTGAGCGAGGTCGACCAAAAAACAAGAAGACCGCTTGAGCGAGTTCGTCGCAGACGAAGATGATAGTTCCCCCGCACTGCTCCACTCGTCTGTCTTTTCTAACGGCATCAATGGCTTATTCTGGCTCCAACCGTTTAATTCTCGTGGCATCGGTAGCTGTTTTCTAGGGGATCTAACATGATCAGCGACCAAATACGGAGATCCATCCGGACCTCCTGCAAGTGCAAGGGATACGTCCATAATGCATTGCCTTCATGCCGGGGGGATACAATCCATCATCGAATTAAAGAACCAAATCTGCGAGGTGGACATTGAATCGAAGAACATGGAGATGAGCGTGGTTTCATGTTCTCCGAAAGGACAATGGACCGATTCATCATTCCATTAGTTGCATGTAATTTATAACCTTTGAAGAGTTTAGCAGAACTCTTTTCGACCGTTGTCCTCAGTCTTGTTGCCGCTGACCTAACATGTATGTCAGCTGACTTGATTAAAAGAGGAAGAGGCATCTCTTAGTTCCTAGGCAACAAAGTGCTGATTAAGCTTGAAAATTTGGCTGGTTATTGAAGTCACGATGCTGAAGTTACGATCATGTTCTCCTTCCATAAAAAATGTTGCTCATGGAGATTCGTTTTCTCAAAGTTCAAGTTCGATTTTTGAGACAGATACCGAATACGGAAGGAAAAAATGACATGGATTTCTTAGTATATACAACAAGCATTGCCCTTAAGCACTAGGCGGCATAAAAGAAATTTCCCGAGCTGCCGATCATGATTACTTGGTCAAGTCGGGTCCATCCAATGTCGTTCGATCGTATTCTGCGGTTGCAGCGTTCTTTCGGCCATTTCCGAGGTTGGAGACAAGACCACGTACGACCATTCAATCAAAAAAAGCTTTCCCATTACATGTTATTACTCGGAACATGGAAGGGTGTAGCTGAAGTTTACTGAGGAGACCGTGGGAATATACGAAATGATTGTACAACAAGCGTTTAACCTAAAAAGTTTTAAGCTATAGGAGAATGATACGAATCGTGTTGTTGAAACTGGGTAATGGTTTGAAAAAAGAAAAATAAGGCGATAGAGAATGCAGACACTTTGGACCACGTCATGAAAAGACACTGGCCATGGCTTAATCCAAGCCATAGGAAGAACGAAGATGCCTGGAAATACAGATCGCATTAACTCACTTGAAGACGACATTACGATAGTGGGGTCCTGAAAATTGATGGATGAAAATAAGGGGAGCGGAGGGCACAGGTGATAATGAAGGACTGCCTCCGCATCCTGTCCAATCTCAAAAACCCAAATTTTATTTTCCTTCATTTTTTTTTTCTTTTATTCTCTCTTCATAGCCAAAAGACTATCACTTGTCTCTTATCTCCTTTGGATTTCTCATCAATTCTTGGCCTTGCACCCTGATATCCTGCGGATAACAACTACTCATTCTTACGTTTCATCTCTCTCTCTCCCTCTCTCATCTATATACTTCCTCATTCCCTCCCAAATATCTTGTTGCAATCTGTCTTCTTGTCTTTGCTCCATAGTATATGACTTGGGTTCTTTTTTGTCCATTTTCATATTCCTATACGCCATGCATTATCAGCCTGACCACTTTCCTTGTTTGCATTGCCACCCGCATTCCTACATTCGCCTCGTATGCACCTCTCTCTCTCTCTCTTCCCCCCAATTTTTCATGTTGGAAAGAGAACTTATATATGGATTCTTCTGTGTTTGTGCTAATATTTACAGGTACAGCATCTTATAGAGAGATGCTTGTTACTGCACATGACCCAAGATCAATGCATCAAGGCGTTGTCCCGCCATGCCGGAATTCATCCCATCATCACGTTCACAGGTCTCACTTGTTTAAAGGCTTAAAACTACTAGAGAGAATTACAATCAAAATCACTGATGGACTGATTTCTTCTACTTAAATTCTTGGATTCAACATGGAACTACATCTTTCTTAAACTAAGGTTCCAAGTAATTTAATGGATTTTCCTAAGCTCTTTTTTATTTTTTTTTTGGTTGTGCTAATATTTTGCATCTCACACAAATTTAGTAGCAATCCCCGATGCTTGAACATGCGTATAGTTAACATCCTTCATCTTTTCGTAGCATACGTACATATCATAATCATTTCTTTAAATGATGGTTTTCTTCTCTTGCAGTTTGGAGAGAACTGCTAAAGGAGAATAGGGACTTCTTTCAAGCTTATTTCAGGGCTACTGCTCATGGTCATAGCCCATACTACGCAAGTAATTTTGTCAAATCCATATGCATATGGGAATTTATTTCTGAAATTGCATGCTGATGATCTAAGCTTGGAATGATGTCCACGAGGTGACCAAAGAAAATGAAGCTACCTAATTCTATATTCTTATGCATCCAGGTTCTTTTCTTGTGTATGAAGGTGTCAGATTCAAATCTTACAAACACTACTAAACAATCATGTTACATCTTAATTTCAGGTCCATATTTTCGGACAGTGCCATGGTTGGCGAGGAATAGACAATGGAAAGACGGGAAAGCAGCAAAGTTCTATAGGAGAAGTTATGTTTGGGGTCGATCATAGCATCACTTTTTCAGGGTTTTTATTATGTTGATTTCATTGTGTCACTTATCTCATGATGAAAGATCACTTAGCAAAGTTCTGTCGTTAATTTACTAATTTCAGCATCTTATTATAAATGGAGAAACATTACTCTCGCAATCCTTTCGCAGTCATCCATGCCAGAAGCAGTCCATGAGGACATGTCATTTATGCACCCTCAACCAAAACAGAAGTAATAAGCTAACAATTTTAAGTTTGAATAATAAAATCGGTTCGCAAAGTAATGTGGCAGACTATAAAACGTCTTAGCTAGAACAAGTGAACGATGTTTGGCAGCGTAATCGAGGAGTTTGCCACATCAATTTCTTAATTTTTTTCCATAAGCTATTATCGTTATCTCTAGCAAAAGATAAAAGGGGAAAAGAAAGATGAACGCAATGGGCATACCTATGGAAATCACTTCCTCTACATGTTTTTTAGCGCAAAATGAAGATAACAAATAGTTGCATTAGGACAAGAAAGCAAGAGTCACAGAAGTCCAGAACTCAACTTGAGTTCATCGGTGAAAAGGGAGAGAGACACACAGGGAGGGAGAGAGAGAGAGAGAGAGAGAGCGCTTCTCATTTCCAAGAGAGCGTCTAGCCAGTTGGAGTTATAATGATGCACTTAATGAGAGAGTTTGAATAGTACTGAAAGAGAAAGTTTCTTGAAGAAGCAAACTCTCTCTCTCCACTTCAATAATCAAAGGGCGTCTTTTCCCATATAAAATGCCGGGCCACCTTTCTTTCACGGAACCCATTGCCTTCTCCGCTCACCTGCAAAAGTTTTTCCAAGAAACAAGATCATGCATCCATTTTAGGTCATTTCCAACTTATGAGCTGAGCAAATAGTTTGGATCTCTACGGTGTTTTCTTTAATGGGTAACTCATAAATTTCACAACTAATGCTTCAACTTCTAGAAATTGACAATGTCCTTATATTGAATGGTTTCCCTTTCTTGAACCCTTTTGGATGATCAGTGGCTATCCTTTTTAAGGTTGAGACTCAACCGTTAAGTCCATTTGTGTGTTACAACTTCTTGGAATCCGACACTTTCATGGGTAATTACAAGTCTCTCAGTCGTTAGTGCGTGTTGTTGAAGGAACTTGGACTTCTTGTAGTGCTTTAAGATTTAAGATGCTTTTGGAACAAAACTAGTTGCTAGCTTGTCCATAAAAGAAATAGAGCAACATTTGATTGTAGTTGGTTAATAAGCACTCCATGACCCATTATTAAGCAATCAATTAAGGAGACTTTAAATTTTTCAATGCACTGATTGCTCTTGTGTTATGCACAATCAGTGTCTTGAAAATTAAATATTCTAAATAGTAAGATATACTTAACTAGACTCTCTTTGATTATGATCATTTTAGATTGTGATTACTTGGATGAGAGTTCCGACAAAGTTTAGCACTAGCGAAGCTTCTAAGGACATCCATATCTTGTTACCTAAGGATCCAATTCAATAACATCCTAACAAAGCCTGTGCTCAACGATACGAACTAACTATAAAAAAGCCTTAAGGACCTACTACAATGTTAGGTGATAATGAGAAGCCTTATTACGGATACCAAGGGAAAATTAGAAACTGCTCGCCAGAAAGAAACATATGTATCTAAGTGGGAACATGAACCAGCGGCTGGCACTACATGCTTATGGAGGCACATAGTTTGCATCATTAAAGATGGTGTACAAATGAAAACTTGTGAAAATTAAGCTCGTAAGTCCGAGCGATTGGAATTTTTAGTTTGATGGAATTTCCACTACTGCGATTTTTAAGGACCATGTGAAGTTCTATAATCCATATCAACACTTATAACAACGAAGTGAAGGTTTGTCAGCGTTGATAGTACCGTTATCCAATATAAGATAAGACACAAAATAAAATTACTTTCATTGTGGTTAAGATGTTAATAATTAGGATGTTATACTTGCACTGCATCACTGAATCAATTTGCCAATGAAATTAATCACAATTATTTAGCAAACATTTGCATTGCTCTTACTAAGGACTAAGCTAAATCACAGTTTTCTGCTAATAAATTTAGTACCTCAATTGAATCATCAGAGATCGATTTTTCCCTCTCCGCTTCCTGCACAAAGCTCTCTCCATTATCTCCTTTAAATTGATGCTGCGGGAATTGTGCCCACTGAAAATGGGAAATGTAACTCATGAATTCAGTTAATTAGGTGCAGTGCACAAAACTCTGGCTTGGAGCAACATATTAATTTTCACCAAATTTTTTTTTTAGTTGGAGGATATTGCAAAGTGTAAATTTATAGATGAATTCAAGGGGCCGAAATAGAAGTTACATTCTTCGCAGCTTGACTGAAGGCTTCTTTGTGAGGAATGTTTGGATTTTGCGCCTTGAGCCTCCTGATCTCTTCTCTGCGGCAAATATTCACTTTAAGTTTTCTAAAATTCAGTAATAGCCCACAAATTTTAACAGATAAACATTCGGCTTACTTAATGAAGCGGTTATAAGCAGATGGAGTCCTTTGTCTCTTCTCTGGGGCTGAATAAAATTAAACAGTATTGTTAGTGCCTCTGATCCTTGAAGAAATTAACCAGAGATTAGCATGTCAATGGCATGAACTTGACTTAAACGAGGAAGGTCCTTACGTTTGTTAACAACGCGAGTTATGGCAATGGTCTCCTCATCTTCAACTTCAGAAGAATTCACGAAAGAAGGGCTGTACAGTTCGACATTTTTCTGGACTTCCATCTCTTGAAACTCCTCTTTTGGCTAGTCCAGGAAGTAAATATTGATTAGAATTTACAAGATGAGAATCGACTTAAGTCTTGAGCTACAGGAACAGTGATGCGACAGAATTGATACATCTTCAAATCATTCTTGGGAAGAAAGATGATAAAAGTATGATGGTCGAGTACAATGCACATGACTAGTCTTAAAAAAATTGTAAGGAGCTTCCGCACAGTTTGGATCCTCGATTCTGTATATGCTAAAAAATGGTCGGGTATAATGCATATGACTAGGCTCTTAAAGACTTCATTGACTAGAAAAGGCAGCATTATCATGAGGAAGCGAAAAATTTTACTGGTGAAGGCCACAAAAGTACAGTCGAGAACCTAAACGAAGAAAGTTATAAGTACCCCATCGTGGCTGAGAGGAGCTAGAAGATGGAGAGGAACGAAGGAGGCTTTCATCATGTTGACAGAGAGGAGGGTTGTGCAATGACCACACCTTACTGTGACCACCGAGGACAAACTGCTGCATGGAACACTTACCTGTATGCATGACATAAAACACAGTGAAACAGAAAATTCAAGTGTAGTGTTACTATCTATGCCATTGCATCTCTAATATAATCACCAGTAAAACGGTGGTGCAAAAACCACATTGGACATAACAAATCTGCTCCGAAAGACTTAGGAGGTGATCAATCGTTGCCATGAGAGAGAGAGAGAGAGAGAGAGAGAGAAAGCAATGCCTGTGATTGGAGATATTGCAATTTCCAGGAGGATTTATAGATGTGTTGAACAGCTCTCCAGTCCTTTCTTTTTTTTTTTTCCTTGATATTATTGCTTGTTACAGGGCTTTCTAAGTTGCTAGTTGAGGGCCTTATCACAGTGGACAATCATTTTATCATGCCGAGAAAAGGTCGAAGACTAGCTACCCTTTATAGAATAAGCTGTTCCTGAACAAAAGCTTAAGCATTATTTCAGGATGTCTCAGTGATTATGCCTAAGAGTCAACACATGACTTTACTAGTGTGACAGCCCTATAAACCTAAAACCTAGTCAAGTCGTTCTCTCTTCTTTTGAACTTTGCTCACAGTTTCAAATGATAAAAGGAACGAAGTTCTATGCACCTGAGGTGACTCGTGCCTCTTTGTTTCATGGGTTGTTGTCTGTTTATTAACTCACCTCCGTCTCCCTACAAGCCATCCGCGCTTCACTCTGACAGTGAAAGTGCACAATGAATGCCATTCTAGTGGAGAGGGGGAGTCTCTAGAAGGGTGTACAGACAAGGAAAAGAGGAATCTTAGGATTTGTCTTTCTTGAAGTTAGGCAAGTATAATTGACATGCGCCCCTTCAAATTTCTATGCAATTGTTGCTCAATTGTTGCTTCGCATGCATTAAATTCACGCAAATTCAATCTTCTTTTTCCTTCTTTCTCAAAGTGAAACTGGCTAACAGTCCCCACTCACATGCAAAAATCTTATCACCTTCATTTCTCATTTTTCATTCAAAAACCTATTATTGTTAGTTTGACCAGCCAAGTGACCTAGGGAAGCTCATCAAGTAGATCATATCATCCATCACATGGTGGAATTGACTAGATACTCCATAGGAAACAAGTTACCCAATATTGAGTTATATCAAATGGCGTGACCAGATTATCATAAGAAGACCGCTCCCTAGATGAGGACTAACTTAATATGCTATTCTCGCACAACGAATCATAAAAGAATGAGCTCAGATTTAAGAGTGCCTTAGGACCATCTTGTGTAGAGGAATGGATTCTGTATGAAACACGAACTCTCCACAGTTTAGTTAATGATATTTAGAAAAAGGCGGTCCTAAGACGTTAAGTAAGTGGAGCCCTGCTTACTGAGAACTCTCTTTAGGAGGCTGCACATACAGAACTTCATTAATTTCTTTTGCAAACAGCTGACTATGAGGCAAAGGTCCTAAATAAAACATAAATCCTTCATTTCTTTTTTGGGTGCTAAGGAAACCTTGGATATGAAGTTACGCGGGAAGATGATCATTGTACTGGCATTGGCGATGTCGGACTTGAATTTACACGTGAATCACGCACTCACCTGTCTCATTAACCCATAAATCTTTAGAGTCAAGCATAAAAACAGAGGTCTTGTATATTTGGCTCCATGATATCAGACGGAGTCACCAATATTTTCAACTGCAGCTTCTGTGATGTTAATCTCTCTTGTCCCGTTGGAGATCCTCCGTAGTCATGGACATGGAGTATACTAATTCCATTTACCGTCCGAAAGCGTACACCATGTTTACCACTTGGAGATTTTCAAAGCCTTGGAGAATTAAGAGCCAGGATTCAGCAACGTGCCCTTGCCACCTCAATCACTAAACAATTTCATCTCATTTTCAGAATGTAAAGTATAGTTAATGCAAAGGTATTAGGTCTTGGTACATGCATGCATGGTATAAATGAATCAAAAGAATAATGGTGGGCTGATACTGTGGTCTTTGACACCCTCAGCTACAGATCCGATGCAGCGGTTGATCTCAGAATGGTCGCAAGTTTGATTCTTTTGTTTTCCAGTCTTGTTCGCAGACTCTTGTCCGCAACAGAAGTTGGCCAAATTACAAATTTGAAGGGGATAAACAAAGTTACTACACACCAGAATGAAGGCTAAAAGGAGAAGTAATGAATTCGACAAAACTTCAAGAAGCTTAAAGAAACATGAATGGGTGCAAAAGCTTGATAAGATCTCTGTTCTACTCGAAGAATCCAATGGTATGAAATAGCAACACCACAGAAGCACTTTAGGGACGAAATTTGCTCCCGTACATCCATATGTGACGAGTTAATGAAAGAAGGGACACTGAGAACAGTGTGACCCTTAAAACTGAGTGACTAAGGGAAGCAAAACAGAGGAAGAGAAGAAATCTACATCTTTCAGTCAAATGTCATATCCTCCTCCCCTTCCACCAGTAAAAGCATATGCAAAGGAAGCAACTCCAATATGTCAATAACCGGATTCGCAAAACCAATTATCTTTTGCAATTCGGAAAGATGCAAGGATGGAAAGGAATAGGGGTTCTGCACGATAAAAGAAGTGGAAAATCTGCATCATCATTTTTAGTTACTGTCTTATGATAGCATAAGGCCTGACGGGCGAAGCTAATAGAGTAACAAATCTTTCACTCTAGATTCATGTCAACTAGACTAATATATATAACACCGGAAGGGGAGGGGGTGATAGAAAGAAGTCTTCCGCCACCACAGGGCTTTCATTATCATCCTTTCGCTTCAAACAAACCAAGAAACCATAGTATATCAAACAGAAGCAGAATTGAAAGAACAAAAATGCCTATATATCTAATAGAACTCACCACAAAATGATGACAGAACAACAATGCAATGATAGTAGTGATCTGAAGGAGCTAAATCGTGCAAAGGCATACTAAGTGTCTTAAGCAATCAAACAATCAAATTCGATCGGGAAATGCAATAATGGCCTCAAGCTGAAGTCTACAGCATCAACAGACAGTTTGGTTTTTTTCTCCATCCGCAACTCTAAGTGTGGTAATCTCAGGATCAACCTCCGACAAGCCCCCACACATCTGCCTTCCATTCAGGCGAGTTCATGTCAGCAATTCGTTCACATTCACAAGCATTTTCGCACATTGCAACTAATCTAGCCAATGCATTACAACCTAAGAAGATTCCGCACCACCCTGCACACAATGGTCGGCCACTGATTGGTCTTCAGACGAGATGCCACAGGTTGCTTCACGATGAATGTCAAGGGCAACCTTAAGCATCGGATTAAGTTCAGCCACATCGAACCAGTTCATCGCTCATTCACAACAAACAACGAATCGACCAACTTCGACTGCCGAAAGAAAATCGAACAACTTCATCCACACAGCAGCACTAAATGACAACGAACAGAGGCAATACCACTCGAGAAAACATAAACAAGAACCGATTATAACGAGCAAATGTATTCATCGAAAAGAAAACGTCTCGACTTAGCGACCATCAATCAAAATCCAGAAGGGAATATGTAAATCCTCGAAAGCTGTAAACATGGAACGAATAGACGCTAAAAGAAAAGGGACAACGAGCAGCATAGGCCCTTCAATCACCGCCGGCCTTCTGGTAGACGTAGGTGAGGCCGCACTTGCCGCAGTAGTGGCGGTCGAAGTGGTTGGCCATGAAGGTGCCGGCGCCGCACTCGGCGTTGGGGCACTCCTTGCGGAGGCGCTGGACCTTGCCGGAGTCGTCGACCTTGTAGAACTGGAGGACGGCGAGCTTGACCTTCTTCTTCTTATGCTTGATCTTCTTGGGCTTGGTGTAGGTCTTCTTCTTACGCTTCTTGGCGCCGCCGCGGAGGCGGAGGACGAGGTGGAGAGTGGACTCCTTCTGGATGTTGTAGTCGGCCAGGGTGCGGCCGTCCTCGAGCTGCTTCCCGGCGAAGATGAGGCGCTGCTGGTCGGGGGGGATGCCCTCCTTGTCCTGGATCTTGGCCTTCACATTGTCGATCGTATCGCTCGACTCGACCTCGAGGGTTATCGTCTTCCCCGTCAGGGTCTTCACGAAGATCTGCATGGCTCCTCTCCAGCGACGGCGCGGCGCACGGGGCGAGGGGATGAAGAAGAAGAAGAAGGGTTTGCGATGCGTGGAGGGGTTTTTATAGGAGGGTTTCTTAGGGCGGAGATATGGGCTTGGTATTTTTTGGGCTTGGGCTTGTGGGCTTGAGAACTTGCCAGTGCCTTAGTTGGGCCTGCGAAAATTCTAAGAATTTATTTTTTTTTCTTTTTTTTAATTTCTTTTGGGAATTTTGGGATTTCATTTGTTCATTTCGATTGTATGTAACGTGAACTAAACTTATATGTCGTGCGTTAATTTTTACGCCCTTGAAAGTCATGCGAAAATTTGTTTGATGATTGTTAAAAGTTAAATGGTCAAGCCAGAACAAACGCATCTCGAATGTGTATGTTTGATGAGACTTTTTATCTTTTTTATAAGTTTTTTAAAATTTAAATATATATATTTAATATCGTGTACTCAAAATTTTTGGGAAATGTAGAATATAAATCCTACAATTTGTTACAAAAGTACAGTTGAGTCTTAAAGCTTATAAAAAATGCAATCAAATCTTAAAAATTGTCAAATTGATGCAATCGAGTCATTCCATTAATAACATTAATTTTTCTAATGAAAAATGCTAACATAAAATTTTAAATTTATTTTATTTTCCCAAGTGGCATTTTTAATCACTTTTTACTTTAAATATTATTTAAATAATAGCAAAAAAAATTAAAAAAAATGCTAAAAAAAATTAAAAAATGGAAAAAAAAAAAAAAAAGTTGCAAGGATCGTGGCTGCCCTTGCCACCATGGGCAAGGGCAATGGGCCCTCATCGCTCCCATCACCGGAAAGGGCCAATAGGGGTCGATTAAGGTCGACAAGGGTTGCCGAGGCTGAGGCCAGCAACCCTTGCCCAGATCTACATGGAGGGATCCTCGCCAATGGTTGGTGAGGGTTGTTGGCCTTGACCGCCCCCATTGGCCCTTTTCAACAATGGGGTCAACGGTGGCGACGGCTTGCCCCCTTTAGCCATAGTTTCATTTTTTTTGGTTTTTTGACATACTTTTTATTTTATTTAATTAATATTTTGGTTAAATAAATTAGAATCTAAGCCATATCATTGCCATGTAGGAGAGAGAAAATATTTTTAAAAATTCACATCGGCATTTTCTGATAATTTAAATGAACAATGTTCATTTTATGATTTGATTGAACGAATTTGATAATTTTTATAACTTGATTGTACTTTTTGTTAATTTTAAAACTCAATTGTACTTTTGTGACAAATTTTAAGATTTCTAGTCAACATATCCTAAATTTTTTTATAATGCATACGTATGAGCATGTGGAGATATTTGAAATTCAAGTAGATGACATCAATGCTCTGTGTACTTTTGGATGAAATTCAAAATCATCTGCATGTTTTATCTTTATTTAGTTTAAAATTATTTTCATTTTTCTACAAAGTTCATTCGTTGATAGTTCTTAGAATGGTCTCTATGTTTTTAGAAAAAAAAAAAAGATTGGTTTCTATGTTAGAATTTTGTCCTTTTTGGGCGCACTATGTTAGAATTTAGGAAGGAGGATTTAACATATCATATATTGAAAAGGGAAAAATCAATAAAAAAATCATAAACTTATTACACTTTTTGTCGATTCAATTATAAACATTTTTAAGTTTTGTTAATCGAATATATCCGATCAATTTTGACCGAAAATGGCTAGTGTGAACACCAACAATCTCTTGTTTTATTACCATTGCTAACGTGAATAATTTTCATAAATAATTTAATATTTTTTTCAAAACGTTTTTCCTTTTATTCTCTTTTCTTTTCTTATTTTCTTCTTTCCTTTTTCCTCCACCATACACCATCAAGTCTCATTAATAGCTAGCAAGGGTGGTTGGCCTCAGGTGAGGGTTATCCTCGCTTGAGGTCAAGGACCTCAGCCTACCATGGACAAAACCTAGCGATGGCCAATAGAGGGAAAAAGGGAAATGGTGAAACAAAAAGAAGATAAAAGGGGAAGAAAAGAAAAAAAGAAACAAAAAGTAAATAAATTCAAAATAATATTATTAAATGTTAGTATCGACCATATCACATAGGACATTGGCTTTCACGTCAATGATTTTCACTCAAATTAATCGAATAAATTTTATTGGCAAAACATGAAAATATGTAAGACTTAATTGATTAAATTAAAATATTTATGACTTAATCAATAAAAGTACAAAAAAAATAAAGCTTTTTGGGCGATTTTCCGGTCGAAAGGTTATCCAGCTACAGTCAAACATTGGCGCCTTATACTTCTTATGAAGCTGTGGAATTACCCCTTTCTCTACTTTTGCAATTTTCCCTAATGTTATGATTTGTTTCGACCCAAAAAAAACACAATCATTAGCATCAACTTCACAAGGAGGACGAAAGCTCTTCAAATCAGACGAAAAAAGTACGCAAGAAATTTCGGATTTCGATCAGGTGTCGTTGTCGCGGAAACTACGTTTTCCCTTTCGAGCTGTTGGGGAGAGAAAGTCACCAGTTGTCCCCCCGATCAGGCAAAAGTAAATCTCTCCTCCGACCGTGTAAACCCACGCCACCGTTGGGGATTTTACCTTGTCGGGGCACACGGTGGTCGGGGAGGAGACGGCGTGCTGAAGATTCCGATTGGCCGAAAGTTGCTTGTCGGACCCCTCCTCCGGGGCCCGCGTCTCCCTGGGCAGTTTCCTACGACGGCGACGCTTCCTTTTTCCTCATACCACCGCCAGCCACGACTGCTCTCGGTACCCCCACTTGCAATTACGTGACTCAAAGCGAATTCCTTTTTCCTTAACTTAATTCAAATTCAGAGTTTTTTTTTTTTTTTCCTTCTTTGTTTTTCTTCTGAAACGTGTGAGAATTGCGATCAGTCGTCAAACAGGGAAAGTTCAATTGGGTCTTCTCCATTGAAGCTTCCTGAAGGCCCCCGGACGGGTTGGTGTGCTTCCTTGCTCCCCTTTTGATCGTTCCTCTTTTCCCCTTTTGTTGCGGCCCGAGGAAAGCACGTAAGGAAAGGAGAAAAACCGGGAGTGCCCAGTTCGCATTGACGCCCTCGTCGATCCTGTTCCTTCTCTTTGCAAAGACAGTAAGGCTCATCACCTTCCCCTTTTTGTCCTCTGCAGCTGAGCTTTGTTTCTCTCACTCTTTCCTCGTTTGGATCCATACCCAGTGATGATTAGGCTGTGTTACGTTTGGTTTTAAGCAGGCCCTCCGTGGCCTCTGCATGTACGGACGTTTTCGACGTTCAAGAGCTAATGGGTCTTTTTTTGCGTGTTTGAATTTTCGTATTCAGAGGTTGTTTGAGATCTTGGGACTTTTCTTGTTGTATTTTCTTGGTTGAATTCCTCAGTGGATACGACCCTTTTGGTTTATTAGCGTTTAAGCAGCAATTACTAAGGAACATGCTGGATAGATAGTATCTGATTCGGTGGAACTTGATGTTCTAATCGGGTGTTAAATTCGTTTTTGATATACAGTACTGCCAAGTCAGAGGCCATTCGAGTCATATCACGGCATTTCTCCTGTGCTTCACTCGATCAGGGAAATGCACGATCCAAGTAGTTTGATATTGCCCGAATGGATTTTGCCATTTCTTTCTGAATCCGTGAATTTTACTGTTCCGTTTCCCTCTGTAGGATCTCTTCGAATAGAAGGTGAAGCTGCACGTCTTTACTTTGAGTATGAGTTCTAAAAGCAGCACCACATTTATATAGCTGGTGTGACATCAATTCATGCTTTTGTGTGGCAGGATCAGTAAATCATACTTGGCCGTTCGATATGGCTGCTGATTCGACAAGCCTGAGTTATTGGCTGAACATCACTTTCTTCCTTTGTGCCCTGATTATCTTTGTTCCAATGTTTTTGGCATCATTCCTCATATGGAAGTATGAAGGATTCAACAAACCAAAACCTGATAGAGAAGAGGATCAGCGGGCAAAGATGGGGTATCTGTACAAGGACGAGGCTTGGAGGACCTGTCTTAAGACAATTCATCCAAAGTGGCTGCTCGGTTACAGATTGTTTTCTTTTGCTGTGCTAGGATCGTTGCTCATTGCAAATATTGTCCTTGATGGGGCGGGTATCTTTTACTTTTATACCCAGTAAGTTGCCTTCCTCATCCTCTTGTTTTCCCTGTTTATGCACCTTGCTGCCAAAAAGGGACGTGACTTTGGAATTTGTCGATGGTTTATAGTCTCAGAAAAAGTATTCCACTTATTTATAACGGCTTTTATGAATGTATCTTAGTGTGCTTGATTCTACGTTCTTCATGAATGAGTAATCACTTAAACCTCAAGACATGGATGTTGACACTGTTGTTATGTTGAGGAAACAAAAAATTTAGGAAGGATTCAGTGTCAAACTGGAATGACCATCATGGAGCTTGAATTATTCAGTTTTAATTTAGCCTCTTCAGGATTGCATCAGCTGGCAATTTTTTTATAGTCACTCTTGAGCAAAGGGAAGCTAGTCAATGATTGTTTGCGTGAGACACTATCTCATTATTAACTGTTTTCGCGACATCAATTATCAAGCCTACTTACTGTATTGATGACTTTTCCTTTTGATCTTTCGTTTGCTGGGCAGGTGGACTTTTGCCTTGGCCACAACCTATTTTGGGGTATATTACCTTTTTCCTTTGCATATTATTCATGCTAGTCTGGAGGGAATTCGATTGACATTGAAGCACTCTTGTCTCTTGAGAACTGACTGGAAAGTATTCTGCATTAGTTCCATGCGATGCCTTTTTTCCCAGTATACATTAATACGAATGCTTCATCAACCATATATTTCACTTAATGAGTTTGGTTACGCGAATCATTTTATCTCTGTTTTGTGTCATGTTCGTAAAAGATCCCAGTAATGGAGATCTTTCCTCAAGGTTTCCATTCACGTCTTATGAAATCTTCACCACTTTCTTTTACACTCATTTCAATCCTGTTATAGTGTTGCATGTTCTCAGTGGAGCATCTATGTTGTCCTAGGTTTGTAGTTCACTTTCTTTAAATGATCTTCTCTCAACGCATCTTACCTGGAAGCTTACCAACCTTTTCTTGAAGATACTGATTTTTCTTAAAGTATTCAAGGCATTGATGCAGTTACTTTTATTCGATTTCTTAAAATCCATTCAGTGTTAGTACATATGCAATATGCTTTTTCTTGTTTGGTTTCTCAAAGACCTGGCGTGTTTGATTTCGTGCTTGTCATTCTAGCCATAATTTTAGTTGCTTACACTCTGGACTACTATTTTGTAGATTGGATTATCCATGTCCATATACGGATGCTTTATAAACCATAAAGCTGCTGGTGATAGAGCTGATAATGGCAATTTAGACGTAGAACGAGGAAACTATATGGCTGTTTCTCTTGGAGAGCATATCCCCAAAGCTTCAAATTCAAATCAGAAATATCTCATTCACAATAGTGCTGGTGTATGGGTATTTATCTTCCAGATCATTTATCAGGTGAGTTTCATATGTTGCGATAACAATTTATCTAGAATTGAAATTTTAGCATGTCTACTGTTGGTTGAGTAACTGCATTGCTCAGCCATTGTTTCCCCTATTTACATCTGACTTTGGGAAATTTATATTAGTAAATTCTAAATTCGTGCATGTCAAGGAAGGAGCACTAATGGTGGTGGATATGTTGAATATTTTGACAATTGTATGAACATGATTTTGTCACATTGCCTTCTCCATTGTCTATACATTATGGGCAATTTCCATTAGTTGAGGTTGCTGACTTGGACGCAAGATCCCCTGGTTTATGTAGAGATTGCGTAAGCATCTGAAATGACTATGTTGATCCTTGAGCTCAAGCCTGTTCTTTCAATTCTCTTGATGAAATTATCTTGTTTCTCATGTAAAGTGATACACTCATTTACACTGTTAGTAGAGGTGATAATAATGAATGAAGGAAGCCTGGTTCTGCGGTAATAAGGAGCAAGTCTCTGATTCCTTTCTTTAAATCCATGAACAGACAAGTGCAGGTGCGGTGGTGCTTACTGATGCTGTATTTTGGCTCATTCTCTATCCCTTTCTGACCTCAGAAGATTACAGGCTGAATCTTGTAAGTATGCGAATACATTATGTATGCAAAACTGTATCCAGAAATTGTAAGATTCAGGTACATTAGGTTAGACAGTGGTAATAGGCAGACTAAGACTTACAGGTTTAATACCTAACCAGGACTCTGTCTTATGTGGTCAATTGTGTTTCTTAATGTTTGGATAATTCATCAATGCTATGGATCCTCTCAATGGAGGAGAGGTAAAATTATGGACTCAATCTAACCAACACCAACCCCACCTCTGGCAGAGATCATGACAGATCATACTGGGTGAATGTTATTGTGTCAATGGGGTAACATGAGCTAATCAATTGAGAACAGTCCAAGTCCCTAATCAAAACGGCCCACGAGGATGATTTCTTTCCATCATGGATTTTGTTCTGAAGTTATGTTGCTGATGCCTTAAGGCATTCTCTCTGTAGCTATATTGCTGTCTTGCTTCTCTGAACATATAGATAGAATGACGTGCCTATCCTTTGAACTCCAGCTGGATGTTTGTTTGCACTCGATCAATGCTTTCTTCCTCCTCGGTGACACCATTTTGAATTGTTTGGTAAGTGTTGTGCTTTCTTTCCATGTAATTTTCCACATTTGCAACGTTTCTTGATGTGTACTGGTTTCACCTGGGTGTTCTCCTTGCAGCGGTTCCCTATGTTTCGTTTTGCATATTTCGTTCTATGGACGGGCCTATATGTCATTTTCCAATGGATCTTCCACGCTTGTGTTTCAATCTGGTAATATTTCTTATTCATGTATGCCATTGATTGTCTTGGCTTTGTTTCATGTAGAAGATGGTTAATTTTCTTCTTGTTTCAGGTGGCCATATCCGTTTCTGGACTTGTCATCATCATATGCTCCTCTTTGGTGCGTGTTACGATATTTTAATATATACAAGAAAAGACTTTCTCGTAAAATTTAGGCATTTTTCCAGCCACATGAAGTAGTGTGACTGGGACAATTTCGTATTTACACTTTATAATTATAATTGAGATGGTGGGGTTATTAATTTTATTCTGTTGCTACAGACAATCATGCAAGCTTTCACTAATGCACCTGAAAATTAATTCTTATCAGTAAGTATCTAATGCTCTAAATTTCTCCCCTCTTAATATTTTCACAGGTACCTTGGAGTGGCAGTAATGCATATTCCATGCTACGGCATCTTTGCTTTGATAATCAGGCTCAAACACGTCTTGTTGTCGAGATGGTTCCCAGAATCTCACCAGAGTCCGAAATGAGGAATAATTAGATGAGGATTTTAGCATAGTAGTTCTGCTCTATTAGACGGGCTCTTGCCACCGTTGCTGGCGGCCGCTGCAATTCCCATGGTTCACGAAAGAGGAGTAATCATTCATTCGTTGTTTGCAGAAGAAGAGTGGCTGGAGTTATGTATTGCATTTCCATTAATGAAATGTACAAATTGTTGATGGTCTAGCATTAGATTAACTCCTGCTGAGTTCATTCATTTGTACTGAATCCTTTGTGGGGTATATATATTCGCAATGGATGGTACCAAATATCCACATGAACTCTAAGTATCAACATTGTGCTCGGCAGTGCATCATCCTACATGAAAAAGAAATGTCCCGCAGCTATGTCGCTTGTTAATCTGGTGAAGTCCCAACTCCGAACCGCAAAGACGATGGTCTCTCTCTCTCTCTCTCTCTCTCTCTCTCTCTCTCTCAGAGCCATTGTCCAACGTAGAAGTATCCTCATCGCTCTTTGAAGTTTCCGTACCTTCCCTTTTAACTTTCCACTGCTGTTGAATCCAGGAACTGCCATGAATAGACGAAGCTAAACCTCACTGGAACCTTGTCTTCTCTCTTTCTGGGTCCGGTTTTTGAGCGCAGATGGGCGTTTGCCGAACATAATCAACTAGCCAAATTCATAGTGAATTTCTTAAAGACCGAAATATTGGTTGGTGGTTGAATCTTGGGGTAATCGTATCGGCCACGACGGATCATTATTATATTGGGAAAAGAAGTCAGTCAGTCGTTGAGTGAACGATGCTTGCGTCTACGCAAAGGCAACGAGAGGTGTCCGATGCTGACTTGGGTGTGTTTGTCGATCGATCGGCGTGGAGTTTTGGGGAGGTCAACGATCAGAATTGTCTGCTCATATCTTTCATGCAATCCCACCTAAATAATTATTCAAACTTGCACAACTCGGCATCAAGCACATAGCAATCATGGGTCACGTTTCCTGATCTTGCGATATCTCGTTGTGTGCGTGTGAAGTATATTACAAATATATAAACATATATATTTTCTCTGGCTTTGTATATCCAATTGGTCCGAAAATGTCAATTGTGGCAAAGCATCCCCAAGTCCCAATTATTGTTTCGAAGAGCAAGATATCTAAATATGTCTATCCTCTTGAGATGTTTTTCTAAAAATTCATAAACATTAGGCTGGTGCTTAAATTAATGGAATTGAGTGATGATGGTGACCTTGTTGTATTAAGAATCTCACCGAAAAAATATCGGGTGGCGAATAAAAGCTTTCTTTTTCAATAATTTTGAAGTCACATGTGTGGCGGACTTGATAAAAATTCAAGCCAATAAAAAACATAGTGAACGAGTGGCCAAAGTCACTTGTCATGTATCGACCAAACTGTCATTAATAGATTGAAAATTAGAGTAGGAGCTGTACAGTGTTGACCGTGGAAGATGGCAACGTGCGACTTTGACAGAGGTTAGTGCCAAAGTAAAGGTCACCAGGTTTGACTCGTGGAGCTGGGCAGGGAACACTACGAGTCTCTCTTTCTTTAATGCCGCTGGCCAGACCTGAATTTGGAAGTCAAATGATAAAATTGTTTCCGCAATTGTGAATTCCACGAGTGAAAATTAACTATTTTTTCCTTGTAAATTTGTATGCAGAGTGAAATAAACCCGATAAATCTAGCTCAAAAAGCAATGATGCCTCTTTTGCTTAGCATAAGTTTTCCAGCACGTTATACATACTTTCTCAATTGTTTATACTATATTCAATCCAAAAAAACACTATACTATATTCAATCCATTGTACTCTTTAATTTACCAAATAGCAAGGGAAGAAGCGAACTATGAAAGTTTTATTGGGATAGAATCTTATTGGGATAGAATCTTATGTTGACAACATCAAATGAAATGAACGCGTACATAATCTCACATGCCAAGTTCAAAAGGGCTTGAAAATTTGATGAGTTTTAATTATATTAGATATCGAAAGCAATGATGGACGTAGTCATTGTTAACCTTGATAGGTAAATTATCAATAGGACACATGTCATTGTTATACCTAGGTTAACTATGCGATGAAAAAAGTGTGAAAAACGATTATGCAAATCAAGATCAAAGGTCGCTTTTACTCAACCCAAAAAAATCAAAGGTGGACCTCACCTCACCAGTCATTTTCTCAAGGGGGCAATGATGTTGCGTTACATACGATGATGATAATTAAATGTACGAAATAACAATTAGGTGGAGTGGACGGACCACCTTGTTAGTCACATGCCCAACCTACACCGGTGGACCGTTGCATTACATTTCGTATTTAATCTTGTGAGGCAAAAATGCGGAAGCACGGAAAAAATCAAATAATTCAAGGGAAAAATAAATGCAAAGAGGAAACCTAATACGACGGTTTCGTGATTTGGTGGGGGCATGTCTACGCCGCGAGCAGATATTGATGAGTTGTTTCAATAAATTAGAGAGAGAAGATTACAATCTCTTACATATCTCAATGGCACCCAAAAAGTTTTATGAACCCAAATCAAAGAGATATAAAGTTTTTACCTCGCACACTGACACTCCTTAACGGCTCCCCGAAATCTCTCTTGAGTTAGTCTTTTCGTTCCATACAAAATTAAGTTGACAGCATCTTCAAAAAACATTCTTGTCCGTGTAAGAACGTTTGCCCCAATCGTCTTGATTAGTCTGGCTTCTCTCGGCACCTGAAATTCACTTTTGCTACTATCCACATCTTGAGACGAACATCCAACTAGCTTTGGGCCTAATGTCTCAATAATTTTTGGAAGTTCAGACCCTGCAATCTAGATCATTAGGGTGCATTAGGTTTGGTTTTGGGGAAACCTTTTAGGAAAAGTTAAAAGAAGAAGAAGAAGAAGAAGAAGAAGAAGAAAGATCTGCATTACAAAAATACTCAAAGCACCTCCAAACCACTCTTGGGATAGGGAGCAATAGCATCTCTCTAAAAAATTTACCAAAAGTCATTTGGATTTTTTTTTTTGTCACACTCCTCTCTTTTATATACATGTCTATGCGATCAAATCTCAAACTTGAGACTTTCTAACCCACCCTATCCCTTTACCAGTGAGGTTGCATGCCTATTGGCTAAAGTTATTTACATTTGACGAAGGGCTTTAAGGCCTCAAAGGACTTTGCCAAAAGCACCCTTATTAGATACCAATCTTGATATCAAGCACATAATTAGGGATGTACAAATCTTGTTTCTGTACATTGCGAATCTTTTCACCATCTTTGGATGCCCTTGAACCCCAACACAAATCGATTCCAAATCAAATAGGGCCCAATTTTCAAGCCGCATTCAACAAATCTAGATATTCATGTGCAATTAAAGATCGAGGAGATTTGTCCTCTCATCCCGCTTGCGCCAAATTAATGAACAACAGGGAAGAGCACATGGGAATCGACCTCTCTTGTTTTTACCAAGGTCACGGCAAAGACGATGATAAAAAACGAGTGTGATGGATTTATCCGTTGATTTGATGGGAAGAGGAAAGTACAAATTAGAGGCGGTGGCCAAGAGAAGGCAGCTGCTAATTAGGCTCCAAAATGCGATGGACGGGCCCAACCCCACCACCCTCCATTAAATTACTCATTAAAGTCAGCCACTTCCCTACCAAAGTACGCCTCTTGAATTCCCATTTTCAGTTCGACCAAAAAAAGTTAAAAAATTCCCATTTTCAGACCCCAAGCCAAACATTCTCAACTTTAGCAGCCACCACCATGGTAGCTCGGCATCATAACAAATTAAGAAATTACAGTGATGAAATCACAAATTCGATATAATCACGGCATTAGCAGTAACAATATTCATATGTTTCTCCTTGGCCCTAAAGGATTAGTGACCAACGCAATTAGGATTATAAGCATAATCGATGAGTTTTGACCGACATTTTCGGTCCGTGTTTGCAAATCGTGCCGCTTAAAAAGCTGGTGCGCTGCAACAAGGAGTGCGAAAGATGCTGCACAAAATATCAGGAACGGGCCAAAAAACAAAGTGCCCTGTTTTGGTGGATTGGGTCGCACCAGATCACTACCGCAGTAAGGAAGGGTACAGAACAGAGGACAGTTGAAGTCGACATTGAAGCGCTGGTCCGAGAAGGTAGGTGCCTCGTGTGTCCAGCATCATGCGTAAACCAAAAGCTTGGAAAATCAAAAGGGTTTTTTTTTTTTTTAATTGTTAAATATGTTCAAAGATGCCTTTTTTCGTGAGATACTGTTCGTCACACTCGGGCTGTCCGAAGTCTGAACAGAAGCCACCCAGCCAACCAACCCCATATTCTCAATTTTAACTAACACGAACCGGAGAGAGAGAGAGGGAGAGAGAGGGAGAGCAAAAACCCACCTACCACTATAAATATAGAAGCAAGCTAGCACGAGAATTCAGCATCTATCGCTGAATCTACCCATCTAACCTCTCGACCTGCTCGTCCAGCCTCTTCTTTCTCTTCCTCTGTCTCTACCCAACAGGTAAAAAGAGAAACTTGTCCCCGCTTTCCTTGGTCCATTTTTGAATTCGTCCTCTTGGGATCTGGATTTGCGGGAAACGAGTTTCTGGGTTTTGTGTTTCTGCCGTTGAGACGCCGATCTTGGGCGGAAAGTCGAGGTTTTGATTGTTGTTTTTGGTGTGATCAGCAAGGCGAAGGGAAAAGGAGATGGCCCGCAAGAAGATCAGAGAGTACGACTCCAAGAGACTGTTGAAGGAGCATTTCAAGAGGCTCTCCGGCAATGATCTGCCCATCAAATCTGCCCAGGTATGCGCCTGTTCGGCATTTGATTCCATCTCTTGAGCCGTAGCAGTATGTTTTTTTTACGCTTTGCGCTGATGAATAGCTCCGGCTTTCTGACCAAATGCGCATTATGCATTCTCTTGTTAGTGAGATTAGATTGGATTGCTGCCTACCACTCCTATATTTGTGATTATGGCTTATGAGGATTTGAACTCGGACGATCTAGATTAGCAGAAAAGTCCAACTTTTCGTATGTTCTTGGATCCAACTAAACTCCCTTTTCCCCGAATTGTGCTGAAAATAATTGGAGATCTCAAAAATCTGCACACTTCAGTAATTTAAGCTTTTTAAGATTCAGTGGAATTCTTAGGCTTAAACATGGTATAATCAATTCTTTTGCAAAGTGATTAATGTGAGAAGATATGGCTATCGCTAGATTTGGCCTGGAGCTGGGAGCTGGTTACTCGCACCTTGTAAAAGCAGAACAGATCCACGGTTTTCTGGTGGATGATGTACATACTGCATCTCCCACTATTATAGAATGCAGCTATCAATAAAGGGATTTGGTTTTAAATGGGAGTCAGTTTATTAATATTTCAAGTTGGCCTTGAAACAATTGACTGCATTGATATTCAGCAAATTTAATCATGACAAATATTTTGAAATCTGTAAGGAAAAGATTGTTTCTCTTGAACCTTTTAATTTACTTTTTTATGTGTATAAATATAGCATGCCAAAAGGAGGGAGATATAAAAACGAAAGTTGAATGAATCATTTGACAACTAGATGTGTTTGTTATTCAACTATAGGAATGAATAACATTTTCAAATTTTCCATAGAAGTTTGGAAAAGTCATAAACAAACATTAAAATAGGTGAACATGTTTCACTTTGAATTAACAAAGGTCTAAGCCTAAAGTAAGAATAAATGTAAATTAAGTTGATGGAGTAAGGGCAGCTAGTTAAGTTAAGGAAACAATCTCACAGTGGACTCTCTCTTCATTAAATTGAGAAGATTGCCAAGAATATTCGATCCTCTGTCACTAGAGTGATCAGATAGGATCATTTTCCATCTGAAGCCCTTCTAGTTTTCGTCACATGGGTTAGTTAGGCAATAGCTTACAATGCGGCATTCGGTAGTTGGTTCCAAAGGATGATCAACCACCACCTAAAGCATAGCGTAGATCCTAAAGTATTAATCAAATTATGAAAACACTAGTGTATGCAACTCTTTTACCTCTCACATTACAGAAAAAAGTATGACTTGGAAAGAATCTCTGTTATCTCTCTTTTACTGTTCCACAACTACATTGGTGTATAGGATTCTAACATATACTTCTTCTATAAGCAATGCAAATTAGTTAAAGAAAATGCTATAATGAGTATCTCAGTACTGATGAAATTGCCTTTGTGCCAGGTGACAGAATCTACTGATATCAATGAACTAGTGGAGAGGGAGCCCTGGCTCTCTTCAGAGAAATTGGTTGTGAAGCCAGACATGTTGTTTGGTAAGCGTGGGAAGAGCGGCCTGGTCGCCTTAAATCTTGACTTAGCTCAGGTCGCTGTCTTTGTGAAAGAACGCCTTGGCAAAGAGGTATGTTCTCCCCTTTTTCAAACCTTTCTTTTCAATGAGAGCGATGCTTCCATATAAAATCTTCTTTTAAGCTGACGGTTTCTGTATTCATTAACAGGTAGAGATGAGTGGGTGTAAAGGACCCATTACAACTTTCATCGTCGAGCCTTTCATACCACACAACGAGGAGTTCTACCTTAACATTCTCTCTGAGCGTCTTGGCAGTAGCATAAGTTTCTCCGAGTGCGGAGGCATTGAAATTGAGGAGAATTGGGATAAGGTACTGTGAAATGTGTTTGTAATCTGATCGTGTAAATCCTTTCTCATCAGAAAACTAGTCGAAAGCCTTCATTAACCTTACATTGCTCATACATTAGTTGTAATGCGATCATTTTCTTTTATTCATGAATACTGTCTTATCTCCAGGTCAAAACTATATTTGTGCCAACTGGTTCACCTTTTACATCAGAAGTGTGCGCTCCACTTGTTGCAACTCTTCCATTGGAGGTACTTTCTGCATTCATTAGTAATATAAACAATAAGTTGCTTTCATTATCTGTATCTGAAGGGAAAGATATTATGCCTGACTGGATGACCCTAGACACATTAACTCAGTTGCTTCAGTGGGTAATAAGTTTCTCTGAAAATATTCATGTGACTAGACAAGTTATCTGATCAACATGGTGTTGAAGTTCCACAGGTGTTGCCTTTTGTAACATGGATTTATCGCTAATGTTTTTCTTTGTTTCTTTATCAGTTGCTTCAGTGGGTAATAAGTTTGTCTGAAAGTATTCATGTGACTGGATAAGTTATCTGATCAACATGGTGTTGAAGTTCCACAGGCGTTGCCTTTTGTAACATGGATTTATTGCTAATATTTTTCTTTGTTTCTTTATCTAGATCAAGGCAAAAATAGAGGAGTTCATCACAGTGGTTTTTACCCTCTTCCAAGGTACAGTAAGAAATTAGAACGGGAATTTTTAGCAAGTGAAGGATGCGCTTGTAAAGATGCATGACCTAAGTTGAATTTTCCTCTGCAGATTTGGACTTTACATTCCTCGAAATGAATCCTTTCACATTGGTTAATGGGAAACCTTATCCCCTGGATATGAGAGGCGAGCTGGATGACACTGCTGCTTTCAAGAACTTCAAGAAGTAAACATCCCCCTCTTTGTTTTCTCCTTCACTACTCTTTTCCCCATCTATATGGATCAAAGGAAAAAGAAATGGCGACTTAATTAAGGGTTTGTAACTTCTAACTTAATCCTGTATTTGCAGATGGGGCAAGATTGAATTTCCTCTGCCATTTGGAAGAGTGATGAGCCCCACAGAGACCTTCATTCATGGCCTAGATGAGAAGGTAGTAAGGGCATACATGCAAAACTAATCATGCAACCATTCCATATGATGCTTAATGCACAATTTGATATTGATCGTATAATTTTCCTTGTGCCTCTTACTGTTGCTTTAATTTTGGAGTGCTCACAAAATCTTCCTCAAAGGGCAAAACCCGCCCTCATCCTATTTTCATTTGCATTTTGCAAATCAATATTTCTTTGTCAAGTACCCTGAAACCTGTGCTTTTGGAAATCACAAGTCCGCATCTTCCTCTTATACTAGTGTCAAATTTTAAATGGATATTCAGATTGCAAGCTAAGTAGCTTTTGTACATGAAGGGTACACTAATTCTTCTGTACTGTTGTGCACCTGCAGACTAGTGCATCTCTGAAATTCACGGTTTTGAACCCAAAGGGAAGAATTTGGACAATGGTTGCTGGAGGCGGTGCCAGTGTCATTTATGCAGATACTGTGAGTTTTTCTTTTTCCTTTGTAATTTTATCTAGAAAGTATGTTTTTGATTTTTTTTTTTTTATTTTGTTGAACCTGCTGCGTGCTCACTTGTTACTTTTTCCATGTCAGGTTGGTGATCTTGGCTTTGCCTCCGAACTTGGGAATTATGCTGAATATAGTGGAGCCCCCAATGAAGAGGAAGTCTTGCAGTATGCCAGAGTCGTGATTGATGTAAAAACTTTATTCCTCCGTAAAGAGACATCTTTTCTGCAAATGCATACGAATATACCCTCAGTTTAAAACTTGAGCTTTCAATTGCTGCAGTTAGCATAATAATAACTAAACTGACAAGCGTGATCAGAATTCTACTCCAATAGCATATAAGATGCACTTTCTCAGACATTATTATTGATATTTATATATGCTAGATTTTGACAAGTTCGATCATCAAACTCTTGCAGTGTGCAACTGCTGAGCCTGATGGCCAGAAGAGAGCCCTGGTTATTGGAGGAGGTATAGCTAATTTTACTGATGTTGCTGCCACATTTAATGGCATCATCCGTGCACTGAAGGAGAAGGTAGGCTTTGTTGCACATCATGCATTACATATTTTGCAGTCTCTTTCAGCACAAGTAGATGTTAAACTACTTGCTGGTCGTATTTTCAGGAAGCAAAGCTTAAAGCTGCGAGAATCCACATTTATGTGAGAAGAGGAGGCCCCAATTACCAGAGGGGTCTCGCAAAAATGCGAGCCCTTGGAGAGGAAATCGGCATTCCCATTGATGTAAGTGCCTCATTGAAAGTTTCTATTACTTAGTGCATACGAAACATCAGGTGCACCACATGAGACAGCTATGTATTGCTATCTGTTAGAAACTTGTCAAAGTGCTGAACTTTTGCTGCTGATTGCTTTCGTAGGTTTATGGGCCGGAGGCTACTATGACCGGGATATGCAAACAAGCCATTGAGTGCATCACCGCGGCTGCTTGAGTTATCAACTTCGATAATCTTTGTTTCTCTTCTGCATTTTGATGGACATTTCCAATTGTTCAGTTGAATCCCAATAGTCATTTGTACTGGAAACGTTTCGATGTTATGAATGTAATTTCATCACCATAATCTTGGGCCACAACCGCGGTCCCTGAGAATAAAATCAGTTACCGTCTCAAAGCTCGTTTATGCCGGTGGACAATCCACATTGCTAGAGACATCATGTGAACGAGAATTCCGAGTCTATCTGCGATGAAATGATTGCGAAATCAATCTAGCCATTGTACGAATCGCAAAGAATATCGTTAACAGCCCTTGGTACGAACTTCGGAGAGGCATTAGACTTTAAATTACGAGTGCGGCGATTCAATAGTCACGGGTGAATCCTAAGTTTCAACAAATCCATCCGTGACGATCATTGCTTATTCTATGATTATTACTGGTTATTATTGCAGTTAGACAACCAAGAGCGTTAGCCTACGGACAACTGCATTGTCTACTCATTCGATAATGCAAAACTCATCTTTTTTTGCTAGAGCGTTCTGTATCCTTTTTGCTCATCAATGCCGAGTAGATGCTCGATGGCACAAAACCTTTATACCTTAGCTGACGATATCTTGAGACCAAAACCTTGCTCTCAGGAAACTGAAAAGAAAATAGCTTGTATGCTTCGCGAGATTGTAGGTAGGGGTGATCGGTTCCCAATCTGGTTCGATTCCACCTAGGAACCAAGAATCGGACCTGGAGGACCAAAACCCTGCTCTTAGGAAAGCAAAAAGAAAACTGCTTGTATGCTTTGCAAGATTATAGATAGGGGTGATTGGTTCTCGATCCAGTCTGGTTCCACCTAGGAATTGGGAATTAAACTAGTTTCCAATTTTTGGGAAAGGGAACTGGATTAGACTGTTCTAGCCAGGAACCAGATAGGACTGACTTGTTTGATCCAGTCCAATCCGCTCTTATGGAACCAATCACTTAGGAAAAAAAATATATTTTTTAAAAAAAATAAGAGTTGTTACTATTTTTAGGATTTATTGCTATTTTCAAAAAATCAAAAAATATAAGAGTTGGTCTGATTTGGTCCGGTTCCTTCCCGGAATCAGGAATTGGACCAAACCGGCTAGTCCGGTTGGTCTAGGCGATTCCCAGTCTAAGCAGTCCAACATGCTCACCCCTAAGTGTAGTATGCCCCTTTCAGCTTTCTACTGGAGTGTGGATCGGCGTCCTCGGCTCAGGAAGTCCAACTGCATGCCACGAAATGGGGAGGTGGGCTGCATACATCTTGTGGGGCGATTATTGCGGTTTAGATGCATTAGAGAGTATGGTGCTCGACTTTCCATCTGCATAATGATGGTCATGCATAGTTCATCGAAAATCCTGTAGGGTTTGTGATGGGCTCGAAATTTAGTCAACCGGTATTCTGAAATAGGACTCAGGAGGAAACTATACTATTTAACCCTATGCCAATGCATCCATTCATCGGAAAAATATAAAAGAACGAATTTAATTTCAGACAAAATACGGGGCTCTCGTGTATTTAATCAAGACGGCATAAGACTCTTTTTAAACTTCCTCGAGTCTGGAATCAGCTCAGGGTGGATTTAAGATTAACTGGGTTCGAGTTTGAGAGGAGATCAACCGTCGTAAACCCATCATGACTAGTTCCCTAATTAAGCAAAACAAACAGTACTTGAGAACGCTATGTGCATCTCCCGCTTACATATTTTGTCTACTCACGCATGTTTTTAATCAAATGATTCGACTTTCATGTTTCAAAAGTACTCCCGGGAACAGATCCAGTGGAGATGGAGTTGGCACGATCTTAAATTAGGAAAAGAGCTTTCTAAATTTCGAATCCACGGACGGCCCGTTTTTAACTCAAGAGTCATCCAGGCAGAAGCTGAGGTTGAGGTTTCAAGTATTCTAGCCAGGTAGATGCAAGGGGGGTTAGGTGGTGAGGTTTGGTGAGCAGCAAATGCCTTTGGGCCGCTAGCAAAATCAGTCGAAGTGAATGCATCCAATTGCATTCAAGATTGGAGATCCTGCACCAGCCACCACCCGCACAAGCTAGCAGAGAGAAAAGGACCGCATGAAACGACTAATGTCCCGAATAATATTATTCCATTCAAAATTCAACTCGGCCTAATCGTCCATAGTTATTTTTCCCATTAAGTCGTATAGTGGCTCTCATGAATTTCATGTTTCTCCTCATTTTGATTTTTCAGAATACAATAAGGTAATCATTTATAGACCCAATCCATTGAATGAACATTAACATCCAAAGAATCCCTGAGTATGCAATAAGGCGGCATCGTCTAATGTCAAGAAACAGTAACAATGGGTAGGAAGACTGTCACAGTGTGCAGTAGCAGAGATTCCACACATGACAACTCCTGGAATTTCTGCTTGGTATGTTTTGCTGAAGTACAATAATAATGCGGTCTTTCATCATGCGGAACCTCATTGCTATCATCAGCCATCACTACAAAGTAAAAGAGAGACGAAACTAAAAAACCTTTGCACTGTGAACCGCAATAAACTCGACTCTTTCTGACATAGCCTACAATCTCAGAGGATGTGATCCCCATTTGGCGCGGTACATGGCGCTTGACCTCAATATTAGATCAACAGCGGGGCAAGTAATCAGTATCTTGGAAGAGACAGCTCCTGTTCCACCTCCCAAATACTAAGTTCACGCTCAGAAAATAGTTTCATGAACAAGAAAGAAACGGGACGTGAGCCAGAGTTGTCGGACGTTAAGAGATTTAGGTCAGTTCATCAAAGACATCCAATATGAGTCTTCATCATTACAAACATTAGACGCGTGGGATGTCTTTGGGAAACATCACAACATTTAAGCCAGAAAATGCACATTCCATAAAGAACAATGGATCAAAATTAATCGAACATTATAAAAAACGAGAAAAACTAGTTGCATCACAACTTCAAACATCCCTCCGACAAATTCTGTAGTCGAAGAACGTTTCTTATTTATCAGAACATCCCTGTTGCATACATGGAACATAAGTACAAACTAAAGTAAACATAGCCATCAAGTAGTATTTTGAGTGCCTGTGACCAAAACCATCTGGAAAATGAACCTCCTCAGCATCAGAGATTGACGCACTGATTATACGTACTGTACAGAGGTAGATGCCAAAGCTTTAACTTGCATAATGTGCCGAAAGATATTTTGTACCAAAGCGCTCTGCATCATCGGCTCATGATACTTGAACAAACTTGTCTAAAGCGGATGTATCCAAAGCTGCAAACTCCTAATAGCCCCAAGCACGGTACAGCAGGTAAATTTTGATTTAAATTCTTAATCCAATAAAATCATTTTTATGGTAGCTTGTGTAAGAGATTCCTCTACCCTCAATGTTAAGAGGAAGAACAGGATCATAAAGCTGAGAGCCTCAGAAGGAACCATCCTCCAAACCCAGATAAATCGGACCTGTTTAAGCAGCAATCAGACTAGAGATCAGCATCATGAATTAACTAGATAGCATGATGGACTTGCATTTACTTTATAGTAAAATACTCCTCTGAGGTCACTAGGCACTTCTCTGTAGATACAAATTTGGCTCCCATCCCCGATGTACTTTAATTGAGAATTAGAGCATTAACTTGTCTCCTCAGCATATGAACACGATAATACACAATATAAATAGCTGCATCATAGTCTCAGAAAGACTGTAACCTCTACACTATCAGGATCTAGAGAAGGAAAAAGAAAACGACATTGCTAGAAACCAAGAAACCACGTACCCTCCCTTTAAGTCCGGATGACTCTGGTTGATCTTCAACTCAATTCTACAGCAACGGCTGCTTCTTCTAGACCTCTACCAAAAAGACTCTGCTGCCGCTTTCCTGAAGCTCGAAAGCTGAAGCAAAGTTTGTTGGAGAAATTTGACCTATAACAAAATGGGAAATGACTCAAAGCTTTAAGCTCATGCATTGCAGTTTGGGGGCATTTAGAATTCATCTCTGCAACGTCAACACTCATCTATTTCTTAAAACTTTTAATAGCAATTTCCATCTCAAATTGCTTTTTTGATAAGATAAAAAACATAAAATGTGAGATATCTCAGTGATGGAGGTAACTTGATTCTCTTGACCAAGGGATGGTCGTTTGAAAGAGAAGAACGGTACTAACAATCCTTGAAGTCGTAATGATGGACCAACAGTTAAAGCATTTTGAGACTTTTCCATTGGTGGAATTTTGATCAAGAGACTATAGATTTCCTGAACCTGACAGCATTAGGACAGACTCAAAGCATAACAAGAATGTGGCTAAACGCTTTATGAATGCTGCAGCCTTCTGCATGTCAAGTGAGTGCCTATCATTGCACAGCATCATCTTTAGAGCTTCAGCTAGCACCTCACCCTGATCCCACCTTGAAAGCTTTCCTTTTCTACACACCTAAGAGAGGTCTCAACCAGAACCGTCATAGTTTTCTTTTCAGCCAATGCTTGACAGCCAACTGCCATAAACTTTGAGAAAGCTCTTTAAACCATCATATCTTCGCTAGCAATGTTTCCTCGTTGAATGTCATCCTTCACACACATTCCAATTCCTCGCAACGCCACCCTTCTTCAAATTTCGCCATGCATTTCCTTGATGGTTAATATTTCACCTATGCATACAAATGCATAGGTCGCCTAAAATTCCATTCGCTAGCATATCGTCCACGCTTCGCTAGTGTTTTATCTTTGAAAAACTCATCAAAAACTTTTGTCGGGCAGCCACGAAATTCTTGTTAACAGGAGGGTACACTTTTTTTCTCTCGCAAGACTGATCGATTGAAGAAGACTTCGCGGTCCTCTGTCATTTTTCCTGTCTTTATTTGCCCCGGAAGCATTGAAACGGTACCTAACATGATTTATTGTTGCGCACCCCAATTCAGCCACGTCAAAATGTCAATGGCATAGAAAATATGGCAACCATGAGATGACGACACTCTCAAAAGACAATTGGTTCGCATGTTGAACGATGCCCTAACTCGTTGCGGAGAGTCAAGAATATGACGAGGACGAGTCGACCTCGGAAAGGATTGATGAGACCTCGTTGGCTTGGAAGTAAGGTGAAGGAGCATCGGCAAATTTGGCGACAGCCGAATGCGCTTTTGATTAGGTCGTCGGCCATCACGGCTGACTGCTTTTTTTCTGACTATCAGTGGAGCGTTTGCTTACTACCTTCGGCTTGAGGTTAGATGGCTAAGCTAATCAGAGGAGGGATCACGTGACACGTGGTAACGAGGCGAGGGTTTAGAGTCGAGATGACCTCGGAACAAAGCCTCGGATGCGGTCAACCTCCTGGCGGCTTCTCTCGCAGTCGTGACCGTTTCTGCAGCCTCGGTCATGCCGTTACGTTCCATTCGGGTGCCTCGTTTTCCTGTTTCTGCGCGGAACCGCCCATGCCTTATCCGACTTCACCGAGGATTGTGAGATTCTCGTACTTTTGACCGGTAAAAAATGTTGCATGAAAATAATGAACAATCGATTTCATGACATTCTGCAATTGCATATTATCTACCGACCCGCTTCTTAAATACCTACCTACAACCTCCAACATCACTTAACATATTGATTTGCAATATTTGACTTTTCTTTGATAATGAACTCTGTTCTTCCTGCTCAAAACAAAAATGGCTCGAAGTGCATTTACACATGATATCAAGAGTTATGATGGATATGTGTTTGCGACATTTCAAGTCCCACATCAGATGAGAGATGTCCCATTCAATGATTCAAAAATCAACACCCGCCCCTTGTTGGTCGCCATCTTCTAAGATTACTTTATATACATATTATGATAACCTGACCCGACTTGCATAAAAACCATAATTTCTTCAAGATTCTTGCATGAAACTCGGAATTAAAGCTCCACAGATGTAAGCATCCATCATAAATGGGCTCGTAATTGTCAAATCTCCTAAATGTCCAAATCAATGCCGATATCATAACTTGGATAACATAAATTTCACCAGCATCATATAATCAGAAAGCTAGATATCTTACGTGAAATCGGGATTTCTTACAAGATCAAATCTTCTAATGTCCAAATCAATGCCAATACCATAATTGGGTAAATATAAATTTTTCATCAGCATTATATATTCATAGAGCCAATTATCTTACTTGAGGTCGGCGTTCCTTACAAGATCAACGACCGAGTTGCCCAATCCATACGTTTGCCGTGTCCCACGCTGTCTAAGGTGTCGACCGTCACGGAACAAACTACTCTTGTGGGGGATGGTTCGCTGATAACGAAGATGGTCATTGCCCGCCCGCCACTCGAGACTCTGTCACTCTGACATCCCCAATCGCAGCCACTCCAGTCCAGTCCGAGAAAAGTCCGAGAAAATATTAGGTGCTCTTCAGCCCCAGCCGAGATATATAAAAGCCAACGCCGTTCCATCTCTTTCCTTCACATTCCGCCAAGAAGAAGCCACGCAAATTCACCTCGAAAATGGACACCGACCGATCCGAGCAAGACGAAGCACCACCACCACCACCACCTCCTCCTCCTCCTCCTCTCCTCCTCTCTTCGGCGACATCCTCGAGCTCACCCTGGCTCACGTGCCTCTGGCCGACCTCGTCGCCGCCTCCCGCGTGTCCCGCTCCTGGAAGCGCGCCGTCTCCTCCTCCCTCCGTCACCTGAGCCCCGCCAAGCCCTGGCTGCTGGTCCACTCCCAGAGCACGCGCCCCCCCTACCCCATCTCCACCCGCGCCTTCGACCCCCGCTCCTCCGCGTGGCTGGACCTCTGCCTCCCCCAGCCCGCCAAGCACCCCTCCACCCTCCGCTCCTCCTCCTCCTCCTCCCACTCCAACCTCCTCTTCATCCTCTCCCCCTCCAGGCTCTCCTTCTCCTCCGACCCCCTCCACCTCTCCTGGCGCCACGCCGTCCCCCCGCTCGTGTGGCGCGCCGACCCCATCGTCGCCCTCGTCGCCCACCGCCTCGTCGTCGCCGGCGGCGCCCTCGACTTCGACGACGACCCCCTCGCCGCCGAGACCTACGACCTCCGGGCCGACGCCTGGGCCCCCTGCCGCTCCCCGATGCCCGCCCTCCTCAAGGACAGATCCGCGTCCGCGGGGCTGTCGGTCGCCGCCGACGAGGAGAGAATGTACGTGACGGACAAGCTGTCGGGCGTGACGCACTCGTACGACCCCGAGGCCGACGCGTGGGAGGGGCCGCACGACCTGCGCCCGCGAGGGGACGTGTTCTGCTGCGTCGTCGGGTGCGCGGGCGGCCGGCTGATCCTGGTGGGCCTGCTGGGGAGCGAGGAGAATGTGAAGGGCGTGAGGGCGTGGGAAGTGGAGCGAGGGACGTGGAGGGCGAGGGAGATCGGGGAGATGCCGCCGGAGATGGTGGGGAAGATGAAGGGCGAGAGGTTCTGCGCGTCGTCGATGAGCGTGTGCTGCGCCGGCGCTTTCGTGTACTTGAGCAGGGATTCGGACCCGGGCACGGCGGTGTGGTGCGAGGTGGGAGGGGACGGGGATTGCCGGTGGGGGAGGGCGGAGAGCCCGGCGGCGACCGGCGGCCGGGGGCCGGCGGAGAGGGTGGTGTTCACGTGCGCGGACGTGGGGATGAGCGAGCTGGATCGAGCCTTGGGTTCTGGTGATCCGAGGGATGTGATTCGGAGCACATGAACCGATCCATCGGTCGAGATTTTTCCCTTCTCTTTTTCCGACGCAAATTATTATGTTGTCATTTTCCCATACATATATATGAAATTTCTTAAATACTCTCGGAAGTCGTCATAGGGTCGGCAGATTCATCCGGGCGACCTTTTTCTTTCTTTTCTTTTTTTCCGCTCCTTCAATTACAATAAAAGCAGTCAAACATCACTAAGAAAATCGGTACCTACGATACAGTAATAAAGCATAGAAGACTCCACTAAGTATTTTTTACTTTAAATGGGAGACTCTTGTAAGGAAAGGAACATGCAAATATTCCAAGAAAAGCAGTCAAACGTCCCAAGGAAAATCGGTAGTTACGCTGCGATTATATAGACAACACGAGCCTACCGACATTGTATTTTTAACTCTAGATGAGAAATTGCTAAAAAAAAAAAAAATTACGAAAATCTCAAATTGCAAGCTTATGTGTGGCGCCATTGTTGCATCTACGAGTCCACGTCAAACTCCATCCCGAGCTGCCAAGAAGTAAAAAGCCAAGAGCAAGAGCCCAAGACAGAAGGCTGAATACCCTTTTATTGAATGGCATCGACTAAGATGTTAAGGCCACAACACCGCTCATATTTTGCCAACTTGCCTTGTTGTTGTTGGTTGCACTGTTCTTGTCTTCGTAAAGACGACATTGAGACATAATTAATTGATTTTATTATCATCATCATTATTATTTTTTTATGGTTGTGGGGTTGCACTTTGCTAGATGCATAAATGCGCGAACAAATGGAAATAGCCTAATATGTCAAAGATGGTATGCTAAATTGTTGGCTAGGTCCACCTTCATTTGGAGCCTAGTTAGCATTTAAAAAAAAGGAAGAAGAAGAGAGAGAAGTTGAAAAGAAAGTGGTGACTTCGACCGTGTGTGGGGTGCGCCCAAAAGTGAGGAGGAGAGAGAAAAACTAAAAGCTACCGCAACAGGAGAGAACAGGAGAAGAGAAGAGAGGGCTGCAACTTAGTAGTCTCAATTAGAAAGCCGAACGTTGACGACATCGGCTCAAATTTGAATATGTTGTTCGTGAGACCGAGGGTTACGAGTTAATAATTTTCATTTGTCGAGAACTACCTCTGAATTCTCCCATTGTAATTAGGATTTTTTTGTTACAAATTTATTTATCCACTCATGCGGTGATCAAATGAGATTGTAATATTGATGCTATGTCTTTTGTGTGTAACTAGAGAAGAATATTTTGTATATCCTACTATTCTTGGTAATTAGTGAATGTCTTGAGCAGTTCATGTTTTTTTCCGTATCTAGTTTTCTACGTTAAATCCGTAGTGTCATTATTTATTTTGTCTACTTATCTATTGTAGGGTTATATATATTGCTAGTTGTTGCTAGGGTTTAAGAGAATTTCTGTTGATTTAGTTTCGGGAGAAATTAATTCTGGATTGCATTTGGCTCGTGGTGAATTATTGTGCCCAAGTTCTCCCCAACATAAATGAGGGCGTAGTAAACTAGTCACCACATGCATAGGATAAAACCGAGGTAGGCTCCATTTGTTTTGTAAAAAGTTAATAATTTTAATTTTTTTCCTAAAAACAATTGTTAATATCACTTATAAAAATGAATAAATGAAAAATATTTTTTCCTGAAAATATTTATACATAAATTATTGTCAATAAATGAAAGAAAATTCGATGGAAGGAATTCCGGGTCCTAACAATCGGGGCAAAATGAATCGGGCATTGGGCATCGTTGGGTTTTACAAGGGCCCCATTCCAGGCCGGCCCATGAACACCGATCTCGTGGACGATATGGCCCATGACGAATTCAAGCGGCCCATCAGCAGACACGGGGCGTGTATTTGTTCTGTCCTTCGATCGGACGAGATCCGAAGCGATTTTTTTGGCAAACTTTAGTGATTCTCGTAATTCCACTTTTATTTATTTGGGACATACACGAAAAACTATAAACGCACGACTTCCCAAGCAAACAAAAAAAGAAAATTCTCGAGCTCTATCATTTGTCTCAAACTATTTTTTTTTTTATTCTTTTCGCTGCGTAGGAGTGAGAGAAGTTATAGCTTAAGCCTCAAAAGTCTTACCATCTCTGTGGCTAGCCAGTCTTGCAAAGCCGGAAATGTCAAAAAGGAAGGGATAATGCAATTGACTTCGAGCGATGCTGGTCTGGTCCGAATAAAAAAGTTAGGATGGTGGATATGATTTGTTGCCACCATCACATCCTTAGCCATTCTTTTCATTTCAGGGGTAGGTTAGTCAAGAGGGTCTTCTTAATTCAAGAATAATTATCCCCATATCACGGCCCTATAATTGTACAGAGTTATCAACCCTCATGCTCGTAATATAGGGCGAGAATGAAAATTATTGTGTTTCCAATAACAATTTATGGCCAGAAATAACTAATTCTATTAACTTTGTTTGTAGTATTTCCACTAAACTTTGAGAATGAATAACAACATTCCTAATTCCAAAAATTAATTATAAGTGAATTCACATATTTATGCGCTAAAATGAATACAAGAAAATTGCCACGTTTTTTTTTTTAATTTCTTTTTCGAACAGTTAAATCTTTCCTCATCTTTTTGACTTGAGAGACAAGGGGACTATGATTGAGAGTGCTTATATATAAAATGTATTAGGTCACTGGCTTCAGAGCCGAATCTTAGAGTTGTTTCTTGATTATATTATCCTGTTCCTTGTCATTACCAAACCACCGAAAGCTACATGGGTCGTTACCATGGCCGGGGGAATTCTCTGCCTAGTAATTGATAAATTTTTTCAGACAAATATATACCTATGTATATATAAATTAATATGAATTGCGTGGAGGGTGAAACTAGAATGTCGTGAAATAAAATGGTCGTAGGGATGATTTTAAATGTCGCCATCGGCATTTGATAGCTCGCCCCACCACATAAAAAAAAGAGGCCACATTAACATCATTATCAGCCCATCACCATGATTGCCACGCCCCGAAAGCTTTGCCAGCGGCGACAAAATATGGGGTCGCGGTTTGGTTTATCCCATGACGTGATCTGTCATTAATAATTTAAGATAGTTTGATGGTGATTGGTGCCCGATTAAGTATTGTTTAGGTGGCCTTTTGGATTTTACAGGACGAACGAAACAGTCCTTTCCTAGGACTCATTTGATCCGGAGGGGGACATATGCTGGACGCTGATAGGAGGGAAGAATTATAAAAAAAAAAAAAAGCCATGAATCAATTATATGGAGGACAATTTAGTTTTAAACCTTATAATTTAATTGATTTAATCTTAAATCTATTGACGATTTATTAATTTACTATTTTCGATCAAGTTTGAACTGAAGTCTCCAATATGCACACTTCTTATCCTATGTGACAAGATTAGTGTTAATGTAGACAATTTTCGCAAATTTTTCTTCTTTTTTCTCATTTTTCTTTTATTTTCTTTATTCTTTTACCTTGGGCCAGCAAACCCTCGCTTGTACTCGGCAAGGTCATTGTTGCCCTCGTTCGCTTTGGATTTTCTGTTTGGGGTTTTGGTTTTTGTTTTATTTTGTCAAGATAACATTTTCATTCATTTGCACATACATATGAGAGAAAAACAATGCAGTCCAACTGCTAATTAAGAAAAATCCCATATAACTTTAAAATAAAATAAGTTCTAGATAATAAGATGAATCATTAAAGTAAGGTTATGGATCACACATTCAAAGAGCAAATATATAACTTCTTCAAAATAAGATTAACAGCGGAATTGTGAATCTATTTTCAGTAATGAGCACGCACATCGAAATCTCCGATTGTTGCTATGGCTTTACTTTCAGCGGTGTGTGTCTAAATTCGATGTCCCTAATAACAATGTTAAATGAGTACAGATCTAACACCTATGAAAGTAAGACTTTTATGAAACTCCTCTGATCTTTTTCAAAATTTAACTCTTACTCTAACGAAATCCAAGAGAAGTGAAATTATGAAATTATACACATAAAAAATCACAAATCTAAACTAGATCGAGACCTCCCCCAAAGGGGAAAGAGAAATTTATAGATTTAAATTAGATCAAAAGAGAAAAGCTCTACAAAATAGGAGAAGAGTAAAAAAAATAAAATAGAGAACTAAATCAGCCAAATAAAATAGAGAAAGAAAGGGGAGAGAGAGATATAGTTCAAACCTCTATGGAGATTGAAGAAAATGTTGTGCGAAGATGAGAGGGAGAGGAAAAAAAACCCTAAAGAGGAAAGAGTAAAAACTTCTCCCTATTATCACTTTAACACTATAAGATATTTAAAGTTTTGTTAAAGAGTGCACCGAAAACCCTTGTTCATCAACTAATTAAGGAAACTTTATGGTTTCCAATGCATTGATAGCCTAATGTCATGTGTAATTATTACTTTAAAAAGTAAATTATTTCTCATCTTGTCTATGTTTTAGTAAGTGCTCTCAAGAGACTCCTTAACTAGATATTTGTCTAAATTGATCCTTTTGTCCGAATTATCAATGAAAATGCTGATATTTAAAAGAAATAATTCAGAAATAAAATGTAAATTCATTGCCTCGTTGGATTGATATAAATGATAAATTACCATTAAGGTAAAATTGATATAATAGTCGGTATAATTATTAGTCCCATATGACAAAAAGGTATATAAAGAAATCGCTTCAAGATATGGAAACAGTCGATGTAATTATGACTTTAACAAAAAGATTATGGAAAGAAATCGCTTCCCAATAATTTCAAGAAAGTCATAATCAAATCTTCAATTGGATTGAAAATTAACTTTCAACAGGGAAAAAGAAAAGAAACTCACCTAATTATTGCCCCCACCCCCAACAATAAAAAGAAAAAAAAGAAGAAGAAACACCTACCTAAACTTTGGTCTAAGCAAAGTGGCCAATGCAACTTTGACTATGACAGATCGCCTAAAGTCCACCACTAACGTGAAGTGGGATTCATATTCACTTAGTCTATTCAGTCTACTAGCATATAATTGAGTTTTGACGATATTAATGAAAATAAGTTTTATTTATTTCACAAAAAAACAATAATTTGAAAAATGTTTTCCTAACTTCATTTGTTGTTATCTCCTAAAATAATAAGTTAATAAGTTCTTTAAATAATTAATGATAATTTATGGATATATATTTTTTCAAATCATTGATTTTTCATGAAATAAATTATGTGGATATTTAAAGCACTTTAGTCAAAATACTATAAAAAAAAAACTTAAATTGGCTTGCATGGGATAAATTTAATACAAATTCTTGAAGACTTTTTTTATTAGTTTTAGTTAAATTTTGCTGTCAAATTGTTGAGTTTAATGACATCCTACGGTTGACGGGTGTATAAATTTGAGATTTTACCATCCGTTTGTTATAGATGTATCAATTTATAATTCTTGGTGATATTAATCTAATTTAATGGAAATTAATTAATGATAAATTTATAATAAAAGTATCTTTATAAAAAAATGTATTAATTTAAGAATTTTTACTATATGAATCTTTTGATTAAATAAGTACGACCTGTTAGCTCCTCGGTGGGCCACGACCTGCGAAGAAATTTTACAATATGGCTCTTACCATCTTGGCACGCAGGGATATACATATATATAATGCGGCCGAAAAGCCAACAGAGAGAAGCAGAGACCAGGACAAGACAGGCACGTGGACTGAGAAGGGGGGCATGCTTTCAGTGTCTCCCAGCGACACAGCTTGCATCCTTTTTCGCACCTTTTGCTTTTCTTGATCGATCCCCCCATCCCCGCTCTCACACTCCCTAAAATCGCAGTCGCTTGGAAAAAGCATTTTTGGTTATTTACTTTGAAAAGCATGTAAACACGGGGATTTTTGAAACCGGGGGTAACTGTTCTGTGTCAGCCTTTGGCATGTTCAGGGCCCTTGGCATTTTGCCAGTCTGTGGGTCTCTGAATTTTTTGTTTTTAACTCGTCCTTTGTTTGTACCGGCTCACGTTTGCATGGTGAAAACAAAAGGGGGGAGAGAGAAGAAGAAGATAAGGGAGGTGGGTTTGGAAGGGAGGTGAGGAACAGGGCAAGTTGAGGTTGGTGTGGAACCAGCAAGTACAGATAGATTAAAAAAACTTGGGGTGAAACTCGCGCTGGATTTCGTGGGCGTTGCCTGAATTGTATAAAATCTCGACGGGAATTCTCAGATCTCTAGGATCTCGGAACTTCAAGCTCGGTTCTTTGATTGTTTCTCGACCAAAAGTCCCTTAAACCTGTTCGTTTTGTCCCAGCCTCTGCTTATCCCATTCATGTTACTTAGATTGGGCCATTGGCCCGTTCCCGAGTGGGAATTCGCATGACAGTGAATTGGGCACCTGAAGATGCAGTTCCAGAAGCAGGCTTTAGTAGGATGGAGTTCTTGTTGGGTGGCACGAGTCTTGCTTGATGGGATTCCATCCAGAGACCCTTTTCCAGGAAGTGGTCAATTCATGTGAAAAATGGCTCTTTTTTGGTTTTTCATGAGTGGGGACTTAACCAGATGTTGAAAGCTGCAAGTGTTGTGTACTGTTGAGGAGAATGGAAAGGATGAAATCTGTGTCGTGGGGATGGAGCTTGCTGGTTTTGGCATGGTTGGGGAGTTCCTCTGCCACTCTTTCTCCTTCTGGTATAAACTATGAAGGTCAGTCTCTCTCTCTCTCTCTCTCTCTCCCTCCTCCCTACTTGCAGTAAAAAAAAAGTAGTTAATTTTCTTGGAAATCTGTAGAGATGCCGCTCTAGTTTCTCGGTGTACAGCATGTCAAGTTTTTCCTTGTTTTGGAACTGCCATGTGTTGAGATTCTTCTTTAGTTGGGTCATTGTAAATCCGATATGGAGTTTGAACTCCATTGGACTTAGAAGTGGATGTTACTATTCCAGTTTTCATTAATTCCGTTGGTGCTGGGGCCTCCAGAACTTCTAGTCCTTCCGTATAGCACCCCATGAACATCGGGTGGCGTTGCTTCAGTTCAGAAGATTCCTCTATATCGTTTTATTTAATGCAATGACTTGGAAGCCGAAAAGGATAGGTCGATGACATAAATTCACAGCAATAACTCTCGATTCATGCCCATTTGTATTTGGAACAGTTGTGGCTTTAATGACCATAAAAGCTGCGCTTCGTGACCCGTACAATGTTCTGGAGAGCTGGGATAGGACCTCTGTAGATCCTTGCGGATGGAGGATGGTGACATGCACGCCAGATGGCTCTGTGTCTGCTCTGTGAGTAGCTCTCGGTTTGTTTGTTTGATGCGCTTGCTCTAGTTAGGCTTCTTAAATGCCACATTGAAAATCTATCACAAATCGTTCATTTTCTCAACTCAGAATGGCTTGTTCATGAGTACTGGCCCTTCTATATCTAAACAGGGGACTTCCTAGTCAGAGCTTGCACGGGACCTTATCTCCGGCAATAGGGAATCTTACTAACTTGGAGTCTGTGTAAGCTGTTTCCTTCTCATTTTGGTGGTTGCTAAATTTCCCGTGTATTTCAACTAAAGCGAACTCCATGAAACCTTCCAAACGACCTACATCAACTTTGCATCGGCAGGAAAAGTTGCATTTTCTATTAGCTAGGACATAATTTTTTCATGAATTTCACGTGCTGGGCCCTATCATAATCTTTAGAATAATTAGTTGAAACTACAAATTTCTTGTGCATGTGAAGTTGATGTAATTTGGTTGTAAGGTTTTTGAAAGCTAAGCATGTTAGTTGATAGATCTTTCTGCTTATACGTAATCTCAAATTTTGTTGTGAACTGTGTTTCCAAGTGCAAGCTGTACTTGATTACAGATGCTTCATGCAGTAACAAAGAAAACTTATCTGATCTCTCTTATTTGGAGCTTTCATGCTTCTGAGTTTTGTTTCTGATTATTTGTGAGAAAGCATTTCAATCTTATCTCACCAAGCTCTATATTCACAGGTTGCTGCAGAATAACGATATTTCAGGTCCAATTCCTTCTTCTGTTGGGATGCTGGAGAAGCTACAAGCACTTGATCTTTCCAACAATATGTTCAATGGAGAAATGCCGAGTTCTCTGGGTTCCCTGAGGGAACTGAATTATCTGTAATCTTTTAGTACTTTATTTTCCCAATTGCAGCTTTCTTCCTTTTTTCGCATGTTCAGATGGCTAAAATCCCTTCTATATAAAAGATGAAAAATGGGAAGACCTGACCCTAACTACTCTACGTCATTGTTTGCCTGAAGCAGGCGCTTGAACAATAACAGTCTCAGTGGACCCTGCCCTGAATCATTGTCTAACATTAAAGGCCTTACCCTATTGTATGTCCTTACTCTGCATCAGTATATAATGGATATCTCATTTCCATTTCATCATCTGTGAAAATGAAATTCATTCTAAATTTGGTTTGTAGAGACCTCTCGTACAACAATTTAAGTGGGCCTCTGCCAAATATATCAGCGAGGACTTTCATGTAAGCTGCACTTCCCTTGGAAAATGCGTATTCTCTCTATACAAATTGTGAGTTTGTCAATTACTACACCACTTGAACTTTCTGTTTCTAGCAGAATCACTGGTAACCCTTTGATTTGTGGACACAAGGGCGATGCTAATTGTAATACCGTCCTTCCTGAGCCACTTTCTCTTCCTCCAGATGCTCTGAAAGGTACCGAATTCCTGTATTCCTGCTATTTTTCCTCGATTTCATAATAGAACTGAAAATCATATGCCTTGATGAAGTTATAAGTTACTGATTTTTGCGGTTTGCTAGATCGACCAGCCTCTGGAATAAGAAGTCATCGTGTGGCAATTGCTTTTGGCACAAGCTTTGGAAGTGCTTTTTTTGTCATCATCTTCGTTGGGATTTTTGTACGGCGGTGGTATAAACACAGACAACAAAGTTTCTTTGACGCAAATGGTTTGTCCAACCCCACCCCTCCCTCTCCTTGCAGTAGTGTAAACTCAAGAAGTATGCAGTGTTTCTGCAGTTGTATGGTAGCTTTGTTATGCTTGTATGTCGAGTCACTATCGGACATATGTTGGTGGATATGCAAACCTGACAATTGGCAGCATATTCTATCAGAGAATAAATCTGGATCCTTTGGGTTATGAAATAATATGATATGGTGTTTCGAAACTAGTATTACGTCAGTTTTTATTCTGACAAGATTAAAGCGGCCATATAGTTCTTAAACTCACAGGCTATCTTGCGACATTTCTTTGCAGTGTTTTGCATTGTATTTAAGATCATCCTAAGTTCTTTATCTAGCTAAACTCTTAGCTAATGCTCGTGTTTTCCCTGCATTCTCAGCTTTAACATTCTATCTTGCAGATCAATGTGACCCAGAGATATTCATGGGCCACTTGAGAAGATACCCTTTTAAGGAGCTTTGGGCTGCCACTGATCATTTCAACTCAAAGAATATATTAGGCAGAGGTGGATTTGGAATTGTATACAAGGGACGCTTAAAGGATGGGACTCTGGTGGCTGTCAAAAGGCTGAAGGACTACTATACATCTGGTGGTGAAATCCAGTTCCAAACGGAAGTTGAGATGATAAGCTTGGCTGTACACCGGAATCTTCTCCGGCTTTCTGGCTTCTGTTCTACTGAACATGAACGTCTCCTTGTCTACCCTTACATGCCGAATGGAAGTGTGGCATCTCACTTAAGGGGTCAGCTAATTTTATTTTATGCATATATTAATTTTTTTTAGCCCCCTTCAAAGCTGAAAACATATCAAAACCATCCTTAAGATATAGGTTTTAGATGTTGCATTTTTATGATTTCTGTGGAATGACTTGTGCAGAAGCTCACTACATGAAACTATATAGGGCGCTGAACCATTTAATGATGATTGATGAGTCTACATTGTTAGCAGGCCAAACATATTTTAGCATTGTTAAAGTGCCCGCAGTCCTCTACATGGTCCTTGGAGTGTACTAGAGTTGCACACGTAGACTACAACAGTCAATCACTTCTTTTTCATACTTACAAACTGTTCCTGAGTCCCGCCAGTTGCAATTCCATGCATTATGATGTCACCAAGACATTAAGAACTAAAATTACATGAGTCAGTAGCTAACTTGATGACAAGAATTTAGTTTTTATTTTGTGGACATTATCTTTAAATCATCAATTTTTTTGTCCATGATTGGTGTTCGGCGCTGTAGATTCACTATCTTTTATGTCTGTGTGTCCCATCTCCTTCAAATGTAAAAGTTTTCCTAAATGGCACTGTTCTGGAATAATTTGGCAAGTTTGTGCTGGCCTATTTAGATCACATTCACGGGAAGCCGGCTCTTGACTGGTCGAGGCGAAGGAGGATAGCTTTAGGTACAGCGAGGGGGCTGCTATATTTGCATGAGCAATGTGAGCCCAAAATTATTCACAGGGATGTAAAAGCGGCAAACATCTTGCTGGATGAAGATTTTGAGGCTATTGTGGGGGATTTTGGGCTGGCAAAACTTTTGGATCACAAAGATTCCCACGTCACCACTGCAGTGCGTGGTACAGTCGGCCACATCGCACCGGAGTACTTATCAACCGGTCAGTCATCAGAAAAAACAGATGTATTTGGGTATGGTATTTTGCTCCTCGAACTGATTACCGGTCAGAGAGCCCTGGATTTCGGACGCATACCCAATCAAAAAGGCGTCATGCTTGATTGGGTACTCTCTCTCTCTCTCTCTCTCTCTCTCTCTCTCTCTCTGTGGTGATTTGGTATCTTCTCATTTCTTGTACTTTGTATTCTATGTTTCATGGAGCAGTTGCCTTATTGCTCCTGCATCTTTCTGATATTTATTTGCAGGTAATTAAGCTCTATGAGGATGGAAAGCTGAACCAAATGGTAGATAAGAATTTGCAGGATAATTTCAACCGGCTGGAGTTAGAAGTAATGGTTAAAGTTGCTTTGTTATGTACAAAAGTCAATCCCCTGCAGCGCCCAAAAATGTCTGAGGTACTAAAGATGTTTGAGGATGATGGCTTGGCCGATAACCAAGATGCCGCCCAAAGGGCTGAGACACCACGGTGCCTATCCGGTTCAAGTCCTCCTCGTAGATATGCAGATTACATAGAAGAATATTCACTTGTGGAAGCGATGGAGCTTTCTGGTCCTAGATGACAGTATTTTGTATGATATGCTTTTCCATTGTTAAGTTGTAGCCTGTGAAGTGCAATTAATGCTGTTGATATCTTTCTTTGCTTGCATAATGTAAAAGGTGAGAGAAACTGAGCGTGTGACCTCCTTTTGCTGGAGAAAACAAAATCAAGATGAATGAATTGTCTGCTTGTTTCTCGCGCATGTTATCTGCTTGTTCTGCTGATACTGATGAGCAAAGAGCTGCCAGGGCCATGGATCTGTATGTCTAGCTCGATGAATCTCGGTGACGTTTCTTGTTGAAAACACCATTTTTATTTCATTCAGATATGATAGTTCAATACATAGGGAGGGAAAAAAAAAACTAGAAAACCAAGATGGCCATGAAGAATCCTAGCCCAGCCATTTGTTGTCCTTCAACTTGCCGGTTTGTGAGGCGTCGGCTGGTATAAGGCATAACCTCTTTCTCCTTCTCTATGCTTATTAAGAACCGTAAAAGGAATACCGCCAGAAGCTTTCCATACCCATCTGACTCGAGTCCATGGGGTGTAAGGCATAGCCTCTTTCTCCTTCCTTGTGCTTATTAAGAACCATAAAAGGAATACCGTCAGAAGCTTTCCATACCCATCTGACTCGAGTCCATGACCGGCAAGGCCTTCGATGAATTTCTACGGGCTGCACAAAGGGGATAGTGAAGAAGCTTATATTGATTACTGCTTACAACCCTTATATAGCCATTGGCTGAGAGAGAAGTGCTGATATGAGAAAGTATGATATGTATCACATCCATTCTTCATCATCAAAAGCCAAAAAGCTTCATTGATCTTTCTAATTTATTACACTTAGTTCCTATGGATGACGAAACTCCTCTTGAATGTGCTTGCTAGATCCATCAAGAGACCGATTGGATTAGCTTCTAACAACAAACGATGAACGTGGAGAGAGTGACGACGAACGTGGATTCCTCTAGGCCGATCCATTTATGTAAGTAGGGACTTTTGAAGCCTTTTCAAGCTTAGTAAAGGTTAAGGGACATTTGATGTCAAAGCCCAATGTTACGGACGAGTGCACCATATATTCTGCGTCCTTAACGTTGTACTTTTCGTTCTTTCCCCTTGCATCAGTAGATCCACTCGGACATCCTCATCGCAGGCGTCTTTGCTCTGAACTGTAATCCTCATATTTCCGATCGCGAAACTATATAATTGAATCTTGGCATCAGAAGAAAGTAACAGAAATTCCATTTCCAGGGGCTACTTGCTTAAGACTTTCACGATGGCAGATGCAGGTACCGATCTTGAGTTCTAGGTACGCACGAATCAATCCGATCAGGCCACATAATTATCGCCTCTCCTCTTAGTTTCATCTTGCTGAACTCTCATTTTCACTCCTCTCCCGTTAGAAGATCAGTAACAGAGCCTTTCATCATTAAGCAGCCGCTATTCTGAAATGGAAGGGACTCAATCTCCATTTCAAGATCTTCAAGAATCACTAATGGTGCCTTTAGTAACCATTTTATCGGGAAAATTTCCTTTTTTAATTTTATTCCTGCATGACTTTTTGAGCATTCAAATATATTTCACAAAATTTTTGTCAAAAAAAAAAAAAAAAAAAAAAAAGAACAAGGATAGCCTTAATTTTTTATTTTTCTTTTGGATGTAGGATTTTTTTAATTTTTAATAACTTTTTGAGATTTTTCTTTTTATCCTCTCTTCTTTCTCCTCTAGTCGGTCACTGGAGTCTAGAGGAGAGGTTGCCAGACCTCAAGTCAAGCCATCATCGAACTCAGCCACGAGTTAGAGGAGAAAGAAGAAGAAAAAAATAAAATAAAATGACCTGATTTCAAGAATTATTTTAGGAAACAAAGAAGTAACATTTTTCTACTTTTATATTGTTCCAAAACTATTTCTTGGGAATAAAAAATTAATTAACAATATCAAACGAATTTATGTTATTTTGTTCATGAATTTCTATTGTTTTTTTTTAGGAACAAAAAAATATAAATAGTCAAGAATTAATTGGTTTTCAAACACGGCTTAAATTGCTCAACTCCCATTTTCCCTTTTTGGCCCAAGATTGGTGGGTGCAATACAAAAAGCAAACTTTAAGCTATAATCAGAAATGCACCGATTGGCAAAAGTTGGCTATCCACTCCGCGAGTTCTTTTCATTTTCTCAGTGGATATTTTAAAGCAAGAAGAATCCACGACCTTCTAATTAGTTGAGACAATCTCTCCTTTGCTCAGTTGTTTTCTGTCTATTCATATGTTGTTGGCCCGTCAATTGTTGTTGGGTGTAAAACCATACTTTAACGGGTAGAAATGACGAATGTTGGTTTGGTAGCTGTCCTCCCAACTATCATCAGCAAAGAAGCAAGCCACTTTAGGACAATGGAAGTCAAACTTTTCGTGCTGGGAAATCTTTCAAAGCGAGTAGAGACAACGGCCCCGAAGGCTCGTTGGATGATGGCAAAGGTCCGGACAGACGAGGCATTTTTCAATATTTACCAGGACGTAACAACTCTGCTAATCGTCATCGCTCAAGTCATCATCACCCAGAATCGTCACTGCGCTGGTCATCATCGCCCAAGTCATGACAAAATAATATAAACTGGCGTCGCTTGAGGTTACTTCCAAGTTAACGCTCTCAAAATCTTAATGGAAAAGGAGAGGTGAAAGGAGGCTCAATTTGTGACCATTTTTGCGGATAGAAACGAGATTCACAATGCAGAAACTGAAATGCGCGTTTCCTTCTCTGAGGGCTCCATCAAATAGTGCAGATAACGAGAACTCATAATCATATTTTGCATCAGCATTAGATACAATAGGAATGCAATACAAAGGGTCGTGTAATGTACAAGTATGTTTAATTATAACAAGAATGAGCTGTTGAGAATCGGTGTGAGAGCTAAATATATGTAATAACTCCTTACAAGTGGCGATAATAAACAAGTGACTCCCTGAACATATATAAACTACTCGTGGAGTTCCACTCATCAATGCTGAATCATTGAAAAGACTCCGAATGACTAAACGAGGCTCAGGAATTTCAGAATGTGTACGGCGACATCCTCAAACTGCTAGGGGCATCCGAATGAATCAGGGAACGTGACATGAAGTTCGTATATTACGTTGCCAGAACCTCCATAAGTCAATTATCCATTTCATAACTTGAGTGGGCACGTGACCACCGGGAGAAGCTTTGCCACCATAATTCGGAAAGACAGAGCCAGAGATGCATCAGAAACGAAATGTTATCTAGGCTAGACCCAGCTCTCGGTCGTCGTTGCATTGCCAGTAGACTGGGTGTCTGACAAGTGGCAAGAACTATTAGGTTCGCTAAACATGTGCCTACTGCATTCCGTGCTTCGACTAGAATTGAGGAACGGCGGTTGTGTTGGTGTAGGTAATTCAGAGCTTTCTTTCAGCATCTTCACGACCACTGACATTGATGGCCGCAATTCTGCAGAGGCTTGCACGCACAGTAGACCAATTTGAAGTAACCTAGACACCTCCTCCTCTTGAAATTGCCCCTCTAGAATTGGATCTATGGCTTCACACAGCCTACCCGATCCATACAGATTCCACACCTACAAGACAAAGTGTCAGGTTCTCACATAAGTTTCTAAACTAATAACAGGAATTTGCTTGAGTGATGGTTGAAAAGATAACTTTACCGTTTGTAAGATGGAACAGGAACTCTCAGAGAAGGTATAATTCTTCTTTCCAGAGAGAACTTCCATCATGAGAACGCCATAGCTGTAGACATCTACCTTTTCAGTCAATTTCCCGCGAACAACATACTCTGGAGCCAAGTAGCCCCTACAAAAATCAAATTCGAATTACAATAAGGGTTCAAGTAAATTAGAAATATGCATCCATCATGAGTAAGCATCTGAACAAATCTGTGGTTCACCAGCTTCCAACAATCAGTCAATGCTACCCTATCACCTCAGGAATTTTTCTCTGCTTTTAATTGTTTCCCTCTTCACTTTCTCATCATCACACAGCAGAAACATGCTGTAGTTAAACTAAACTCACCTAATTCACAGTCTAAAGCTAGTGTTTTGACGCCCATAAATGTCTAATTAGGCACTACCCAAGGGCAAGTGAAATTGGGATAAAGGAAACGTGACATACAATGTACCAGCGACAGCAGTGCTGATATGAGTGGCATCTTCTGGAAATAACCTAGCTAGTCCAAAATCAGCAATCTTGGGCGTGAAGTCTTTGTCCAGCAAAACATTGGTTAATTTAATGTCTCTGTGTATGATTCTTAAGTTCGACTCTTCATGAAGATAGGCCAGGCCCTCCGCCGTACCCAAGATGATCTTACACCTTGTCTCCCAACTTAGTGGTGGAACGTTCTTTTTGGCTGCATCGAATTGGGTGTTCATCATTTTAACTTGTTAGGAATAAGAAAAAGAAAAGCTCTAACTCAAATATTCAGAGATGAGGCCACAGACCAAAAAGATGATCATGAAGACTTAGGTTGGGGATGTATTCATAAACAAGAAGGCTCTCAGGACCAGTGATGCTGCACCCCAACAGTTTGACTAGATTTTTATGATCAATGTCGCTGATCAAGTTTACTTCATTGAAGAAATGATCGACCCACTGCGTCGTGTTAAATACCAGCCTTTTGATGGCAACAGGCTTTCCATCAGGCAAAATTCCCTATACAGAGAAATGAAAATTTATCTGTTAGCATGATGAGTGACATGCCAACTCTGAGCAGGAATTGAGGAAGGCTAACCTTATAAACTGAGCCGGACCCTCCTTGTCCAAGCTTACTGGATTGGTGAAAATAACTAGTGGCCTTCTCAAGCAATTCATAGGAAAAGTTCCGCTTGGAATTGTTCACTACGTCCACCAGAAGTCCCAACCGCCTCTTTTCTGAAGCAGAAGACAGAGCAGGGTAAGATAATATATCATGCTGAGAAGATCGTTTGATATGTAACAGCTACATCAAATGCCATTTACCTCTAGTCTTCCTGACAAGTTTCATCCTAATGAGGAAAGCAGCTAATGCAATAATTAGTAGCAGAGCCAACGCAGAAGATACCGCAGCCAGAATAATCAACTGTTGCTCTCCTGGCAAGCATTACAGGCAACTCACTCAAATCAACATCTTAAGCAAATTCAAGGGAAGATATGTTACGCAACCGAGGATTATATAATTCAGTCAACAATCTAGGGATCACCGAGCAGAAAGACCAACTATGCAAATGAACTCCAAACTCTTGGTAAGAACTACAATTCGGCCATCCTTTCTAATTTCTTTATACTTCTGATATCTTATACCAGAACTCACCTTCATCTCTTTGAAATGGTTCGGTGTTGTTGTAGTAAAACTTCTCCGTCGAATACATGAAGTAACATCCGGCATTCAAGCCCCTCCCTTCCTCTTTGGGGGGACACGAGTCGATCCTCACAGCCGTATTGTTAAGACAGTTCTGGCATTCGCTCCCGTTCACTAATTTCCAGCACTGAGCCAACCCGTAAACCGACACATTCCCACGAATCACAGACCCCACCGAGAACCCGCCATTGACGGGCGCTTGCAAACTCAAATTCCTCCCTAACTCCACGACATTGTTCATGAACATCGTCTGGTTCCCTCCAAAATCTTCCGTGCCACACACTGTCGTATCTTGGGGACTCAAACTCTCGTTGAAGAAATTGTAATCATCGTACCTATCGAATCATCCAGAGCAAAAACTTCAGCTATTACCACTAACATCTCACCGTCCTTTTCAAAGTTTCCGAGCCCGTCGCCACGAGAACACAAAGAGTAGTACCTGAGATAACAGCCGTCATAGAAGAGACGACCGCCGCGAGTGCCCAGTTGTAAGGCCGAGCAACGGAGGATCTGGACCTTCGCCCGAGCGACGCAGAGGTCGCAGTCGATCCGGTCGAGGTCCTCCATGCACTCCGCGAACGCGTACACGGTGTTGTTGCCCGCTCTGCCCACGGCCGACGCGTATTGCTGGGCGTTGATCTGAGGGGACACGGCGTCCATCGCCGCCGCGAAGCTGGCGGCGAAGGCCGGGCCGTCGGGCAGGGGAGTGGTCCGGTTGCTGCATATGAGGGCCACTTCGTTGGCCCTCGGATCACAGAGACAGAGGGCCGCGAAGAAGAGCCCCGAGAAAACAACGAGAGGAACGGAAGCGGGAGAGGGAAGAGAGTGCATCGGACGCCAGGAACGACAAAGCTATTCGTAGTCACAGGAGCTCAGCTTAGCGAGGGAATGCTTGTGGGCATTGGAGGAACTTATCCAGGGCCATGCAGAACGAGAGAGAGAGGACGGACGGACGGATGGATGGACTGTGGGTTCTTGCTGGCTCTGGGCTGTCTCTCCCTCCCTTCCTCTGTTTTTGCTGGAGTTAAAGCTGGGCCAGCTTGCGGGTTGAAAATGGAGGCACCCGGAGGATGGGCCCCGGGCAGATATTGACTGGAACGAGTGGGAACGAGAGAAGAACCGGGGGAAGAAGATGCTGGGGGAGGAACGACGCGATCTTTCCCACTTCTCTATCTGCTGCCTGCCGCTTTTGGCTTTGCTCGGGGCGGCGCGCGTGTGAAAGTGATGCTGGAAAAACAGAGGCGTCCGGTCGAAGGAGGTTTGACCCTTGGGAGCTCCTACGCGGTGCCGTTCCCGACACCCGAAACGCATGTACGGACACGGGAAGATGAACTGACTAATAACGAGCGGGAGGATGGGGCCCGCGACATCGCGGGTGGGGAGCACTGGCCCCCGAGCCCGCAACTGCTCACGAGAGTTTTCGTGTACGTGCTGGAATAATAAATTATTGCATGACTACGTGCATCGTATTGGCGGTCCAAATTTCATCACGATATTTAAGAGATTTTGCGACGTGTTATTCTTCCTTTCGTGGACAAATGGGATACACGTGGAACAAATGAACGGAGAGCTTCACACGCGACGTAAGTCCGAGGCGGGATCTGATTATAATACTAAAATTCAAACATAGAAATATATAATTAATAGGTAAAAAGGATATTCCGTGAAATTAAGCCTATTGAAACTCCGTAAATAAATTGTAAATCATCCTTTTTTCCGCGAAAACAAACACAATGTACTTACTCGAGTAATACTTGGGTTTTGTATTTCAATTCAATAAATTATTGCATGAAAATTTATAAATCATTTTGACTAATGATTCAATATGGTAGATTCTCCGACCTTGTCAAATGTCTTACAGTTTAATTTTCACCATAATTGAGTCTAATGAGGACTTAAAAAAAAATTGATACAGTTAACCAATCATTTTCTTTAAAGTAATTATCACTTTTGAATAACATTTACTCAATCTTGAAATTTTCTACACATCGTATGGATGAAATCAAAGCAAATTTACTATTCATGCAGTAACAATTATTGATAGATACAATACAAATAATAAAGGGAAAACCCCAAATTTTACCAAAAATGACAAATTTATCGTAATTTTTTTTTTGGTAAAGGCTAAATTTTTTTTGTGATACAAAAAACTTTAAACTTTGCTGACTGTAATATATTTATCCCAAACTATAAGGCATTTTTTGTTTTTTACTTTTAATTTTTTTTTCTTTTTTCTTCATTTGTCTTGCCTTCACTGGCCATGGCAAAGGGAAGCTAGCCTCAAGTGAAGGCTACCCTCCTTGGATCTAGCGAGGCCGACCTTGCCTAGCGTGGGTGAGGGTGGCCCTTGCTTAACACAGGTGAGGGCAACCCTCACATAGGCCAGTGAGGGCAGCCCTTATTGACGTTGGGCGAGGGCATTCCTCACTTGGCTGCCCTTGCCCGACGCCGGCAAAGGTGGCCCTTGCCTGAGTCTGGCTTCCCTCCACCATGGCTAGTGGAGGGAAGAGAGAAGAAGAAAAAATGGGGAAAAAAGAAGAAGAGAAAAAGGAAAAAAAATTAAAAGTAAAAGATGAAAATGCTCTTATGTCATAGAGTTTAGAGTAAATATGTCACGGTTGATAAATTTTGAGGGTTTTTGTGTTACAAAAGAAAGTTTAGGATAAATTTGTCACCCTCAATAAAATTTGGGGTTTTTGGTGGTTTTTTCTCATCAATTAATGAGTATGGACACTCCTTTTTATTTATTTATTAATATCTTTACGCATAGCATCAATATTTTCTTTTACATTATATTATTATGGTCAAACTCATTTTTTCCGTCTAATGGTTTGTGTAAATATATTTATAGGCTTTCATTCAAATATTGTTTTCTCTTAAAGTTTTCCTAGAAACGAGAAAAGATTTTACTATTTATTAACATTCACAAGGAATTCAACTTACTGTGCAAAAGTGGACTTTTCTAATAGATTTAAATAGATAGATATATAAATATCTTGAATCATAATAAATCTAAATAGATCAAATTGTTATTTCTACCAAAAATTGAAGTACAAAAATCTTATTTTTTGTGTTCCACTGCTCATCTTTTGGTAGCAAAAGTCAATTATATGGTATGTAACCAAAGTCAACTATAGCATATGTAGATTGCAATCTATGCACATGCTTATATGTTAAATTAAATTGAAAAGGGTTTGCATTATGACATGATCTAATTTAATGTACTTTGGATTATTCGCTTCCGGCTTATCTAGGCCTTTGTTCCCGTTTTGGGCCCATGGCCGAAACCTATAATGTTTTTGGGCCTATTTGGCCTTGCATTTCTATGAGCTTTCGGCTTATGTAATGTTGCGATTACGAATATAATCTTCACAAATCTAATAAAAAAAAAGTTTACATCATCTTCAATCATCAGTAGTTGCATTTAGTTGGAAAAAATCAACAAATATTTTCCTAACCTTTATCGTCTACACGTTTAGACTTTTATTGTTTATCAATTAAAATAATTATCGTAAACTTATTCTCTCCAACGATATAAAAGATCCAAAATAAAATATCTTTTTTTTTTTTTTTGGCTAAACAAACGTAATTGTAATCTGGATGTATTCGCTATTATTCTTCTCATGAAATTTCCAACATCTTTTTTTGATGTATTATTCATTGCTATTATATTATTGATCGATAACCATTTACAAGCGTAATGATGCATCGATAGGAGAAAATGTTGATGTTAAGTCTAGCGAACCGATGTCGACATCGGTAAACTAACCTCACCACAGAAGACATGGACATGTTAAATGGATTCCCAAATTTGCCTCAAATTCGCGCTATTCAATTCGGAGATTTACTTCTTGTCAAAAAAAAAAAAAAAAAAAAAAAAAATTCGGAGATTTACTTAGACAGATATATCACCTAGAGTTATGTGCTTGAAAATCTGTGTAACAACGCTAAAGCTAGATGTGCAGTGACGAGGGTGACTTCCTCGAGAGTATTACTTAGACCTGCACAGGAGGATGGCTCTCGGCATCTGGGCTATTGGGAGCGGCGGCCACCAATCTCCGGCCCCTCTCCCTCCGGCTGTTGTCAGCAAACTTCGCGCTCGCCTGATGGAAGCCGCTCTCGTGCTCCTTCGCGCTCCACTCCGACAAGTAGTAGTCCTCCTTGGTCCCGCCCTTCCCCGCCGAGGGGCCGCAGAACATGCCGCCCCACTGCGGGAAGTATATTAAGGCGATCGGGAGGGTGCAGCATATGATCATGATGCCCATCAGGGTTATTCCCGTCTCCTTCGAGTACCTCGATCCCCGGAAGAATATGACTTGGGTCAGGACGGCTCCGACGTTGCCCCCTGCTCCGGTCATTCCGTTGATCAACCCCAGTGACCTGAAATCATTACGTGCAAGAGATGAATAGGGTTAGCAATGTCGGACAAGACCCATTTACACAACATGGGATAAAACATGACTTATAAAGAGAAAACTTGAATACATATTATGATTTACCCAACTTTATATGCTGACACGAATTACAAACATGATTATGATATGTTAACACCAAATTACCAGTCCTAAGAGGAAGCTCCACCGTTAGAGTTATATGGCGGGGGGAAATAGATCTATTTGGTATTGTGACGAGAATGTGTACGGTGACATCCTCAAACTGCTAGTGGCATCTGAATGAATCAGGGAACGTGACATGAAGTTCGTATATTACCTCGCCAGAACCTCCATAAGTCAATTATCCATTTCATAACTTGAGTCGGCACGTGACCGCCGGGAGAAGCTTTGCCAACATAATTCGGAAAGACAAAGCCAGAGATGCATCAGAAACGAAATGTTATCTAGGCTAGACCCAGCTCTCGGTCGTCGTTGCATTGCCAGTAGACTGGGTGTCTGACAAGTGGCAAGAACTATTAGGTTCGCTAAACATGTGCCTACTGCATTCGTGCTTCGACTAGAATTGAGGAATGGCGGTTGTGTTGGTGTAGGTAATTCAGAGATTTCTTTCAGCATCTTCACGACCACTGACATTGATGGCCGCAATTCTGCAGAGGCTTGCACGCACAGTAGACCAATTTGAAGTAACCTAGACACCTCCTCCTCTTGAAATTGCCCCTCTAGAATAGGATCTATGGCTTCACACAGCCTACCCGATCCATACAGATTCCACACCTACAAGACAAAGTGTCAGGTTCTCACATAAGTTTCTAATCTAATAACGGGAATTTGTTTGAGTGATGGTTGAAAAGATAACTTTACCATTTGTAAGATGGAACAGGAACTCTCGGAGAAGGTATAATTCTTCTTTCCAGAGAGTACTTCCATCATGAGAACGCCATAGCTGTAGACATCTACCTTATCAGTCAATTTGCCACGAACAACATACTCTGGAGCCAAGTAGCCCCTACAAAAATCAAATTCGAATTATATAAGGGTTCAAGTAAATTAGAAATATGCATCCATCTTGAGTAAGCATCTGAACAAATCTGTGGTTCACCAGCTTCCAACAATCAGTCAATGCTACCCTATCACCTCAGGAATTTTTCCGTGCTTTTAACTGTTTCCCTCTTCACTTTCTCGTCATCACACAGCAGAAAATGATGTAGTTAAATTAAACTCACCTAATTCACGGTCTAAAGCTAGTGTTTTGACGCCCATAAATGTCTAATTAGGCACTACCCAAAGGCAAGTGAAATTGGGATAAAGGAAACGTGACATACAATGTACCAGCGACAGCAGTGCTGATATGAGTGGCATCTTCTGGAAATAACCTAGCTAGTCCAAAATCAGCAATCTTGGGCGTGAAGTCTTTGTCCAGCAAAACATTGGTTAATTTAATGTCTCTGTGTATGATTCTTAAGTTTGACTCTTCATGAAGATAGGCCAGGCCCTCCGCCGTACCCAAGATGATCTTACACCTTGTCTCCCAACTTAGTGGTGGAACGTTCTTTTTCGCTGCATCGAATTGGATGTAAATCATTTCAATTAGTTAGGAATAAGAAAAAGAAAAGCTCTAACTCAAATATTCAGAGATGAGGCCAAAAACCAAAAAGGTGATCATGAAGACTTAGGTTGGGGATGTATTCATAAACAAGAAGGCTCTCAGGACCGGTGATGCTGCACCCCAACAGTTTGACTAGATTTTTATGATCAATGTCGCTGATCAAGTTTACTTCATTGAAGAAATGATCGACCCACTGCGTCGTGTTAAATACCAGCCTTTTGATGGCAACAGGCTTTCCATCAGGCAAAATTCCCTATACAGAGAAATGAAAATTTATCTGTTAGCATGATGAGTGACATGCCAACTCTGAACAGGAATTGAGGAAGGCTAACCTTATAAACAGAGCCGGACCCTCCTTGTCCAAGCTTACTGGATTGGTGAAAATAACTAGTAGCCTTCTCAAGCAATTCATAGGAAAAGTTCCGCTTGGAATTGTTCACTACGTCCACCAGAAGTCCCAACCGCTTCTTTTCTGAAGCAGAATGCAGAGCAGGGTAAGATAATATATCATGCTGAGAAGATCGTTCGATATGTAACAGCTACATCAAATGCCATTTACCTCTAGTCTTCCTGACAAGTTTCCTTCCAATGAGAAAAGCAGCTAATGCAATAATTAGTAGCAGAGCCAACGCAGAAGAAAGCGCAGCCAGAATAATCAACCGTCGCTCTCCTGGCAAGCATTACAGGCAACTCACTCAAATCAACATCTTAAGCATATTCAAGGGAAGATACGTTACGCAACCAAGGATTATATAATTCAGTCAACAATCTAGGGATCACCGAGCAGAAAGACCAACTATGCAAATGAACTCCGAACTCTTGATAAGAACTACAATTCGGCCATCCTTTCTAATTTCTTTATACTTCTGATATCTTATACCAGAACTCACCTTCATTTCTTTGAAATGGTTCGGTGTTGTTGTAGTAAAACTTCTCCGTCGAATACATGAAGTAACATCCGGCATTCAAGCCCCTCCCTTCCTCTTTGGGGGGACACGAGTCTATCCTCACAGCTGTATTGTTAAGACAGTTCTGGCATTCGCTCCCGTTCACTAACTTCCAGCACTGAGCCAACCCGTAAACCAACACATTCCCACGAATCACAGACCCCACCGAGAACCCGCCATTGCTGGGCGCTTGCAAACTCAAATTCCTCCCTAACTCCACGACATTGTTCATGAACATCGTCTGGTTCCCTTCAAAATCTCCCGTGCCACACACCGTCGTATCTTGGGGACTCAAACTCTCGTTGAAGAAATTGTAATCATCGTACCTATCGAATCATCCAGAGCAAAAACTTCAGCTATTACCACTATCATCTCACCGTCCTTTTTAAAGTTTCCGAGCCCGCCGCCGCGAGAACACAAAGATTAGTACCTGAGATAACAGCCGTCATAGAAGAGACGACCGCCGCGAGTGCCCCATTGAAAGGGCAAGCAACCGAGGATCCGGACCTTCGCCCGAGCGACGCAGAGGTCGCAGTCGATCCGGTCGAGGTCCTCCATGCACTCCGCGAACGCGTACACGGTGTTGTTGCCCGCTCCGCCCACGACCGACGCGTATTGGCGGGCGTTGATCTGAGGGGACACGGCGTACATCGCCGCCGTGACGTTGGAGGCGAAGGCCCAGCGGTCGGGCAGGGGAGTGGTCCGGTTGCTGCATATGAGGGCCGCTTCGTTGGCCCTCGGATCACAGAGACAGAGGGCCGCGAAGAAGAGCACCGAGAAAACAACGAGAGGAACGGAAGCGGGAGAAGGAAGAGACATCGGACGCCAGGAACGACAAAGCTATTCGTAGTTACAGGAGCTCAGCTTAGGGAGAGAATGCTTCTGGGAATTGGAGGAACTTACCCAGCTGGGCCAGCTTGCGGGTTGAAAATGGAGGCACCCCGAGGATGGGCCCCGGGCAGATATTGACCGAACGCGTGGGAACGAGAGAAGAACCGGGAAGAAGATGCTGGGGGCGGTGCGTGTGAAAGTGATTGCTGGAAAAACAGAGGCGTCCGGTCGAAGGAGGTTTGACCTTTGGGAGCTCCTACGCGGTGCCGTTCCCGTCCCGACACCCGAAACGCACGGACGGAGACTGGAAGATGAACTGACTTATAAGTTATAACGAGCGGGAGGGTGGGGCCCGCGACATGGCGGGTGGGGACTGGGGAGCACTGCCCCCGAGCCCGCGACTGCTCATTATGTGCGGAAATAAGAAATTATTGCATGACTCCGTGCATCGCATCGGTGGTCCAAATTTCATTTCAATATATAAGAGATTTTCTGACGTGTTATTCTTCCTTTCATGGACAAATGGGATACACGTGGAATAAATGAACGGAGAGCTTCACACGCGACGTAAGTCCGAGGTGGGATTACAGATTAATTTTCACTATAATCGAGTCTATTGAGGACTTTTCTTTTTTAAATTGATATAGTTAAACGATCATTTTCTTTAAAGTAATTATCACTTTTAAATAACATTTACTCAATCTTGAAATTTCTTACCCATCGAATTGATGAAATCAAAGCAAATTAACTATTTACGTACTAACAATTACTGATAGTTTCTCTATCGCATAACAAAATATGTACCATACAATCAATTAATGGGTATGGATACTCTTTTTTATTTATTTATTAATATCTTTATGCATAGCGTCAATATTTTCTTTTACATTATATTACTACGGTCAAACTCATTTTTTCTGTCCAAAGGATTATGTAAACATATTTATAGGTTTTTATTGAAACATTGTTTTATCCTAAAAGTTTTCCTAGAAGAAGAAAATATTTTACTATTTATTAATATTCACAAGGAATTCCACTTACTGTGCAAAAGTGGATTTTTCTAATAGATTTAAATAGATAGATATATAAATATCTCGAATCATAATAAATTAAATAGATCTAATTGTTATTTCTACCAAAAATTAAATTAAAAAAAATCTTATTTTTTGTGTTCCACTACGCATCTTTCGGTAGCAAAAGTCAATTTTATGGTATATAACAAAATTCAACTATAACATATGTAGATTGCAATTTATGCACATGCTTATATATTAAATTATTTTGAAAAGGGTTTGCATTATGACATGACCTAATTTAAATAATTTGGATTATTCTCTTCCGGCTCCGATGAATAATAGATTATTCATTTAGGCCTTTGTTCTCGTTTTGGGCCTATGGCGGAAACCTAGAATGTTTTTGGGCCTATTTGGCCTTGCGTTTCTACGAGCTTTCGGCTTATGTAATGTTGCGATTATGAATATAATCTTTATAAACCTAGGAAAAAAGTTTACATCATCTTCAATCATCAATAGTTGCATTCAGTTGAAAAAAAAAATCAACAAATTTTTCCTTAACCTTTATCGTCTAAACGTTTAGATATATATTGTTATTATTAATTAAAACAATTATCGTAAACTCATTCTCTCCAATTATATAAAAGATCTAGATTTAAATATCTTTCAAAAAAACAAATTCGCTAAACAAACACAATTGCTATCTGGATGTATTCCTTAACTGCAGCCTGGCTATTATTCTTCTCATGAAATCCCCAACATCTTTTTTTGATATCTTATTCATTGCTATTATATTATTGATCGATAACCATTTACAAGCGCAATAATGCATCAACAGAAGAAAATGTTGATGTTAAGTCTAGCAAACCGATGTCGGCGTCGGTAAACTAACCTCACCACAGCAGACATGGACATGTTACATGAATTCCCAAATTTGCCTCAAATTCGCGCTCTTCAATTTGGAGATTTACTTAGACAGATATATCACCTAGAGTTATGTGCTTGAAAATCTGTGTAACAACGCTAAAGCTAGATGTGCAGTGACGAGGGTGACTTCCTCGAGAGTATTACTTAGACCTGCACAGGAGGATGGCTCTCGGCATCTGGGCTCTTGGGAGCGGCGGCCACCAATCTCCGGCCCCTCTCCCTCCGGCTGTTGTCGGCAAACTTGGCGCTCGCCTGATGGAAGCCGCTCTCCTGCTCCTTGGCGCTCCACTCCGACAAGTAATAGTCCTCCTCGGTCCCGCTCTTCCCCGCCGAGGGTCCGCAGAACATGCCGCCCCACTGCGGGAAGTATATTAAGGCGATCGGGAGGGTGCAGCATATGATCATGATGCCCATCAGGGTTATTCCCATCTCCTTCGAGTACCTCGATCCCTGGAAGAATATGACTTGGGTCAGGACGGCTCCGACGTTGCCCCCTGCTCCGGTCATTCCGTTGATCAACCCCAGCGACCTGAAATCATTACGTGCAAGAGATTAAGGAGATCTTTCTGATGCATTAAACAAGAAGATGAATAGGGTTAGCAATGTTGGACAAGACTTATTTACACAACATGAGATAAAACATGACTTATAAAGAGAAAACTTGAATACATATGATTTACCCAACTTTATATGCTGACACGAATTACAAACATGATTATGATATGTTAACACCAATCACCGGTCCTAAGAGGAAGCTCCACCGTTAGAGTTATATGGCGGGGGGAAATAGATCTATTTGGTATTGTGATGAGAAATGTCTCAAATTTGAAATTTATTAGTCTCAATTATACACGGAACTTGTATTGAACTCAATACGGGTTCTTAAACTAAACTTTATCCTCATATCCCACTTGAGTTCACTGGAATCCAAAAAGTTGTATATTCCTTTTATGTTTTGTTTGTTTGGATACAGTAATACAAAAATAAAGAATACAATCATTTAAAACTCACACTCCAAAAATTTGATGTGCTAACATCTTCATCCAAGATATTTGTCTTCCATTTGCGGTAACTGGGATCTCATCCACCCGTTACGTGAGTGATGCGTTGCCCTTTAAACATATATAGATGTAGGGGCGTGGTCGGACGCCAGAGATTTAATCTTGTCTCAACTCAAATTCTTGGTGTTCAAAATTTGACTCGAGCTCAACGAAGCACTAAATTTCCTAGCTATTCGACTCATGTAGATTATCAGGATAGCCGAACTAGACCGAATGGTCGATACTAGATTTCCAGTTCAATGAGCTTGGACATTTTTTCTATACGTATAAATATGTGGGGGTTTACTGTATGATTTAGTATTTTTTTGTGTTTTCTTCTATAATTATTAACTGCTTTAAGATGTATATAGGAACTTGATTCGAACGTGTGCTTGTTGAGATAAGTTTTGGTGAGCTAATCCAATTGCTAACAACAATTGAACTCCTATATATGCACCTAAAGCATGCAAATATAGCCTAGTTTTTCAAACAACCTTGTTGTTCTTAAGATGTTGTTCTTGGGTATATATGCACCTAAAAAGGTGTTTTTCAAACAAATGTTGTTCTTAAGAGAAAAAGCTAATCCAAGTAACATTAATTGAACCGTATATATCCTAAAGAATGGAGCAAACAACATGTTGTTCTTAAGATAGAAAAGGTGAAAAAGGGAACAACGCCGAAAGTGAGCCCGCAAGCCGCCTGGCAGAAGATAGAGAAGGCGATCATGACCCCGATGGACGCACCCAACGACCCGACCCGACCCAGGACCACGCACAACACGCCTCCTACCGTCTGCACCGCCCACAGCGTCCACAGCCGCCCCCTCATCCCGAACCTCTTCCCCACTACGTCCGAGATCACGCCGCCCATCGGCCTCGAGAAGAGGTTCGCCAGCCCGGAGCTCGCCGCGATCATCCCCGCCGTGCTCAGGTTCAGGTCGAACCTGTCGTAGAAGTACTCGGCGATGATGTTGTCGGTGGTCAACTCCACCCCGAAGCAGTACCCATAGGTCAACATCAGTATCCACCCTCTGTAGTTGGTGACGCCATTGTAGAGCACCTTCGAGAACTCGTCCTTGGGCTTGTCCCCTTCCTTCTCGAGCTCCTTGAAGTTGCCGTCCGGCATGTCCTGGCCGAAGAGGATGACGGCGAAGGCTGTCAGGGTCTGGAACAGGGCGGGTATGAAGAAGGCGATTCTCCACGCGGTGAACTTGATGGCGCCGGCGTCGCGGATGATGGCGAACACATGGGGCATGATGAGCTGCGTGGCGCCGCCGCCGAGGTTGCCCCACCCGCCGGCCAGGCCGTTGGCGCAGGCAACGACGTTGGGGGAGAACATGGAACTCATCCAGAACTGGGTGGAGACGAAAGTGGCGAGGGAGAAGCCGACGAGGAAACGGAGGACGAGGAAGGAGGCGGCAGAGGAGGCGAGGGAGAAGCAGAAGACGGCGGGGGCGGTGAGGAGCATGAGGGAACCGGAGGCGAGGCGAGGGCCGAAGAGGTCGCAGGCGGAGCCCATGGCGACGCGGGCGAAGACGGCGCCGGAGACGGAGGCGATGCCGGCGTTGCCAATATCGGTGGCGGTGAGGTTGAGATTGTCGCGGATGATGGGAATGAGGGGCGGGGCGGCGAAGGTGGAGACGAAGCAGGCGAAGAAGGAGACCCAGGAGAGGTGGAAGGCCCGCATGTGGGGCGTCGCGGCGGAGAAGAGGCGGAACTCGGTGGCCTTGTGATCCGAGTCCACCGGGAGTGCGAACTTCTGGGGGAGGAGATTCCATCTCTACTCTCTCTCTCTCTCTCTGACTTCGGAAGAATTTATATTGCTATTAGCAAGTGAAGAAATTACATATGGCGAAGCAGCCTTCGCAATTGAATGGAACTAAAGACCCTCCAGTTATTGCAAGAGAGTTGACTGAACATGTGGGAGAGCTTGCATGTGATGCTTATCTGGAACAAGAAGATTACACAGGCAGCCACTGTTGTGCTCTAACCGGGGAGTTGGGCATCCCCACACAAGCATTTGAGTTCCGCACGCTCGGGGGAGTCGCGGCGTGCGGGACTTGCTCGGAGAACCGAGACCGACATCGATCGAGGCCGACGACGACGCCTCTTCGGACAAAAAGAAAAGAAAGAGGGCCGAACTCGTGGGCGGGCGGGAGGCACGGCTCTTGGAGCCGTGCGATGGAGCAACTTGAGGGATTTCTGCGTTTTCGAACGAGTCATTAATGCGAGGCGCGATCGAGAAGAGGAGCGGTGAAGTGAACGCGGGTTCAATTTAGGAAGGCTGAGGCCATGGGACACTCGCAACTTCTGGGCTCCTCCGATTGGTAGAGGGATGAGATGGGACGGTTAGGTGGACCGCAGCCCAAGTTGCGCATATCCACGCGTTGACTTTTCTGGATTCGACGGGGAAAGCTCGGGGGTTTCCGTTTCTCTTTTCAAAATTGGTGCCGGATTCTCTCGTCCATTGAACTCCGAAAAGACCATCGTACCCTGCCGCTGTCGCCATTATCTTGGATGAGGACAAGGTTGGATTGGATCAACCGGAATAGGCGCACTCCATCCATTTGGAGCGTCACGTCTAGAGAGTTCTTAATGGCGAAACCATGTTTGGAGGAGCGGACTCCCTTTTCTCATAGATACCAACGCTGTCAACAGCAGGATCTCCATACATTGTCGAACTTTCATTGCAAGTAATGAGATTGATGATGGTGCAAGCTCTACTAGAGCGACGAGAGATGCGGGATGATAGAATTTTCGTGGAGGGATTCTTTCAAGTATGGTCAAACATTTAGTAAAACAAGCAATGAACGAATAAATAGAGATAAAGTATGCTTATGTTGTAATTATAGGGGGTGGGGTAGTGCGAAGGGCAATCCGGTCATTTGACGTGGAGAGTTGTGGTGGTAGCTCTTGTTGACTGAACTGACCGAAGAATATTCAACGGGCGCTGATCTGGAAAGGAGCCTATTTCTCCGGTTCAATGGCATATTCATCGCCAGTTGTCGCATTCAAGGAAGACAAAATATCTAAGCCTCCGCTCCTATTTTAATGTACTTCCCCCTTCAACCTTTGACTTTGTGTACGATTTATCATATGATTCCAGCCGCCCTTTCCAAATTTTCACCCTTTTTTTTTCTCCTTAATTCTACTTACCTTTGAATTTTGACATGATCAAACCTTACCACCAAAGCGTGCTCAAATCTGCAGTCTAGAGAACGTAATGAAATTTTATAAATAGCGAGGTTTAACTTGCAACTCTGCTCTTAGTGCTCAATGAACTCTGACTCGCTTGTTTCGTCGTCTTCCCAAAAAAGGGACCAAATACGACGTACAAAAGATGTGAATTTCCTGTCGAATCCTTGTTTTAGATTCGAGGGTTTCGCTTTTCCATTCATTTGACCGAATCAAGCGCACGAATTATGTAAGAATAAGGCAAATTTTTAAGCGTCTTTTTGGCTGCCCTGGCTCATTTTTTCCTACATCAGAATTGCCGACTCCCAAGATCCCCCCCGCTCCCGTTGGTTCTCGCAGAAAACATTGTTTGCTTGCTCCAATCCAATTCACACGAGCCCAACGACCTGGAGAAAAGCATGAGATCATGGCTGAGGCTCAACTAACCCCGCCCTCCAATTTTGGCTCGCTTCTGTGTGTGTGATCATTCTCATGGGATGGACCCGTTGGCTCGTCGTCCTTGGACAAAATTTCAACCCCTGGTTTTGAAGTTTTCACTGTTCATTGACCATCTTTGTATCACTAAAGATACGTTTAGTAGTCATTTTGTTCCTTGAAATAATTTCTGCTCAAAAATAATTTTTTCTTATGATACTTTCTACATAAGTTTCTATGCATTCAAACATATTTAATAACTGCACCAAATTTCTATATTCTAAATAAAAAAAGAATATTAATGCATTTGATATTACTCTCAAATTTTTTATGACGTAGAATTTCTTTTAATTTTTTAATAATTTTGTGAGATTTTTTTTCTCTCTATCCTTCTTCCTCCTCTACCTGGCAATCTCACTGGCCTCGAGGGAGCCTCGCCGTATCTTGTCTCTAGCTAGTCACCAACCATCGCCGCGCTCGGTGACTAGCTAGAGGAGGAAAAAGAAAAAAAGAAAAGAAAATGCCTAGGTCTCGGGTCCTGGTGATCAGGGGAACTAATGGGTCCCAAGTCCTGGTATTCAATCAGAGATCGGCCAAACATAGTCTGCCGGATCAGTGTGAATGGGACTCGAGACCATCCCGCGACTTGATGAAATTGACACCTCGCATGAAACTTCCACAGACTCACAATACCGAATCCAATGTCTACGAATTCTGTTACACCAGGATTGGCTTCGGCTCCATAAGCTAATGACTGCGTTAGAGACGCGCGTTGGGGAAGTAAATATGATGGATTAACCGAAATTATGCGACTAACTAAAGCACGGATGTCATGATTATTAAGGGTGGACCACGCCCATTAATACCGTGTAGAATTAGTGGGGCGGAGACTTTATTTTTTTCTCTCGCTGCCAAATTTCCGGACCTTCCGAACCATGACACGAGGCGAGAAAACCACACATCTCTCGGCCGAACGAAAGTCATAAAGAAGTACGTGTAGGACCGAGGAGCGCGGGCAACATGGAAAAGCCGATCATGCCTTTCAGACATCATCATGGGTTCAACGGCAGACATTCCATTGCACTCCATGCTCGCCAGAGCTTTTCTTCCCAATCTTTTCAGGACAGTTGTCCCTATTGAAGTTTTAAAATAACGCGACATGATATAAAGCGTATATCCTTTTGTATATGAGCCTTCGTTGTTACATCGCTGCATGCACCGGGGTTAGATTCTGAGCGACGCCACCTTCGTTTTTTCCCCTGTTGTGATCGAGTGTAGTAGTGTAGTTTTATTACTTCGGAGCGCACAGCACGCCGAGCTGTTGTAGAGAACGAGCATGCACGGGCGGATTTAGCCGAAGGGGACTGTCTCAAGCATGATCGCTTCAAACCGGCGTCGTAAGATCTTCCCACCCCTCCCAGTTTTGGTCGCGTTTCTTCTTTTCTCTGGCGTCTGCCCGTTCCGACTGTCGGGGTTCGACGATGCTCGTCGTCGCACAGCCGACTATCAGAATCTCCGGCCGCAGAAAGAGCTGCGCAGGTTGAATAAGATCAAGACCCATCTCAGGAAAATCAACAAGCCTTCGGTCAAGACAATTCAGGCATCCATCGCCATCCTTTATTATCTATAGTTCTCTCCCTTTGCCCTTTTGGTTCCCTTTTTAGGCATTTGCTAATTTGTGTATGCATGCTCCAACGTCGATTTGTTCTCGGCCTCATCTCAGACCCTCCATGGTGAAGTTATAGATTGTGTTTTGCTGCATCAACAGCCGGCTTTTGATCATCCACTGTTGAGAGGACACAAACCACCGGTAATTTCCTTCCCTGACGCTAAGTAATATGGCATGATCAGCCACTGTGGCAGACTCATATTTTTGTTTTCTCGGTTTATTTGCTCAGGATCAGCCCGAGAGACCGACAAGTGGTGATCTGACAGGGATGATGTTTGTGGAGGATTTTCAGTTATGGAGGAACACGGGTGAATCGTGCCCGGGAGGGACAATCCCGATACGGAGAACGAGCGAAGAGGACATATTAAGGGCTAGCTCTCTACAAAGGTTTGGAAGGAAAGCAGGAAGATGCGTCAGAAGAGATTTTCTCAGCTATGACGGTCATGAGGTAAGTGCTGCATATCATTCATTTCCTATAGCCAAGAACTGGTTATCATGTTCAGCCAGGAAAACCAAATTGAATCTCAGAAAAGCGAGTGAAATGAGATACAAAACTAGTCTATGTAGAGTGGACACGATGCTCAACTGGATATCAGCTGACGCGAATCAAGCTTGTTCATTAGAAAATAAAATTTCATTTATAGTAGAGCGACAAAGAAAGTATCCACTACGTAGATATGTTCACATATACAATGTGCCTGTACAGCATGCGGTCGGGTATGTGACTGGAGATCAATACTATGGAGCAAAAGCAAGCATCAATGTTTGGGCACCTCAAGTCGCCAATCAATCCGAATTCAGTTTGTCCCAGATCTGGGTCATCTCCGGCTCGTTTGGCGATGATCTCAACACCATTGAAGCTGGTTGGCAGGTGACTTAATTATTCTCCTTTTCTACATTGAGCTAGCTAATTATTGTCCTCAAATCATTTTCTGAATCCGCGTAGCAATTTTAATGTACTGATGCATCGATAGGATGGGAACTACTTAAATTTCCACTCTTTTCACTCGCGTGTATATCGATAGACTGAAACATGGACATGCGTATTTGAATTTCGACAGGTGAGTCCAGAGTTGTACGGGGACAACTTCCCAAGGTTTTTTACATATTGGACGGTGAGAATAAAACTGACATCCTACGAAATTTTTCGCATTTTTCAACAATTGACAAGATCGTTTGGGCTGTTTGATGATTGTAATATATATATGACTTGGTACGAGCAGACTGATGCATACCAGACAACAGGATGCTACAACCTGCTGTGTTCAGGCTTCGTCCAAACGGACAGCAGGGTTGCACTTGGAGCTGCTATATCTCCCACATCTTCATTCAACGGTGGCCAATTCGACATCAGCTTGTTGATATGGAAGGTATGCATATCATTGTCGCAATGCGTACATTGTATTCTCCTATATCACTACATTACTCTCGATTCGTGCACATCAAACTCGACGAGCAATATGTCGGAAAACAGGGGGAAGACATTGACTGGATTCGTGTCTGTACTCGTCTACTTTTTCGTTTGAATTTCACATCGGCTGTGCATGCTTGCGCGCGTGACGTTCTACCCGCTCCACCTGCATGCTTTACCAACGTGAAAACCTTAGTCAGCCCCAGTACCTTTTACTTTGAAATGGGGTGACCACCATGGAGCTTTTTATCAAGAAATTGACTTTAGATTCATCAGTACTAATCTTTATTTAGCAGTCCCATTAAAGAAGCATAGGAAACGGATAGAGAAAAAGAAGGGAAGAGGAGAGTAAGTGGAAAGATTATCAAGGACAATGATCAAAGGGGAACATCATCAAATCTTTATGCATGATGCACTGGCGTGTGCTGGAAAAGCTGGGCAGGTAGCGTAACTTTCCTCAGCCTTGAAGCGAAAGCTTCTCGATTGAGGATTGCACATTGGGACAAAACCTAAGCAAGAAGCATGCTCCTTGTTCTGATTGCATGGCTACAATTATTGACTTTGATTATCCTGTGCTTGTGCCTAGAAGTCTCCCCTTTTTGTTTATACAGCTTGCATTTTCCCTTTACAAAGCAACCCTCGATTCGAGATAGTTTGACTAACTAGTATTCATTCCCCTTAATCAGCACGGATGTTTGTTGTTTGCATTGGCTCATATTCATTCACTATCTAACGGTGCCGCATTGATAACTTCTCTTGATGTTGCAGGATCCGAAGCACGGGAACTGGTGGCTGGAATTCGGGCCGGGCATCCTAGTCGGGTACTGGCCGTCGTTCCTGTTCACCCACCTAATGGACCATGCGACCATGGTCCAGTTCGGCGGGGAGATCGTCAACTCCGTCCCCGCCGGGTTGCACACCACGACCCAGATGGGAAGCGGGCAGTTCGCCGAGGAGGGCTTCGCCAAGGCCTCCTACTTCCGCAACCTGCAGGTCGTCGACTGGGACAACAACCTGACCCCCCCGGCGAACCTCCAGGTCGTCGCCGACCACCCCAACTGCTACGACATCCAGAAGCAATACAACGACGCGTGGGGGAATTACTTCTACTACGGCGGGCCAGGGAGAAATGTGAAGTGTCCCTAAAGAATGAAAATGATCTTGTGTTACTTCTCTTTTTATCCAACTTATTCACTTAATGTACGAGTGTGCGTTGGATTTGTTACATTCTCTTATACAGAAATCGGGCCTTTTGACTAAACGGGGGTGGTTCACCATTTTACTTCGGGTTTCTTCTTAACCAAGTGTCCCTAATTTTCTCCCGCTTGCGTGTTGGGGCCATTGATGAAGCATGCAACGTCGAAATTCCATTTACAGATATGGCTATGGTCATACCTAACTCCATTAAATAGTTAGTCCGACTAGATTAGGATTGGGAAGAAATTATTGTAAGCGGAAAAGGAAAGAATAGAATTATGTAAGAGCTAGAGTAATTAATGTCTTTTGCAGTAATCATCAACTATAACAACAACCGCCATCGGGTGAGTCGTCTTTGTCATTGGTGGTCCCAAATTGATACCAAATCAATATTGAGCGAGGACAAGAGATAAAGAGAGAAAGGGAGAGAGATTGACGACTCAAGTTATTGCCGCCACATGATAATTGCTATTGTTTAGATCTTGAATAAATTTGAGATAGTGTACATATTTAGTGACCATTTGAAGTTGGCCATCAGAGAGCTAAAATCGGCACGCGATGGCATCACTTGTGATATCCATTTCCCAAAAAAGAGAATCTCCTTCCTTTTTTATAAAATGAAAATTCTTATCCAATTCGGGTCTATTCTAATTTTCAGACAAGAACCAGTTCGAAGTTATTAACCTCGCGAGGGGACAGTCGTTGAAAACGGACAGAATAACTGCTTATCCTCTCGAGGCCCTCCTCTAAATCGGGCCACCAGAAATGGGCCGTGTGCATGGGAATTGCTAGCGAATAAACAGGAGCAGCAATTTCATTCAATTCACGCCTCCTATAAAAAAAAAGGTGAAGCGCGAGGAAAACGAGGCAATTCAGACAGTGAGGCGGCGCGCATGTGGCGTTCACTTACCTCCCCAACATAAACTTTAAAAAAAGAAAAAATAAATAAAATTACGAATCCCCTTCTTTTTTTTTTTCTTGTCGAAACGAACCCCCTTCCATCTTTCCTCTTTTGTATTATATGCTCCACTCTCGCTTTAAAGCTTACTATTATCATCGTCACCTTTTGTATTAAATTTCATACTACATTTCCTATCCATGTGAAATTTACTAAATTGACACTTTAGTTCCAAAATTACCCACCCAAAGTGTATTGACAGGAGAATACATTGAATGATGTGATTAGATACTCGCTTCCGTTTAAGGCCTGAATTCCTCGCACTTCTTTGCCACGGCACTCCCTTGGTCACTCCATCACGCTTTGCCCTCTTCATCTTTTTGCAAACCCACAAGCCAAAGCAAAGAAGAAAATTAGCTAGGTAATCATGAAGCATGACAAAAGCATAGAGTGGGAAAGATTGCAAATTGTAGATAAAGATTGAAAGAATGAAGGATTCATTGCCCTTGCTCCCTCTAGAGGCATTGGCAACCATCATCGACTCGAGGCCAAAATTGAGGTGTGGCCATAGCCACAGCCCTCTCAAGCTAAGGGACAACTTCACAAGACCTAGGAGATTATTTGCTTAATTTAGCACAGACGCAAGATTAGAGTTTGTATAATTTATGAGATGCGATAGTATAGATATAAAATTAAAATTTAATGAAATGGTTGATCAATAATATTTTTCCTTCTTTAATTGCAACGGTCAATGAATTTCAATATTTTAGACAATCATTTGCAATGCCTACTAGAAAAAAAGAGTCAATCTAAACCTCGAAGTTTGAGAGAAACTGGATCTAAAAAGGCACAGCTGTGTCTTAAGTTATTTAAGTTGCCCATGCCTTTAATTTTGCGTGCACCGGACCACTCACAAAAGAACGCGTGCTCCCCAGGATGAACGCGGCGCGTGCAGGGGAATGCAACCTACAGTTGGGAGTTAGTTGGCTGTTGATAAGGGGAATTTTCCAGCCCAATCCAGCGCATATCTCTCTCCCTTTATCCATTAAAGAAACAAATAAAAATATACAACAGGCCCAAATTCCCAAAAATCTACACAGACTAAAGGCCATACATATAATTGAATTTCATTAACATCGATTTTTTTTTTAAAAAATCGCCTGAAACATAATTTTCTAATGCTATAGATATCGATCGTATTAAAAGGGGAAATTTTTTCTATATTAGATGTACTTACAAGTGCCCCAGTGGCACTCTTAACAAGGAACCATTTTTATTTTCATTATCCCAACATAGAATACATAAATATTTCGATAAGTGTCATTCTTAATCTATAGTTTTTAGAATTATTCCGTCATATAAAATTCTTGATTTTAAAATGAGGAAATGGGATAAAATGAGATTTTTCGCTTTGGCTTGTGATTCGACCGATAACTAATAAATGCACACGCCAATGATTTATGGCTAAAAAACAACAATCGCGAATAATTTGCCTAATCATAAAGATTTGTCCACTATTATTAATCAATCAGTGGGCCCCCACTTTTGGTACATAAGAATCCTTGCGGCGGCCACGTGGATCCGCCCACCACCAACCTACCTATGAATGTTCTGTAGAGCGGGGTATCTGCATGGACGGAAGACAGAAAGAAAATGAGCAGACGGTGAACGCCTCCTGATTGGTTGAGACTTTGTGCGGTGGAGGGAAAGTGAAGAAGGGAAAGACAAAGCCCATTTTCAAAGTCTTCGTAGCAAGATCAAACACGATAAAATTATGCATAATAAATAAATAAATAAATAAATAAATAATGCAGGCAACCGAGTCACCATCCAACGTTAAATCCCCCCTCTCCATTTCGCGGAATCCTTCAAAGAAGAAGAAACGCTTTGGCAAAAAGCACAAAAAAAGCCAAGAAAAAAGTCATTCCTTTACCCCTCCTCTTCCTCGGCTTGAGATGGAGGATCATTAGAGAGGGGTTCGGATTTTCGTCTTTCTTCTTCTTTTCTTTCCATTTTTTTGTTGAGAGTTTCCCTCCAAGAAGAGTCCTCCTCTTCTGTTTGTTGTTTTTTCTTCCACCTTTTTTGGGGTTCGAAGGAGGCTCCTTTCTCTATCTTTCCCCCTCCTCTGTTTCTTTCGTTTTCCTCCTTCGTCTTTGGTCGTGGAGGGATGATAAGGTTCGGGGTGCTGGGGCTGCAGCTGTCGGAGCTGTTCGTGAGCTCGGCGGTGCATTTGCTTTATGGGTTTTACATATTCAGCTCGCCGTCGCCGGCGATCTATATCAGGCGTTTCGAGAATGCCTCTGCAAGCCAAGCCCGAATCTTGACGAAAACAGAGACCCGGCGGCGACGACCCATGTTGAGAATTTGCCTCCTATTGTGTTGGTTCATGGAATCTTTGGATTTGGGAAGGGGGTATGTATGTGATGGTAATCTTATCATAATTCGAGCATTGGTTGCCTTCGAATGAATTCCTCTTTCGTTATTTTTCCCCCCTCTGAAAGTGGGCTTTTCTTTTTCTTTCTTTCGTTTTATTTTCATATGGTTTTCAGAGATTGGGAGGTTTATCTTATTTTGCGGGGGCAGAGAAGAAGGACGAGAGAGTTTTGGTGCCTGATTTGGGATCTTTAACCAGTGTGTACGACAGGTGCGTGCTTAAAGTTTGTAAATTTCTTGAACTTAAGGTCATATCTCAGCACTTTGTCTTGGTTTTTCTGCAAATGCTGAGAGGTTTCTGCAAGTTTTAAATTCCAGGGCTCGCGAACTCTTCTATTATTTGAAAGGCGGGCAAGTCGATTATGGCGAGGAACATAGTATGGCGTGTGGGCACTCGCAGTTTGGGCGGATCTACGAACAAGGTGTGTAGATATTGAGGGAAAAAATTACTCCCGACGTCTTTCGCTTGAAGCTCCCTGCTCAGGAAATGGTAGCTTTTCTCAGTGAAGGTTCACCGATGTGAGTTTTCTAAATTGATGCGCTTGCCATTGCAGGGCATTATCCGGAATGGGATGAAGATCACCCAATCCACTTTGTGGGGCATTCGGCAGGAGCGCAGGTCGTTCGGGTTTTGCAACAGATGCTTGCTGATAAGGTACCTGCTCTCGATCTTCTGTATAAGCGAGCATACTCTATTACATCGAAGGACAGTCATTGACAACATTTTCAAACGACTGGGTTTGATGATTTTAGGCTTTTGATGGGTATGAGAACACTTCTGAGAACTGGGTGTTGAGTATCACATCCTTATCAGGGGCATTCAATGGGACCACAAGAACCTACTTAGATGGAATGCGGTAAGTTTGGGTTTTGCCTGTTATTTTGGCTTTTGAATCTTTTTGACGGGTCACACTGCAATTTAGATTTCTTAGTGCAATTTCTATAGGGTCAACTGGCTTAGGTAGAATTCTAGAGGTGATTCTAATCTGGCTGGATTTTTTTTCCCCCTTTCTTTGTTGCTGAAGTGTTGAAAATGAGCTTTAATAATTTACAGGCCAGAGGATGGAAAGACAATGAAGGCGGTATGTCTGCTTCAGCTTTGCCGTCTCGGAGTGATAGTATACGATTGGCTTGACATCCCATGGCTGAAAGCCTATTACAATTTTGGTTTTGATCATTTTGGCATTTCTTGGAAGAAAGTAGGGATTTGGGGTCTGTTAAATTGCATATTGGGAAATACAGGCCCCTTTGCCTCTGGCGACTGGATTCTCCCCGACCTCACGATTCAAGGATCGATGCGATTGAACAGCCATCTGCATACTTTTCCCAATACCTTTTATTTCAGTTACGCCACCAAGCGTACTCGAAAGATCCTCGGCCTCACAGTTCCTTCAAGTGTACTAGGCATCCACCCTCTGTTTTTTGTAAGGGTGCTTCAGATGAGTCAATGGCGGCATCCTCCAGATGTTCCTCCTCCTTACAAAGGCTACAGGTGAAAATCTTATGGTATATGTTTCACTATCTGTACATTTGTAGAAACTCAGATAGAGCTTTCTTAAGATAGTGTTAGAAGTTCATTTTGACAAGATTCCATCAGTTCATCAACTTCATTTACTAATTTGTGCATTCTAGGAATTCCGTAAGTTCTCATGCGCTGCTTATATAAGAATCGTATTCTGTATTCAGTTCTTATTGAGAATAATCCATCGAGAGGAACCTAAAAGTTAGGACATGAATAAAAGGGAAAGAAACTATAATTCATCTCATAGTTTTAAAAAATACTTTCACAGGGACGAAGATTGGCAGGATAATGATGGAGCACTCAACATTATATCCATGACTCACCCACGCCTCCCGATCGAACATCCTAGTCATTATGTCGTATCGGACTCCGATTGCCAACCTCTGGAACCAGGCATCTGGTTAGTATTTATTCCTTGTCTTCATTATTGCTCATTCTATGCTAAAGACCGAGTAATATCTCATAATGATCAACTTCATAGAAATGATTTTCCACCTAAACATGAACTACAAAAAATGAGGTCCTTTCGCTCGCTGTCTCTTTGAAATTTATGTCAAACTCTAAAAGCATGATGTTAATTTATGCCATTTGCATGGGATTACTTGGGATTCATTCAACTAAATTTGAAGTACAAAAATCATTCTGTATCGAGCAAAGAATGAACGTAATGAAATTTTCTCCGAGACCTGTAGCCAACAGCTTTCCCTACCAACATGTTCAATGTTAAATCACCGTGTGATCTTGTCGTTCCGACTTATTACCCGTCTGTTTCCACCCTCAATTGAGAAGGACGGGCTAGAATAATCAATGTATCCCTCAGCCAGAAAACTTAAATGGCTTCTCTTATCTTCCACATAATATTCCTTGAAGCAGTGTTACGCTATAGTAAATCTCTGTGCGAAGTTTATCCATTCATCCAAAGATTTGAGGTCAACACTTGATATATTTCACCATGATACACCCCATGAAAGAACAGCATCATTAGATGGCATAAACGACAATCACTTAAGGTGATCCGGATGGGCTACGATAAAGCATCATCATCTATTCTGTCCTTCCTTGAGGCCGACGATTCAATCCAAACAGCATCCTTTGGAGTATTTTTATGTACACTGCGTCTCTTTCACACGAACTGTTTAAACACTTTGAAACGTAAGGTGCCCGTCAACTTAATTGGTGGTGGGATCAAATCTTGCGTTTGAAAATGGGAAGTTTGAAAGCCCCGGCGAAGAAGTCTGACGTTTTTTCAGTTACCCACTTTCTCTTGATGGAAACCACCGAATTGTTTTTGTCTCCTGCTAGTCGTTGTCCTAGCAAAGACTGACTTACATAAAATGAGATGGTTAGCCTTACACGGTTGCGAATTGGTGGAATGCAGGTACTACAAGATCGTGGAAGCTGATCACATACTGTTCATTGTGAACCGTGAGAGAGCTGGAGTTCAGTTCGATCTCATATATGATAGCATCTTCCAACGATGCCGAAAGCATGTTTTTAGAAAATCTCTGCCAACATTGCCGAATAACATAGTTGCTGATGATGAGTAGAAGAGGAAACTGGAAAGAAGTTTATAGCATTTCTCCAACTCCATGTCATTCTGTTGAGTTGATGCCGATTTTGGCCCCTCATTTTGATATTAGCAAGTGTTAGGAAAGCTATAGGCATGCTCGGAATTAAGTTTGTGAAATTAGTTGAAGCAAGAAGATTTTCTGGCATAAGTATACAGAAATTCTCTCTGCATATTACGGACATTTACTGTGCTCTCTCTCTGATCTTCACAATAGTTCAACTCATCCAAGAGCTACATGGCTTGTTTCAGAAACATAACTTGTTTTTGAACATGTTTTAATCGTTGCTTTCATGGGAAGCTAGAAAGGAACTAACGTTACTGATTTCCGTATCATCCGTGGTATAAGACAAACTCAAGACATCTTGATTATAAGGGTGGCCACTAGATACCCAACTTTATCCATCATCTTCCTCTAAATTGAACACAGCATCACCAAAGGCAAATGCTCAACCAAAATAGAAACAAATTCCAGCAGTAGTCGACATACTATGAATATGAAAGTCGGCAATACCATGCTGGATTCTTCCAGAACAATCTGATGGATTTGAGTTCGTTTGGTTTGGTTTTGGGGAAATGTCATTGGGAGAATGCAAATACCTTTAGATAAAGGGGCTTTCGAAAATATTAAACCGTTTGGTAAATTATAGTATTAAAATGTAACTTAGCATAAATACCATTTGGCAAAATTCACATTTGTAATTAGCTTTTGTTATTTTTTATTTTTTTTTAAGTTTGAAATTTAAGTTCGAAATCAAATTTCGGCGGCCAGCCACCGCCGGCCAACTGCTAGCCACCGCCGGACATCCAAATCTAGCCGTCACCGGACTGCCAAATCTGGCCTCGCCACGCGACCTTAGTCGGCGTCACCTAGTCTCGCGCGACCAGCGACATCGACTAGTCTCACATGACCAGCGACGTCGCCTGAGATCGCTTGACCTTAGGTGCCCGAGGTCGCCCGACCTCAAGCGAGGCTTTCTGGCGGCCAGATTTGGCCGCTTGCGACTGAGCGCCGCCCACTACAAAGAAGAAGATGAACAGCGAAGAAGAAGGCGAACGGCGAGGTAGACGATAAATAGTGACTCGGTGAAGAGTAAAATCGTATCTCTAAAATGCCCAATGCTTTGGTCCTCCCTGGCATTCGGCTTTCGGCATTTAAAATGCCCGCGTTTTGCAAATGGCCATTCAAAAGCCCTTGCCAAACACCCAAAATTTCCCCCGGGGCTTTGGGCTCCCAAAGCCCCTTGGGAATGCCCAACCAAACACCCCCAGAATCTTTCCAACCATATTTTAATCACAGCACTCATAACACCGGCTTCAACCAAAGTCACCAAGTCTGAAAACTGAATGGATCCACAATAAGAAACTGAAGAACCAGAATGTGCTATTATACTCCAGACAAAGGTCAAAGTGTTTTTAAAAGACCTACTGCACATATAAGCTGAATTGAAGATCTCAACAGCACATTCATTCACATTATCAAAATGGTAATTCTATCAAAAGTATGTGAGTACTACATTTGGGGAACCAACAACAATTAAGCCCCAACAAAAAGAATAATTATAAAGCGTTGAAAACAAGACAACCGATATTATCCGCATCAAACCACTCTTCAAAAAGCTCACATTTTCTGAAGCTTCTGTAATCGTCCATCAGTCTTGGCAGGTCTGGTAAATCTACCTCAGATAAGCCTCAGTTCATACTCACCTGCCATAGTGATGTATCTCACCCAGGGAAGAGCCTGGTAGCCGCTCTTCTCAATAATCTTCAGGTACCGCACCTAAAACAACGTCAAGGAGCAAACATAAAAAGGAAATGAATATTCTGCTTTGCTTGTTGAAATAAAGGCCTTCACCGTAGAATAGATCCGGCAATCTAAGGGTGCGCATGACAAAATTTCTGGAGCAAAAATTAATTTCTGACCAGAAATTGATTTCTCAATTTCTGAAATAGAAATTGAGAAGTTAAAAATTTTAGCTTCTGATTTCTTCTTCAAATATATTTTTGGTATAGAAATCTATTCCAGAAATAGAAAAATCAAATGGCGTTACCAAACGGATTTCTATTCCAAACCTATTCTGGGGAACAGAGAAATAGAGAAGTAGAAATTTTATCATGCGCGCCCTAAGAAACTGAGAATGTACAAGCTAATTTTGGACAATGTAATGCTTGGATCTCTTGACATTAAAAATCTGTCCGTCTTCTCATGGAAAAGCTTCTGCTTCTTACTAAAATAGCAGTGGAGAGATTTGAGCAATATAAAGTGACTTAGAGAGGCACCTGTATGCCAGAGACAGTGAAATATGGTATCTCAAACTTCACGCGTATGGGGGCCTTTCTCTCAGGAGTGGCTTCTTCAGCTGTTATACTGGGTAGACTGAATTCAGCCCTCAACATATACTCCTGCAAATTCAGTTTTGCAAGGAGAATCAAATGAGAATGGAATGGCTAGATATGTATGCTTAACAAAATGCTTTTAAAATGCAATGATATAGACAGCCAACCCTCACAAGTGAGAAGATACACAGCCATACCTTGCCACCAGGAAAGGATTTTATTTTCCAGACAAGTGCATCATTTTCTGGTGCATACGATGCGGAACCCATTGAAGTTCGAACATTTGGATTCGTAGAATCAGCAGGAACTGGCAACTCAATTTCAACGTTTGTAGCAGTACTGTTTTTTAAAATCAAACTTAGAATGCTGGTAAATCACTAACAAGAAAAGCAATTATATAATCATTAAAAGAACATTCACCTGCGCTCCTTGAACTGGCTCCTTGCTTTTACCATGATCTCAATACGACTTCTTGAATGCCTTTCTACTTGGGCTTCCACCCAGATAAGTGGCTTTACCTGAAGTAGAAAATATAAATGCATCTTTCAGAAGACTACAGATGCAATGATAAGAAAATAACTAAAATCATAGTTTCAAGCAAACCTGAGTACTGAGTCTGTATGTCATAAGGTCAAAAGATCCATCAGGAGGTATAAAGGAGATTGTCCTATCATTTTCGAAGCGGGCCAAGCGTACACACCTAATTTAACACAGAGTTATTAAAAATCAGATCATACTGAGATGGACAACCAAAAAGGAAAGGAGAATCATCTTAACAAACAGTTCAGGCAACATAGGAGCTCATGAAGTTAGACAACTCACTGATGGAACTTTATGTCATCCAAATCAATTGCCTTTCCCTTTGTTGTTCGACCTTGGGCCTCCAATAATACTCTATCATTTAGGCCAAGCTTGCACTCCGGCATGCCACTATAAAAAAATAAAAAATAAAAATAATTGAGTTAAAAATCTAGATCATGCTGAAAAATGTCAGAAACAAAAAGTATGACCAAATAGAGCAGAACAACAGATTCCCACTCCTGCTCCTGTCTTTGTAGAGCTAAAAGAGTTTTTATAGCTCATCTCCTTCTCTCATAGGTCACAGTTCTACGTCCCGAAAGAGCAATAGGAAGTCAAGAATTTTCAAGATCCCCTATGTCAAAGAGGATACAATATTCTACCCAGCTGTCATCATCCTCTTTCCATACTCTTTCTCTAGTTTGCCTATTAGGCCCTGTTTGGTAATCATTCTATCTCTCTATTTTTTTTATTTATTTTTTGTTTCCGGAACAAAAATAACTAGAAAAAGAATATAAATCCATTTAGTAATGTCAACTAATTTTTCTATTTTCCAATACAAAACAGTGGCTAGGGAGTAAATTTGGAACAACAAAAGGAAGTTGAAAAAATCTACTTCTTTGTTCCTAGAAATAATTTCTTAAACAATGTCATTCTCTACTTTTTCCATTCTTCTTCCTCCTTTAGTTGGTTGCCGTGCCTCAACAACTGATGAGGTGATCTCGCCATGGTTGGGCGATGTTGGCCTCACCATGGCCTGGCGAAGTCAAACTCACAGTGGCTGAGTGACGCTCTGCCTTGCTAGATCTGAGCAAGGCTACCTCGCCTAGCCACTATGAGGTCAGCCTTGCCCAGTCGTGGCACAGTGCCTTGGCAAGGTCGAGCCTTGCTGGCTCTCATCTTTGGCCATTTGCTGGCCATCAACGAGACTAGTAACTGGTTAGAGGAAGAGGAAGAAGGGAGGAAAAAAAGAAAAAAAATTAAAAAAATTAAACAAATTTTAGAAAATTATTTCAAAAGAAAAAAAAAAAAAAAAATTCTATGTCAAAAATAATTTGAGGGTAGTACTAAATGTATTCCTATTCTTTTTCCATTCTGGGAAAAGAAATTTGGTGCACTTACCAAACGCCTTCTTCTTAGGAACTCATCTAAGGAATAAAAATGGAATAAAACTATTTCTGAACAAAAATTATTTTAGGAAACAGAAATGTTACCAAATGCACCCTTAGAATGCCTGACATGAATGTCCAGGCTCTCCAAAATCAGAGCTCTCAAACTTGTAATGACTAGTTTCCGAGAATCTTAATGCGATACCCTTGCAACAACTTAGAGCTTCCTATGTTCACTTGCGCCCACAGTCATCCTCAATTACACTACGGGTTGCGATAAATTTGTCAAATTACTGTCCAGAAATCCTTCGGCTTTCCATTCTACTTCTGAATGATGAAGCCAGATTATTAAACTATTTTTCAAGCAAAAGTATAGTGTTTCACCAATCCAACAAGCTGTTACGGAGAGTTATCAGTTAGAGTTTGTTGTGTTAGAACCAGAATACAGAGGCCAAATTCAGTCTGGTTGGCAAAATTCATTCAACCAGGTCCTTGCATTAATCTTAGACATGCCAGAGAGCATGATCAGATGAAAAGCAAACTGAAAGGACAAAAGACATACTGATTCACATTCATGTTGATATGACAAGCTTAACTTCTTCCCTTACCAAACTACATGATCTTACTTTAAGTCCAAAATTAGAAAGACTGCTGGTAGCATAAATCTTGCATAGCTATGGTAACAATGAGCAATTTCATACGGTGAGAAGAGCTAAAATACTTAAATACACAGAACCTACCCTCAGACATTTCAAGCATCAGCAGAACAGGCGTGGTGAATAAATGTGAGTTTTAAGATTACTGCTAATGGGGGGGGGGGGGAGGGAGACAATAGCATTCTACAGCTTACAGACTGCACAGCACAGGAACACTATCAATCTTTAGTAGATTTAGAATGGGAGAACAATTGCTGTTCTTTGACTGATCATAGTACAATAACTCAGAACAAAATTTATGTTTGCTATTTCTAAACCTAAGAAAAAATATTGAAGTGGTGCAACCTCCGTCTTCTTTTTTTAAATTTTTGTGTAGATAGTTGAGAATTGGTGAATAACAAACCTCAGATACGTTCTCATTTTCAAAGCTCCAACCACATCTGATCTGATAATTTGCCCATTGCTATTGACGAGTATATTGACACTCTCCACAACATCCAAGAATACCTACAAGATCAGACACGCTTATTACATTCCAATTACTGGAGAAAGATGACACTGGAAGAGAGGAAAGATCTTGGGTGGAAAATTAAAATAGACTTACTTCATTCTTCTTATAACGTATCCCTTCGCTACGCCAAGAAACTGCATTCGTTACAGCCATTGGAGGCCTTTGAGATACTTCCATCCTATAAGCATCAGTCTTGATGAACTCACTTAGAATTTTTGCTTCAGTATACTGAGGGTAACCGAAGTCCATCATTTCATCGAGTAATTCATACTGCCAAAGAAACAAAGTGAGCAGAGGATTCAACAAATTATTCATCAATACCCAAATATTCATCAATAAAAAAGAGAAGAATGATTATTGAGCCGTAAATGATCCAGCGGACCAGAGACAGAATGGGAAACAGTAGAAACAACGTGCAAAGCATCTTACCACAACTACAAAGTTATCTCTAAGCGATTCCTCCTCTAGTTCCTCGAAATAATGCTTGAATACCTGCCACAACACATGCACAATTCCCATTACCCGCGAGCAATTCACATTTTTCTTTTCCGGAACACTGGGCTAGAAAGTGTGTAGGCTATCGAAGTTTAAAGTGTGAACATAAAAATTTACCAATAGCTCTTACATCGACAACTCGGTGTAGGAAAAAAAGAAGGCTGGCAGCATTGCAGTTCTGCCGTGCCGCTACCATCAAGTAAACATTGCTATGCTGTATAAACATATAGGTGACGCCATTGTCATACACGACCGGATCCTGAGACTGTGGATCACCCTGAAATGGCAATCCAGATACCAGAATTACACAAAAGTCAGCCAAATTCCCACTGCGTGGACGCGAAAGCAACATAATCGAGGTCGCAATGGAATTCATATAGGTCAAATCAACCAAACTAAGAACAGATTCCACCCAATTCACGAGCATCAGTCTCCACCTCACACAACCACAACGCATTCAAATCGCATGCGATTCCAGAAACCTCCCTGATTAAAGCCTTTAGCCGAGAAGCAAGATTCCTCCTCTCCTAAACTCGCGAGTCCACCACCCAAAAATTATTAAAAAAAAAAAAAAAAAAACCACACGAATCGAAAGGAAACGGACCTCCTTCTCGATGAGCTTGGTGAAGAAGCGCTCGGCCTGGACGGCGGAGACGTCGCCGCGGTAGTCGCGCCACACGAGGACACGCCCCTTGATGTCCAGGAGGAACAGCGCCGACACCGCTCCGGCCATCCCCCTCCCTCGCTCGCTCGCTCGCTCGGTTCGCTATCGAATCAGAGGGCCTCGATCGGATCGGGATCGGATCGGGCCGGAATCGCAGAGATCCGAGCGTCCGGTCAGCCGCGGGACCTACCCATCCAGCTCGCCGGCCTCAGCGGTCCCGATCCGCCGTCGGCTGCTCCGACCGATCGCTTAGAGCTCGACACGCGTGGGAATATACGGCCGAGAGGAGCTTCGTCGTCCTCTTCTCGTCCCCGGGAATTGGCGTGGTAATGGCGGGCGGAGTGAGAGACAGAGAGAGAGCTATTCGAGCCTTCGAGCTTTGATTCCGAGGGGAAAACTTCGGGGATCCCAGCTAAAGCGCTTTTCCTCCCTCTCGTTTTGCCCCTCCTGGGTAAAGCTTGGTGGAACGGGGATGGGGCTTTCCACATGCCACGATGCCGTATCGAGACAATTCTCATAGAGCGTAGCCCACGGGGCGTGCTGCACGGGCCCAAATCATTCGGGCCGAGTCCAATCTTCTTTGCGATGGCAACTGCAACTGGGCTGGGACTGGGCTGGGCCGGGCCGGTCCGGGCCGGGCTTTGCTACATATATTGTTTACACTTCATTTAAGTTGCATCAGATAGTTAGGAATTCATGTCGGTTATTAACGTAATTTGCAGCATGATTGTAAGTTGTCTTCTCGATGAAACGGGGCAGTATGTCGTCTCGTGTAGAATTCTCGAGTCATTTTCTTTCCGTCGAGGTTTCAGAACTTCTGCACTGCATCCCAAGTCCTTGTCGATCGGGTTTTGTCAGCCAGAGATTTTTTATAGGCTGGATTTAGTATGCTGATTATTCTGTTGTGTCATATGAAAGAGTACATACGAGTACTAGTTTGCACTTCCAGTGAATTGAAATGGAACTTTTGATTGCACTTTCCATAGATGTATCAAGTTAAAAATAGAATATATAGAAATCAATGAGACAGAGGCTTCAAATCGTGCGAAAAGCTAGTCATAACACTGTAATTTGCCAGAGGTGCTCCTCGAAGCCCCGAGCGCACGTTCTCACATGTCTAGAAGCGATGGCTCCTCTACTTCAACATTGTGGCGGAGGAGAAGGTGCATATTCGGACAATTTGGTTCTCGGATCTTTCCGTGTCATTGACTCATTGCTCGGGGTGGGGGAGGCGAGTTCAGTGGCGGTGAGGCGCGGATGAAGTAGTGTCCGGCCCAATCCCGGACCGGTGGTGATGGAGGAGCTAGGTGCCTCCTTTTTGCCGGCATCTGAAAACTATGCATCCGCACTTGGAATTCGCATCTAGGAACCATCTTCTGAGATCTCTCCCGGCACCCACTAAGCAACCGCAACGTCGAGCCTCTCCGGCGAGCCAGTTACTCGATTATGAGGAAAGTCAAAGGCCAAATAATGTTTGGATTTTATGACGAAAGTAGGTTTCATACTGATGGTTTTATTTATTAATTAATGTGATGGGCCTAAGTTGGCCCGTCCACCCATATTGGGCCTAAAAACCTGGCCCACAAGATTAAAGCTCATGGATGGAGGGATATGTTGAAGAGTTGTAACTTTTGGAGGAATGTCTTTTACCGAAGGGACACATCCCTTGGAGAGTATGTATTTAAGGGGAAAAGAGAGGGAGGAAGCACATTTTCACAGTACGTACGTTCCTCCTCCCTCTCTCCCTCCAAAAGAAAAAAATAGTAACAAAAGAGACGACACTCTCTTCCCTTCAAGGCGAATTGACGTCATTGGATCGAATGTGATCAGTTTTTCTTCCTCATATCAGCGTCGGTATTTAATCTGTGGCCAATAAGGTACGCTCGATTCCGTGATGTGTCTTTGATCGGTGATACGTGTTCTTCTTGGGCTTGTCTTCCGCATTTGTTTTAGGGGTTCGATTTAGTGTCGAATTCGTTTTAGGGAATCAATAATTCTCAACACATACCTTAAAGAACTGGAGAGGCATGGCTAGATGATGAGGATGTGAAGACGGAAAGAGATAAGAAAATGGCCAGGATAATCGCAGTTAGCTTGATTCTGAAATTTCTTTCCGAGAGCGCCATGTCTGAATTACTAAGAGATTGATGAGGCTGATATCTTGAAATCTGGAGCTCTTGCAGCTGAGAATGAAGCTAAGCTAGCTCTAAAAAAGATGGAAGCAACGCCGTGTAGGGACGCAGTGAAAGAGAAGGTTAAGGGGGTTGACTTTGACTTTCATTGTCCTCGAGATTGCACTAAATAAAGAAACTGAGCTGGAACGAGGATGAAGCCGAGGCTGTCTTATTAATATGGGGTGACGTCTGATGAGCTGTTGTGCGTGTCCGGTTGACTCCAATGCCTTGAAAAAAATGGGATTTGAGCATGTTGGAGTTGCTTATCAGAAGTAACGACACGACCACAGGGTGATGCGGCACAAGCTATCATCCCTCAAATCACGCTACTAATGTACTTAAGCAATCTTTTAAGGATTGCGGTAGGCAATGACTCGAATCAACTCGTGTCTTCGAAGATCAAAGGCTAATGTCGTTCGCCTCGGGGCACAAAGATCCAAACAAAGTCACTCTTTTTTTATGATCGAGGGATACGAAATGCAGAGGTTTGGGTAGCCGGAGGCCAATAAAACACTACACAAGACTTTGAAAGAATTATTTTTTCATGACTCTTTGGGTGACTTGTTTTTGTTTTTTGTTTTTTTTTTTGTTTTTTTATATAATTATTGAAGTTTTGCCTTTGCATTGTCGATTACAGTTGAACTTGCTCAAATATACACACATATCTACTTGTTTTTGTTTTCTTTTTTTATTAATTTTTGCTATGGCTGGATGGCCAAGTTTGCAAAAGGCCAGTCTAATTTGATCAAGTTTGACCTAGACTGATGATTTTCTTTCTTCCTTTCTTGCTTTCTTTGAATATTTGATCAAGTTTGACCTAGACAGATGATTTTCTTTCTTACTTGCTTTGCTTTCCTTGTTGGCTTTCTCGATCTCAGCTTGCGGGGGGGTATAAAGTGGTGCAATGACTACCATTTTTTTTTTTTTTTGTTGGACCAGCTTGTTCTGTCTTCAGAAACTTCATTTTCTGTTTTACATGTTGTTCATCGACTTATTGTCGGAAGGCTTTGTCTCTCCAGGTGTAAGACTCAAAAGAACCGTACTCTCCCAACATGTCAATGTCTTTTGATTGCAGATTTGGCGTCATGGCTCTCAAATGAAATGGATCTTTGCATTTAGCGCTTGACTCTACCAAAAGAGAAGTGAAAGCTCCAGACAAAATTGCTTTACTCTTTTAGTTTGCTCATCGAGGAAATTAGAAGGACATTCGATGGATTTTATTTTGGACATAGTGACAATCCATCCTTAGTTTCAGTTGCCTGTTGCAACGCAACGAAACAAGGGCTGGAAAATCCTCCATCTTTCCCTCAAACTAATGGCTTCATAACTTAGCGGGACTCTATCATAAAGGCGTTGGCAGTGCCCTGTCTACGCCAAGAGGATAAACCAGAGAATGGTGGATTTTACTGTAAAAAGAATTGTCAAGAAAAACAATGAAATTTCTCAACTAGCTGTGAATTTATCTGCCTTCTCAGCTGCATCGTCTAGATCATCAATTCTTTGCAGCCATTTTGTACAAGAAGGCCTGTGGCCGGAGGAGATTATTAATGCCTCAAAATATTTTGTAGCCCAAAATGGAAATATTCTGGGCTTCCAAACTCTTTCCCCCATGCAAATGTCAATCATTTTTCCTTTTTTCTCTATCTTTTCTTGGGTTAAATAAGAAGGAAAAGAAGATAAAAAGAAGTTATTCATCTCTATACACTCCTCGCCTCTCTGAGCAGCCCTTTTCTCTCTCTTTTCTTCATGCCGAGAAGAAAAGGAAGCTTAGATGTGTAGGTTACTCTTAACGTCTTTCTCTTCTTCCCCTCTTGGCCCAAAGATCTGCATACTGATTTGACTAAGGGTCGTCTACATTCCCAGGGAAAAGAAAAGGTGATCGCATCTCGTAGCTTCTCTATTTGTCGTATGGCTTCTCATGACTTTTCTCCCTTTCCAGTAGCATCAAGAACCAGAAGTGAAAAATCCGGAGCAAAGAGTGGAAGGAGCGGAGTGGCCGGTGATGACCTCCATGAGGTTACTGTGATTTATGACGGCAAGCCTAAACCAGTTTCTCGTAAAGGTGAGAACATTGTTATTACTGATGATGTTGGTTGTGACTCTGATGATAAGGAGAGCAGAGACTTCGAGTCCGGTGACAATGTTGGTGGCCGGCTCGTAAAAATTGAGTTAAATGAGGATGAAACTGAGGTTGTCCTCTCACACACTTATCTGGGTACTATTAATGTGTGGTGATGTCTAATGAGCTCTTGTGCGTGCCCGTTTGACCACAATACCTTAAAAAGATGGGAGTTTGAGTGTGTTGGAGTTGATTATCAGAATTAACTACAAGAGCACAGAGTAATGCAGCACAAGCTATCATCCTTTAAATCACATTGCCAATATACCTGAGCAATCTTTAAGGGTTGCAACAGGCGATAACTCAGATCAATCTTGTCTCAGGAGATCATAGGCTAATCTCATTTGCGTCGAGGCTCAAAGATCCAAACCAAGTCACTCTTCTTTTATAAAGGGATGTGGAATGCAGAAATCTGACTAGCCAGAGAGCCGAAATGGGAGTAGGGCCTTCCATGGCATTAGGTAACCATACATGAAGGGGGAAATGTGCTGATTTCGCAACTGCGCCTGCAAATAAAAGAAAGGCACACAATAGTGGACTTTTTTTTCTCGTCATAATATAGAACTTTGAAAGAATGACTTTTCTTAAAGAATTACTTTTCATGACTCTTTGTATGGCTTCTTTTTATTTTCCTTTGGTTTTTTTATAATTGTTGAAATTTCACCTTTGCTTCATATCGATGACAATAGTTTGCTAAAAATGTACGCAATGTGGATTCATTCACAGCTCATTCACACTTTCTCAAACTTCAAATAGTAGTTTGTTCTCACAATTCTGGAGGACAAAGTAAAAATGACTTTCTATATATCTACAAGAAACAAAATATTATACAAACCAATATGTGGATCTCTCTCCAACTCTAGAAATAACGTACCAGCCAGCCACCACAGGCTCCTCTCCCTTTTCCCTCATGCTTCTCTCATCATCAGTCACCATCATGCTCCTCCTACTCGCCGCTGAAATGTTCTCTTGCCCCACCATTGCTATGGTCTGTCACCTTAACCACAATGATATTCTCTTGTCACGCCCCAGCGTTTAGTGCATTTTCCACAATCTGTCTTATATATTATATGAAAATTCTTGCAATGAAATCTCTTACCGCGCTCCTCCATGCCAAGAGTTGATAACTTTTTTGAGCTAGCCTATTCATCTAGAATCTTGCATCAGCTACATACCATAGGTCTCTTACTACTATATATTAGGACTTGTGCTACCTTTTCTCTACCATATAAGCCATGCACACCATCTCCGCCACTTGCTTGGCTACCTTTGTAAGAATTTTTCTGATGTGGGTTATATTAATTAATATTGTAATTTACCGTTTTTTGAAATTAATCTAATAAAGTAAGATATAAAGATTCTTAATTAGTCTAACATGGGTATGGTTTGTGTGGGCTGAGTTGAGCCAAGCCCATGATGAGAGGGCATGGCTGAAAATTTTATAAATATAATTGAAGTCTCTCCACTAGCCCGAATGCACAAATACAACCTTACAAAAGGAGCGGTTATAGAATTGCATAGTAGGGGTAGTCTCATTAAACCAGTGATTTAGAGGGCAACAGAGGAGTACTTGAACTTTGAATCATCGCTATGTCGTGTCAAAAACAATGGATTCTAAATCAAGTACACAAATTCTTTGATCAATGTATTTACTACAAGGTTAGTAGGAGAAATTTATTTCTCTCGTACCCTATGTGGAAGATGTCTCACTTTTTAGTAGTGATTTTAGATTATTGCATGAAACAAAGCTGATGTTGTTGGAGAATTTTCACATGAAATACTTTAGTGAGACATCTTTTGTTCCTGGTGTTGAGATCCATATGGATTGTTCTCGTCGTATATTGAGTTTATGTCAAAGGGCATATATTGATTGTATTCTAGAAAGATTCAGGATGCATAATTACAAGCTAGAAATTGCTCCTACTATCAAGACTAATAAATTAAATTTGTCAAGAAAGCTCAAATGAAGAATATACCTTATGCTAGTGCACTTGAAAGTATCATGTATATTCAAGTGTGCACTAGATCAGACATCATTGTTGTGATAGAACTTCCAGACAAATATTAGTCAAATCCAAGACCTAATCACTAAGTTGTTGCGGAGAAGTTTTTGAGGTACTTAAAAAGAATAAGAGACTATATGCTAATTTAGAGACATGTTTAGGACCTACGACTAGTAGGGTATTCGGATATAGAATTCAGTGGCTATTAAGATGACATGAAGTCGACAATAATATGCATCTTAATCTTAGTACGAGGTGCAATATCATGGAAAAGTGAGAAATAGAAATCAATGCCATCCTCCACCATGCAAGCAGAGTAGCATATTTTTTAGTTGTTATTCAAGCTATTTAGCTCCGAAATTTCATTAAAGAGTATTGTATTTGATTTTGTGGATAACTCATACAGTTGTATCGTGACAATAACTCTATAGTATTACAACAACAACAAAGGTCTCAAGAAGTATAAGCATATGGATGTCAAGTTTATTACCATAAAAGAAACAATCTAAAATTGCAACATTGCAATAGAGCACATTTTCATAGATAATTTGATTGTTGATCACTAATTAAAGGCCTTTGCCATTGTGTATTTGAATGATATGTCATAAGCATATGCTTAGGAGTATCATTAGATATTATTGTTTAGTAGGAGCTGTTTTTTTTTTACTCTAATGTAGCCTATCTCTGTATTTAGTAACATTTTGATATGTATGAACTCCTTTATATTCAATGAAATGTTTATAAATGCATTGTTATCATTTTGAATGCATATATCTAATGAAAATCTCAAGGTATTTTATAAATATCAAATAAAAACTAGGGATCATTTAGTTATTAGCCTTAAGGACATGTCTTGTTACACACAAATATATATTAACCATAAAGATATGAAATATGTAGGTTCATTGAAACCATAATCATATTCTCTAGTGATACATCAAGTTTTATGATACTTAAGGAGAGAATATGTTGACTAACAAAATGAATGATATATAAGGTACGACTCTCTATAAAGTGTTATCTATTTGCCATACTACTATATTGAATACACATTAATAGAGTTAAAAGCGCTCGTAACCATGGAAGGTTATGCGTGTATATGTACAGTTACCGTCATGATTGGTCTTTGAGATTTTACGGAATCAAATTGACTATCAAGAATAATATCTGGACCAATATAAATATATGCTTATACAAGTACAATTTTAATTAATATAATTCAAGTAGGAGAATTTTAGAGTTTTGGCTACATTAATTAATATTGTAATTTATAGTTATATGAGATTGGTCTAATAAGATAAAATATAAAGATTCTTAATTAGTTTAATGTATGTGGGCTAAATTGAACTCGACCCGTAATAAGAGGAGATAGTTGAAAACTCTATAAATTTTTTTTTTTTTTTTTTTTTTTTTGGGTCAGTCCTACTCTACGCCTACTCTACACTCACTCGCAGACTTGGGCCCTGCCTCTTGCTGGGCGTGGGAGTCGCAACCCACTCTCGAAATTTACGCGTCCCTACCCCCATCCCCCCCTGAGAAGGTGGGGATTTGAACCCCTCACCTCCCCCTTCCATGATGGAAGGGTGGCCACTAGGGCGAACCCCCAGTGGTTTATAAATAGAGTTGAAGTCTCTTAAAAAATTGTGTAGTGAAGAGCAATCGCATTGAGTTAGTGATTTTGAGAGTAATAAAGAAGCACTTTAGTGTTGGATTGTTATTGTTTGCATTGAAAATGCTGGATTCCAAATCACGTTAGGATGCTATTTTCGACAGCCAACAACCTCTTTTGTCAAAGCTCTTGGTTTTCCTCATCCCATGAATTATTGCAGCTACTTTGTCCCTAATAGTTACATGCACTGACCTTTGTCATTTCGTGGACCTGTTGCAAAACTCTCTAACCATAGCCGATAACAAGGTAACACAACTGTAAAAGCAAATTTATGGACCTTTGTTATTTCATGAATCTCAAATTTTGGATTGTCATTGTTTCGCATTAAGAATGATGGAATCCAAATCAGGTTGGGATGCGGTTTTCGACGGCCAACAGCCTCTTCTATCAAGGTTCTTGGTTTTCCTCCTCCCCATGAATCATTGCAGCTACTTTGTCCTTATCAGCTACACACACCGACCTTTGTCATTTCATGGACCTTGTTGCATAACTCTTTAACCATTGCCAATAACAACACGACACAACCGTGAAAGTAAATTCAATTCGTGTTTTTAGGATTCCTACTCCCCCGGTCATTGTAGACACAAGTCTTGTGGGTTTTGATTCATTTCCAATGCGGTGATGAGCTTAGGCTTGGGTTTCCACTGGGTTCGCTGGATTAGCCTTTTTCGCTTTTACTTCTTTTAGTTTTGTTCGCTAGGTTGTGGCTTTTGAATTAGCATTCGCTCATCGTCCATGCATCAATTACGCGCCTACTTGCTTGACGATAAACGTTAGCATTTATCCGTACAGGAAAAAGCAAAGCAGCATCACATCACGTTGTGAAAATTTAATTGCCGGATGATAGCAAAGTCTGATTTCTAGTTAGTGCGAAAGTCAATCTTAGACATCATGGCTTCTTTGGTATGTCAATTGTACGAAGAGGCATGATGAGCTAAATTAAAGATGCTCATAATGAAGAGCTTATAAACATGATGGCGGTGATGAGGGCATTGAACGGCGCACCGCTGGTTTGCCATTGAAGAAACAACCAATATCCACGTGATATAAAAGATTGGTTCCTGACTGTCTCGTCGGGTCGATTCCTAGGGATCCTTCAGGTCTGGACCAAGATCATCCAGCGAAGTAGGCCGTATTTTAAGGCCATCTTTTTTTTTTTGTATACATCCCCCGACTTCTACGACTGGGAGTGACAGGCCTTCACGGGCCTACTGTGATGCCATGTAGATGGCTTTCACGTGCTAAGTTGCTGCTGAGCTTTGTCCTGCGTTTTGCGTGAACATGACGAATCATGAGTTTCTTGATTATTGTGGGTGTAGGAGTCGCTTACGAGGGCTTGAGAGAGCTCTCAAATGTATTTCGGCGCGGGCCTATTTCAGTCCAGAAGGAATATTTATGCCCAAAATGTTAGCTTTCGGTTTCAACTTTCTTTACCATACTAACTACTAATGAGCCCCTAAATTGATATCTCCACCTTAAAAGCAACCCGGGACAATTAGGGTGTACATAACAAAATTTCTAGAACATAAATTGATTTTTGGCTAAAAATTGATTTCTCAATTTCTATTTCAAAAATTAAGAAGTTAAAAATTTTAGCTTCTAATTTCTTCTTTAAATCTATTTCTAGAATAGAAATATGTTCTAAAAATAGAAAAATCAAATTGCATTACCAAATGGATTTATATTCTAAACTTGTTCCGAGAAACAGAAAAATAGAGAAATAGAGAAATATAAATTTTATTATGCGCGTCCTTAATTATTGGTCGATGCTGTGAACACTTCACGATCTTCACTTTCCTGAATAAAAATAATAAAGGCAAACAAGTACAAATGAACTTCAGTTGATATCGGCATGAAATGTTTCCAGGTTTGTTTCGAGTTTCTGGTGAAAAAGTGGGGCATAAAAAGTAAAGTTTCCATCACCTAACATGAGAAAGGAACCACCATATTAAATCAAGCCGAATAAGATGTGTTATTAACAGTAATGGTGAAGTCAATGTTACCTTGGGAAAAGATATTAAAAAGAACGGAATATGAGAGGGAGCGGAGGCGGGGTCAGCTAGCTACTTAACTTAGCATTCAAAAGCGCGAATAAAATCTGGCTTTTCTAGCCAATGAGATCCATCTTGCGGATTTGGATGCTTTGACTTTTACGGAATAGAGAACTTTAACCCTGTTCCAAAGGAGACTTTCACGAACGGTTAAAGAGCGTAAACTCAAAGCAAAGCCTCGCTAAAAACCTCCTTTATTATCTCTTTCATGGCATCGAATGTGGCATTATTTTCCGCCTTTCTTACCTTCCCTTTCGCGTCTCTCTTTGCCATTGGCTTTCTTTCACGTGGAAAAAGCGCTTTTCTTGAAAATCAAAAGTACCCTTCAAAGCGCAATAAAGGGTTTCTCGATTACAAGGTTTTGAAGCGAAGGAGCAGAAGATCTCGGACAGACTCAGGGACAACGAAAAAGGGAGGGAGGTTCGTTCGTGAGCACCAGCTAAGCTCGGCAAAGGTGCAGATGCAGCCAGTTGCCGGAAGTAGATTAGTGTCAGATCGAAGGGATTGTTTTCTTGTCATAGTGCCCTACCACATTAGTAGCATATAATTGGTCGGTGGTGCTGGACACAGTGACGATGATTAGGTTTTAGTGCAGTGGCCAATAGCAACGGGGCGCTGTAAGGCTAGTACAACCTGACATTTTACCCCGTTTTTAACTTTAGCACGTTTATCAGAAGCATCACGACTCATGAGGACGTAACCGACCGGACTGCAACTTGGATGTTTATGCTGTTTGGGTCCAGCACCTATGACAAGGTTTTGATCCACCGGCTTCAGGAGTGATTTGTAGGTACGGGTTTCACTTAGGTGAGGAATGATGAGTGAAAAATTAAAGAGTAGATAATTCCCTAATAGGAAAAAGGCATAGTAATGTTCAGACAAAAGATTAGCTAATGCGCATTATATAGTTGTTGTCCTAGAGTTACCGGCCCTCTAGAAATTGAACACGTCATGGCCGGTTAGTGCGGTCGGCATCTTTCTCCAGTGAAAGAAAATGACGATCATTCATGTCTACTAAGTGAGGAAAAGAAAATAGCTGGGCGGTAAATTATTTACTGTCGTTGCTCAATGAGCTCGAGAGAAACCATTCAATAGAAAATGCTTTCAACTTGTTGAATGATAACAAATCTCAGGAATGTCAAGATCTACAGTGTCTTGACATAGATGTTAGCTTTGTTCTTTTGAAATTTGAGGTGCCTACAGCTCTAGCATGCTAATGTTTTAGTATTGAGCATTTGTCACCAGCAACTACCAACCATTCAGCCCATTTCTAAACAGGATCAATTCATCATGTCAGAAATCACTCTGACCAAGGATTCTTCGGCTCAATCAGCCGTTCTTGAAACTGATATGGAAATGATTCTCCTTAAATGATTTGATTCCAATATTTCGATTCTCCTGCTCATCAAAGAATGAAATCGAAATGATAAATGACCTAATTTTTGAAAAGCCTTTTAATAAGAGCAAAGGACAATGATGAGCCCCAAAATTTCTGGGCTGGGGGAGGGAAAGAGAGATTAAAGAATAAATAGGGACTAAATTAAGGGGATAATGATGGTGGAAAGGGCAAAGGAATATTATTTTTTGTTTGGGAGGGGGGGGACTGTTGGTGATCCCCATATTCCCACCACTCTCTCCCCCAAAAGATTTGGCGCCAAAATCCGAGTCAATCTCTTGCTGCTGCTGCTGCCCGCCCGGTCAGCCACTTTCACGGGCAACCCCCCGTCCCTCCCTCGCTCCTCTTTCACACATCACATTAATAAAGAAAAGTCTTCTTTATTTTTCTCCCCCCTGCTTATGTCACGAGTTTCCTCGGGTTCTCTCCATCTCCCTCTCTCTCTCTCCTCTCTCTCTCTCTCTCTCTCTGATCTCTCTGGTATATACAGAGAGACATTGAACATATGCTCTTCCTCATTTAAAGCTATCTCTCTCTCTCTCTCTCTCTAGCGCCTGATCTTTGAAAAATTCCATCTTTTATAAGCTCCCCCTCTCTCTGATCTCTCTGGTATATACAGAGAGACATTGAACATATGCTCTTCCTCATTTAAAGCTATCTCTCTCTCTCTCTCTAGCGCCTGATCTTTGAAAAATTCCATCTTTTATAAGCTCCCCTTTCCTTTCACCCGAACGGCCAGACACCCTTTTCCATCTCCTTCCTTTCCTTCCTTCGCCTCTCGCTCTTTGCGCGGACTTTCTATCTCTTTTCCTTCTCTTCGATTCTCCTATCATCATCACCCACAAAGAAAAAGACCGACCACCTTTATTCTCCTCCTCCTCCTCCTCCTTCCTCCTTCGTTTTATTCTCTCCTCAAAGTCTTTCCTCTTTGCTACACCACCGTTTTTTCCTTGGGTCGCGACGCGCAGGCGGGCGGGCGGGGCGCGCGTATTTATGATCATGGGGTTCCAAGAGAAGCGCCACCAAGTGGATAAGGGGCTCGACATGGAGGGCAAGGCGACGTGGGTCATCGCCGGGATCTCGCTGCGCTCCCCGTTGAAGCCGATATACACCGGCTCGCCGCGGAGCCGCGGCGAGTGGGACGACGACGGTGGCTGCGGCGGCGAGGAGGAGGAACTCTCCACGACCCCGACGGGCGAAGAGGCGAGGATCCCGGCTAAGTTCACGTGCCCGCCGCCGGCCCCGAGGAAGCGGAAGCCGGCCTTGAAGTACCGCTACGACGGAGTTAGGGAGTTCTTTAACCCTCCGGATTTGGAGAGCGTGTTCATGCGCAAAGCCGAAAGGGCTAACTGATGATTCATGGGAGAGATTTGTGTAGTTGTTAAAAAGGTTGTATTATGGACTCCAGTTTCTGCTCATTTTCTTTACCTTTTCCCGTTACTATCATTTCTCCTTTCTCTCTCTCTCTTCATTTTCTTTTTTTTCTTTTTTGTCCTCTTGTATGCTATTGTCTGGTTAGTAGCTAGTGGAGGCTAGTGATGTGTACATAACATTTTTCATTCAATAAAATCCGCGATTAGGCAAAGTTTCCTTCTTTTTTTCTCTTTCCAAGAAAACCAGTCGGTGTTTGAATCTTTGGCTTGTTAAATTCCAACAGATTCACATAATGCTGTCTCCCCCGCGAAGTAGCAGCAGTCTTGGCTTTACTTGGTGAAATAGGAGGAGGCATCGAGTTTCCATAGCGAAATTTGCCTTTGGTCCTCTCTCTCTCTCTCTCTCTCTCTCTCTCTCTCTCATTTTTTTCAGGCTTCTCTAAAAGTTTGGTGAGCTGATACGGCCAAGAAATTCTGGGTCTTCTGTACATAGCGCATTCTCAAGAGTTCTCGATCTGCTTCCATATTGCCTACTCCGAGCTGAAGAATTACGTAAACTATCGCTTTTTTACATTATGCACGACTGTAACCTATCATCGTTATCTTTGTTCAAGTCGACATGAAACGCCCACTCTGACAGCAAGTGGGATTTCTAGAAGCAACTCAAATATATAGGTCATTCACTAAAGAAGAACTGGCAAAAACAAAGGAGGAAACAAGAAAAAGGGATAAAAAGGAGAACCAAAGCTTTTGTTAATGGCTTCAAAAGAGAGGGAAAACAGATAGATCTTTTTCGCTTTCGATGCCTTAACAGTCAAAAGGCAAAGCTTTCAATTCTTAGAGAGCTCAAACGTATGTTGGGTCAAATCCACATTTTCAACTCATAGACCTCTCATCTCTTTTCGCCCGCTGAAGTGTTTGCGCAGCAGATTCTCTCTCTCTCTCTCTCATCCCTCAGTGGGATGATGATGCGTGAGAGAGTTGTCTTTCGCTTCCATTCAAGCCACAAGTCAATGTTGAGCTTCATATAGAGGACTGCGAGTGTGAATGTGGCCCAAAAGCCTTTACGAAAGGAGAGAGGTAAAGGCAGATCCTTTTCAAGGGGTCGTCTATGTGGGATTGGATGATGAAGAGAGATCGATGCTGGGTTCGTCACTGACGTTGATTGGGACGAAGCCCCACATGACCCTCAGTCGCACCCATGGAACCCCACCAAACCCTCCCACCACACCTTTTATTCTCTCTTAACCATCATAATCATCAAAACCCTTTTCTTTACATTACTTCTCTGGCCCCTCTCTCTCTCTCTCTTTCTCTCTCTCTCTCTCTCTTACATGAGTCATGTCCCACATGCATGCATGCATGCATGTGTACATACTTGCCTAACCCACCTAGGACTCCTTGGTGCTCAAATGGATGGCTAGTGGGGAAAGGTTCTGGGTGATGGGTTTGATTTAGACAAAAAAAAAGTACGGCACCCATGTGGAAAGAGGTCCTTGTCTTTTTTTCTTTTTTTTTTGGTCGTGGCCCTTTTGAGACATTAGAATCCTATGCTCTTGCTGAATGGACCAGCTAAGATATGCATTTTTACTCACTTTCATGCCACCATTATTATAACCCCTTTTCATTGTCAAGTGCTTCTCACCAATAATTGACTCGCCTCCTCCCATACATGTCCGAATAAACTAGAATGTTTAACACTAAAAAAGTAGAGGGAGTTTTAACTTTTCATGGGGGCGAGAATGTGCGGTGGCCATGAAAGAAAAAGGGGAGATGTTCCACCTTATCTCTTCCAGTTTGTCTTGAGCAAACCCCCCCACATTAAACAAACCCTTCTTGGGATCGGAGACGGCATTGAGTCAATGGCATCGTAACACGTAGAGTACGAGCTTCTGAACGTTGAGCTTGGCGGGTAGCTGTAGTCTGTGCCGGTCTTGATGCGCTTTGGATTTTGATTATTTCATTAACTAAAAAGATCTTGCTTTTGTGATCCCCTTCTTTTTTTGTGGGCATTATTGGAGACCACATGCACCAGGGGGGAGGGATCTCCACCCTTATTCGGTGGTTCCCCTGGTGAATTCTTTTATCTTTAGCATGAGAGAAGATGGATTAGGATTGCTATTTTGACCGTATTGATGGGGACAAGAGGACGAGGAATAATAGTACTAATTTATTATAGTGATGGGGGTCGGAGATAGATGAACACGCTAATGTTTTTGAGCTCGATTTTGATTTTTCTTCTCCAGAGCCTCGCATGTTGCCACTTTGGACACCCCTATTATACGGTTTAATTCTCTTTTATGCTCATCCATTTTGCAAAAAAAGTAATAATTCTGAAAAATATTTTCCAAAAAATCAATTAGTAAGAGAATGATAATATTTTTCGGTGTTTGATTGAACATAAAAATGAATTGAAAAAATATTTTCGTTGTTTGGTATGAAAAATCTAATATTATTTTTTCTAAATAAACGTACACTATTTACGCGTTAATAACTTGAGCATGAATAGTCGAGGAATTGAGTATGAGCACCAGGTCCTAGGTTTGGTTTTGATGGACCCCATCTCGGATGCTGGGGATTGGGGCACAGGCACTTGGGTTTTAGGCTTTGCCTTGAGAACTGGGGTGTCAGTGCTAGGATATCGAGCCTAGCCTTGATGGAATTGAACATGGGCACCAAAATCCTAGACTTGGCCTTGATGGACTTGGGCATGGGCACTAGGAAAATAGGTCTTGATGGACTTGGGCACGGGCACCAATGTCCCTGGCCCTTGGCCTCAATAGATCTTGCCTCGGGCATTAGGGACCCAAACTTGGGCACTAAGGACTCAAGTCTAGGTGTTGGTAATCTGAGCTGGATATTGGGATCCCGAGCTTGGCCTTTGTGGACCCGTGCCCAGGTGTTGGGGGTTTGAAGTTGGTTACCAAGATCTCAAGCTTAGCCTTTTGTGGGCCCAATTGTTGAGGCACCATGCATGGGCACCAAGGCTTTAGGCCCAACCTCAATGGGTGAGGGCGCCAGGCGCCTAGGCCTAGGCTATGTGGTCCCAATCTTGATGGACCCAAGCACGGGCTTTAGGGACTCAGGCAAGGTATCAGAGACCTAGTCCTGAACGGCGAGGACCCAAGAATCAACGCTAGGGTTTTTGTGCTCAAATGTAGACTTTCAAGTTTAAGAACCGATACTTAGTTATTTTTTATAAAATGATTTGCGATCTTTTAAAGAGGGAATCATTTTGTTGGATTCAAGCATAGGTTGTCCTTTGATTAGGAATTTTTTTTTCCGTAAACTCATTTTCGTAAGTGAATGAAACTCTGTTAAATGTTATCCACGAAACAAACGGAGCCTTATAATCTTATATATTTGCCATGCGGGAGATATAGAGAACATAGTCACACTAGCTTCTTCACACTTGTTAATGGTTTAGTAGAAATGTTTTAATTAGGCTCCGTTCGTTTTGCGGAAAATATGGCATTTCTTAAAAATATTTTCCAGTAAGTCATTTTTTCAAGAAAATGTAATTATTTTCCAGTTTTCGGATAAACCTTGAAAATGAAGTGGGAAACAATTTTTGCTATTTGGTAAGGAAAATATTTTCCTTCATATACTCTTCTTCATTTATTTTATTTTTTAAATGGATTTTTCATATTTTTTTAAAAAATGGATTTTTAATTATTTTTAATTTTAAAAATCTATTATTCATTTTCTTTTTTATTTTTATTTTCTTTTTTCTTTGTTTTCCATCTCCTTTTTTCTTTGCTAGTCGCCGGCCATGGCGATGGCCCGTGACCGGCCACCAGCAAGCCTTGAGCTCGCCGACAAGCACGAGGCTTGCCACTCGTCGGATTGGCGAGCACGAGCGTCAAGCTTGAGATTTGCCAGATTGACGAGCGCGAGCTCAAGGTTCCCTTGGCAACGGCCGATGACTAGCCAAGAAAGAAGAAGATGGGAAACAAAGACAAGAAAAAGAAAGAAAAGGAAAAAAAAAAAGAAAACAAAAAGAAAAAAAGAAAAGAAATAGAAAAGAAAAAGGAAATTAAAAATAATTCGAATAAAAAAAGAAAAGAAGAAAAAGAAAGGGGAGGAGGAAGTGAGGATTTGTAGAGGTGTGATAAGAGAATTAAATTTAGAAGACTTTTTTTCCTTTCATGGAAAACATTTTCCCCAAGAAATTCATTTTCCATGAAACGAACGCCGGAAAATCCGGAAAACGTTTTCCCGGAAATTATTTTCTGCAAAACGAACGGAGCCTTTAGTCATATTAGAAATGTTAATAACTTAGCTAGGTCAATAATATTCATGTAATAACCTGGTCCTAAAGCCACCTGCCTCGACAAATTTATGGGAGTATTTCACGATTATACGTCACTTAGAATATTCCTGATATACAAACGCTTCTGATCTGTTCCAACTTCTTGTAATTTAGTATACCGTGTAAAATAACCCAATTGGTGAGAAAATTCACAAGGTTTATCTCTACTATACCCTCGGAGCTAATGAATAAGATGGGAATCATTTAGTATTTTTATGCTCATATTTGACTTTGTATTAGGAAAATAATCTATTCTTCGTACTTTCATTATCATGGCATGATAAGTTGCAAAGAGTTTGTAGCTTTGGCTCTCAATGAACTATTTACTATAAAAACCGTAAATCACTATGCCCTAAGGGAAACATCATGAACTTGCCAAGATTTTAATGAAAGATTTTGGAGACAAATACATTAAAGTCCCTGAACTAAATTTGACAGCGTTCTTATTTGGTCCCTGTATTTTCTCCGCCGCTCGTAAGATCTAAGATCTTTAAACTTCTACGAAGTTGTGTAATTGCAAAACAAACAATTAGACTATAAATCCTGCTGGGCGTGCTTGGCATGAATGGTCGCCTTCGGTTTCTTCGTAGCATTTCGAAGAAATTGACACTTCCGTAAGCGAGCGATGCACAACCAGATGATTTTCCTCCCACTGCACAAACACATAACTATAATATCTAAGAACCAGCATGCTATTTATACACATAGATTTGCCTCGATGAATTTATAAGCAGAATTCTCTGATCTCCTGATGCTTAACGACGAGAGTTACTTACGACGAGAGAGACGAATTTTATTATCTTGGGGGCCGAAAACGGGAGAGACGAAAGGATGCCAGGAGAAATTGCAGCTTATTCGACCGGTTGAGTTGGAAACCGTTAAGCAAGAAACGTACTGGTGTATTGATGGAAAGAGACTCCATAAATTTGAACATACCTGAATCCTATTGCTGTCTGATGCATATGGTCCACTGCAAAAACCGGACATTACTAAACCGAGGCACAAAGCCATCATGCCGACATCCTAAATGCTAAACGAGTAATCTTGTATCTCTTGTACGTTTTACTCTACTACTACTACTACTACCAGAATTCGCCTGTGCGTTCTTTCCAATTTTGAGCGGATCATCGATGATTGGAAAAGGGACGACGATGTTTATGTATGGGTGTAGTGGTATGGTACGCATGCAGCTGTCTCTTCTTCTTGAAAGATGGTTGGGCTTTGTGTCGTCGGCTGAACCTGGAGAGACCAGCCTCTTCAATGACAAACGAGGGTAACTCGATGTTTTAGGATCGACCGAGCTGGGCCTTCTCTTTTCAACTCTCTGCAGGTGGACCAATTTCTGACTAAAACAAGACGGGCTCGTCCGAAGGAGTGAGAATTTAGGAGCAAAATCCCAGAGGCCCCGCTTAATCTACCAGCCAATGGAAACTCGTCAAGAGAGATCTTTTGATAAGGAAGTTTTATTAAAGTTTCAGTGAGGATTACTCACTACATCTGGCATTTTGATTTTATTAGCGAGGGGCGTCTTTTAGGAAAATCCTTCTTGTTTCATCTATATTCTTGTCTTCCCCTGTCCTTGTCACTCTCGTTCCTGTCCTCGGTCACACCCATCAGCTACCAAATTTGGTTGGACGGCATGGATTTGAGCAAACCATTTTTCTCTCCCCCATCTTTTGGCTAATTCAATTAAGAAATCGAAATGAACAGCAGTGGCAAGAGTATATACACTCATAAACTCTTGAAGATGGCGCCTGGTGGTGGATCAAATGTGGATGATCTCGGACAAGGTAAGAAACCTGACAGGGTTCCTGTATCAAAACTTCACACTGATAGAGACCATCCCACTGGCAACAATACCATTAGCGACTTTCCTTCAGACCATTTGGCTTTGAGGGCTCTCTCCCAAAACCCAGATCTAGAGTTCTAGGGTAAGCAGAGAGCGAAGCTACAAAAGGCAGGCAGGACTGCAATGTAATCAACAGAAAGTAATGAGCTAATATTTTTAATAAACAGCAATTAACTAATGGTTGCTAATGTGACCATGCTAGGAAACAAACCAGAGGCAGAAGACCATCCCTCTAAGCAGCGGAAAGGTAATTCATAGCGAGGAACAATGCATATAATGAGATCCTTCAAGAAAGATATCTAATCCCAGCAGGCTCTGATTATGGGATGGTCACTGGGCAGACCTCTCCGTCTGGACGACACCATGCCTTTGCCATTTACATGCAAGTAGAAGCAGGAAAGTAAGGTGTCTTGTCTACATGTTGTAGATCGGCCTGTCACAATGGTGAGACGTACAATAGAAGAAATCGAAAAATGCATGCTTTCCACAAGTTTCACATCCCAGAAGATGCGTGAAAATCCACACGGCCAATGAGAGCAGTTACGTGTAAATCAATTGCATATTTCCAAGATTCTCCAGCTACACAGGTTATTGCAGCATAATGAAATTTTTATCTAATTCAAAGGGCATCAAGTGACACCTTATAGATGTAAACGCAGAATTTGTAAGGTTTACTTCTAACCAAAAAGAACGGCTGATTCAACAGATTACACCAGATTACAAGCTGCAAATCAAGTTTCTCCCAAAGATTGCTCAAACCACAGATTGCACTATTAGAAAGTTCCCCTAAATGGAGGAAAGAAGTGATTTTTTAACTGCAATGAACTCAGAGAAGCAGGAACACGGTTTTGTGCCATGCTGCTGAGCTCTGCCATCACCACAACTCCTTTGACAGCCTTGTATCCTGGCTTAACAAATCTTGAAAGGCAAGATCAATGATGAAAAACTTGAAAAGTTCATCATGACCGAGGACTCTTTTCTTATCTTAGCACCAAAATGGTTGTTGGGCAGTCAAAATAGCAACAAATTGCATTTCAACCAAAGAAAGATTATTATCCCGCAAGGTGATTTCTGAAAGACTTCTGGAAGAAGCACATGATGCAGCCAATCTTTTTGCCACAAACAAAAATGGATTGATAGATGCAGGATGTCCATGGTGCAAGAGTTAATTGGAACCAAAAAAACTGCCGACTATTCATACGTGATACACATTTTTGAAAACCCTCCCAAATACAGAACGCCTTAGATGGCTCCCATTCTCACCAAACGAAGAGATAAAACAGAAAGGGCAAAATAGGAAGAAAAGCAAAACCGAGTCAGAATCTCTAAGCACAATGCCAAAGCAACTTCAAATGCTAAAGAAGAAATCAACGCAATTCTTCCCTTGATGATTATTTATCTCTGATGCAGACAACTCAAACCAGTTGGAGACAAAGTAAAAGTAACCGCTCAACATAGACTAACTCTTCAGGTAAACAGGATACACACGGTAGCATATTTCCATCTAAACATCATCTGAAATCTAAGATTTCACCAAGGTAGCACTCATATCCCTAGTCCAAAATTACACTAGCTCATGATCTAGACTATAAACATTGAATCACCACATCACCCACTCTAAAAGAGACAACATCCTTAGAATGCAACCAAAAAAGAGCTAGGACAGCAGGACTATGCTGCTTCACTAAAGAATGTTTGCACAAACTAAGGTCTCTATTTTGGCAAACATTTCGCTACCGTCAGCAGATTACATTGTTCAAAATGAACATTATCTTTATACCCTGAATTTTCTCCATATACAAGCGAAGCTGATCCAAATAAAACAGCCCCGAAAATCACCAGGTCCAGTGGCTCATTCATTATATTTCAACCAAGTAAGACGGCTTCTGAGGATGGCCACCCGCATGGAACATCTTAAGGTGATAAATTGCATCACTAATCAGTTCTCGCAAATCAGGGCGTTGGGCAGCAATTGAACGATCAGCTCCCTCCAGGGCAGTCAACACCCTGGCTTGTTCCAGGGCCTCGCTATTGCCAGAACTTATTGCAAGGTAGCAGAGTAGATAGAACCCATGCAATTGCATCCTTTCACTGCCCTTTAGCAGTCTCATCACAGGTGGAACACCTTTAGACTCGATTATTGCCCTCGCATGCTCCTTACATAGAAAATTATCTGGACATACAAACTTCTCCAGAGAAATAGCAGCTTCAGTTGCTACTTCTTGGTGCGAGTGGTTAAGTTGACTTACTAGTGGCACAAGAACACGAGTCTCCCTAGCTGGAAATGTCCGAGCCAGCGAGCCGATGGATTTAATCGCAGGAACTCGCAACGATGGAGAGTCTATCTCCTTCATCACCTTCAAGAGCTGATCCACAACCGATTTTGCAGCAGGTGAGTTGGTCTTAAAAGCCGCACGCCTAAAGTCGGCATTAACCTCCGCTGCAGCCGTGATCTCCATAATAGTCATCAAGCAGTTATGCTGCAAATCACCTTGCTCGTCTAACAACTTCGCCAGACAAAGCAACCCCTTTGTCTCTGTAATCTTCTTACTATTCAACAAACTCCCTCTAGCAAGCATCCACAATGCCTCAGCGCAGGCCGTCTTCAGCCTCATTTTAACCTCGGGCTTCTCATTCTCTCGGTCTTTCTTATGACTTCCCGACCTACTCCCATCCGAATATGAGTTATGGCTGTTCAGTTTCCCTAAAGATTTACTTTCCTTTTCCTTATTAATCTGGACAATGGAATGAATACTCTGCATAGGCTTCCCAGCTTTAGGATCATCCACGAACATATCAAACGACAACAGCGTTACCAGAGGCCGAATAGCATTCTCTCTAGCGAAATCCTCCCGAGCAAGCGGGCAGTGTTTCGCCATACTCACCACCAAGCTCGCCACCTGAATCTGCACGCGCATGGGCGCATCCCCGAGGATTTGCACAATAGTCTGAACCCCGAGTTCGTTCACAATCGCCTGCACCCTCGCTTGATCATTGGCCAAGTATTGGAGCGCGGTGGCGGCGGCTATTTGAGCATCGGGCGCCGAAGTCTCCTTCAGGAGCTTGAGCAGCGGAGGGACGCCGCCTTCCTCCACGATAATCGTCTTGTTCCTGTCATTGTCCCGCGCGAGCGAAGCCAACTCGTTCGCGGCCTCAATTCGATCGGGCAAGGGCCCCATGTGAATCGAGGCGATGAAGGACCAAACCCAGGACAGAATCGGGTCATTACTCGCGATCGGAGGCAGCGAGAGCTCGATACCGCCGCCGCCCTTACCGTCGGAGCCGAGGACGCTGAGCAGCCACTTGAGGTCCCCGGCGGAAGCGTCGAGGAGGCCCCCGAGCTTCCGGAAATCGGCGGCGCTGGTGATGGTGACGACGCGGCGGAGGATGCTCTGGTGCTTGCACTTGCGGGCCAGGGCGAGGGCGCGCTCCAGGTGGCGCGAGACGTCGGCGGCGACGCGGCGGACGGGGCGGTCGTAGAGGGACTGGGCGGAGGTGGTGAAGCGGACGAGGGAGCGGAGCATCTGGGAGAGGCGGTCCACCTGCCTCCCCAGCTCCGAGCACTCCGACTTGAACGACTCCGCCTCGTCCACCGCGGAGCGCACGCGCTCCGACAGCATGATCGGGTGCGACAGCTCGTCCTCGATCCGCCTCTCCTCGGGCGGCGCGGGCGCTGGGGGCGCGGCAGCGGCGGCGGCGGCGGCCATCCTGGAGGCACCCGGCGGCAGTTCGGCGGAGGCGGCGCCGGTCAGCAGAACCATGTACGGCGGCGATCAGGGCTTCGATTGGGGCCGCCGATGACGATGACGCATTCGGGTTCTGCCGAGGATGTCTGTCTGTCCGTCTGTCTCTGTGTCTGGCTCTCTGGCTCCGTGCTGGGAGTGTGGGTAAGGAAGGGAATGATGTTTTAGATTTTCGATTTTCGTCGATCCTTATTTTATCGGGGATCGTCCTGAACCGTCCTAAATCGTCCTAAATTGTCCTAAATTGTTGTTTAAGCCTTTAAGGTTAATTGTTTTTTAGGGAGAGCGCGTGGAAAAATTGGACCCGGGCGGATGATGAGTCAAACGGGCGAGTCAAATCGGGGTCTTTGGGGCTTACGTTACGGAAACGGCTTGCTGACTCGGTGAGCTTCGTGGGGGCGTTCCTGGAAGGCGCCCGGGTTCCTCGCTTTCCCCGGTCCGGCGGTCCCGCACCAAAACTAAATAAATGAACAAATTTGTTTCCTATGACTTTTGGTCGTCCCCATTGATTACCCAGAGTATTCCTTAAATTTCCAAGAAAGCAGTAGCTTAATTCTGACCTCTACTGTTTATTTCGCCTTGGGCAACGAGATAAAAGACTTTGTCATTTTCATAATGTACTAGAATTACCCGTTGAGTCCCCCGTAAGCCTAATTAATCAAAATTGGATAAGCATTTTATATAATATTTATGAATGCAATAGAGGAAAATGACATTATAAATGTCGTGATTTTCGTACGCCACTCACTTTTGTGTTATAATATTTTGAGCAATCATTTCAGTGTTATGACATTTTGAATTATCGCTTCAATGTCATAATTGATTTAGTTGCGGCAATTCATTATGAAAAAGTGAAGTCAACGTTATTAAACTCTAACAACGTTGTTTGACCATCTATCTATCCCAAATTAATGAATTGGGGAAAAAATTCTAGTGTGAGCCCTAATGCTAATTCATCGAATTGGGGCAATTTAATTTCTTAGTTTTTAGGGGCAATTAGGGGCAATCCTTAGATGAGGAGTGGAAAACAATCATATTGCTCTTGATTTCTTCTTCTCCTCTCCGATTTTTCGCTCTTTTTTTAAGATAACAAATTTCAATGTTGTTGTGATCAGGCTTCTTTGGAATCAAATTTTGTCGTGGATCATCTCTAGTCATAGAAGAGTGAGGACCACATACTAGCAAAATCATGGTGACCACAGAGATGATTTACTAGATTCGCTAGAGGTTCATTATTGTTGATTGTAAATTCACATAACTTGACAGAGAGATTTTTTTTTTCCAGTCAATTTTGTTTGCGTCATCAGTTGCCTTAGACTATGCTAGTTAAGAAAATAATTGGAGAAGAAGAAGGAAAATGTAATTTGGTTGGCTCAAGACGAAGACGAACCAAGAAGTCGACGATGAAGACCAACATAAAGAAGAAGAAGAAGAAGGAGAAGAAGAAGGCCTATGGCAACCTTCAACAAGGATTTGATCAATCACTGGGGTTTGCCCCAGTAGCCACCCTTTCAACATAGAAGGGGGAGATGGGAGGTTTAAATCTCCACTTTCTCAGGAGGTTGGGGTGGGGACAAATTAATTTCAAGTGTGGGTTTCGACTCCCATGCTCTGCAAAGAGGCGGGATAAAAGTCTGAGAGTGAGAATATGACTGACAAGACCTGTAAGAAGATAGGGTAAAAGTCTGAAAGTAAGAGTATGACTGATAAAAAAAAACAATGAGTTGATCAAATTTTTAAAATTTGCCATGTCAGACATAAAATTTGACAAAATAAAAAGGCCAAATTTTACCTGAATTTATTGTTAGAGGTGCTTTTTTGATCAATGACGAAGCATTTAATTCATCAAATATCAAAAAGACAATGTATATTATGGGTTTTTAAACATAAGAGATGCACTTAAGTGATCATTTTTTTACAGATATTGCGTTCAAGTGATCACTAAAAAGTTTTGATATTAAAATAAGTGTCGAAATGAAATTATAACACTTTTCATTTCCTCTTCCCATGAAATCATATGAAAATTCCAGTAAGTTCCTCAACAGGGCAAATATAATATCTACATATTCTATGATAGTGCGTGTCAGCCTCAATGAATGCGCTAGGACACTTATCAACCAATCAAATAAGGAGAATATATAACTCATGATATGCTGTTTCTTTTCCTTTTTCGTGTGTTATGCATTGACGACGCTGTGGAAATTAAAGTATTATTCGTTAAATTAATATTTAACAAATATCACAATGATGTCCAGATCCAAAATAGAATAATACACACGTAATTTCATTAGCTTGTCTAGATTGATTTTTACTTCCTACTTCACATGAAGTTCAAAAAAACTTGTGGCTCATGTATTCTAACTTTTTTTTAATTAAAAAATCCTTAAAAATTTCGCAGCATATAAGATTTATACTTGATTCTACATACAATTATTTTCTTAATACTTTAAAGTACGTGCAATATATTAAGGTTTGGCGAAAAGTGAAAAGAGTGCCTTTTCCTTAAGGTTGGGGAGTTGGGTGGAAAATGAAAGACTCGTAGTCAAAAGCTCCTTTTTGACAAAACGTGATTTGCAAATGAGGAAAGTAACACATCGGACAGCACATTTTTTCTACGTAAAAAAGTAAATAAAATTTAGTACTTTGACGACCTGAGGGCCAACTACCGGTCAAGTCGAAAGTTGAAATGGTCAACCGAGTACACGGAACCATGTTTTTAGTCCTCCATTCAAGCTTTCTTTTCTCCTTTTCACCTGCATCACGAGAGTAATGAAAGAATATGCGAAAATTATCCAAAAAGTCTTAAATCTATTGCACTTTATCATTTAACTTTATTAATTGAGTTTTACACTTTTTTATTTGTTGTCAATTGAATCCATCCAAATAATTTTCACTAGAAATTGTTGACATGAAAGCCAGTGATACTTAGATACAACCGTTGATCCTGACATTGATAATTTTTAATAATATTTTAATATTTTAAAATATTTTTTCTGATTTTTTCTCTTCTTTTTCTTTTCTTTCTTTTCTTTTTTGCTTCTTCTTCTTCCTTCTATCAGTGCTGACCATCGGCCATACCGGGCTGACTAGCCTTGCTCGCCATAGGTAAGGTGCAACCGAGCGAGCCCCGGCTATAGGAGCCCTTGCCCAAGCCAAGGTGGCCTCGTCGGGCATCGCTCGAACATAGGCAACATTCGGCAAGGCCGCCTTGGCTTGGGTGAGGGCTGGCCTTGCCCGATTTAGTGAGGAAGCCCTTGTTGGGACTAGCCTGCCTAGGCAAGGTTGACCCTTGTCACGTCTCACCAGCCCAAGCGAGGCTTAAGGAGGGTCAACCTTGCCAAGCGTCACCTTCGCTCGGTTAACACTCAGTGAGTCTGATCTTCACCGAGGCTCGCCCTCACCCAGTTGTGTCTCACCTGTAGCAGGCGAGGCTATTTGGCCCAGCATGACTGGTGGTTTGTCATTGGCAAAAGGACGAAGAAGAAGCAAAGGAAGGAAAAAAAAAAAAAGAGAGAGAAAAAATTAAGAAAAGTAATAAAAAATTCAAAATTATTAAAATATCATTAAAAATTGTCTATATCAACGTTGGTAATCTTACGTGGCACTGTCAACATCCACATCAATGATTTCTATACAAAATTAGCCAAATAAACTTAATTGGTAAAAAGCGAAAATATCTAGAATTCAATTGGTAAAATTAAAAAGTTTAAAACTTAATTGACAAAAATATAATGGGTTTAAGACTTTTTGGATATTTTCCTGAAGAATACGTGGGCATGGAATGTGCCCATATAAAAGGAATTTTCGGGCGCATCATGATTCATGAGGTGAAAGGAAGGCCCAGTTTACATTTTTGTCTCTACATATTCAAAGCAGGCTGAGTAACGAGGGAATTTAGGATTGTGTCGACTAGACTTAAGAACATTCGTTGCCATCGTTCACAATGAATGTCGTCGTTAGCTATAGCACATTGCCGATGGGATCAAACTCGTGTGAATATATCCCGTCCGATGGCGTTTGTAATGTTCGAAAGAAAACTGTCATGAAACGAAGCCGGTCGTCGAGGACGGCAAACCCGAGACCATCACCGAAACTCAGTGCCGAAGTAACAGCTGAAGCTGTCAATGATCAACAGGTTTGATTTTGTCGAACGCTGTCCTCGGATAGATCCATCAGAACACTGTACATGGAGTAGATGGGGAGCAGAAAATGCTGAATTTGACGCGTCGAGAATAATGGACTTTCCAAGCCAAACCCTGCGAATCCATTCCCGGTCAAAGTCTTCTACCATATTCATTAAGAGATTACTTCCAGGAAGGAGGATGCATAAAGTCGCTGCTCAGCGCCACGTTCGGAAGCCATCGAACCTCCTTCCTCGATCTTACAATAACAACACAGTGTGAAAAGAAGATGATGGTGATAGTTTTGACTCTTGCCATGATAGCTTTGACTCTTGTTATTAATTTCCCTGGGGATTAGTTTTCATCTACTCTTCCAATCATGCCTAAACCAAATGCACACATACAAAGACTTTCGACCAAACAGCCTTATAAGAGGTTACCCAAGCGGTCAAGCGTGCTTATGCACACGATAATGACATGCTGGAGCAGAAAACTGCTTCACTGGAAGCCATTCTCAGCCTCTGCTTGTCACGACTTAATACTTAAGCAAGCTCGAGAAACCCAAGTGTTGTTACATAAGATTAACGTGCGTAAAATACCGAGGACATCCCAAATTTCCTGCCTCTGCAAAGGGTGAAAATCCGTCAAGCCCACGGCATCACAGAGCTTTGCTTTTTATTTCGGCAAAGTCATCTTATTGATAAATCACATTTTAAGTAGTGTCACAAGGCTGAACACAAATGGCGTTTGCACAGAGTAAAAGCCATAATGCGTAAACACAAATTGAAATGACAAGTTGCATAACAAATCAGGACGCGACTTCAGAAGAAAAAAGGGAATCTGCTTCACATCTTAGCGAGTAGTCCGTTCTGGATGGATTTTGCAGCCATCCCATTCTCCTTGAGCTCTGAATCGCCTGAGTTTGGGGGCACATCAACCGCCGGTGAGCAATTGAAGAACCCGTGTGGCTGAACCCAAAGGAGAGAAAAGGAATGATGTGAGTTCACCGCTTTTGCTCTTTGAAAGAACAAACACTTAACAGCAAAGTTGAAATTGCAAGTTAATTCTATGAAACCATGATCCTCTGAAGTAAACAGTCTAGTGGGATGGGTAGTAATTTCTATCCGACGGGTAATTCAACAATACCAAAGATTAGTACTCAATAATAAACATAAGAACCCAAGCATGCAGAGATACCATAATCATCATTTCATCAGTATATTCGAAGCGAGAGATTACTAAACAAGTGCTTGCGATAAGAATGACTGGAGATATTACAATACAATATTCATCATACCATGAGCATAAATCCAATGCGGTCCACCGGCATGACAGGCCAGTCTTCCAGTCTAGGAATATGTGTCACGCCAAATACATACCTACAAATGACATCCGTAAAAGTTAGCACACTAGAGAATCTCATTTCTAATCCTTTTTAAAAGACCAAATTGACAAACTAATGTGTTTTAGAATATGTCTCAATCCCATTTATCAAATACACAAGCTAAGCCTACCTGTAAATTTTTAGCGGCTAAATTGACATTGTGTTTACTATTGTTTATTGTCATCATGTAAATCAGTGAGAAAAGTCCACCATAATTCTGATACTGATGTCAGAGGGCTCAATCAAGCTAGTCATGATAGTTCGCTTAAAAAGAAGCTAAGAACTAACCAGAGAACTATGTCCGTTTCTTCCAGTGATCGATTTTGCTTGACCCATGTAGCCAGTCCCTCTCCAACACGTGGGTTTTGATTAGGAAACTCCCCTCCAGGATACATTTCATCGCGTGCATAAGGCGTGACCCAAAGGTTATGCTTTAAGAATGCAGCTCTTCTCAAGAATTTTGCCTCGGAACCAGCTAAAGGTAAGCAGTTCGAGCCAGGTAATAGCTTGTACCCCGTAAGCTGCCCAGTCCTATTGACCGTTCTTGTATTTCTGATCTGAATGATGTAAAATAACATTTTTAAACTGTAGAGCCAGAACCAAAGAAGAGAAACGGAACCAGGTAATACTATTAATGTAGGACAATGCACAAATCTTGGTGAAGATAACATCTAATATTATCACTAACGTGGCTGAACAAAAATAAAACAATGTTGGCAGCCGTATGTGCATTTAGAGGAAAAAGGGGGGTGGGGGGGTTGGAAGAGAGTGAGTGAGATGTCTCACAATCCAGTGTCGTGCAGATAAAGGATTGCAGTCTCGCATTGCTTGCATTTCAGACCGGAGCAGCTCCTCTTCAGCATAGAAAGCATTATTGTGAACATTCTCTTTTCCAGGTTCCTCAACTTTGACATTGACTTCGACAACCTAGACAAATGCATTTATGATTAAAAGAAAAGATTTTGCTTTAACATTCAAAGCAGAAAATGTAAGAACCATCACAGAACGGTGATACGGTTCAGAAATTCCAAAAGAAGGCGGCAAACAATCAAGAAAATAAAGCCAATTATTGCCAGGGAAAAGTAAAGGATCGCAAAAAGTCTCAAGCTTACAAACTACCTGATTGAAGGTTTCACCAGGCTTACAATCAACAGCCATGTCCATCCGAGCCACAAAGAAATGTTGATGAACAGGGGCATAGAGCCCAGGTGCAATGGTGGTGCCATATTTTCGAGTTTCTCCAGGCTGCAATGCCCCAAGACTGAGAATACCGGTAAGTTTAACCTCCGCTTCAATTTTCCCATCCTGCAACAACAAACAAAATGAAAATCATGTCAAATTAAAGTCATTGACAAGATGAATGATACACCCTTTAACACCATGTAACTTAAAATAAAGCAAGTGGTGATCCAAGGAAACAAACACATCAATATCATCAGAGCTGTTAAAATTGAGCACTGTAAAGTTTTTTGTGGCAGTCATTATATAACTTGCCTGATAGAAGTGCCAGAAAAATCCATACTCGTAGTTGGCCACAGTACAAATGAAAGACACTGTTAGCCTTCTGGATCTCCGGACTTCTGCTAAACCAGTTCTCCAGTCTTGATGCTTCCACAGGATCCCATGATCCTCTTCATGCAAACAAACACAGTTTTCAATTGTTTCTACACCTCCAGTAAAATTTGTAAAATGTGCATCAAAGTATTTTATGTAGCCCAAACAGTCGCAACCCTGCAACATTAAACTCAAAATGAGAAAATCACTTCTACTTCTTGCAATATTGTACTTGATAGATTCGGCAAAAGAACTTATTCTTATTATGGGCTATATATATATATATATATATATATATATATATATATATATATATATAAGGTGTGAACGATAGTTTACCTTCTTAAGAGAATGTGCATTTTTCCCCAGACCATCTTCTCCAGCATCAAATGCATTCTTTCGGTAATGAGGATCATTAGGATCTCCATAAGGCACTACCATCTCAACAAAGCTTAACCTATGGGCCACGGGTCTCCGACCTCGATTACCATCAACATATGCCACAGAATATATTACTAAGCCCTCTCTTGGCGTGAATCCAATTCTGAAGTTCCACTAAAAACCATAACACAGTGAAACATTATCAATATTTCGAAATATATATTGATACTCAATTTCATATCTCGAAATATATATTGCCAAATGATATTCAGTTTTCGAGAAATATTTTCAACCACCTTTTGCCATTGAATGAAGTGACCATTGACACGAAAGCTTGGGCCTTCGGGCTGGATGATTTGTAAGGGCTTCACATCACTACGATCAACACCACCTCTTGTTTCACCAGGAGTGTAATTTCTCAATGGATCAGCTGGCGGTAGGGGAATGAGTTTACGGTCTTCAAACTCAATAACAACCATATTTTGCATATCAACAAGCACATGAATTCCTTCCACCGGACGTGCATAACCATTTTCCATAGGACAGTCACTCTCAGTTCTACAGAAAATTAGTGGTTTAGCAAGTCTGCGGTTCGGTGCATCAGCTTCACTGTGATATCCAGCACACCTGGACAAAGTTACACAAAGAATATAAATAGGGCAAGAACCATCAAAAGCATTCTTCAACGAGGTATTTGCAAGTAAACTATCTGTGAGGAACTGACCAAGGATCCACCATCACAAGATCCAAATCCTCAATACCCCTCTTCTTCATTGCCTCCCTAAACGGAGGGAATTCCTTCACAACAGCTTCACATTCAGCATATTCCTCTGCATCCTAGAATTTTCAGATATGGAATAGGATTAGGTCAAGGACCCATCAAAGCAATTACAAATATTGTCTATCTCATAGAAGGAGTAAAGAGCACTGGATAAGTGGCAGCAAAGCACTTCATTGTTTATTAGCAGAAGAGGTCTAAGTGCATGAGCTTTTGTTTTCACCTACTTCACCAGCAGGTGAGGCAGTCCTAAACAGATGTCATGGCAAATGATCTCAGGAAGAATTCCATACTTGCATTTGCATGTTGACCAAGAGATAAACACACTATTCCCTAGGGTTTGTCAGCCTGATATGGTCAGTCATATCACTTTAACATTGAATTCCGAAGACCTGCTGTGCCCTATTATCAAGGTTAAATATATCCAGTTGATCCAAACTTCAAATCTTCTCTGCTTAAACTATTATTACATGGTCAGCATTTGTCTTAGTATCAGACATTCTCAAAGGAATGGATTAAAGGTTTACCATCGGAGGCTGAACATCTGGAACAACTTTGGATGAAATCACTTTTCCCCTGTGATGACCACCTCGAGTCACTGCATGAACCTCGGACAATTCAACAATCCAAATGCTTGTCTCGTTTGACCTCTTGTTGTACACGATAAGTCTTGCTTGCCTTGGAGGAAGCTTGCTAGGTATCATAGGCCCACCTTTTGTTCTGGGAAGCAATGATGGCTGAAAAGGAGGAAAGAAATATGCATCCGCCAGGGCAACAACCTGCTTACCCGGTTCCAGCAAAACCACCTCGACAAACCGCATGCTGTCTCGCACCTGAAAATGGAGAGAGGGATCAGCATCTTTCTTCCACGAGATTATACAAGCAAAAGAACAAACATCGAGACAAACTTCTAGCTAAATGACTGAACATGTAAACTAAGTACCTCTGGTGTTGCGCCTGCAGCCCGGACAGTGGCCACTGCCACTGAGATCTCGGCAGCAGATAAAGGATCCAACGGGTGACTGGTCTGAGGCTTCACCATGACTGGGATTCCTATCCAAGCCAAGCAAACACATCTTATTACTACTGAAACTGAACCCTCCACACAGGTTCAGAGCTCAGCAGGATGGGATGATCCCAGATAAATATCTAATTTCAGCAATAGGATAGATCAGACAGAACAGAAATGAACACCCTTTAGTCACCCGCATTAGATGACCGTTCTGTGTTCAAAAGATAGAACCTGGGAAAGGAGTTACCTAAACAAGAAAACCTCAGGATCTAGGAATCAAGAGACTCATTCCTAAGTTAAACAAAACAAGAACAAGAAATCAAGGACGTGGACTAGAACAGTTCAACATCCGTGACGCGGAAGTCAGAGTTCACTCGATGGGTGATGCTCAGTCAATCGTGTCTCAATGGGGATTGTCCCAAGTACTATAAAACAGAGAAGAACACATCCACGAAAAAAAGCAACCTTTATCAAACTAACTTTTCCACAACCCAATCATTGATCAGATATAAAGCCAAACCATTATCACCACCGTATATACCCCAATAAAAATTTGTACATGTACCTCTACATATACACCTACACGTAGCTCAAGAGGAAAAAGAAAAAGAAGAAGACAAAAGCACTGGTGAGCGGACCTTTGTTCGCCGGAGTTATTGCAGGCGAATCGGGGAGGGGCTCCACGGGACGGACCAAAGCAGCGCCGGCGACGGGGGCAGCTCTCTTGCCGGTCAGATCCTCCCCTGGATCGCCCGCGGGCACGGCCCAGTCGTGGACCAACACCTCTGCGCGGGCCTTCCCGAGCACGGGCGCCGCGACCGGCGGGGCCGGGGGCGGGGACGGCTTTGCGCTCCCGGCGCAGCAAGGCGCCGCCTTTTCCTGAGTTGTGGCCATTGCAATGGGTTCGCTACCTCACCGGATCCACCGCAGTACTTATCGCAGTAGTACTCTGCTGACATACAGCAATGCCTCTGATCAGACCCCCCACGCACACGCACACGCACACGCACACGCACACGCACACAGTCAGCGCGCACACAGACGCGCACCAACACCGCCCACACGCAACAACCCACGATAGCTCCCTTCCCTTTCTCTCTCTCTCTCTCTCTCCCCCGCTCGCATTCCCTGGACAACGATCCCCCTCGAGAGGAAAAGGAGGAAGTGGGCCTCCGCGACGGAATCTGGATGAATGGGTGCTGCTGTAAGCTTTGGGTGGGAGCGCGTATGCGGGCGGGGGGGAGGAATTTATAGAGCTTGGTGGGCTGTTGTCTCTGTCGATTCGGGGAAGCAGACAAGGGAGAGGTATGGGTTGTCTGCGTGGGGTGGGGTGGGGTGGCGTGCGGTGATGATAGGCACAACTAATTGTCAGAGACGCAGGTGCAGTGATCGAGGAACCAAGAAAAGGGAAAGGGAAAGGCGAAAAATGGGGAAAAGGAACAGCCTCTCTTTTTCTCCATGAAGCCAGAATCGGACAATTAGTTGACTTTCATTCGTCCTTGTCCTTTGCTTTAATCTCCTCTTTCGACAGTCTTGACTAACGAGAGGAATTAGGATCAGATACGTGGAGCGTTTTTCCTTTTCGTTGTCGCATTTATATGTCAAGTGTTTCAAGCGCATCATTTAAGATCATTATAGTCATTCAAGAAAAAGAATGAAGTCGGGTTTTCATATATGAATATACTTTCTTTACGAAATTATTTACGACTTTGTTACTGATTAGGCAAAAATCTTTCAAGATATAACAAAAGCTGGAACGAGAATATCACGTAGCAATTTTGATATTGCTCAAAAACTCTCAAAGGGAAATGATTGAAAATAATAACTGTATATTTTTTTGAAAGAAACAAAAATAGAAGTTAGTCTATTGAACAGAAACATTACGTAATTGATAGTCTTTCAGAAATAGCATCCCTCTAAGAATTACTGCTAATAAGTAACGGCCAAGTGGGACAACAGACAAATTATCAACAGTAGTACTCCTAATAATCATGCTTTGAAGTTGGAGGATTGTGCAGTCGTCAGTTTATGTACCATAATATGAGCGAGGAGCAGATAACAGAGATAACCAAATAAATTCCTACCTACACTTGCTAAAATTAACGTTGAAATTAAAAATATTATCTAAACTTCAACAAAAAAGAAGAAGTGATATATGAATTTTATTGTGAAAATTTCAAATATCTTGAGTAAAGGAAAAAAAAATATCAAATTGCGTTCACCAAAGAATTTAAGTTAAGTAAAAATGTAAAAGTCTATATAAATTTAGTAGGGGTGAGCAAGTCCTATAACATGAACCGGCTCTACTTTAGATCCAGTTTTGAACCGGTTCATTGTAATCAAATTCATTTTCTCTTTTTTTAAATGAGGAAATATTAGTTGAAATTGAATATGTTTGACATATTATCCTCAAATAGAAAAATAAAAATGTACTCATGTTTGACGCGTGCTTAACTATATATATGATAAAATAAAGTAGGAAGAAAAAGATTAAAATAATAAGCTTGACCTGTTCTCAAGTTGACTTTGCAACTAGTTAATTTGGTTCCAAGCCGATTCCGAGTAAGTTCCGCCTGACAAGCCCGTATGGCCTTAGGATTACTCCCAAGTCTACTCCCAAGTCAGCCTTGCTCACACATACACGACTTACAAGAGTGGAGAGAAAAGTAGCTTGGTATTGGGAATGAGGGGAGGGTCCCCTATTTATACAAGTGCAAGTTTGATCCTGACCGTTGATCCCTCTGCGATCTAACAGTGGTATTTGGATCTATACAATCAATATAAGGCTACACAAAAGGCCTTTGGCCATGGAAGAACTCAAGGAACGCTTGCCATGAGGAGATACATCTTGAGAGGGCTATTATGATCGTAAAAATATCTTCAAACTCACATTTACATTCGATTTCTTTTCGATCTTAAAACTATCAATCAAAATGTGCCGCGACATCAAGGCAAGGTCATGACACCTTTTGCTGTCACACTAGATATGAGCTTGGGAAAGCTTATAACTGTGATCAAACGAACTCACAAGATGCTCGCCCAGAAGGCGAGGTGATGGGTCATAGTCATGAAAACCGAAGGGTCGCCTAACATGGAAAGCCAAAGGGTCGTGGGCTTGTTCCCACATTGATCATGGGTTTGTCCTTGTATTGATCATGGATAGATCATGGACTCGCTCTCATGTGGATCATGGTGAGTCATTTGGACATCTTGGATCATGCTCGTCTGTTGAGCCATGTCACTAGGTTCCATATCCACATTGGAACCAATACCTTCTTTAGTATATTTCATTTTTCGAGTATTTAAAAAAGAAAGATAATTCATCAAAATGTGTAATCTTTTCTTATTCAATTGCTTAATATTTTATATATATCGTAATTGATTAAACCGCATAGACTATGAAAGTCATGTGATGATCACTCGAAAGAACACTCCTTATTTCGGCGAGAGAGACCCAATACCAAACTCTACAAATAATAATAATAATAATAATAATAATAATAATAATAATAATAATAATAATAATAATAATAATAATAAACATCATTATCAAAAGCCAAGCATTTGACAGTGATTATGTCAATGTGAAAAATGAAAAAATATACTACGTTTTGGAAAAAATACAAACACTAGACTCTTGTGATTGATTGCCTCTGCTCGTCACATGTCAACACATGGTAAATCTGGTCGGCGACGTCCTTGCCATGCTCCAAGACGCTCTCATCATAAAACACTGTACTGTATTGCTAACTTGACTGTAAAGGGCAGAAGATGAGCCCGAGCTTAGCTCATTCACCTTAGTTAATTCCCTGGAGAATAGTTTATCTTTTCATGGAATCTTCATAACATATGCCCTTTAATATCGATTCTGTCGATGTCATGTTCAAGTCACGTAGGTTACTCTACAAGGGTAATTTCTGTGAATTTACTAGTTTTAAAGATAAGAAGGAAAGAAAATGGTTTAAAAAAGGAGTTTTTCGAGAGCAGTATGGAATGCTTGACGCCAACAATCTTCGTGGAAATCGATTAGGACATTCGCAATTGCATGCACGGAAGGGAAGTGGATTCGCGAGTAGTATTTCGACATTCGTGGAGAGAGTGGGATATTTCTTCTATGTATGGAACATGTGCATCTCGAAAATTGGAGAAGGATCGTCCGAGGAATCATGCATATTTGAGTGATGAATACGGCAAAGATTACACATCGAGGAATTATATGCACGTGATTTGAAATGACGATTTCGACACCCATTTTACAGCTGGATATGATCTAGATTCTTGATTGCATGGACCTTTACGGAAAGTTGGGTCAAATTTTGAGGTTGAAAAATGAGAGTAAGAGTGGGGTTGGGGGGAGGGTTGCATTGTCAGCGACGAAAAGCACCCCCTCGATTCTATATTTTTTATATAAATATCAATTTAATTCTAAATTTTTCGATTTTAACAATTTAACCCTAAATATTTACGAAATTCTAATGCAATCATCGCGATTAATTTTCGCCGGAAATCGTTAAAGTGACGGTTCAATCATCATCAATCATCCTACGTGATATACTATCACGTCAATCAATTTTTGACAAAAATTGATTGGAATGAAAGATTATATTAGAATTTCGGTCAAATATTTAAGATTATATTAGTAAAATTAGAAAAATTTAAGACCGAATTGATATTCATACAAAAGTTTCAAGACCGATTTAGACAATTTTTGCTTTATCAAAACTAGTTGATTTGATAAGAATCGCTTGTGAGGGCAATCTTTAAAATCGAAGGTTTTCGATATATAAAATCCGTTCATCGAATTAGCTCCTCTCTTCCTCGTCTAGACTTCAGAAGTAAAACTCGCTCCAAGCACAACAAATTTCGGTCAACTCGATCTTGTTAAGCCTGTCGTCGCGTGCACTCCAATTTGTGAGGCACCGCCCGTCCTTCAATCGTTGGACATGTTATTGTCAATGAGGGAGACGCGCAGTTGTTGTGATGTGGGCGGTCGATGTAATTTGAGGACTTAGAAGAGGACATGAATCACAGACACATTTTCCTCCCTAAAGTTTTTATCTTACATCGGCGGATAGAACATTTTTAAATGAATTCGAAGTGAACATTGAATATCAAATTATTTCATGTACGAGACTGACTTTATAGTAATGTTAGGTCTGGTCTCGCACATGCTTCGTCGAAATTGATGCTGAACGTGCAAAGAGGATCGAGCATACTCCTAGCAAAATTAGGTGTCACGTCGACAACATGTGCTGTCTATTTCAGCCAATTTCGCCTTGCAAAGCTTGGGAGACTCGCAGAAATTTCGTGGCCAGGGCAAAGGGTCATGGACTTCGGTACTTTGCATCTGCGATTTCCACATCTATCGCCATCGACTAGGCAAGTCATGTATAGCTCCACAGTGCTCCGTCCGATCCGGAAATTGTGAGGAAAATTTCAAGAAGGCGACAATTCCCAGGAGCCTCTTTCTTTGCTAAAGTTTCACAGGCCACTGTAGCACGACGTGAATCGCTCTCTGATCGTGACTCACTTGCACTTACGCAACTTCAAGATGAATAAATTTAGTTAAGGGAAAATGATACCAAAAGTGTCAAAAATTTTGTATGCCAGCTATTTTAGGATCACTTTATTGCCACATTTTTATTTCAAAATAAAAATAAAAATGAATCACTTAAATATCAACTCCAATTTAAATTGTTATAAATTTGACATGACAAAATTTTATTGAAATTTCCTGACAGATATGGCTCATGGATGTACCCAATAAACATATATACCCCTAAACAACTTCATCTACATGTTTTGTCCAAAGTGTAGTCTCTAAATTAGACAAATAAGCATTTCTCCAAATTCGAGAATCTAATTCAGTTTTCCCCGCCGATGTTGGTGAAGATAAGAGTTTGCTACAGCGAGTCGAGGTGCGAAGACCGACCATTCAAGGTGGTTGTGCGTGTGGGAGAGTGAGCTGGGGTAGAACAAAACGCAAGTCACGAAAAGAACAAACGACCGTCAATTTTCAGAGAAAGTTCGTGTGACATCGTTTGGGCAAGCCAACCACCTCAAAAGTCCATGTTAAACTTGTTTTTAATATGAAGAGTCATGCCAGATTAAACATTTTATTACAAAAGCCTCATGACGTGTTTGATCGGAGTTTGTCACTAGAGGTACTTAAATTATCATTTTTTCTTTAATTTAACATTTAAGTGATCAAACGAAAATTATAACACTAAAGTGAGCATCATATGAAACTTTTGCAATTCTAGTATCCTTTTGCTGTTTAGTTGGAGATTGCATAAAAAACTTATATTTACAAGCCTAGCCATTATTGAGGTCAGAGTTAAACCCGATGCCTCCTGGTACGTAGAAATCGCATAGAGTTTGTATTAATTTTCATTTGCACAACATTTAGTTTTGGGAAACTTAGGGAATATTGTCTAAAAAGTCTTAAACATATCGTATGCCGGTCAATTCAATCATAAATTTTACAATTTGGCCAATTTAAGCCTAATCATTTGGCGATTTTTTAATGTAATTATTTTGGCTAATTTTGATCGAAAATCATCGACGTGACAATCTAGTCAGTGCTAGTAATCCTATTTGGCATGGCCAACATTGATGTAGAATTTTTTTTACATTTTTTCTAACTTTTTGAGTTTTTCCCCTGTTTTTTTCTTCCACTGATCGTCAAGGCCTTGATAATGGCTAACGGAGGTCAACGTTAGTGATTTCCGGCCAAAATTTGTCGGAAGGACAATATTGGCAAATGATTAAAAGATTCAAGACTAGATTGGTCATATTGAACAATTTAGAACTAGATTAGTTGTCATACAATAGGTTTGACTCTCTAGACAATTATCTCCATGACTTATACCATGTTCTATATCTCCCCTCCAATTAGTCTTCCAGCCGGTGAGGTTTGAATACAACATCATACACATTTATGATTAGTTAAGTTTGGATTTGTAGAACATTCGTAACTTATAACTCATTGATTAAAGGCGTATATAATCAGTCGAGTTTTTTTGCAACCGTGTATCCTACTTACTCCTTTCATCACATGTACTATGATTTTCTTTGTGTTTACATAAACTATTGATTTTTTGAACTATTATCTCCATAACTTATGCCACCTTCTCCATCTCCTATCCAATTAGTTTTCCAGCTTTTGAATACAAAATGATCCACGTTTATGATTAGTTAAGTTTGAATGCTAGAACATTCGTAACCTGTAACTCACCAACCAAAGGGGTATATCACATGGAATATGATTTTCTTGTGTGTTTACATAGGTTTTTATTTTGTGAACAATTATCTCCATAACTTATGCCATGTTCTCCATCTTCTCTCCAATTAGTTTTTTAGCTGGTGAATACGACATCATCCACATTTATGAGTTTCTCGTGTAACTCACTGACCAAGGGCGTATATCATGTGGAATATGATTTTCTCGTGTGCTGACATATTTTTGACTTTTTGAACTATTATCTCCGCAACGTATGCCGTGTTCTCCATCTCTTGTCTAATTTGTTTTCTAGCTGGTGAAATGCGAATATAACATCATCCATATTTATGATTAGTCAAGTTTGAATGCAAAGAACATCTGTAACTTGTAACTCACCGACCAAAAGCGTATATCACATGAAATATAACTTTCTTGGGTGTTTATAGGGCTTGACCCCCACCCCAAGGCATCGCCATTTTAGCATCTCCCTGCATGAAATATGATTTTCCTGTGTGTTTACAGTACTTGCCCCTCACCCCAAGGCATCGCCATTTCAGCATCTCCCCATCAAATGATAAGTAGCATATCGAATTGGGATGGGACTTGGAGCACCGGGTAGTTGTCATTTTCCTCACCGGTCCACATTGCCGAAATGACGATGTAGGTGGAGCGATGCAATGCATGCACGGGGGTGGTGAGACTTGAATTATTTCCCAGGAGAGAAGACCAAAAGACTCGATGTAATTTGAGGACTTAGAAGAGGACATGAATCACAGACACATCTTCGTCCCTAAAGCTTTTGTCTTACATCGGCGGATTGAGCATTTTTAAATGAATTTGAAGTGAACATTGAATATCGAATTATTTCATGTACGAGACTGACTTTCTAGTAATGTTAGGTCTGGTCTCGCACATGCTTTGTCGAAATTGATGCTGAATGTGCAAAGAGGATCGAGCATACTCCTTTCATCACATGTAATATGATTTTCTTTGTGTTTACATAAGCTTATCTCCATAATTTATGCCACCTTCTTCATCTCTTATCCAATTAGTTTTCCAGCTTTTGAATACAACATGATCCACATTTATGTTTAGTTAAGTTTGAATACGTAGAACATTCATAACCTGTAACTCACTGACCAAAGGGGCATATCACATGGAATATGATTTTCTTGTGTGTTTACATAGGTTTTTATTTTTTGAACAATTATCTCCATAACTTATGCCATGTTCTCAATCTTCCCTCCAGTAGTTTTTTTAGCTGGTGAATACGACATCGTCCACATATATGATTAATTAAGTTTGAAGAACATTTGTAACGTGTAACTCACTGACCAAGAGCGTATATCATATGGAATATGATTTTCTCGTGTGCTGACATATTTTTGACCTTTTGAACTATTATCTCCACAACGTATGCCGTGTTCTCCATCTCCTGTCCAATTTGTTTTCTAGCTGGTGAAATGCGAGTACGACATCATCCATATTTATGATTAGTCAAGTTTGAATGCACTGAACATTCGTAACTTGTAACTCACTGGCCAAAGGTTTTTATTTTTTGAACAATTATCTCCATAACTTATGCCATGTTCTCAATCTTCTCTCCAGTTAGTTTTTTTAGCTGGTGAATACGACATCGTCCACATATATGATTAATTAAGTTTGAAGAACCTTTGTAACGTGTAACTCATTGACCAAGAGTGTATATCACATGGAATATGATTTTCTCGTGTGCTGACATATTTTTGACCTTTTGAACTATTATCTCCACAACGTATGCCGTGTTCTCCATCTCCTGTCCAATTTGTTTTCTAGCTGGTGAAATGCGAGTACGACATCATCCATATTTATGATTAGTCAAGTTTGAATGCACTGAACATTCGTAACTTGTAACTCACTGACCAAATGCGTATATCACATGGAATATGATTTTCTTGGGTGTTTATAGGGCTTGCCCCTCACCCCAAGGCATCGCTATTTCAGCGTCTTCCTGCATGAAATATGATTTTCCCGTGTGTTTACAGGACTTGACCCTCACCCCAAGGCATCGCCATTTCAGCATCTCCCCATCAAATGATAAGTAGCATATCGAATTGGGATGGGACTTGGAGCACTGGGTAGTTGTCATTTTCCTCACCGGTCCACATTGCCGAAATGACGATGTAGGTGGAGCGATGCAATGCATGCACGGGGGTGGTGAGACTTGAATTATTTCCCAGGAGAGAAGACCAAAAGATTCGATGTAATTTGAGGACTTAGAAGAGGACATGAATCACAGACACATCTTCGTCCCTAAAGCTTTTGTCTTACATCGGCGGAATGAGCATTTTTAAATGAATTCGAAGTGAACATTGAATATCGAATTATTTCATGTACGAGACTGACTTTCTAGTAATGTTAGGTCTGGTCTCGCACATGCTTCGTCGAAATTGATGCTGAATGTGCAAAGAAGATCGAGCATACTCCTTTCATCACATGTAATATGATTTTCTTTGTGTTTACATAAGCTTTTGATTTTTTGAACTATTATCTCCATAACTTATGCCACCTTCTCCATCTCTTATCCAATTAGTTTTCCAGCTTTTGAATACAACATGATCCACATTTATGTTTAGTTAAGTTTGAATATGTAGAACATTCGTAACTTGTAACTCACTGACCAAAAAGGGTATATCACATGGAATATGATTTTTTTGGAGACACGAACCCCTGGAGTGCCATAACTTTGTAAGAAGGGATATTTAAGTGTCATAACTTACAAAATGTATACTTAAGTGCCAAAATCAGAGTAAAATGGATCACTTGAGTGCAAATTCGGCTAAAATCCGGCGAAATTGTATACGTGGCATTTTTCTGGCTAAGCGAGTGCAAAACGACACCAGGATGGGCCGGCGACGTGGCCAAATAATACAAAAACGGCATCATCTTGGGCTGACATGGTTAAAAAAATATATAAATTAATTAAATTAAATTTAAATTTATTTAAAATATTTTAAAATAATAATTTTAAAAAATAAAAAAATTAAAAAAAAAAAAAAGAAAAAGAAAAGGAGGGGAGGTGGCTAAGGGCACCGCCGCCTCCTCCCATTGTCGTCGAGAAGGGCCGGTGATGGAGGGGGAGGGTCGGCTAGCCGGGCCGGCGACCCGGCCGACCGACGACGACGAGGGCTCGCGAGCCCTTGCCACTTGCCATAGATTTAGGCGAGGGCTTGCGAGCCCTCGTCGCGGTCGGGCCGAGGTCGCCGGCCCCTAGCCAGGCCTGGCCGACCCCGGCCAACCCTTCCCCCTCGTCGCCGGCCCTTCTCGACGACGGCATGGAGGAGGCGGCGGCGGCGGTGGCCGTGCCCTCGCCCACCTCCCCCCCCTTTTTATATTTTAAAATTATTATTTTTAACTAAATTTAATATTTAATTTAATTTAATTTAATTTAATTTTATATTATTTTTTTACCATGTTAGCCTAGAACGACATTATTTTTGCATTATTTGGCCACGTTAGCGTGCAAAATGACATTGTTTTGCACTCGCTTCATCGGAAAATTAACACGTTAGCATTTTGGCTGAACTTTGGCCGGAGTGGCACTTAAGTGATATGTTCTTCTTTGAATGTGGTACTTAAATGTACCTATCATAAGTTATGGCACTTACCAAGTTATGGCACTTGAGGTGTACTTCTGCCAGTTTTCTTGTGTGTTCACATAGGTTTTTATTTTTTGAACAATTATCTCCATAACTTATGCCATGTTCTCAATCTTCTCTCCAATTAGCTTTTTTAGCTGGTGAATACGACATCGTCCACATATATGATTAATTAAGTTTGAAGAACATTTGTAATGTGTAACTCACCGACCAAGAGTGTATATCACATGGGAAAAGTGCCAAAAAAGTCCTAAACCTTTTGCCTTTGTGCCAATTTGGTCCTAAACCTTTTTTTGGTGCCGATTCAGTCCTAAACCTTTTTAAGTTGTGCCAATTCAGTCATTTCCGGCAATTTTGGCCGGATTTTGCTGACTAAACGCCGGCCGGCTGATGTGGCTGATCGATCGGCGACGTGGACAACGTTTAATAATTTTTTAATATTTTTTTATTTTTTAAAATAATTTTTTATTTTTTTATTTTTGTCTTTTTCCTCCAGCCTGGTCACCGAGGTCCGGCGACCGCCGAAGGTGATCGCCGGCGGGGCAAGGCCGACCTCGCCAGATCTAACGAGGGCGAGCCTTGCCCATGGCGCCTTGTCGGATCCGGCCATGGGCGATGGGCGAGCCTCGCCTCACCGAATCCGGCGAGGTCGAGCCTCGTCGGCCCTCGCCCGACCTCGCCAGATCAGGCCATGGGCGAGGGCCGGCAAGGCTTGACCTCGCCAGATCCGGCGAGGGCGAGCCTCGCCCATGGCCGCCTTGCCGAGATCGAGGCCATGGGCGAGGCTCACCCTTGCCGGCCTCGCCCATGGCCGGCGAGGGCCGGCGAGGCTCGACCTCGCCAGATCCGACGAGGGCGAGCCTCGCCCATGGCCTGATCTGGCGAGGCGGCCATGGGCGAGGCTTGCCCTCGCCCATGGTCGGCGAGGCTCGACCTCGCCGGATCCGGCGAGGTCGGCCTCGCCCTTGCTGGAGGTCGCTTCCAGCCGGTCGCCGGACCTCGCCGACCGGCTGGAGGAAAAAGAAAAAAATAAAAGAAAAAATAAATATTAAAAGTATTTTAAAAATTAAAAAATATTAAAAAATTATTAAAAGTTGTCCACATTAGCGTCGATCATGCCACGTCAGCCGGACGACGTCCAGTCAGCAAAATCCAGCTAAAATTGGCTGGAAAGGACTGAATTGGCACAATTTAAAAAGGTTTAGAACTGAATCGGCACCGAAAAAAGGTTTAGGACCAAAATGACACAAAGACAAAATGTTTAGGACTTTTTTGGCACTTTTCCCTATATCACATGGAATATGATTTTCTCATGTGTTGACATATTTTTGACTTTTTGAACTATTATCTCCGCAACGTATGCTGTGTTCTCCATCTCCTGTCCAATTTGTTTTCTAGCCGGTGAAATGCGAATACAACATCATCCATATTTACGATTAGTCAAGTTTGAATGCACTGAACACTCGTAACTTGTAACTCACTGACCAAATGCGTATATCACATGGAATATGATTTTCTTGGGTGTTTATAGGGCTTGCCCCTCACCCCAAGGCATCGCCATTTCAGCATCTCCCCATCAAATGATAAGTAACATATCGAATTGGAATGGGACTTGGAGCACTAGCTAGTTATCATTTTCCTCACCGGTCCACATTGCCGAAATGACGGTGGTGGTGGAGCGATGCAATGCTATGCATGTGTCACGGTCCGTGAATCCTCCCGTACTCGTGACACTTGTGAGTGGCGCTTGGGGTTATCTGGTGAAGAGTATGAGGCAGAAGGGTAGAACACAACCGGGTCCGTGGGAGTGGCGTCGGGACGGTTGGTGCTAGGAGTTCTAGGATAGAAGGATTATATCACTTAGGAGCTCGAAGATGGGGTAGGCCTCCGTGCACAAACCGGTCGGGAGCCGATGCCGCTCTCCCGACGAGGCCATGGTAGGCCGAAACCGGTTGTTGTGCCTAAAGAGAACCGCGCCTTTCTCGATGGACCGGATGCCGAGCGAAGGCCGGGCGTGGTAGGATCTCGCACGAAGAATCATTCACCGTATCGTTCGTGGAACAGCCTAAAGAAAGGGCTGGCTCGGCGAATTCCACTCGCTAGGCGCCCGCGGGTCGTTTCCGAGGCCAAGGAAACTCTCGGCCCGTGACAAGTGGTATCGAGCAGAATCCCTCCGAAGCGAGTCGGCAAGTCGGAGAATCGGACTCCTCGCTCAAGTGCGGGTCAAGCGAGATAAGTCCCTGGTGGATGGGTGCTAGGGCGAGTCGGCTTCTCGTCGAGCGGAATGCGAGTTAGAGAAGAACCGAACCCTTGCCGAATGGGGATAACGTTCTGGATCGATCGGTGAATACGAAGAAGAGGTCTCCGCCGCGTTTTCAACAAGAAAAGAACCTCCATTGGTCTCTGGGGTCAAGATGCTGGTTAGGCTGAAATGGTGCTGCCAAAAGATGCGGTTGGCGAAAAATGCCACACTTGCCAGAAAGCGCAGGTGACTGAAGGGCCGAGCGGTTGAGATCAAAAGAGGCCACCAATGGAGCAAAACCTGTTTTGTTGGGCGAGCGTGACCGTTCGATGTGAATTCCCAAAAGTGGCACATCAATGGTTAACTTACGCAAGGAAGCGACAGAGCAGAGATCGCAACGAGGGCGTTGCGAATTGAGTGGGGGAGAATGTCACGGTCCGTGAATCCTCCCGTACTCGTGACACTTGTGAGTGGCGCTTGGGGTTATCTGGTGAAGAGTATGCGGCGAAGGGTAGAACACAACGGGTCCGTGGGAGTGGCGTCGGGACGGTTGGTGCTAGGAGTTCTAGGATAGAAGGATTATATCACTTAGGAGCTCGAAGACAGGGGTAGGCCTCCGTGCACAAACCGGGTCGGGAGCCGATGCCGCTCTCCCGACGAGGCCATGGCGGCCGAAACCGGTTGTTGTGCCTAAAGAGAACCGGCCGCCTTTCTCGATGGACCGGATCCGAGCGAAGCGGGCGTGGTAGGATCTCGCACGAAGAATCATTCACCGTATCGTTCGTGGAACAGCTAAAGAAAGGGCTGGCCTGGCGAATTCCACTCGCTAGGCGCCCGCGGGTCGTTTCCGAGGCCAAGGAAACTCTCGGCCTGTGACACATGCATGGGGGTGGTGAGACTTGAATTATTTTCCCAGGAGAGAAGACCAAAAGATTCGATGTAATTTGAGGACTTAGAAGAGGACATGAATCACATACACATCTTCGTCCTTAAAGCTTTTGTCTTACATCGGCGGATAGAACATTTTTAAATAAATTCGAAGTGAACATTGAATATCGAATGATTTCATGTACGAGACTGACTTTCTAGTAATGTTAGGTCTGGTCTCGCACATGCTTCGTCGAAATTGATGCTGAATGTGCAAAGAGGATCGAGCATACTCCTTTCATCACATGTAATATGATTTTCTTTGTGTTTGTATAAGCTTTTGATTTTTTGAACTATTATCTCCATAACTTATGCCATGTTCTCAATCTTCTCTTCAATTATTTTTTAAGCTGGTGAATACGACATCATTCCCATATATGATTAATTAAGTTTGAAGAACATTTGTTACGTGTAACTCACCGACCAAGGGGGTATATCACATGTAATATGATTTTCTCGTGTTCTGACATATTTTTGACTTTTTGAACTATTATCTCTACAGTGTATGCCGTGTTCTCCATCTCCTATCCAATTTGTTTTCTAGCTGGTGAAATGCGAGTATGAAATCATCCATATTTATGATTAGTAAAGTTTGAATGCACAGAAAATTCATAACTTGTAACTCATCGACGAAAGGCATATATCACATGGAATATAATTGTCTTGGGTGTTTATAGGACTTGGCCCCCACCCCCAAGGCATCGCCATTTCAGCATCTCCCCGCATGAAATATGACTTTCCTGTGTGTTTGGAGGACTTGCCCCCCACCCCAAGGCATCGCCATTTCAGCATCTCCCCATCAAATGATAAGTGGCATATCTAGTTGTCATTTTCCTCCCCAGTCCACATTGCCCAAATGACGGTGGAGGTGGAGCAATTAAATGCAATGCATGCACGGGGGTGATGAGACTTGAATTATTTCCCAGGAAAGACAAGACCAAAAGATTCGCACGTCACCCAGTCGATTCCATCGCACTTCCAAGAAGATAAGAACAGCCCCCCTCCCTACCTACCCACCCCCCATCGCACTCTTTGTGGTAGGTTCGATCCGTTCAAAATTTCACGTGTCAATAACATCCAAAACCTAATGATAGTGACACGTCGTCTCTAACGCATCCCACGGAACGATCGTTGTCATGATTGATTTCGCAACGGGCATGAGTCGCCATTTGTTTGTATTAGGTAAGGGAAGATGTTGCAAAATACCAAGTCGGCTGATTTCTCTATCGCCGAAGTTAATCAGCAATTTGGCGGTACTTTGGCGATGCAGAGAGGGTACGGCTCTCTTGTGCTTTTTTAATCACCCGACCTGTTAGGTGAAGCTTGCCTACCATCAAACCCAGTTTTAATTAAAATTTCCCAGGATTTGTAATCATCTGGACGGGTTTTACGTTAGGATTGGGATATTCGTTAGACTCTCTGATGTGGAGACAAACGTGGAACCATCCAGCAGATCGATGCGGGACTGAGAAGGGCATCTTCGACTCCAAAAATGAGCCTTGTTTATACAGTGTCATGTTCCCATTTGATATCGCTAAGCGACAAGAGAAAGTTGTCGACGTACACGAGGGCGATGCGCATTAGAAGACGTCAGTGAGCCGTGCGTTGACTAAATGGCGTTGCTCGTTTTGAGTTAAATCTATGTGCCAGACTTGTTTACGGCCAGATGCTCCTGGCTGGTAAGACTCTAAAAGTAAATGTATACATATACACACGCACTTAATTGGCCCGAATAGAGAGAAGAGCCAACACACAACTATAATGAGGTTTTTTTATTTGTTTTATTTATTTATTTATAGATTTTAATAGCTTATCGGGAGGATCTCGTGGACTCGACAAAGCCCAAAAGCCTGGATGTGTACGAAGAGTACATAACCCATGAATAAATTCATATAACTCGATCAATTTATAACTCCAAGCTGGGATTTTCCATAAAAGATAATAGGAAGAACACCTAATTGGAACTATTCAACTCTCATAACAGTGACTACCTGGACAACAAGTAAATTGAGAAGCTATCAAGTTTCTTCAACTATGGCCCATTTGGTAATCGTTTTGTTTTTGGGAATAATTTCTGCTCAAAAATGATTTTTTTCTATTCTGCTCTCGAGATAAGTTTTTTAACATTTAAAGGCGTTTGGTAAGAGTACGTTTAGTAACATTTCTTTTCTTGAGAACAATTTCTTTTCAAAAATAGTTTTTTTTTATTTCTATTATCTGAAATAATTCCGAGTAAAATATCGCTTTTGATAACTATGCAATTTTTTTTATTCTTAGAATAAAAAAAGAATAAAAATGTGTTTAGTATGATTTATAATTTTTTTGTAACATACAATTTCTTTTAATTTTTCAATAATTTATTTATATTTTTCTTTTTTCCCTCTCTTCTTCCTCTTGCTCCTCCTCTAGCTGGTTGTAGCAATTGGTAGCGTTTGGTGACCAGCAACCCCTGACGGGCAGCCGACGGGGGGCAGTGGATGGTGGGGGGCGACAGGTGGCAAGGAAGAAAGAGAAAAAGAAAAATAAATGATTTATTTCTAAAAATTGTTCCAAAGAAGAAGAAGCTACCTTTTTAACTTATTATTTTTGTTCTAAATCTATTCCTCAACTACTTTTCTATTCCGGAAAATAGAGAAATTAATTGACGTTACCAAATGAATTTTTGTTTATTTGTTTTGTTTATTTGTTTTTTTTTTCTGTTCTAGTGAACAAAAGAATAGAGAAATTGATAAGTTACAACGCAGAGCCTAACTATAAAAAATTTCTATTCTTGAGATAGAATTGCATTTGGTAGGACCTTAAATTCTTTTGTATTTACAATTTCTTTTAATTTTTTGATATTTTATTACATTTTTTTCCTCTTTTTTTTTTTCCTTTTCTTCTTCTTTCTTTGGCTGGTGACCTCATCGAAGCATTGCCAGTCCTTAGTAAGGCCGAGCCTCCCCCCTCACGGTGTTTTGAGGAGGCTCGATTGACAATATTAGGCCTCGCCATGGGCCGGTGATGCTTCAACGAGGCTGTCGCCCTAGCTAAGGGTAGCAACTAGCCAAAGGAAGAAGGAGAAGAAGAAAAGAAGAAAAGAAAAGACGAAAAAAAAAGGAACATGCACTTGATTATGGAGTTGTTCTTAGGGACAAAGAAGTAATTTTCTTGTTACTTCTTGAATAAAAAAATTACAAAATAGATTTCTGTTCTTTTTTTTTTTTTGGAAAATAAAAGAATATAATTAGACACTATTTGGCTGGTTATTGAATAGGTTTTTAGTAGCTCTACATATGCTTCCGGGGCCCTCGTCGAAAGGAGCGGTCAATGGATCCTTTTTCCCCGAAAGCTGATGGTTTTAGGCGATTTAAGCGAGTCGAACGAGTAGAGCTGGACGGAGGTCGAGGGCGGTCCATGGAAAGGGAAGGCTGAGGGGCCGTCCAGACAACAATAAGCTTCGGATGCCGAGGAAGGTTGGGTCGGAAATGGACTGGCAATTGTATCTTTTGTCGATGTAGGCCTTCATCTGGCCCCAAGGCATGACGAGGAGGTTCATCAGTTCAACAGATTTCCTTCTTGTTTTCTCACGCGGTCGTTCCTTAAAGCCCACAAAACCCAAGACAAGAGCAGTAAAAGCAAGTGTTCTGGCCCAAGACGTGTCGGGTCACACGATCTTTGGTAACGACCCGGTTCTGGTCACACGGGCCGGTCCAGAGTTGATTTTCAATTGGGATTTGGCGTCCAACCGCTGCTTCTATGAGTATAGATTGTGTATATCCGGTGCGCTCTTCCTTTCTCCCGCAGCATTCGTATGTGGATTCGGCCCACGTGCCCGCCCGGATAATGTAGAACCCCCCCCCCCCCCACCAAAAAATCCTCATCGCATTAGAAATGGTCTTGTACGTTCCTCACGACCCACGAAAAGCACAACTAGAGGTGATCGGGTCTAGAGTGAGTAGGGTTTGGACCTAAACCTTGTACTCAACCCTATTATAACCGATTTCCCTTTTTTGGACCCTATATCTGACTCTATTTATATTGAATTATGTACCCGACCCATCATGTTTTTCCGATTTGCATCCGGGGTCAACCCTATTTCCACTGGAACCTGTTTTGTAATCTTGCGATATCCTATGTGACTTCGAATTTTACATTAATATCCGAGAAATTAATGTAATCCTTTTAATTTATATTGAAACATTAAGTACTTGTAATAAATAAATACATGAATTTTTTGACTAAAGGAAAAAAATTAAGGATTCACAGGGTTAATTATCATAAATAAAATCATAAGGCAAAACAAAAATCATAACATTGCATAAATATTAGCAACAAAGATGGATTTAATATTAATCTTATTCTCACAACTATTATGTGAAATTATTTATCTATGCAAGTATAGCTTCTCCTACAAAAGAGAAGTTAGGTGAGGGAACGCCGTCCATCCATTGGACGGTGTGAGAGGGAGCTGGTGAGGGAGGGAAGTGAGTGAGGAAAAGGAATGACAAAGAAGGAGTGCCGTACATGTCTGAGAGAGTTAAGAGGAAAAACGCCATGTGATTGTGTGAGCAAGAATAAAAATCAGGGAAAAATAGGATTTTGGACTTCTACTTACAAAACCGGTTCCAAAACCGGTCCGGAAATTGGTTCCTGGGTGGGCAATCACTTGAAATTGGTTCCCATACCAATTTAAACCGGTTTCGAATTTTGGGAACGGATTCCCAAACCGATTTTAACGGGAATCGGTTCCCAACCCCGTTTTTCGGGTGGGCCGGTCTGGTTCCCAAGTATGTTTAGTCTAGTTGCACAACCCTGATCCCAACCTCGCGATCTCACGAAAGCCCATGTTCGTAATCCACCTAACTAAATGATTGGATGATGAAGTCGCGAGTACTAATGTCTGAACGAGAGTAGCTCACCATCGATCCCTTTCCCTCCGTTAATTAGTGGTAGGCTCGATACGGTTCACGCGCGCAACTACCAGGCAACCAACACCAGAAAAGCTACCGAATAAACGAAGTTAGCTAATCGCATTTCGGTTTTCCTGCTTCATAATGAGGCCGCCAAAGAGAGTCAGCGAGGGAATCAGTCGATTGAGAAACGGAAGAGGAGGAAGAGTACGAAAGAACAATGGTCCAACAATACATTGGACAATAACAATAAATAATAATGAAAAGGAAAAGCAGCTCATGGGCAGCAGCAGAAAAAGACATCCCAACGCATCGCTGCCCTCTTTGTCAGAGCTCGAGCCGTAGTCCTCGATGAGATCATTTTTGACAGGAACAGGCCGCGTTCAAGGAATCGCTCAACTCCATCTCGCTGACGTTTGCAGTGACTCTCGTGTCTAAAATTAGAATCCTTGTCAGCTACCGTTCTTGGGAAAGTCCAAGTGGGGGTTGACTGAGCAGCAGAGTTTGACTGTTAGTTTTGGAACCCAAAACAACACGCACCGGCTCACGTGCCCCTCGTCGGTCAATCATCGACCGGATCAGAGAAAAGAATAAGGAGCTAAGGTTCAAGTAAAGCGGAAATGGGTTTGTCTGTATCGATGAGATTCCGTCTACGTACGTTACACCCAGAAGATCTCACGTGGACGAGGTTAAAAAACATAAAGAAAAAAACCGCGAGAGGGCCAGAGAACTCGTGGCCTGCTGCTGATCCTAGGGATTGATCAGTCCACGATGCCTCTCCCATTTATAAACTGCTCCTTTTGTAGTCTTCTCGCCCTCGAGCGGTGTGGGTGGCCAAAGGATGGAGCTCTCTTGATTGCTATGATCATCTCGAACTCCATCCTGAATTTTGTTCAAATCGAATTATCTTTGAAGCTGGTAAAGAAAAGAAAAAAAAAAAAAGTCAATTCGTGGCTGTATAACATAACCATGCATGTTGCGCCGTACTTCTAGAAAAAAAAGGGGTTTGGTCATTCTTATCATGCTTTGTCCATAAGACACCATCTTCCCGATGCCCGTTCTAGGGTTTTGGCGGGCGATTTCCACGTTGTTTCGTGTGTATAACTTGTCTAAATCATTGACTGCGACTTGTGACCTTTCGCATAGTAGATAAAGAATCGTTTTTTGCTTCTACATGACCTTTCACGAGGCAATGATTGACATATTTTATCCCCTCGTAGCAAGGAAGACGACCATGGCTTTGCCTAGCCGTATCGTTGCGTTTGGCTCTTCTGTTGATTTTCCATCCTCGTGTTTTATTCTTAGCCTTGAAAACTTGTACGTTGCCTTTAATCCGGCTAGCTACTGCGGGATGGTCGTTTCTTGTCATATAGATGGGTCCCAATTTGCATATTGACTTATCGGTGGAGATTTGAGCTACTCTCGGGTCACTTTCTTGCCATGGTTGTTGTAGAAATGCCTCCCTCAAACCTTCCTCCCTCTCCCACTTGAACAGGAGACTGCCTATATATCGACAAAAAGGGGGTTAAATATATTGGCCGTCGCTTAAACTTTATCACCCGTAGATCATCGGCCAACAAATATCGCCCGGAATCTACATTAATTTATATCAACACGTAGAATTGGACAAACGTGGAGAACTGAAGTCTGACATCGTGGTATAATATTTTATCCAAAACCTTGAAGTTAATAGGTGGGCCTTTCCGTAATCGAATGACGTGGGATGCTCTAACAACGAGTTCTGCATCATTGAACTCGACCTGTTGTGATTTTTTTCATAAAAAGTCTCGACGCGCTCCGCTTGGTCGTTTCTCCTTTTTCACACATATATTGTTGGGGAAGCCGATTCTTTCTGGCAATAATCTACAAAATTTATGTTGCAAAATCAATGGCCAATGTTGAGTATTCCGGAATCATATACCTCGACCAGTATAAAATTACATGCTCGAGATAATATCAACAAATTCAACTGCTCTGAAAATTTATGGCAATATTCAATATACCTTTTTGAAGCAACTTTTCAATCGGTCTCATTCTTTCGTGTGCTTAGATTAGTTTCTAACTAATTGGAATCGTAGATTTAGTATCTATCCTATAGTCACTGAACAATGCCCTAGCGCTTTGGCTGGTACCTGACTGTATCTTAACCATAGTAGGTCCAGGAAAAAGTTTTGAGTTATGCCAAATTGGATATTCGTTCGCTTAGCTGTCTTTTTTTCTATTTGCAGTTTCGATGGTTTACGTAAGCACATAGGCAATTAGTGACATCGTCTGACTACCCACTTATTCTCCCTTTTATTTTATATTTTCGCAAAACAATTTATGTTTACTATTTTCGATCAATAAACTAAGGTTTATTGATATTTATTCATTTGACCCACTGCCCAATGCATACTTGCATTTGTGCCGGTTCTTGCGTGGATAGATTTTCCCATTTTGTGTTCATGAGTTCAATGCACTCGATTCTACAAGCTTTGACCGATGACCCTCGGAGCCGATTGCCAAAAAAAAAAAAAAAAAAAATAAAAAAGAAAACAAAACATGAAAATCGTGCAACCAAATATCATCTTCTAGAATTTGATTAAAATGTCTAGTAAATCGCTCAATCAGATCTCTCAAATTATTTTTTATTTCTTGCGTGATTGGCTCCCTAGACCGTGTATTTTTTTTTTTTTTTTTTGTTAAAGTTGCTACTTCCGTCTAATAAGGAAAATGGAGATGCTGCCGAGCCCAGCAACTGCTGCTACTACATGGGATATCGCGTGGCAATTAAAATAGGAAGATTCTTTAAGTTTAGGAAAATTAAAATATAAAAGGAAGAAAAAATCAAAACAAGAGAGTTGGGCACAGCAGACAAGTAGCTACAATTGAAGCCGAGGCGGCGTCGCCAGTGCCTACACATCGGGGATGGCAGCATCCCAGTCCAGACTCAAGCGAAGCTAGTGTAGACCTTGACGCCACCTCCGCTATTCAAAAAAAAAGGAAAAAAAAAAAAAAAAACAACATCACAGTGTGTGCGCCCAAAGTGTAAAGGTAGGAGAGAATTATTTAAAATGTCATAAACCTATTGTATTTATGTTAATTCAATTTTAAACATTTTGACGATTTGTCAATATAGTCATTCTAGCCAATTCTAATTAAAAACCTGTGTGGCTTGGCTAGCCTAACACTAATGTGGACAATTTCTTACAATTTTTAGGGATTTCTTTTCGTCGATGGCCGGTCTCAAGCTATGGTCGGAGATCGGGCCATAGGGGAGGGCAGCCCTTGTTAGATATGGACAAGGATCTGGTGGCATTGGCAGCAGCCTACATGATGAAGAAGATCGAAAGAACTAACAAGGCTTGAACACGAGGTGGTGAATGTTGTGAAACTTGGGCACTTAGCACCCAAATGAATTTCCATTTGATTGTTCTTTTTCTTTTCGGCTTTTCGCTCTTTAAATTTCGCAAACCATTTAATTATATATTGAATGCAAGGATCTATTCAAACCAAAAAAAGTATACATACGTTAGATCTAAATGTACAAAAAAACCAGTTGAGAGATCCGATTGAACATTTTGCTATAGTTTAAAAACATCCGATGCCTTCATCCCACTTTCTTTCTTTGAAAAATTTCCCGATTTATTTATTAGCTGCTTCGGACTCATGGCGAAAAACAAAAGGAGTAAATTGTTTGGATGCCCCCTATACTTTGGCGTTTTTGCGCAGTGACACCGCTGCTTAATTTAAATTCGGTGAAAATAGCCCACGTACTTTTACAATTTCATGAAGGGCCCCTCGCGTGCGAAATTTCAAGTGAAAGTTTTATTAGAAATGTCAGACACAGACATGTCAGAACAACATTTAATGGTCTGCGCACCCTAGATTGACTCTGTCATGGAAGCTCGGAAGATGCCAAGTCAGATTTTTCCGCCTGAAAACGAACCCTTGGTTCATTGAGATTGTAGACGTTCGTACTGCGAGGGTTATGTCTTCGCCTGCAGAAGATCACACTCGCCGACAGCGCCATTTTTGACTTTGTGATCCATGTAATGAGTTCTCGGACCTGTTTAACAAAGACAGAGATTGATTTCCTGCGGTCTCAATCAGCTCCCGAGCAATCCCATGCGTCCCTCAGAACCGGTGGTCCAATGATGTCGCGTCTACAGTAAAAAACCTTCCATTCTTCTTCGGCAGACATAAGACACGGCACATTGTTCAATAAACATGAGCTTGTCTAGCTTCAATTGCAAGGAGCTCTATCCCTCTCGAGCCGACCTAATAGTATTGCGCGAACAATGGCCCAGGTTCATGCCTAGGCTCCCTGCCATCAGCGGCGGCTTTAGTCTGCCCAACCGCCCTAGTAAAAACACTTGCAAAAACCTCATGACGCGCATGGACCGCAATTGCTATGTGCAGGGTGTGCATTTAAGTTTGGAGGTGGACGAGGACCACTTTTTGGTACCTAATGAGTTTCCAAAAAGCTTTCAATGGGAAAAATGGCAGGGAGGCGTCGAGCCAACGATGGATCTTAACTCAGGGACGATGAGCCAAAACGCATCCATGGAGAGTTCCAAAGCGTATAAGGGCCGATCTTCTTGAGGGGAGGGATCGATGCTCAAAGCATCTGCCGCACTCCCCATCATGATCGTTATAATTAGCAGGTAATTTAATATCTCGTGAATAAGGTCAAAGGGTTGCCGGCGCACATGCCTTTTCATGAATGCTTCTTAGATTTGGAATCGGAAAAGGGTGCTGTGCTCGTTTGGAATCGGAAAAGCATCTTTCGAATGTGGTCCATCTAAAATAAAGAGAGAGAGAGAGAGAGAGAGAGAGAGAGAGAGAGAGAGAGGAGAGGATGTAGGCTTCACTTATTTTGTAAAACGAATGATTTGCAAATTATTTTTATAAAAATGATTGTTTATATTGCTTCAAATAATTAATCTATAAAAAATATTTTCATTGCCGTGACTATTTATGTCTGAATATTCCCGTAAATAATGAAAATATTTTTCATATATTCATTTAATATAAGTAATTATTTTTAAATGATTAATTTTCAAATTATTCATGTTCCACTAACAAATGACATCATGATCTTGGTTAATTTCTGGGTACAATCAATGTACAGACGAACGAGCTATTCCCGTTTGAATCGACTATAAGCTCCCCCATGTGTCATGCTCCAATTTTGAAAAGTCTACAAAGGTGAATTATCATTTTCTTTTTTCATTTTCTCTTGGAGAAGAATTTGAAACAACTGTTGTTATGTCTATTTTCAATTTTCTCGGTACGACCGATGTACGGCTAATTGGCTATACGCGATTGAATCGGCTATAAGCTCTCCCGTGCGCCAGGCTCCAACTTTGAAAAGTCTACACAAAGGCCAATTGTCGTCATATTCTTTTTTCCCCTTTTCTCGTGGACAGGAATTTGAATCAAAAGTTGTTTTGTCTATGTTCAAATTTCCCGATCTTACTTTCTCAAAAGGAATGCTAAAGATATGGTGTAGTCAAATTTGTCACTATGCTAATTGGCAAGATTAGATACACATCTCAATCGCTATATGCACGGGTCCACTTATTTAGATATCCAACCCAGTTTTATTTATTCCCTCAGTACATATGGAAAAGTACTTAATATCCCTAGCTTTACTCTCTTTTTTTATGAGTGCCTTATTTGCGAGTTGAAGATACACCGGGGATATTCATATGCTTTATGAGATCTATTCCGGGGACGGGTCTAGAAATTTTTCTTAATGAGGAAAAATTTCAATCTTTTGTTAGCTTGATAATTAATACTTTATTCGCACACTTGAAAGGTACAAACATGGATGTTGGTTGTGGAGATAAATTGATACATAAATATTTACTTTTGAATTAGTTGTGCATTTGGAGAAATTTCTGGGGGCAGGAGTTTTTTTCAGGCCGACAGTAATTTAGCAATATTTTGAGAATCTCAACTTATATCCAAGTTTTAGGCCAATAATAGTGCGTGACTCTTGCGCTGGTGAATGGGTTTCTTAATTTTTAATAATCAAATTGTCCCGTTGCGTTGGGCTTGTACATCATTTATGAGTGCTCAATTATGATATCTTGTGATGGGGTCATATTATTATGTCAACATCTTGATGGGTTTGCCAATATATATGTATGTGGGTTTCTCTGTACATTTCTCGTTATATGGCCTTTATGACACTCTTTAGATTAATGCTCTTGCTATGAAACGTCACCAATAACTAGTATGAGATGCCTTTTTGGGACATTTTAAAAATAGTGCGAATGGGCGACCAATGTCGACAATCTTCTCTACACGTTATCATGGAAATTTCACCGTGACGAAAATTTCGATTTGAAACTGAATTACTATTCTTTCTAAAAGAGTCTCGTCGCCGCCGTCCCACTGGACCAATGAATGCGCAATGACAGGGCTGGAGCGTTAGTCGGGTACCAAGCAGAATTCCTCCATGTATCATCAACTTGTCCAGATCCCCATAAGGATCGTCCCTCGCGGAGAGAAAGCTGATGTCATGTCCCATCAATGGAGCGAGCTTTAATGACTCGTGTCTTTGTCAGTTATAACTCCAGTGAACCAACGTCAGACCAAATTGTAATGGTGCAGCATGATGTTCTTTTGGACGAGTTTATATAGGTTCCATTTCCTTTTTCTAGGGCGTCACATGTATAAGTTGAGGAATTCATCAACTGCCAGACTTACATTTAGTTTGACCCTGATAAATGCTGCGCTTCGAGTGGTTGGAAGGGCATCCATTGAATCTAACCGCATCATCGACGACCTTAAGAATTATTGAAAAGGAATGATGATGTCTTAAATTCTCATCACTCGATGACAAGACAATTCCCATGGGGGTCATGTAACAGTGGAGTACCGAAAGGATAAATGAGTATCATCGAGACACTGATCGAGCGGACTTAATTGGGAATATTACCCTTCTGAGAGCATCAATTGATTATATATAGTACAAGAATTCTTAGTGCATTGAATACATAATACAAGAACACTTAGTGCATTGAAAAGTGCAAAGTTTTTTCAGTTACTTGCTTTGGCTCTTGTTCACAAAAGCCCATAGTACAGTAGCAAATTTCTCATTTATCTTTGTACTAAGTAGATCTTATATCACATAACCCTAAAAAGAAATGATAGAATAGTTGCACACTTAATCTGAACACAAGTTCAGTGTTCAAACACATGGATAGGGTAACTCATGAGTATCCATAGGGATTAGTCAAGCCGAAATATTCGAATACCTCCTACAGTGGTTGGCACTATAGTCGTCAATTTACTAGTTATTACAGCGAGATCCCAAGCGATGAGGATGGGGTATTTGGGGTGTTGTTTGGTGAATGCAAGAAGAAGTGGATTAGGGTATTGCAGCAGAGCGCCTCGCTCACGTGGCTACATGTTTGGTTGCGCAAACCAACGAATGAGGGTGATCAAGATCGAGGGGAACACATTTCTATAGGACCGATTTCTTTGTCACTCAACATTGCCAGCTATCTCTACATTTATAAAGAGATAGAAGATGAGGAAGGGGAACCATTCTCGTTCCAAGCTGATGCAGCTTCACCAAAAATTTGCCCTGTTGTTGTACTTTATAATGTTTTATTTTCACAAGCTGCAAAAATCCAATTTCGACCGTCCTATCTCCCACCTAAAATTCCCGTCCTCCTGTGCAGATTTATAAGCAGTAATAGTAATATTCTATAGTCCCCTGTCATGCAGACGAATACCAGACCAATCTCTCCTCCACAGTCCTTATATAAACCTTGTCTTAAACACTTTCCCGTCGCTCTCTCTCTCTCTCTCTCTCTCTCTCTCTCTCTCTCTGTGCAGCAGCAACAACAATTGTGGCTGCTGAGTGATGGAGGATAATAAGCAGCCCCTCCTCTCGCCCGCCCAGAGGGTGGAACGAGCCGATCATCATGTCGGCGGCGACCAGGCCCACGACCAGCAGACAATCGTAGCGAACGACGCCTTCACCTTCACAGCACGAGCCGACGACATCCCCCCGATCAAGGGGCCCCGTGACTTCGTTCGGGAGTTTGCGAAGGAGTCCAAGAAGCTGTGGTTCCTCGCCGGCCCCGCCATCTTCACCTCCATCTGCCAGTATTCCCTCGGGGCCATCACCCAGGTCTTCGCCGGCCAAGTTGGCACCCTCGCGCTCGCCGCCGTCTCCATCGAGAACTCTGTCATAGCCGGCTTTTCCTTCGGTATCATGGTATGTACGTATATATATATGGTTTCATGCGTTCCTGAAACTGACTTGACCATGCTACACATACACACATCTCAGTTTCGCGGGCAACTTCTTTTAATTCTAACAGTATATTAATAATCTCTTAGTCTGAAATGGGGCTGATGCGAATGTTTGGAATTGCGAATCGTCAATCGATTTCAAATCGCACAGGCATGAATCCTGCTACTAAGTTCACATTGAGAGTTGATAGACTGATAGCTTTTGCCCATTAATCACTGAGCGTTTGTAATTGGGAAGTGCACTAGAGAAGCAGAAGATAAATCCGTTTTTGATATATAAATTTCGAGAATCCTCACATGTAGATTAGGCCGAATGCCAGTTTGAGTTCACGTGCCGAATTCATGACGATAAATTTGCTCGCAATGATCTGGCAGCTCGGGATGGGAAGCGCGCTGGAGACGCTGTGCGGCCAGGCTTATGGGGCAGGGCAGATCGATATGCTCGGCATATACATGCAGCGGTCGTGGGTGATCCTCAACACGACGGCCCTCGCCCTGTGCTTACTGTACATCTTCGCGGCGAAGCTCCTGCGGCTGATAGGGCAGACGGAGGCGATCTCGGAGGAGGCCGGGATGTTCGCCGTCTGGATGATTCCGCAGCTGTTTGCGTATGCGATGAACTTCCCGATCGCCAAGTTCCTGCAGGCGCAGAGCAAGATCATGGTGATGGCTGTCATCGCCGCGGTGGTGCTGGTGCTCCACACCGTGTTCAGCTGGCTGCTGATGCTGAAGCTCGGATGGGGGCTCGTCGGGGCCGCCATCGTGCTCAACGCGTCGTGGGTGGTCATCGTGGTCGCCCAGCTCGTCTACATATTCAGCGGCACTTGCGGGAGGGCGTGGACGGGTTTCTCATGGAAGGCGTTCGAGAACCTTTGGGGGTTCGTGAGGCTGTCCCTCGCTTCGGCCGTCATGCTCTGGTAAGAAATCTTCGCTCGACATGTCGCCATCTCTGTCGCCGGCCAACTCTTCTTTAATGTCCCTATCTTTAGGTCGTGGTTACTAGCTAGCGAATAAGCTACAGATCCGTCTAGGACCAGTTCAAGTTCTGCAAAAATTACGCCTTCTTTCGCGGCTAATAGAACAGTGAAGACTGATGGTTGTGACCTGGAAAGACGAGTCAAAACTTGCTTTGTCCTCCTCCTTCAAGCGCTACCAGTCTTGAGCAGGACAAGCGAGAGGAGATTTGACATTGTAGACTTTCTGTTCTCAGCTTGGAGACGAGCCCAGCGAGAGCGACCCGGCAATTCTGTGCTTTTCGACCGGTTAATGCATGATTTCTAGGCCATGTAGATGAATACCATCTGGACTGCTAAGTATTCGAGTCTTGCGGCGTGCCCCTCGAATTCAACGGTGGAGATTACATTCGATCCGTATGGTCTATGAAGCACGTGATGGATTTGTTCTCTCTCGTGGATACAGATGCTTTTACCTTGAACAAATCGGGAAAAAAGATTAAAACAATAGAGAGGAAAGGCAGAGAGATTACCCCGACCTTTACTATGTATGTCTAAATAATATAATTAAATTTTGAGCGGAGTTAATGCAGCATTTATGATACGGTCCTTTAGAAATTGGAATGTCTACAATTGAATTTCACGTGCCTTTTTCTTTTCTTTTCTTTTTTCATCTTCTTGTTTTGGCAGCTTGGAGGTTTGGTATTTCATGGCGCTCATTCTCTTTGCGGGTTACTTGAAGAATGCAGAGATTTCGGTGGATGCCTTATCTATCTGGTATAGTTTTTTCCCCTTTCCTTATTTTAAGTCTTCTTTCTTCGGGGTTAACGATTCTTGAGGGGCAAATGGTCAGATCAGTTGAGAAACGCAGTAGATAGAAAAAATTGAGTCGGGACATGTCACTTTCATTTCGAACCACTCTCTACATCTAGAATCCGTCTCTTTGCGGGTTAATTGAGTCGGGACATGCCTTATCTATCTGTTTTTCCTTCAGCAGTATTTTCTAATTTATTTTTTCTTTTAGAAAAAAAACTGCTTTTGATATGACTGATGATTCAGAAGAGAGAGGACAGGTTTTCTGACAATCTGCAAGAACCACGTCTGACTAGCGTTGTGGACACCATTTTCACATCTAGAATGGCATTGACTGTTTGGTTCACTCCAGCCCTTTTCGACACCGACGAGCGATATCAATATGTCCCGCGCTTTGCTTCTAGAAACGGGTTTACTAGAAATGGTTCTGTAGTGCTGAATCCAGGCTGAAGTTCGACAAAGGTTTTTCATTGAAGATGCAAATTTTAAGAAGTTCTTCAGATGCGTTTGAGGCTTCATGCGTTTTTACCTGATTTTGCCCCCTGTGAATTTAGTTGCCGTTTACGCTAGAGATTGGCTGAATTAGCACAAGAGGTGTCCTCGAATATAAACTTAACACCATAAATCAAGTGATTTAATCTTTGAGCTACCCACCTACCAGTTTGACAGAGAGAAAGTGGGATTGAATCAACGTAAAAAAACGTGAGAATATGGCATTCTCTTGTCGTACGATTCGCACTGATAACCTAATCGCTTCTGTGACATCACAAGCTGAGGAGCACGAGAAGGTTTCATCTGCTGAAAAGTCGCAACCTATTTCTAGGATGTGCACTGTTCTTTTTACTTGTAGGTTCGATCGATAGGTAACGGTTTGATCATCATTAGTTTTTTGTCTTTAGTCTCTGACGTTTTCTTGCAGCATCAGCCAACATGAAAAATCGACTCTCTCGTCTTTTCTTCTTTGGGCGTATTCTTTTGTCTTCTTCTGTGGCTCGTTCAATTAAAGAAACACCGTAAAGTTGCTTTTTTTTTTTTAAAAGACAGGGGATTTGTTATGAGTTACGTATAGGGGAACCACACACGACACAGATGTTTCTATTTGGCAACTGTAATACACATCTCTTGGTTGTTTCCACTCGGTAACTGCAATGTAACGTAATTGGACGAGATTAATGTGATTGGGGGTGCAGTTCGATTCTTAGTTCTGATGTTTGATTTGATGCCCTGTACTTGATGTTGCAGCATGAACATACTGGGGTGGACACTCATGGAGGCTCTAGGAATGAATGCAGCCATAAGGTTGGTACTAGAATTATAAGCCCTCCGGAAAGATCTCTCTCTGCATCTGAAATGGTTTCTTGGTTATCGTAGTGTGAGGGTGTCCAATGAACTCGGAGCGGCTCATCCAAGAACGGCAAAGTTCTCACTTATAGTGGCCGTAATATCCTCGTTCATGGTCGGCCTGGTCTTGTCAGCGATCTTGCTTGCTACTCAGGACTTATATCCGTCCCTATTCTCGAGCGACTCGTCTGTCCAGGCTCTGGTCAAAGAGCTCACGCCAGTGCTGGCCTTGTGCATTATCATCAATAACGTTCAACCAGTGCTCTCCGGTAGATTTTGCCGGTCTTTCTTTCGTCTTTTTAGCCATCGCTTTGCTAATTAGAGAAATGTTAAATGTGCAATGGTGGTCCTACTCTTCTTAACAGGCGTGGCCGTTGGAGCTGGATGGCAAGCCGCAGTCGCATATGTGAACATTGCCTGCTATTATCTGTTTGGAGTTCCCCTGGGTTTGGTCTTTGGCTATGTGCTAGACTGGGGTGTCAGGGTAAGTTTCCTTTCGTGCTCAATCATCTTGGAAGTAACAGTTCGACTCTTTGCAGTAATTTTACGACCGATTTGATAAACCAAAAGCGATGCAAGATAGTCGAAAGCGATCACTTATTGATATCATTGATATGCAGGGGATCTGGTGCGGAATGCTGACGGGTACAGTAGTGCAAACATGCGTGCTCATCTTCATGGTTTATAGGACGAACTGGAACAAAGAGGTAAAAACGTCTTCTGTATGCCTCTGTACGTTCTAAGATATGAATGCTTCAGGAATAGGTCAGAGCTCATCGCTGCCTCTGCGATTTCAGGCTTCTATTGCTGAAGAAAGAATAAAAAGGTGGGGAGGTCCTTCTGAAGAGCAGCAACTCGCAGCAGCGAACGACGTTGAGAAATAAAATGGAATCCAATAACTCACCAGGAACGAAAGAATTTTGGCGGAGATGACCCTCACTGTAGCCAGTCGCAACTTGACGAGGTAACTCATGAGCTGCAAGCATCCGTTGCCGGATGCATTTGCTGTTCAATAAATTCCAACGGCGATTAGAGATCTAATTGGTCCCCAAATTCCAAGAGAAACCTTAGTCACACGAGTCATTTAGTTATTCCCAGTCCAATGCAGTATTTAACAAGCCATTTAATGTTTTTTCATCTCGCTAGTGATGAATAATCTTGGTTGGTCAGTCATGCTCAATTTTAAAAACTAATTCTTCATGTCTATACTCTGTCCAGAAAATCAATTCGCAGCATCATGGGAAGCCCAGAGAAGCCAGAAGCACATGAAAATGCGAATGTCATTACTCGAGAACAGTAGTAACTGTACTAAAACACGCATTCTGTCCTCAATAAGCATACCTAATTCTATGCAAACTTACGTCGCTGTATTACTTGCCCATTCAATAACAGGGAGAATAACGCAGTGAAGATGCCGTGCTTTACTGTTTTGCAATTAAGTTCTAATTCTTCAGAACATGAGAATCAGAACAGCCCCCCCCCCCCTCCCCCTTCTCACTTCCCTGTTCTTGCCCAACCCTCACTAACTTCGACTATTATGTCCCTGACTCTTCGCAACTAATTTCCACCTCCACCGGCAGCAATAGTGTTCGTCATGGCCAGAAGAAAGGGAAAGAAAGAGCAGCAAAAGTATACATGAGCCATCTGTGCGATTCCGCTATTGATGCTTTGCTTTTGCATAAGTTATACTTCTCCTCCCACTTGAATAGGAGTGTACCATGTATCGACAGGAGGGGTTAGATACATCGGCCGTCACCCCAAAGAACATTAGCCAACATAGATCGCTCGGAATCTACATTAATTTACAACGACATTTTTTAGTGCTTAAAACTATGCTTCTCATGTTTTGATGACATATTTTAGTGTGATAGATTATCTGTTATGAAATTACAAATTATTTTGCACTTATAGCTAATGATCTCATAAATTGTTCATATCTTTTGAGATAGTTTTTAGCATGATTATTTTGCCTATTCAAGTTATCGATTTCCATGAGTAATTTATGGAGTTTGACAATTTATGAATTATGTGGAAGTTTGGAAAGCTAAATGAGATAGGTCGGGATAATAAAAGGCAACCCTTCTTTTATACACAATTTGTCACGCCCCAAACCCCGAGTGCACACAAATCCCACTGCGGTCGATCAAATATGCGACATCCCAGGATATGTCGCCGACCCATTCATTTATTATTGCGTAAGCGGAATGTATTATAAAACCCTGACAATGAAATACGGGATATAAAAGCAGAAAGCAAATTCACAACCAATCATTTACATAAACCAACGGAGATACAAACGAAGGCCTACAGCCAAAAGTCTACAAAAGACTGGCTCTTAAAAATGAACTGTCCTACGATCTACAAGTCGGACACGTTCTCCAATCCTCATAACTTCACCTCTGCAACTCCTCAAGGCCAACCAAAGCTATTTAGCCACTCCGTCCACCAGGGACCTGAAATTTTAAATCCCCAAACCGGGATGAGACAATGTCTCAGCAAGTTCAACCCCCTAAACCCCTACTAGAAAGAAAATACGCCTCGGGTGGCCTAGCCACATCACACAGAGAACTTACCTCGCCTCAATTCCTTCCTGCAAGTTAGCACAATTCAAATCATTCAATCACAGATAGTAATAGGAACTTAAACAACCGAAACGCATTTACTTTCATATAACTAACAACCGCGGGGGTCCTAATTATAAGACTAAATCGTTATGACACGTCCCATTTCATGCCACATAGTTCCGTCCAATAATCCGACACATCAACAATACTCAACATGCATTCCAATTGTTATTCACTGCCGCACAAGGGCATAGCCTACTCGTAGTTCGGCTATCTACTGGCATATAACCAGGCATCGCCTCCCCCCCTTGGAGCGCGGCTTCATTGGTACGTCGACGGCATTCCCGAAGGAGCATGGGCCCAGAATCTACTGCGACCCACAACCACCACGTGGGCATCCCATATAGGGGCAAGTCCGGCTCAATAGCCCAGGACGATTCCTCTTAATTATCACACAGTCAAATCATACTCGTTTTTAGTACTACTCATTCCATGCGCTTGATAGGTGAATCCAGTGCTGAGAAGATCACTTCACATCATGACCACACAACCAGAACCAGAAATCCTCGAAGCACCCGTTTCTCTTGTTGCTTCTTCCTCTTCCTCAACCCCTCCAGAATTTTGTGTTTCCAATGCTTCTAAGATAGATTATTTTTATGAAGTCTCTCTTAGCGATGAAACTAAGATTTCTGAAACCCAACTTCCTCTCATGAACCCTTATTTTGCTTTTGCTAAACCCACCTCATCATTCTCACCTATCCGCTCAATCCGCCAACTCATTCATCAAACTCCAAAGCAAGTAAAGGAGTACGGCCAGTCATCCAAATTCGACCAACATCCTATTCCTGCTACTGAGAAAGAGTATTTTGTTACTCTTCAGCTCCCTCCAGAATTTCCCAGACAATGGGTCCAACAGGGATATTCTCATGTCTATTATGGAGCTATTCGTCTTGCACTCACTTTCCATGGTCGCAAAGGTTTGCCAGTTGTGGCAAGAATTGCTTTGTTGGATACCAAGTTTTTACAATACTAGCATGCTTGCATCGGTACTGTTCAGACTACTTTGAATGCCGGAACAGTCTTTGTAACTCTATACCCAAACTTCAACATCGCCCTTTCAGACCCCCAACTACTCTCTTTTCTAAAAGTCCAAGTCCAGTTCACTGGAGCCCCTCAGACTGCTGACTCTATAGCTGCAACCCTACATTACCAGATGGTTTATCGAGTGCAGAATCATGCCCTCGACCTCAACTTCAACAATGGTAATGAAGATGCGTTGTTCATCTCTATGCAGAATGACCAGGCATCCTGCATCCATGTTCCTAGACAGATCCCGAAGGATACGTTGGCCAAGCTCCTTCCAGAGACTTGGATTACCAATTATGAAAAGCTACATCAGCACAACAAGCCTTTCCAGTCAACGGACTCAGAATTTGTATGCAAAAAAGATGGAACCGTTTCCATCAAATTTGGCAAAGAAAAGGAAGAAAGTCCTTCTATCTTCCAGACCCTCTTTATGATTGAACCATGTGTGCCTGAATCCATTTCCGAACCAAATCCAAAAAAGCATGTTCGACACTTCAATGGTGATGGACATCCAGTCCATTACTATAAGGACAACTATGGTCATTGTTTTTGGGATCCTTTTTGCCAATGTTCCTATTGTACAAATTCCCCTGATGAAGTAGATCCACTTGCAAGATCTCTACCTAGACGGAAAAGATCAAAGGATAAGGTGTATCAAAGGTATTTAGACGGAGATTCCTCCGTTGATACTCTTAGTGAGTATGATAAATACCAGTTCATGGTTTCTTATGCGCTGATACCATGAATGGACCTAGACTTAGAACCAGGGAGGGAAAGTATATTTCCTGCAGGTATGCATCCCACATTGGGCGAACAACTCCCGGTCAAGCCCTTCAGGGACAGCCTCTTAGCAGAAAGCTACTCAGCCCTTTAGTTCAGAGCCTAGAGAAACCCAAAAATGCCAGGATGGAAACGTTTCTAACCTACCTAAGCTGCATTTCTCGAAGGACCACCAGGCTAGAGAAGAAGAGGAATTTAGAAAGCCATGGAGAGATTTTTCACAAAGCACACACTGTACTTTAGGGAACTCTGCCCAACACAATACACCCTCTTTGCCTTATATAGGCAAAATGAGGTCACAAAGCAACAAACAAGGACCAAGCTCATGGGTCCGGGTACAAATAGGAGCACCGGAAATTTCCGGGAGGGAATTATTCACACACTATGAACAGTAACTGTACTGCGAACAGTACATTCCCTAGCCTAGTGCTACAGTAAAAGTGAACAGTGACTCTGCTACAGTGAAATTGTACGGACTCAACGGTCTCGTCCGTCGCAGGCATTGTAGCTACAGACTGAGTCTGAGTCATCTGAGTTGTCTTCTAGGAGATGAGCTTCGTACTTCTGCTGAAGGGCTTCAAGATCTTCAGGTGAGAGGATCTGATTCAGTCTTCTTGATGAGGATGCTTGTTCGTGAGCCCAATGGGATGCTTCTTCTTCTGCCCAATTTGTATTTTCATCATCAGTGGGAGCTGGAATGCTTGGCTGAGGCCAATTTGAGGTTTGTGCATAATACAATGTGTCCATGTTCTGGAATGAGGACGAAGGTCTTTGTTCGTAGGGATCCTGGGACAGAGGACCGCCAAAGCGTACATAGGGGTCTTGAGTAGACTGGACAATGTCGTCTTCGCTTGTCATTTCATGCTCTTGGGACGATGCAGCTTGTCTGTACTAATTGAGTGCTTCCTTGACCTCTGGTGCTAGGTCATAATGATCCCACGTAGTAGGTATATTATTCCATATGTCTTCAGGAATGGTTTTGTTTTCTTGGTATAGGATTCTCTGGAGTTCGCGATACTCGTTTTCACAAAATCTAACAGATCTTGGATAAGATTTGTGAATCCGAGCTTTTTGGCTGTTCAAGTGAGGTTTATAGGATGTGGTTCTTATTTCGAGTGATGCATCAAGAATACTACCATTATTTCTGCAAAAATTCTATGGACGTCGGAAAAACAGGATGGTGTGAACTTCAGGATTTAGTGTCATGGTTCTCAGTTCTTTTTCTAAGTCTTGTTTCCAACATGTAGGATGATAGAACCAATTAAGAAAATCTAAGAGATTCTTATCACTTTCTTTTTCAATGTTTCTCCCGAGCATGAATATCCTTGTGAGATTAGCAATGAATCTCCTGGTGGGGATTTCAATGGCTATTAAGTACTTATTGGTTAAGTACCATAACAGCGTTTTGAGCTGGTCAGGGAAATCATCTTCTTTCCAGATAAGAGGATGAATGAAAGAGTAGTTCAAATTTAACCCAAAAGGATAAAGAATCGAACCTCCATTGAATCTGAATAGGTCTGTGTGGGATTGCCACATGAGGTTCTCCATGTTCTCAGTGAGATTGTCGTTCTGGATTTGCTGTATAATCTCCACAGGAAATTTCCAACTTGGTAAGTCTTTGATCTTCTCAATCTTGTATTTGACACCATGATTGAGCATATGGAACGCAGGTCTCTTGATGTACATGTTGATCTCGGTTGTTACTTTTGGTCTTGACAAAAAATCAGCAAGTACATTCTTTTTTCCAGGAATGTATTTGGTTTCAAAAGAATATTTTGAGAACCATTCAGCCCATCTAAGCAGTTGAGAGTTTGGAATTTGTTTCTGTTTAAACTTGGTCATCTGAAGAAAAGATGCCATGTCTAATTCTACCAGAAAATGGTGGCCTATGAGATGAAACTCAAACTTTTTAATTCCATTTTTTACCGCTAGGATTTCTTTGAAAGTGGAATGGTAATGCATTTCAGCCTGGGAAAACTTTCCACTTTTGTGAGCACAAAGGAGTCTCTTACCATCAATTTCTTCGAACAGGACAGCTGCCCAGTATTCATCACTAGCGTTAGTTTGAAGAATAATTTTACCTGTTGATGGTATTTGCAGTGGTGGGAGATTTTGCATAATCTCTTTAAGCTCAGCGACTGCTTTGGTCTGAGTTTTTCCCCAAGGTGGGGAGTTCTTTTTCAGCATGGATTGCAAAGGAATCAGAAGCTTTGCAATATTTGGGACAAAATCCCTGAGATAATTGATTATCCCAAGAAATTGCTGAATTTGTTTTGTTGTGAAGTTGTCTATAGGAAACTTCAATAATTCTTGAGCGATATGTGGCCCTGGATAGTATGTTCCTTTGTTGAGGTGCATACCAAGAAATTCAATTTCTGTCTGGGCAATATTCATTTTCCTTTGAGAAAGTATAATGCCATGCTTTTTCACGATTTCTGCGAACTGCTCAAGGAGTTGACAGTGTGACTGTTCATTAGGACTGTAGAGTAGAATATCGTCAATGTAGACTGCTGCACTTGACAAGATTGGTTGGAAAATACGACACATGGCCTTTTGGAAAAGGGATGGTGCTACCTTTAGACCAAAAGGAAGAACTTTCCACTGTAAGTGCTGGTTCGGAATATAGAATCTTGTTTTGGATCTGTCTTCAGGATGGATGCCCAATTGCCAAAATCCGGCTTTGAGGTCGAATTTGGAATAAATGTGGGCCTTGGTTAAACCAGTAAAGAGAGAATCTCTGGATGGTAAAGGGAACTTGTCATCTTGGAGGAAAAGATTGAGAGGTTGATAGTTGATTACCAATCTCATTTTTCCTCTGTTTTGCTCAGCACGTTTATTGACATAAAAAGCTTCACAAGCCCATTGAGAATTAGAGATTTCAATAAGGCCTTGCTGTAATAATTCTGAGCATTCCCTTTGGGTTAAAGCCAAGTGTTATGGCTTCATTCTCGTATGACTCGCCTTGGTCAGGTTTATGTCTTCATTTTTCTTGAAGGGAAGGTGGACAAAGAACTCAGGGTTTTCCCATAAGGGATGAGAACATTTTTGGGCAAATTCTGAATGGGATTCTGCGTAGGATTCTAGCAACTTTTGCATGATTGGATCTAATAGACTCATCTGAATAGAAAAGAGTCTCTGAATATTAACGAACTCAAAGAATTGGTCTTTAAATCTAAGACCTTTTCCAGGAATGATTCGAAGTTGAGAGATCTGAGTCATGATGTCCCACCCAATTATCAAATCTTTATTGGGAAGGCTTGATCCAAAAATTTTTGTGGTTATGGAACACTGAGGAAAAAACTGGATAGTGACTGGAGTGGTTCTGACATTTGTGGAGAAAGTATCTCCTAAAGCAGAATTGAAGTATCGGACGTAAGGAGTCCAGAATTCTTCAAGAAGAACTTTAGTATCTAGAATGGAACAACTTGCTCCTGTATCAATGAGAGCAATGACATTGATAGGTTTAGCAAACTTCGAGGTGAGGATTTTTACAGGGAAATGGGGACAATGAGTATGACTTGAAAATATGTCAGGATTTGGTTCTGAAGATGTGGGGGATATGTGAAAAATGTCTTCAGATTCTGAGTCAGACTCAGTTTCACTGGAAGTTTGATAGAAAGGGATAACACAAAGAGTTTGTTCAGTTGTCTCTTCATCAGCAGAGAATAAGGATTCAATATCATCATTTTCAAGGGAAATACCTGTCTCATTTTCTATTAGATGATTCTGGCCTTTTTTTGCCTGAGGACAATTTTTGGCAAAATGTCCTTTCTTGTTGCAGATGTAGCAACGGCTTGATTTCTTATGGCCTGTGCGATCCTTCCTTTTGTGTAAGTATCGCCATTTCTTCTTTTTTCGGAAATGCTTGGAACCATGTTTGAATTTCTTGATTGAATACTTCTTGTAGTGCTTTTTCTTCCGGGAATACTGGCCACAAGTACCGTCACAATCTTGTTTGGAGCATTTGATCTTTAACTTCTGGTGAGAACAAGCTGATTCAAGACGCTTGTCATCTGTGATGTATGTGCGGACCATTCGGCGCTTTAAGCATAATTCTTCAAGGCATAGATGGACTTCTTGTTGAATTTCTCCCAAGGGAACGTCTTGAATTCTTCTTTGCTTTCCAAAGAAGGATCTTTCAACCATCTGGGATAGTTCTTTAGGAATAGAAGTGAGGAAGACATGCTTTAGATTTGGATCTACGCCAATTTGGTAAAAGAGTTGAAGCATTAGTCGATAATGCTTATCAAGATGCTTTTTCTGAAGGGAGCAGCATCTTCTTTCAAAAAATTCTCTTCTTTTTAACTCCTTAAGGTCTCCGGGTGTTCCCACAGAAACATGATACAGATAAGTAAGGGCATGGCTGAAATTGGGTGACATCAGAAACATAATCTGGTCTTGTTCTAAGAGTGATTGCCACCAAAATTTAAGGCTCCCTGTGAATCTTGTAACAAAGTTGTAAATGACATCATTCATATCATGGTTGGTGATGGACTGAGTACTCAACCAAGTATGAAATTCTTCAAGTCTTTCTGGCCATTTTGGATAAGGAATATCGTCAATGGAGAAGAATTGTTTTGATGCCATGGACACATGCCTAGTGGAATTGTTTCTGGTAGGATTACTAGTCTGTCCAAATTCTAGATCAGAATAGTTTGATTCCATTTCATAGTCTGGAGGAGTATCAGCCATGAATATTTGTGAAATTGGTGGAACAATAGGGGGAGAATCAACTGTAGGTTCTGAGAAGGATGAAGAAGAAGAAAGAGATGCTGAATCTGATGTAGTAGGGGAAGTTTGTTCAGCAAATAGAATCTGTTTTTCTGGGATAACATGATCAGGCTCAGGCTATTGGGTAATAGGACCAGATTCTTAAGTACCCAAATCCTTTAGAAAGGATTCTAATGGATTTGATAGCATCATCTGTTCTGACCTATCTCTTATAAAAAGTGAACTTGATTCTGTAGGTGAGCTTTTTTCTTTTCCCTTTTCCTTCTTTAAGCTTTGAGACGATTTCTTATCTCTGCCATATCTGGTTCTCTTCTGTAAGGATCTTCTGGGATATTGGCAAAAATAGACGTTTGTGGCTCTGGAGGTAAATACCCAGTTCGAACAGGCGGTGCTAATGGATCGAAAGGTCTGCTAAACCTTCCTTCTTCAAGGAGTTGGATTTGCTTCTTGAGCTTGTCTATTTCTGGCTTTGGACTTTCAAGATAATGGTACCCAAGATGTTGTCCTGATTCCAAGGCATGAAGCCTTTTCTGGAACTTAGAAAGTATCTTCTTGGTACTCTTATCATATCTTCGGAGATCTTGTTGCACATTTCCAATTTTGGAATCAATAGTCTTGAAGGCATTGTTTTGTGCCAACAGAGTCTCTGATTGCCAGTTTAGCACAGCTTCAGCAGCAGGGGTTTTCTTCTGTCTCCCATGTTCATCCACATCAGTGGGGGTAGGAATCTTGGGAACATGGTGGTATCTGTTATAGGGATCAATAAACTCTTCTGTGGCAGGGAACGAGAGTTTAGAGCTTTCCTTCACTAGAGGAGGAAAGTCAGTGTCTTGGAACATGGCAATAGAAGAAGTGGGTGGTGCTTCTGCTGGAATTTCAAGCGGCTAAGAATGTTTCTTAGCCCATTTGAGAATTGGCTTGTAGAATGGAGAGAGAGTTTGTTTTTTTCGAGGAGGAGAAGGTGGAGGTGATTTTGGTGGATCTGGTGAGACTTAGGACGTAGTACTGGACTCTGGTGATGGAGGTGGCGCATAAGAAACCATGAACTGGTATTTATCACACTCACCAAGAGTATCAACGGAGGAATCTCCGTCTAAATACCTTTGATACACCTTATCCTTTGATCTTTTTCGTCTGGGTGGAGATCTTGCAAGTGGATCTACTTCATCAGGGGAATTTGTACAATAGGAACATTGGCAAAAAGGATCCCAAAAACAATGACCATAGTTGTCCTTATAGTAATGGACTGGATGTCCATCACCATTGAAGTGTCGAACATGCTTTTTTGGATCTGGTTCAGATATGAATTCAGGAACACATGGTTCAATCATAAAAAGGGTCTGGAAGATAAAAGGACTTTCTTCCTTTTCTTTGCCAAATTTGATGGAAACGGTTCCATCTTTTTTGCATACAAATTCTGAGTCCGTTGACTGGAAAGGCTTGTTGTGCTATGTAGCTTTTCATAATTGGTAATCCAAGTCTCTGGAAGGAGCTTGGCCAACGTATCCTTCGGGATCTGTCTAGGAACATGGATGCAGGATGCCTGGTCATTCTGCATAGAGATGAACAACGCATCTTCATTACCATTGTTGAAGTTGAGGTCGAGGGCATGATTTTGCACTCGATAAACCATCTGGTAATGTAGGGTTGCAGCTACAGAGTCAGCAGTCTGAGGGGCTCCAGTGAGCTGGACTTGGACTTTTAGAAAAGAGAGTAGTTGGGGGTCTGAAAGGGCGATGTTGAAGTTTGGGTATAGAGTTACAAAGACTGTTCCGGCATTCAAAGTAGTCTGAACAGTACCGATGCAAGCATGCTGGTATTGTAAAAACCTGGTATCCAACAAAGCAATTCTTGCCACAACTGGCAAACCTTTGCGACCATGGAAAGTGAGTGCAAGACGAACAGCTCCATAATGGACATGAGAATATCCCTGTTGGACTCATTGTCTGGGAAATTCTGGAGGGATCTGAAGAGTAACAAAATACTCTTTCTCAATAGCAGGAATAGGATGTTGGTCGAATTTGGATGATTGGACGTACTCCTTTACTTGCTTTGGAGTTTGATGAATGAGTTGGCGGATTGAGCGGATAGGTGAGAATGATGAGGTGGGTTTAGCAAAAGCAGAATAAGGGTTCATGAGAGGAAGTTGGGTTTCAGAAATCTTAGTTTCATCGCTAAGAGAGACTTCATAAAGATAATCTATCTTAGAAGTATTGGAAACACGAAATTCTGGAGGGGTTGAGGAAGAGGAAGAAGCAACAAGAGAAACGGGTGCTTCGAGGATTTCTGGTTCTGGTTGTGTGGTCATGATGTGAAGTGATCTTCTCAGCACTGGATTCACCTATCAAGCGCATGGAATGAGGATTTCACTCAATGCTTCCACTTAAAATAGTGATCCCGGCCATTTTTCTTCATATTAAAAATATTCTAGAAATTACTCACGTGTGTGGGGACACGCTAATTTCGAATCAAAAAGCCAATATCTCATTTTTTTCGAACCCCACTATTTAATATAATCATTAAAAATCCGATTTTTGCATTAAAACTTGATACTTGGGTTTTTATGAATAAAGTCCCCATTTACCACAATCAACACTCAATTTGCCACATCCATTCATCAAATTCAAATTCTAAATGCATAGCAGCGATCAGCCACGAAATTATGAGAATTTAGGGTTCGACAAAATTTTCGAAATTTAATAAATAATTAAATTTATTCCTAAAATAATTAAATAATAATATTTTAATCATTTCGAATAATAAAATATTATTAAATTATTAAAAAATTTCGAAATATTTATTTAATCCCAAAAGTAATTCATTTATGTCAAATCACCATTATACTAATATAAACATCAATTTAAGCTTAACTAAACATACTTTAAGTTAATCCAACCTCTTAATCTAATTCACAATTAAATAAACTAAACTAACCACCTAAGCTTAATCAACTTAAGCTAAACACACCTAAAGCATAATTAACCCTCTAATCAAGGTTTAGTGAGTTAAACTCACTCAAATGACGAGCCGAGCGGACCAAAACGACTGGGATGCTGAGGGGAACAACTTTCTTCAAAGCGGGCCAAGCATCCGAGGTCAGGAAGCCGGCCAAAACGGACCAAAATCGGGCTGCCATACCCATTTTTCCAGCTACTGTCCGCTGCGGTTTGAGGCCGAGAAAGGGTAGATTCGGAGCTTGGATGAGATGGAGAAGGACCAGGGAAGGTTGAGGGGTCGAACCGGACCTAGGCGGGGCCCGAACGGTGGCCGGAGGTGGCTGAACGGCTCCGGCACGAGCTGATGCAGCAGCTGCGACGCGAGGCCAGGCGAGCGGAGAGGTGAGCGGACCAGCGAGTGGCGCGCGGGCGGCGCGGGGCAGACACGCGGCGGCGGCGGCGACGACGGCGTGCGAGCGGGAGCGGATGGCCATGGCTACACTAGCTTCTCCTCTGCATTTTTCTCATCTTCGCACAACAAGGATGGAGGAGAAAACCAACGGAAGGGAGAGAGGAAGAAGAGAGAAGGAGAGAGGGAGATGGGACCATTCCCTTTTCTTTTTCTTTTTCTTTAACCCAACAAAAATGACCCAGCATGACCTCATGGATTATGTCACACTCCACTATCTCCCACAACCTTTTTCCAATGGGTCCATTTTATTTTTCCGCTGGGGCATGAAACTTTGTACATTAATTTCTTTAATTCCATTCAATTCTCTCCCAATTGAGTCCAATTGAAGCCCATAAAATTAATCCAATGTCACCACACTTCAGTTCACATCTTTACTTGTCCATAGAACCAACTCAAGTCCTAAAAGTAAGACCAAAGGCGGGCCTACTAATTTCTCGAGCCAAAATAGCCATTCTCTGATTTAATTTCTGAAAAATTCTGATTACATGAAAAATCTTCCAAAGATGAGTCAATGATCCTAAAATGATTTGTGACACACCCTGACTTCCAATTTCTAAATTTGATCTCAATTTCACGGTTAATTTCACTTTGGCACGATACTAGCGCGGCCCAACCTACCGGGTAGCCTTTAGAAATTTTCATGCATTTGACATGTGGTTAATCATCTCAAGCCACAATGTACATCTTTGAAACATTGGCGACTTTCGATTGTCGGGGTAATCTCAATGTTTCAAATACGGACGCAGGGTACCCAATCGACAGAAAAAGTCAGTCTAATGCAGATCGATAAGAATTGTGCGATCTGGCACACCTGATCACATGCCTCTGTCGAGTCGACCTATCTCCGATCTCTAATTAATTCTTAATTGTGCCGTAATGACCCTTGCAGATTAGCTCAGTCGAAAGATCGCTTCCCGGTCAAATTCTCAAGTCTGATGCATTAGAATTTCTTAACGGCTTCACCTGATAGACTAGTTTTCACATGAGTGGCCGACTCAAGGAAAAGAGTTATATGCGTGCCAACGAAATGTACATCTCAATTTATTGAAAATAGAATTGGAAAATCGGGATGTCACACAATTCCCTATTTATACATTGTGAGATGAGTGGAAACATTTCATGTCTACAAGGTAAATTGTTTTCGTGCGAAAGGTACGCAGACTAAATGACGAAAGCCATTTTATTTCTTTATCCTAAACACCGCAAGTAAATAGTTGTTTAACTCATCTGAGTAGTATTTGGAAATTTTTTCCAAATTACCTCTTTCAAAAACCACTTCATATTGGGGCAAAATAGAGGTAAAGTTGGTATTTTGAGGTTAGAAAAATCGATAAAATCTTCTTGCCCCCACTTACATAAATTTGCAAGCGTCTTAATTGCATATGAACTCATACAAGAGTTTCAGTGCCTTAAGATGATGAAGAACATTTCTTTTTCTATCATATACAATTTGTATCTATTGCATTGTCTAATTGTGCTTGCAAATTCATTTTTGAAAACTCAGTTAGTGATCATCCCTACACTGGAGTTAGACAAATAAATTACCGCATTGAAATACTATGGTCTGACGTGTTGCTTGAAGATGAAGATCCCGAGGGTCCAAAAATGCTGAATTTAACTAGAGTTGATGACACTGCAAAAACCGAAAGTTTAGCAGGTCCATGAATGCACTACAAGAAATGCATCAGAAGAAAAAACACAAAGAAAGAAAGAAAGAAAGAAAAAATGCGTGAAAAAATAGAGAGGAGAGAAAGAGAGAAAAATGTAGGGATAATGCATTGAAAATCCTAAATCTTGTTATAAAAGTGTAATTGGGTCTTAAAACTTATAGAACGTGAAATCAAGTCATAAAACTTATCAAATTTGTGTAATTGAGCCCTTCCATTAACTTCATCTAATTTGACTAATAGAAAATGCTGACTCGAGTTATTTCTCTCTATCTTGTGTGGCGATGAAAAATAATGTCGTTTTGGTCAAAATTTGATTTTTAATACAAATTTTATTTAAATTCAATTAAAATCTAAATTGAGAGAGAGAGAGAGAGAGAGAGAGAGAGAGAGAGAGAGAGAGAGAGAGACCCCTTTCTGCCAAATTTCCCACTTTTTTTAATTGTAATTTATTTTTTAAAATTTAATTTAAATAATTTTTGTATTAAAAATTAGATTTAGATCAAACAACGTCGTTTTAACATTTTATATTATACTTTAGTCACATCATCATCAACTAGCAGAGAGAAAATGTTAAAAGAATTATGTTAGCATTTTATGTTAGCCAAGTTAGACAAATTAACGAAAGAACTCAACTACACCAATTTGACAAGTTTTAAAACTTGATTATACTTTTTGTAAGTTTTAGTATTTTAGGACTCATTTGTAATTTCATGACAAGTTTTAAGACTTTCTTTGCACTTATTTCTAGAATAAAAGAAAATGAAAAATAGTGAAAATATGTGGTAGCTAAAGCCAAGTGTGCCAAAAAAAAAAAAAATCCCCAACGGAGAAGTAGTGATCTCTTAATTTTTGAAAAGATCAGTACTGGATTCTTGTGGTCAATAAAGCATCTATACGAGAAGACTATCCTCGATGAAAGAGAAGATTGGTAACAATGCCGAGGTGATCACCCACTCCAAACCTCTTCAATGAATTTTTTTTCAACCTAACAAATCTTTCTATTTCTCAAACCAGCATTACATTTCTCATAAAGTCTATTTAGATTAGGGCACCTGAATTAATTTAGAAGCTTCAAATGTAAAAATCTTCGCTTGAAGAAGTTTATGCAATATTGCTGACAAAGATTATGTATAAAGAATATTTCTTTGAAAATCATAAATTGAAATAATCTTTTTTTGATAAGTCATTGACCAAGTCTACATCATAGTCCTAATAAAAAACTTTTAAGATTGGTAAGATTGTACCGTTAGCAACGAAACTCAAACCTTGTTAAGTGTTTCTCTTTTTCCTATATCGATTGTAAGGACAAAATAGCCTTCTAAATGAGATTGAGCCAAAAGCCCTTCAAACTAAAACCCTTTCATTTAGCATTTCAAGAAGTCCACATTATAAATGAAAATTATCTCAAGGATGATTCTCTAAGTAGAAATTTGGTGATGCATGCGTAGTGAAATAGTTATGCATAAACCTCAATTACGTTAATAAACCCCAAAGAATCATGAAATGTACATTCCAAAACAGAATTAACATTGGCATTTTCATCACATTCCATTGCTTCACATTACATTTCATTTTAGAAATTTAGCATGCACTCATTGAGACCCAAATTCATAGCAAAAAGATTCATTTCAGTACGTTGCGTTTGCATAGTCAAAATTTAGGTATCATTTTCTTGGAAAGATATATCAGCTTATTTTTAATAAGATGCATCTGTTGATCCATTAATTTAACAACATATTTAGCCATTCATTGAAAGAATTATTTAAAAAGTCATAAACTTATTACAATTGTATTAATTCAGATCTAAACATTTTGTATTTGTGCCAATTCAGATTATCTAGCCAGGTTGATGTGAATAATTTTGTAATAATCTTTTATTTTTTCAAATTTTATATTAATTTTTTCTCTTTTTATCCCCTATTTTTCCCTCCTTCTTCCTCCTTCCTCTGGTCGGCTGCTATTGGCCAATGGGAGGCTCGCCTTGGCAAGAGAGAGCCTCACCAAATCTTATAGGGCCTCACCAACCTCTGCCTTCAATCAATGGTGACCGGCTAGAGGAAGAAAGAAGAGGGAGGGGAAAAAAGAGAAATAAAAATTAATTAAAAATTTGAAAAAAATATTATTTAAAATTGTCAATGTTAACGCTGGCAGGTAAAAATTGGCTGAATGAACTGAATTGACACAATTGCAATAAGTTTAAGACATTTTTGGTAATTTTCTTGCCATTCATCACATGGAAAATTAGGGATCGATCCCGACCCCTAATTAAAAGATATTATGGATTTACATTTGCATAGTATTAAACCCATATAAGTTGCATCTAGACCGATCTAGGAGGCTTGGAGCTTTATTAAATCATCTAGATTAAGCTTGCAAGAAAGTGAAAATTGGAACAAGCCCATGGAAGATTTATAGTGACCAAAAATCACGTGGGGTGCGTGCGCATGGGATACCAAATTAGGGAAGTGGGTTCTTTGATAAAAACTTGGAAGGTGACAAAGCTTATCCTTTGAAAATCTTTTCCGTCCATGAAAGGAAAGACGTTGCAAATATGGGCACGTGATATACGGTCAAGAATATGATGTCAAAGCGTGCACATATATAAAATGAGGAATGATTAGGTGATAGTTTTTCCATGCTGTGAGAGTCTATATTGAATCACACATATCAAATAATTAATATTTATAAATTATTGTGGAGTCTACTCATTCAAAAACCCGTGGCTTATAACAAATTGTTATTTTCATAATAACCCGAAAACTATTTTGTTAATAAAGCCCTAAACATTCAAAGAAGAATGGGTTGACGAATAACTCTCTCCTTAGCAAGAATATTAGCTAGGGGTGAGTGATACTAGTTTTGTACAAATTCCACTTGGAATCTATAATTTACTCATGAGAACATATTCCTCATTTTTAAGAATTTAGAACTTACTTAAATACCTTAGAATTTGGAACTTATCCCATCATAAGTTCCAGGTTTTATCCAGATTTCACATATATTATTATCTAAATGATTACAGTGAATTATTACCATTAATGACTATCACTCAATACTATAATCCACCGATCACCACTTATATTTAAACAATGAAAGATATGAACTATTAATAAAGTAAAAGTCTTAGTCTTAAAATGAAAGTTAAGACTTGTTGTTTCAAATTATACACTCATTATCAAATGCCATAAAATATCGCTATATTAGGCGAAGACATAACCAAGAAAAAACATAAAAACTTATTCTAGGCTCTAGGTTCCACCTCTCTAGAACATACAAAGGCAAAAACTTGTTCTAGGCTTTGGTTCCACTTATCTAGAATAAGTAAAGATAAAAACTTGTTTCAGACCTAAGGTTCCAATTATCTAGAACCTAGAACCAACTCGTCAAAATAGTTTCCCAATTTCTAGAATATGAAACTTACCTGCATATCTTGAAACTTGGATTCGGGAATCAGATAGGTTTCCACCAGTATGGTTCTTCGGTTTCGAATTCTATCTTGAAACCATGCTCGCCACTGACCCTCACAAAGAGAGAGGGGTGGCATAAACTTTCATAAGAAGAGAGGCGCTGCATCTCGGTCTTTTCTACATAGATAAATAGAAAAGTTCAGGTAGGTTTCATTCATTCTCCATAGAGGTGGCAAAATGGGTCTTAGACCCATATATGACCCATTTAAATCATAAATGGGTTATATATGGGTCACTTATTTTTTGAAAAAACTAGTTAAATGTGCTTAACAATTAAATACTTAAGATGTGTGGGTCTTAAGTGGGTCTTAAATAGTTTGGATTTAGAACCCATTTTCAATCAAAACCTCATAATCTCCCTCTTCTCTCTTTAACTTTACAAAAATATATATTTTTTTATTTATAAAAATTGAAATTATAATTATTTTTTATTTTAATTTTCTTTGTTTTTTTTTTTCTTTCTTCTTCCTCCTTCTGGTGGCCAGCATGGCGATGGCCGGCGACCAACCAGGCGAGCCTCGAGCTTGCTGGCATCTAGCAAGCCTGCGTTTGTCAAATCTGGCGAGGCAGAGGCCTCGCCAACGTTTGGCGAGGGGTAAGCTTGAGGCTTGCCAATCTAGTGAGCCTCGAGCTTACGGGCATCGAGCGAGCACGAGTTCACCATATTTGGCGAGGCTCGAACTCGCCAGCATTGGGTGAGGCTCAAGCCTCGCCAAATCTAGCGAGGGGTGAGCTAGAGCCTTGCCGATTTTGGCGAGCCTCAAGCTCGCTGGTGTTGAGCGAGCCTCAAGCTCGCTGGTGTTGAGCTCATTGGATCTAGCAAGGCAAAGGCCTCACCGACGTTCGGCGAGGCTCGAGCCTCGCTGATTTAGCGAGCCTTGAGCTTGCTGGCGTCGATGAGTCGAGTGAGCTCGAGGCTTGCTTGTGGCTAGTTACCGGTTGTCGTCGTGGCTGGCGGTCAGCCAATGAAGAAGAACAAAAAAGAAAAAAGAAAAAAGAAAATTAAACATTATATTCTTCAAAAATAAAAATAAAAATAATTAAAAATTTAATTTTAAAAAATAAAAAATATTTAAAATTTGATTTTTAAAAATAATTATTTTAAAAATTATAAAAATTGTCCATTAAATTTTTGTTGCATAAAATTATTTTAGCAATACCATTTTAATATATATAGTTTCTATAGAGTGGTCTCGGCCATAAGTCCCTGAGTGGCTGTTAGACTGTTGGTTTAGCTCTGTACGGCTGTTTAGGAGATTTTTGTGCTCAATACGATCCTTTTTATAATGAAAAAATAAAATCAAAATGTAAAGGAACTTGTCCTTCTGAGAAAGAAACAAAGAAATATCGCAACAAACCTCAACCTCGTAGGAATAAACAAAGACATCGAATAACCAAAATAGACCTCAAATTGATAGGAAAATTTTTAAAGACGTTAAATGTCACTCTTGTGGTAGAAAATGTCATATTTCAAAATACTGTAGGATGAATAAAAAATTGAATGAACTTTCTTTAAATGACAATATTTTATAGCAGTTAAACATCCTTATAGATAATAGTGACACCTCTTTTGATGAACTTCTTGAAGAGAATGGTCTTCAGGTTAACGAAATAGAATCTTCTTCAGATTCTGATTATGAAGACGTCTCTCCAAAAAAACCCATTCCTGAAGTAAACGTCTTAACAAAAGAGGAAGAATTCATTCTCAGCACTACTAATAAAATAACCGACCCTGAAGCCAAAAAAGAATATTTAGATAGACTTCACTCTTCTATGAATATTACCACTAAGCCCAATACTTCCTCCTCTTTTGTTAAGACGTTTACTTCAGGAATGGGTTTTTTTCTGCAGAGGCATCTTCATAATCAGAATCTGAAGAGGATTCTATTTCTTTAGCCTGAAGACCATCCTCTTCAAGAAGTTCATCAGAAAAGGTGTCACTATTATCTATAAGAATGTTGTTTAATTGATATAAAATATTGTCATCTAAAGAAAGTTTATTCAATTTGTTATTAATCCTACAGTATTTTGAAATATTACATTTTCTACCACAAGAGTAACATTTAACGCCTTTAAAATTTTTCCTATCAGTTTGAGGTCTATTTTGATTATTCTGATGTCTTTGTTTATTTCTACGATGTTGAGGTTGTTGCGATGTTTCTTTGTTTCTTTCTTAGAAGGACAAGTTCCTCTTTATATATATATATAAGTAATAAGTTTTTTTAGGTTTAGTTAAATGACTTGGGTATAGGTCAAGTATAGGTCGAGTCGGGTATAGGTCAAAAATTTTGCACTGTAATAAATGGATTATAAACGGGTTAAATGGGTGGATTTGGGTTAGACTATTTAACGGATCTAATTCTCAGTCTTCGCTTGCGCGACTACATATTTGGAACCACTGTTCGCGGTGGCCACGATTGCTAGAACTTTACTCCCCCATTCGAGAGAGGGATTCGAAACCCCGCGTCCCCATTGCACGACTCACCCGTGGTTGGGCCTGTGGTAATGGCTCAGTTCGCTCCGAGTTTACGCCGCTGGCTGCTAGCTGTACGGTTGTTCCCGAGTCACAAAAAAAAAAAAAAAAAAAAAAAGAACTTCATATTTGGGCCGCATCTCCCGTTACCATACTGATTGCTGCTGTCTCGCTGATTTGCCTGGCTCTTTCGGACGCTCCCCGAGAAAATAATAGGTGCATTAAATACAAATACATGAATCCTACGTGATGTATTAAATGCACCTAAATATTTTCTCGCGCTCCCCAGCCCCCACCGACGTAGCAGCACGCTTCTCAGCCACGTCAACGAGCTTCAGCGTGAGTTCCTACGCCAACAGGCCATACGACGTGCTTGCCCGACGCCGTAGCCACGGTCCAGCAAAGACTCATCAACGCAGCGACGCCTATAAGGCTCGAGTTTCCTACCGCAAAGCCAGTGACGCTGGTGGAACAACCCTACTTCAATGTCACGCCCCTGCCCTCGCTCATCCGAGCCTTTCCCATGATTTTTACTCGCAGGTTTCTCGGCCGACCAGTAGCTATTAGAGGAGGTGACGCCTCGAGCAAGTTTTGTTGGTCTCGTAATTCGTCGCTTCCATACCATGCGCTGCCAGCCCTCACCGCCAGCCTCCTGATGCCGCAGACTTGGGAGCCACCGCGTCACCATCGGTCAAGCCCGGCACTGACGAGATTCCTATTAGCAAATTTTCTTTGTTGAGTCATGCATAATAATCGAGGTTTCCATCTTTGAAACTTAAGAACGGATCCCGATTATTATTTTTAGTTCCTGTATTGAATCTGACAAATATATTATCTGGGTTTGAATATTACGTCATTTCAATTTCAGAAACCTTCTTTTTTTTTTTAAAAAAAAATAACATTCCATTTAGGATAGATTGCATTCATTTTAATTTCCTAATTTAGAATTGCACATCTAGAAACCATGTGGTAATTAGGAAATTACCTAATTTAGATTGACTTAATATAAATTATTTCCTAATCAAAATTAGGTAATCACATATTTTAGGTAATTTTCTATTTTAGTTTAAAAGGAAATGAAAAAAAAATGACATGCATATGTCACATAGAATTAATTGCATTATTGCCACATCATTACATTGCCATATCATCATTTACTTGTCACCATAATATCAATGTCACTATATTTCCATGTCAGAGGATTCACGCCATTGCTTGTCATATTATGCTTATTCTCAATTCTTTTGGCCATCATTAGAACTGGGTAGCACATCGCTTGTATGCCACATGTCATTAGTAAAATTAGGATCACATTATAGTTTAATTTTCAAAAATGTGTTGACACCTAAAATTTAGGAAGTAAATAGTAAAGTAAATAATTTTCATTAAAATGTATCATGTATTTTTTTATTAAATTCTACGTGTAGACATTATGAGCATTTACATAACTATCACTAATTATTAAAATTATTTTAAAAAATTAAATTAGAAAAAAAAAAAAGCCGGATTGGGGTAGGCCCAATCCTTTTCGATCCTCCTCTCATCTGTATTTTTTGCTGCCTGGGCCCAAGCTCAGCCTCTCTTCTCTTATCCCTGAGCCCGGCCCCTTCTCTCTTTTCTTTCCCCCCCTCGTGCCAACCACGCTTCTGCCAAAAGAAGGAAGAAATAAGCAGAGTACGAGCAGAGGAGACAGGGGATCGCCACGGAGCAGATGGCGGCATGATCCGCAGGTCGGATCAGTCCGGTCGGCAATCTGGTGGTGGCAGGGGCCATGCGCGCCTGCTGGTCGCCCTTAAAAGAGAGGAGCTCTCTCATTTGTAAGGGAGAGTTTTTCTAAGCGAGAGGGAGAGAGAGCTAGCCAGAGAAAGCGAACGAGAGAGAGAGAGAGCGAGCTAGAGAGAGGAGGCTCCAGAGGAAGTGAGCGAGCTTGAGGGCGAGGCCAAGCTCGGAAAAAGGGATTGCTCCTCTTCTTCCTCGGGGCTGGATAGAACAGGGCGGAGAGGCAGCGAACGGAGAGTGGGAGGCCCGAGCGACTGAGAAGAGCGGGAGAGGGCATCTCAGCCGCGTGCAGACCCATCCGACAACCTTCCCAGCGACGTCCTCAAGCTGAACAGGTAAGCTCGGCTCTCCTCGCGTTTGTTTTGGCGTGCCGGGCCGGAGCTCGTGGCAGTTCGGCTCACACGTGCTCCGGCCCTCGTCGCTTTTATATTACGTTTCTATAGCCAGTGTATGTCGTGCGTCGAGGCCTCCGGTGGACATTTTTGCTTTGTGTTCTTGTTTCGGCAATACTAGAAACCGCCAGCCAGCTAGTGGTCAACGGCGACCGGTGTCGGTCGGACCGAAAGACCGACGCCGGACAGTGGCTCCGGCGCCTTAAAGGCTAGTGAGGGGCTCGTCGTAGCGGTGGCGCTGGTTCGGGCAGGAGAGCTGCAGGTGAGTGTTCGATGAGGAGACGTGAGTCGTCAAGGAAGAAGGAAGAAGACAGGCGTAGAGAAGAAAAGAAGAAGAAGAATAAAAAAGGAGAAAATGCAGAAAAAGTGAAAAAATGGAGAATAGCAAACAAAAATGGCTTCCGGCGCGGAGAGAATGCGCGAGGAAGAAGAAGTCCAAGAAAAGAGAAAAAGTAAAAGGAAAAGAAAAGAAAAAGAAATAAAAAAGAGGTGATGAAAGGAAATGAAAAGACATAAGGGAGGGGAAGAGAGGACAGTGGATGGAGACCTTCGGTGAAGAAGACGTGAAGAATGAGGAGTGCAGCAGAAAAGACAAAATAGGGAAAAGACAAAAAGAGAAGAAAGAAAGAAAAAATAGAAAATTTTAAAAAAATAATGAAAAACTAAAAATTTTAGAAAAATTTATCAGACTGGGTCGGATCCAGGTTTGGGCAGGGTCAGCGAGTCGATCTGGTTTATCCGATCCAAACCCGCTCCCTCGAATATTATAATATTAAACATTTCAAAAGAAATTAAAGAAATTAAAAAATTAAAAAAATAATAAAAATTCAAAATTTTTTCCGAAGATTAAAAATTCAGAAAACATTAGGAAATTCAAAAAATTGTAAAATCTAGTTTTTTTGGGAAAATTCGAAAATTCATTTTTTTCATAAAAAATCGAAAAATCCGAAAAATTCCAAAAAAATTCTAAAAAAAATTGAAATTCCTTGAAAAGTTTAAAATTAATCTTTGGAGTGATTTTCTCCTAAAAATAGGAAGACTTTCAATTTGGAATTATGCTCAAGGTTGACTAAACCCTTAGGGCTCTACTTTATTTCAATTGTCCTTGACTCCTTAGGGACAAATGTCTTTGAATGCATAGTTTTGTTATATTGAGTTTAGCTTCCCTTTAGTTTAGTCCATAGTGTTAAATCTTTACTATCCCATGACATGCATTCAATGTTTTCCTTGATTGCCGATTATTATGTTGATGACTGTGCACCTGCATGATTACCCCACGTGTTAGTGCATAGGCTTAAAATTAGTCTAGAATGCCTTGTAAAAAAAAATAAAAATGAACAATATTTAGTATCGAAATGGCACTAATTAGTTAATTAGTGTAATCAAGTTCATGATCCTAGATTATTTAGTTGCGTAGGAAGTGGGGTATATTCTCATACCTCACTTAGTTTCTAGCCGATCCCAACAAACTAGTGGTTACTCCTTATTATGAAAGTCTTAAGAACACTCTAATGTCACGCGAGGTATGGGCTTGGGAGGGCCCGTGCCTAATCATAAGCCATATGCTCGGTTTTTAGATAATATCCCTAAACCTACTCCCTTTCTTGAGAGGTAGGTCAAAAAGGAAAAACCCCAAATAAATTAATTGATATAGCAATTAGAAATCATGTTTAGTTCAAGCATTTATTATTTACTGAACATTTTGCAGAAGAATTGGTGTGATGGACTTAATGGAGGTTTTGCTTTGCTAGAGATGTTGACCATGTCTAATTTCTTAATCCCCCGAAGCTCACGTGGAGCATCGTCCCTTGCCAAAAGAAAGCTTATTTCCCGGCAATGGATCGAGCTTTGACGACTCATATCTTGCCAGTTTTAACTCCAATGAACCAACGTCAGTCCCAATTGAAATGGTGCTGCATGACGCTTATTTGTACGAGTTAAAAGATGTCCGTTGTCCTTTTTCTAGGACGTCATATATTTTAAGTTGAGAAATCCATCAACCACTAATTAGATTGTAATATGACCTTGATAAATGCTAAGCTTCAAGTGGTTGGAAGCTATGAAGCATGGACACGTTGCACGTGCTTCCGTGTTGTGTACGGCACGTGTTGGAGCGTGTCGGACATGTCGACTTGCTTGGACACGCAATCAACGCGTGTCGGATTTTTTGACACTTGGTCAATTTTTCTCGACACATTTTGACACGTGTGTCCGAAAGATGATAGAGGGTGGAGGTTAGGGCGAGGGAGCAGAGATGAGGCCACGAGCAATAGTGGGCCTGCAACAGCGAGAGAAAGAGCAAAGACTGAGGCGAGGGCTGCCACTATGATGCTACGATGGATCGGTGACGAGGCTGCAGTTGTGAGGGAGGAAGGGTTGGAGGCGAGCTGGTGAATGATTGTGACGAGGATCGAGAGCGAGCAAAGATCGAGAGGAAGAGGAGAGGAAGGGGGTCATGCAGCGAGGAGGAGGAGGAGGGCGCTGGCTAGAGTTTTTGAGAAGGAAACTCAAAAAGAATAAAAAAAAAAAAATGGGGATTCTATGGACTTGGTGTGATTTTTCTTTGGCAAAATTCCAAATAAGGATCTGAAGTGGACCAATTTTCTTAAATAATGACCCGAAACCCGAAATTAACTTTGTGTCAGATAAAAACTTAAAGTAGACCCATTGTCTCAAATAAGAACCTGAAGTGGTTGAATTAATTCCAAATAAGAACCTGAGCTTGCTGGTTAGCGACATATTCGCTGGTTATCAAGCATGTGACATTTCTGACGACTGGAGTTTAGGTAATTTTGTCCAAAAAAAAATATAAGGAAAATTAACAAATCCTAAAACAGAAAAAAAAAAAAAAAAACCTAGGTTTTCTACAATCTCCCCATTTCTTGTACCTGTTCTCTACAAAGTCAAAGACCGAAGTTCTCCCTATTCATTGTACCCATCTTCCGCAAAGTCGAAGAACTAAATTTTCCGTCAGTTGAGGCACGAATTAAAAAAAAAGAAGAAACCATATGCATCTTTCTTTGTTTGTGGAGACCCATGAATTAAAAAACAAGAAGAAAACCATATGCTTCTTTCTTTATTTGCGGAGATCCAAATTCTCCGCTGGTTGAGGCATGAATTAAAAATAAGAAGAAAATCATATGCTTCTTTCTTTATTTGCGGAGTCCCAAATTCTCCGCCGGTTGAGGCATGAAGTAAAAAACAAGAAGAAAACCATATGCTTCTTTCTTTATTTGTGAAGACCCGAATTCTCCGCCGGTTGAGGCATGAATTAAAAACAAGAAGAAAACCATATGCTTCTTTATTTGTTTGTGGAGACCCAAATTCTCTGCCGGTCGAGCAAGGCAAGGGGCAACGAGAATGAAGTCACAACGACGACAGGGCAACGATTTGGTTGAGGAACAAGGGAGAAGAAAAAAGAAAATGTAAACATCTAAATGAATAACCTAAACTTAATTAATTTAAAATTTTTCATTTTTTCCAATCATAAATTTCTGCCAAAATTGCTCCCATTTTAATTGATGGAAAATGTCTATCGGCAAGCTAAGGTCCTTAATAGAGATTAACGTGATCACTTTAAATCCTTATTTGATATAACATTCACTTCAGATCATTCTCTGAAACAATGAATTTACTTTGGGTCCTTATTTAATACGAAGTTTACTTTGGGTCTTTATTTGATAAAATAAATGCACTTTGGGTCTTTATTTGAAATTTTTCCTTTTTCTTTTGAAGAGAGGGGGAAGTGATAGATTATCAGGTGGTAGGGGAGGGAAAGAAAAGAGAAATAAATTTGGGGGGAGGGGGAGAGACTAGGGATAGAAAGGAGTGGGGAGGGGGTTGATTTTTAATTTTGGAGAGAGGGGGAAGTGACAGCGTGTCAGGTGATGGAAATAAAAGAGAAATAAATTTGGGGTTGGGGTTGGGGTTAGGGTTGGGGTTGGGGTGGCAAGAGACGAGGGAAAGAAATGAGTTGGGGCAAGGGTTGGGGGTGGACCCAACCATGATATTTTTTTTTAATTGGAAAAATAAATAAATGAGATTAAATATTAATTTCAAAAGGTAAAAATACTGAATATTAAATGGTAAATTTTGATCATTATAGAAGATCGTGGATTTATTTAAATAAGTTGATTCAAATTCCTTATTTTCATTGATAACTTTTGTCAATTTATTAATATTAGTAGTGTAAATTCATTATAGGTTTTTTTTAATTAATTAATAATTAATTAATTATTTATAAATTTGAATCAAATTAATTAAAAATAAAAATATTTATTTAATATACAACGTGTTCCAATGTATCGGGATTTTCTATTTTTGAGAAATGACGTGTCGTGTCGTGTCATGTTGTGTCGCGTGTCGCATGTCGGTGCTACTTAGGTTGGAAGAGCCTCATTTGATTCTAACTACATCATCGACAACCGTAAGGCTGCGTTTGGTTGACCGGATAAAACCCAGGATATGATATGTTTTATTCTATCCCGTGTTTAGTAGCTGTCTAGGATGGGATAAGGTCGGATATAGACCGGATAAAAAAATCCGAGGGGGGAGGTGGGATAAGGTCGGATATGATTTCTTTTATCCGAAACATAAAACCCTACGCCTTTTTTCTTTCTCCGTTCACCCATGACCCTCTGTTTCTAAGGTATCGACGTTGAAGCCTTCTCTTCAATAGCTCTCCAATTCTTATCGAAATTTTATGAAAGTCTTCTTCCTCCACCAAGGTAAGACCCCGTCTGCCGGTGATCGCCCGCCGGTCGCCCTCCCAATCAATTCCCCCCACTGCGATGTTTTCCCCGCTTCGATTGCACCCCGGTCGCCAAGGCCACTAGCATCCCGATCGTCCCTGTCGCGCCATCGGGTTTGGGCGGTCGTGGCCAGTTTCGGCGCGGCGGGGATGCAGGGGAAGTACGTGAATTCTTCTGTTGTTGTGTTTTTGACTCTTTTTTTCGTGGGATTGGTAGTGCGGTGTCCTTTTTTTTTTCTTTTGTTTTGTTTTGTTTTGTTTTTTTTTTTTGTCTACTTGCAGATATGGGGGGTGGGATTGATTGAGGCGAATGTGGCTAATTGCTTGGGAAAATTGAAGCTTTTCAGTTTTTTAAGTTTTTTTTTTTTTTTTTGGTGATGATGATTGATGAGGTTCGCTGCTCTTGTCAAATGCATCCATCTAGGCATTGCGATGATGAGTCTATTACTTGCGTCAATTGGGTTTGTGATGATGACTGATGAGGTTCGCAATCTTTTGTCGTTCTTCGCAGAATGAGTGGGTTCATTGATGTGGAGCTCAAGGTTCGTGACTATGAATCGGATCAGTATGGCGTGGTGAACAATGCAGTCTACGCGAGCTACTGTCAACATGGTGAGCCTCGTAGTTTCTAAGTATGGATTGGATTGTTGCGTGAGTGGGCGAACGGTCTTGTGCTTTGCATCTGCTGTTTTGAGGTCAATCTATAACGCATTTGTTGTTCTGTCATCAGTGTCTGTGTTAAGTATCGATGATATTTGCTTTAGTGGGAGAAGAAATCAATTACTTACCTAGATATATCCGACTTTAAATCCATAGTTTACCAAACAGTAGATTGGATAGGATATGAGGATATTCGACTTTAAATCCGTAGTTCACCAAACAGTTGATGGGATATGAAGAAATCCATGGATTTCTTATCCTATATTATCCAGTCCTATCATGTTTAGAAATCCGGACGACCAAAGGCAGCCGAAGAAGTGGAGGAAAGAATAGTGATATCTTAAATTCACATTGCTTTAAGATGACACAATGTACATGCAGAAGTTTTATTTCTTCTCTCATAACAATTGGAGTACCAAAAAGGTAAATAAGTACCCTCGATACACTAAACAATTACACTCTTGATCCGGACATAGCAAGTTCAATGTTCAAACACATGGACATGGCAACTCATGTGTATTTGTAGAGATTAGTCGAGCCAAAATGTTTGAACATCACCTATGGTGATCAACACTATGATTGTTAACTTACTTATTATAGCGGGATCGTAGGGGATGAGGATGTGGAAATTGGGGTGTTGATTGAATGCAAGAAGAGGTGGATTACAGTTTCGATGCAGAGCACCTTGCTCATGCGATTACATGTTTGGCTGCACAAACTAAATACTTTATTTAGTTCGGTTTTAGGCTAGTTTTTGGGGAAATGTAAAAGACTTTAGCCTGAAGGGTTTTTGTGAAAAACAGAGATTTTATAGTACATATGTCTAAAATCGGCCAACTTGAAGCCAAATAATTTGGGTAAAAAATTATGAATAGAGAAAAACGTCCAAGAAAATACAATTCCACCAACGCAAATGACGTGAGTGATAGGTCTGAGTGAAGAGGGTGAGCTAACTGAGCGAAAACTAAAGAGGGCAAGCTAGTGAATGAAGCACGGAGTCAAGTAAGCGACGAAAGAAGTGCAGCGTTGTGTGGGGGGAATTAAGCGGAAGAGGCGGAGGCTCTTGTGCGAAACTTGGAGAAGGGAAAGTAGAGTCAGGGTTTTATCTTTCAAAAGGGGCAAAATTGGACTTTTAGTAAGCTTTTTAGAGCAAAAAAAGGCAATTGATGAAATTTCATTAATTAATGGAAGTCTCCTTCCGAAAAGGCTAAAAACTTAAGACAGGTGAGGACTTGCATCATACTTTTAGCTTTGTTAAGGCTAGTTTTCACTAAGGTAGGGGCAAAAAACTTTATGAAAAACTCTCAATTTTTACTAAAAGTCTTTAAAGGCTCAAAGACACAAATAATTCTTAAATTTTGACCCAATACGCAATATGATTAATAAATTTTAGCCTAATATGCAATGCCATCTATTATCTTTTAATTTGTTTAATATGGTCTTTAAACTTTTAACACATGTTCAATTTAATCTTTAGACCGCATAAAATGTTCAATGTTGTTGTTGAACTTAAATTAATAAAATGACAATATTGAATATTTACAATCTAAAGATTAAATTGAACATATACCTAAAGTCTATGGATCATATTGAACAAATCAAAAGTTTATAGACAAAATTGCATATTATGCTAAAATCTAGGGACCCCATTAAATAAATTTATAACTTGGAAACAATATTATATATTTAGTTAAAGTTTAGGAACTATTTATATCATTATCTTCATTAAGGATCAATTTGTATGTACCTTAACATTGACAGTGATGTTTCCCTTTTGTTGTACTTTAATGTTTTATTTTGCAAACTGATAAAATGCAACTTGGACCGCCCTAACTCTCATATAAAATTCCCAACCACTATGCAAACGTTTAGTAAAAATGATTAGAATCTATGGTCCCCCACATCATGCCGAAGACTACCATCCTACTCTCTATTTCCGTCTTTATATAGTGATAATCTCTCTCTCTCTCTCTCTCTCGCGGCAGCTGAAGCAGCGACAACACTAAGATTGCTACTGCTGCTGCTGAATCATGGAGAACGGTAAGCAGCCACTCCTCTCGCCAGCCGAGATGGCGGACCGAGCCAATCATGATGTCGGTGGCGGCGGCGGCAGCGGCGGCAACCATGCCCGCGACCAGCAGGGGATCATTGCGCACCAGCCGCTCCCAACCACTGTCAACCACGCCTTCACCTTCACGCCACAGGCCGACGACATTCCCCCGATCAAGGGGCCCGGCGACTTCCTCCGGGAGTTCGCCAGGGAGTCCAAGAAGCTGTGGTTCCTTGCTGGCCCAGCCATCTTCACCTCCCTCTGCCGTTACTCCCTTGGCGCCATCACCCAGGTCTTTGCTGGCCATGTTGGCACCCTCGAGCTCGCCGCCGTCTCCGTCGAGAACTCTGTCATCGCCGGCTTCTCCATGGGTCTCATGGTATATGTGTAGATTATGCGTTCGCGTATCACTGTAACTGACATGACTATAGTATACATGCCCACATCTCAGTTCTGCGCGCAGAAGATAAAATGATTTTTTTCTTAAATAAGTTCCGAGAATCCACACATATAGCTTAGTCCGACCGTCGGTTCGGGTTCGCGTGCCGTGTACGGGATAATGAATTTGCTTGCAATGAATCTGGCAGCTTGGGATGGGAAGCGCGCTAGAGACGCTGTGCGGGCAGGCTTACGGGGCGGGGCAGTTGGACATGATGGGCATATACCTGCAGCGTTCCTGGGTCATCCTCAACACGACGGCAGTAGCGCTGTGCTTCTTGTACATCTTCGCGGCGAAGCTCCTGCGGCTTATAGGGCAGACGGAGGCGATCTCGGAGGAGGCTGGGATGTTCGCAGTCTGGATGATCCCGCAGCTGTTCATGTACGCGATGAACTTTCCAATCGCCAAGTTCCTGCAGGCGCAGAGCAAGATCATGGTGATGGCGGTCGTTGCCGGGGTGGTGCTGGTGCTCCACACCGTGTTCAGTTGGCTGCTGATGCTGAAGCTCGAATGGGGGCTCGTCGGGGCCGCCGTCGTGCTTGACGCCTCGTGGGTGGTCATCGTGGCAGCCCTGCTCGCCTACATATTCAGCGGCACGTGCGGGAGGGCGTGGACGGGGTTCTCCTGGAGGGCATTCGAGAGCCTGTGGGGGTTCGTGAGGCTGTCCCTGGCTTCGGCCGTCATGCTCTGGTAACAAGTTTCGCTTAACATCTTAACGATCACTGTCGCTGCGAACTCATCTTTTAAAATCCCTAGCATTAGGGTAGCGGTTGCTAGCTAGAGAAAAACCTACAGATGCGTTTAGGACCAGTTCGAATTCTGCAAACAAGACTTGTCAAAACAGTGAAGACTAATGGTTAGCGACGGTGAAGACTAATGGTTAGCATTAGGGTCGTGGTTGCCCGCCTTCCTCGGTGTTTCATAGAACGGTGAAGACTAATGGTTAGCGACAAAATAGACGTGTCAAAACACGCTGCCTCCTCCTCCTCCTACCTCTACCAGTCTTGAACATTGACAATTGAGGGAAGCTTTGACAGTGTGGACTTTTCTGCTCTCCACCTAGAGACGAGCCGGCCATTTTGGAATTCGACGGGGTCAATGCACAATTTTTAAACCACGTAGGCCATTCATTATTGGAATCTCGCGGACGATGGAGACACAGATGGTCTGCCGTGTTCCGTTCTCATTTCATATGTATAAAGATGCTTTTACCTTAAAGTCATCGGAAAAAGATTTTATAGAAAATGAAGAGGACCAGCATAGAGTTTACCTCGACCTTTAATTACATATGTCTTAATCATATAATTAGATTGAGGGGAGTTAATGCAGCATTTGTGAGACGTAACCTTTGAAATTGACATCTCTACAATTGAATTTCACGTGCCTTTTTCTTTTCATTTCTTTTTTTATCTTCTTGTTGTGGCAGCTTGGAGGTTTGGTATTACATGGCGCTCATTCTCTTCGCGGGTTACTTGAAGAATGCGGAGGTTTCGGTGGACGCCTTGTCTATCTGGTATAGTTCTTCCCCCATCATTATCTAAACCTTCTTTCTTCGGGGTTATCAATTCATTCTTGAGAAGCAAAATGGCCAGATCAGTTGAGAAATGCAATAAATGAGAATAATTGGAGTGGGGACATGTCAATTTAATTTCGAACCATTTTCTATACGGCCTCTAAAATTAGCCTGCTTTTTCTTTGGCAGCATTTTCTTTTTTTCTTTTTTCGTCTTTTCGAGGAGAAGAAAAAAAGCGGCTTTCGATATCACTGACGATTCCAAAGTGAGAAAACGGGGTTACAATCTGTGTCCCTTCCTGCAAGGACCGTAATTGACTAACGATAGCAATAAATGGCCACCATTACCAAACCTAGGAGAATAATCTCCAAACCTAGAATGGCGGTGACTGTTCGATTTACTCCAGCTCTTCTTGATAAGGACAATCGTTATCCGTATGTCCCACGCTTTGCTTCTAGAACTGGGTTTACTAGGAATTGTTCTGTAGTGATGAATCAAGGCTAAAGTTCCACGAGATTTTCCATTGAAGATGCAAAGTTTAAGAAATTCTTTAGATGCGCTTGAGGTTTCATGCGTTTTCACCTGATTTGCCCTCGTGATTTTAGTTATCTTTTACAGTAGAGATTGGCTGAATTAGCACGCGTATATATATACAACACCAGATATCAAGTGATGTAATCTTGAAGTGCCCGCCTACCAGTTTGAAAGAGAGAGAGAGAGAGATTGAATCACCGTGAAATGCGAGAATATGGCATTCGCTTGATTTGCACTGATAACCTATTCGGTTTCTGTGACATCACGAGTCGAGAAGCATGATAAGGTTTCATCTGCTGAAAAGTCGCAACTTATTTCTAGGATGTGCACTGTTCTCTTTACCTGTAGGTTCAATTGATTGGCAAGGTTCCATCGTCATAGTCGTTCGTCGTTTTTCTCCAACGTTTTTGTAGAGCACCAAACATCCTATCATTGTTCAGATGAAATATCTTACTCTTATCTTTCTTCTTTGTCGTGTATTCATTGTCTTCTTCTATTTCTGGTTCAATTAAAGGAGAACGGTAAAGCTGCATTTTTTTAAGACGGGGATTTGTTATGAGTTGCGTATATAGGACCCACAAACATCACACATGTTTCTATTCGGTAACTGTAGTACACATTTTTTGGTTGTTTACACTTGGTAACAGGTTAAAATGTAATTGGATAAGAGTAATGTGATTGAGGGCGCAGTTCGATTCTTGGTTCTGATGTTTGATTTGAGGCGCTGTATCTGATGTTGCAGCATGAACATACTGGGGTGGACACTCATGGCGGCTCTTGGAATGAATGCAGCCATAAGGTTGGTACTAGAATCGTAGGCCCTCGGAAAAATCTCTCTCTGCATCTGAAATGGTTCCCTGGTCATGCAGTGTGAGGGTGTCAAATGAACTTGGAGCAGCTCATCCAAGAACGGCAAAGTTCTCGCTCATAGTGGCAGTGATCTCCTCGTTCATGGTTGGTCTGGTCTTGTCAGCGATCTTGCTTGCCACTCAGGACGTATATCCATCCCTATTCTCCAGCGACTCATCCGTCCAGGCTCTGGTCAAGGAGCTCACGCCAGTGCTGGCCTTGTGCATCGTCATCAATAACTTCCAACCAGTGCTCTCGGGTAGATTTGCCAGTCTTTCTCTCCACTTTTTAGCTTTCACTTTGCCAACTAGACAAATCTTAAATGTGCGACGATGCTCCTACTCTCCTTAACAGGCGTGGCCGTTGGAGCTGGATGGCAAGCCGCAGTCGCATATGTGAACATTGCCTGCTATTATCTGTTTGGAGTTCCCCTGGGTCTGATCTTTGGCTTTAAGCTGAACTGGGGTGTCAAGGTAAGTTTCCTTCCGCGCTCAATCATCTTGGAAGTAACAGTTCGACTCTTTGCAGTAATTTTACCGCTGATTTGATAAACTAAAAGCAATGCGAGATAGTCAAAGCTGATCGCTCATTGATATGCAGGGGATCTGGTGCGGAATGTTGATGGGTACAGTAGTGCAAACATGTGTGCTCATCTTCATGGTTTATAGGACGAACTGGAACAAAGAGGTAAAACGGCTTCTTTATGCCTCTGTATGTTCAACGATATGAATGCTTCAGGAATAGGTCGAAGCTCATCGCTGTCTCTGCGCTTTCAGGCTTCTATTGCTGAAGAAAGAATAAAAAGGTGGGGAGGTCCTTCTGAAGACCGGCGACTCGCAGCAGTGAACGACTTAGAGAAATGAGACGGAGCCCAATAACTCACCAGGAACGAAATAATTTTGGCGGAGATGACCCTCACTGTAGCCAGTCGCAATTTGACCAGGCAACTCATGAGATGCGAGCATCCGTCGCCGGATTCATTTCCTATTCAACAAATTATGACGGCTTTTCGAGACTTGATTGGCCCCCAAATTTCGAGAGAAACCTCCGTCGCACGAGCTATTTAGTCATTCTGAGTCCATTGCAATATTTAACAAGCCATTTTATGTTTTTTTCATCTCGCTAGCGATTGAAAATCTTGGTTGATCAATCATCCTTAATTTGAAATACTAATTCATGTCTATACTCTGTCCAGAAAATCAATTCGCAGCATCATGGGAAGCCCAAAGGGGCCAGAATCACACGAAAATGCGAATGTCATTACTCGAGAACTGTAGTTACTGCACTCAAACGCGCATTCAGTCCTCATAAAGCGTACCCAAGTTTATGCAAAATTACGTTGCCGTATTACTTGCCCACTCATTAACGGGAAGAGTAACGCGGAGAAGATGCCGTGTTTTACTCTTTTGCAATTAAGTCCTGATTCTTCAGAACATGAGACCCAGAACAAAGTCCCCCTCTCACTTTCCTGATATTGCCCAGCACTCCGTAACTTCAATTACTATGTCCCTGACTCTTGCCAACTAATTTCCAACTCCTCCGGCAGCAATAGTATTCGTCATGACCAAAAGAAAGGGAAAGAAGGAACAGCAAAAGTATATATGAGCCCATCTGTGCGATTCCGTTATTGATATTTTGCTGCGTGAGAAATACTTTTCCCACTTGAATAGGAGTCCGCCGTGTATCGATACGGGGGATTAAATATACCGGCCCTCGCTTGAACTAGAGTGTCGCCCAGAAATCATTAGCCAACAAGTGTCGCTCGGAATCTACATTAATTTACAACGACAATTTTGAGCGCTCAAAAATATGCTTCTCATGTTTTGATGACATTTTTTTAGATTATCTATTCTGAATTTACAAACTCTTTTGCGCTTAAGGCCGATGACCTCATAAAATGTTCATATCTTTTGAGAAAGATTTTGCACGATTATTTTGCCTATCCAAGTTATCAATTTCCATGGAGAATTTATTTTGTTCGGTAACCCATGAATGTTTTATATCTTTTCGAATAATTGTTGGAGTACCAAAAATGTAAATAAGTACCCTTGATACACTAATCAAGTTTGGAAAATTGCGCTTCTAAAAGCTTTGATTGTATATAATAAAACAATAATAAGTGCATTGCATTGTGCAAAGTCTTTTCACTTTTAGTGGCTTTGGCACTTGTTGCGACCTTCCCGAAGGTGAATTACTCAAAGAAGGCTATTGAATTTATTAAGTCCGAAAACTTGGCACGGACCCTTCCAAGTCCTACCAATCGCGACTTGATACTAAGAAATTAGCTCATTTAAACATGCAATAATACTTAATTTGAAGCCGCCACTAACCGATTAGAGTTGATTATAAACCCAAATAAAGTATGGGAGAATACTTTACTTTTGCGAACCAAAAATTCAGTAGGTTCGGGGACATGGTTACGCTATATTAGTTTAACGCCCTTTCGGTACCTTTTATTTTAATTTCAAAAATATTTTGCAGGCAATATTGACTAATTTTAACCTAAGCTACTAACATGCAAATGGTGGTCATACGGGTGCACAATCAATAAAATAACATTCAATAAAAAATGCTAATAAAAATGCATGCCCTAAACATGATTTCTAAATGACATGACACCCAATTTTTCTTTTTCTTTTTGAAAATGTTAATTATATGCAATCTTAATTTAAATTTGATATGCATGAGTTTTACTTTAATGACATAAGAGATGCAATTCATATGACATAATTTAAATCATTACAATATTTGTGCGATCTAATTTGCATGTGCTATATGATGTGGGATGAATGACATAATAATTCTATATGCATGTTCTTTTTATGATTTTTTTATGATTTTTTTTTTAATGTATGCAACCTACGTTAAATAATGATGACATGAAATGGGATTAATTATGAACTAACCTATTAACTAACCAAATAAATGACTTTTGTGTTTTCTTCTTTTTTTTTTTAAATGAATTAATAATTCTTATTAAAAAAATAACATAATGATGCAATACTAATCTTTGGCTTTTTTTTTTATTAAAAAAAACTACATGATGGGAATATTAAAACATTAATCTATGACCCACTAACTAGAGTGCAACATGTGGCGTGATTTATATGACCTAAATAATATTTTTTTATTCTCTTTTTTAATTTTTGGTTTTATTAAAGGAAAATCATCCTAATTCTATATGAATCTTAAAAATGCAAAGCTTTAAATATGAAATGCATATGAACCTAAATACTTAAATTCTAGATATGCATAATATATGAGGAACAAATAATGATAACGCACCAAAATATAATCCATCAATGTATATCAATGACATATATTTTAACGTGAGTCAATAATGCAAAGCAAACCATAAATTTGTCATAAAAAGTTGAAATAATAAAAAATCTAACCCGCTGTCTTGCGGTTCAATATTTTTTATTATCATGGTTTAATATGACAAATTTCCTAATCAGATGATAAAAATAAATCTAAATAAATCAAGTTAGAATAAAAACAAAACACGAAATCAAATATAAAAATTCACCTAGTCTACCTCACGGTTGACTTGAGGAATGGCGAGGAGCAGCTGGTGGTTCGGTGATGGGTCGCCGTTCGGAACAGGGGTGGTCGTCGGAGACCCGGCGAGGTCCAGCAGTAACCACACCTGTAGCAAAACAGAGGAGGCAGCGGATGGTGATGGCGCAGCAAGGACAGCAGTAGGTCGTGCGGTGCGTTCGTTGGTTGCGGGGGACGCCGGTGAGAGGACGACGGCTGGCAGATCAGCAGCGGGCAGGAGGGTTGCTGTGCGTCGGAGGCGTCGGTTACTAGCGTCAGGCACTGTCGTCGGGCGATCAGAGGCGCTGACGCGAACGGAGTTTCGGCGACAAACGGGGCAGCAGCGGCGCGACGGTGGTGCGGCAACAAGCTGCTGTAGGCGTTGAGGACGGTGGCACGGGTCGGCGGGCGAACTTGCTGGGTTGTGGGCACTGCAAGCGTGGTCGACGGGCTCCGAGCGGCGTTGATGGTGCAGTGGCCAGCGTGGGGGCAGAGTCGTGGGGATGCTCGCGGCTGTAGAGTTCCGGCGGCAAATGCTGGTGGAGTTGAGAGGCGGTGCGAGCAGAGGATCTCGGACCGGCGGCGATGTGGGGGCGCAGGAGCGGCGGCAGCAGTCTTGGCAGCGCGGAGGAAATGGGCAGCAGGGACGCTAAACAGGAATTCACGAGGAAGATGAACAGTAGTCCATCTTTTTGCCTTTTTTTTTTTTACTTTCTCTCACCTGACACTCTCTCTCACCTGTCTCTCTCACTCTCTGCCGAACCCCCAGACGTCTCCCTCACTCTCACTTTTCTGCTTTCCCTCACGTCATGTCTCTCTGTATCTTCTCTTCTCTCGACCTTTTTTCTTTTGACTTTTCTCCTTACCAAAACTCTGTTTTCTTCTGTGAACCTTTCGAAAACCAAATGAAGAAGCCCCCCGTGCTCGGTTCTGAAGCCTCGCATTTTATAGCGAAAGTGCTCAAAGTTGTTGAAGATTTGCAAATATTCACTCAACCATCCAACAGTAAAAAGCTCCAAAATCACACAACCGATTTTTTTTTTTTAAAATTTTGAAATGAAGATATGTGTTCAACAAGAAAAACGCTTCATTATTCAATTTTTTTTTTGAAATCTCCCTCCGCAAGCCCAAATGCTTTATTTTATTTATTATCCTCTAATTTATTTTCTAAAAAAATTTGATCCTAAATTAGGTGTCCATAGCACTTGTTAACAAAATTTAGATTATAGTAGCGAATCTCTCATTTATTTTCATGCTAAGTAGATCCTATATTCCATAAACTTTAAAGAGATGGTTGAACAATTACACACTCGATTTGGACATAGCAAGTTAGCGTTCGAACACATGGATGCGGCAACCCGTGTATTTGTAGGGATTAGTTGGCCAAAATGTTCAAACATCATGATCAGCACTATGATTGTTAACTTATTTATTATAGCGGGATAGTAAGGGATGAGGATGCGGAATTTGGGGTGTTGATTGAATGCAAGAAGAGGTGGACTACGGTTTTGTAGCAGAGCACCTTGCTCATGCAGCTGCATGTTTGGTTGCACAAACCAAATACTACATTTAGTTTGGTCTTAGGAAAAGTTGTTGGGGGAAATGTAAAAAACTTTAGCCTAAAGGATTTTCGTGAAAAACAAAGACTGTATAGTACATATGTCTAAAATCGGCCAACTTGAAGCCAAACAATTTAGGTAAAAAATTATGAATAGAGAAAAACCTCCAAGAAAATACAATTCCACCAACGCAAATGACGTGAGCGATAGGTCTAAGTGAAGAGCGCGAGCTAACTGAGCGAAAACTAAAGAGGGCAAGCTAGTGAATGAAGCACGGAGTCAAGTGAGTGACGAATGAGGTGCAGAGTTGAGTTGAGTCGAGAGGGGGAATTGAGCGAAGACGCGGAGGCTCTCGTGCGAAACTTAGAGAAGGGAAAGTAGAGTCTGGGTTTTATTTTTTAAAGGGGCCAAAAAATGGACTTTTAGTAAGCTTTTGTGAGCAAAAAAAGCAATTGATGAAATTTCATTTATTAATGGAAGTCTCCTTCCGAAAAGGCTAAAAACGCAAGACAGGTGAGGACTTGCATCATGCTTTTAGCCTTGCTAAGTTTAGTTTTCACTGAACGTAGGGGCAAAAAACTTTATGAAAAACTCTCAATTTATACTAAGGGACTTTAAAGGCTCAAAGACATAAATAATTTTTGAATTTTGACCCAATATGCAATGTCATCTATAAACTTTTGATTTCTTTAATATGATCTTTAAACTTTTGACACATGTTCAATTTAGTCTCTAGATTACATAAAATGGTCAATGTTGTTGTTGAACTTAAATTAATAAAATGACAACATTGAATAATTACAATCTAAAGATTAAATTGAACATGTACCTAAAGTTCATGAATCATATTAAATAAATCAAAAGTTTATTAAGTTTATGAACAACATTGTATATTATGCTAAAATCTAGGGATCTCATTAAATAAATTTATAACTTGGGAATAATATTATATATCCAGTCAAAGTTTAGGAACTATTCATGTCATTATTTTCATTAACGATCAATTTGTATGTCCCTCGACATTGACAGTGATGTTTTCCCTTTTACTTTAATGTTTTATTTTTGCAAACTGACAAAATCCAGCTTGGACCGCCCTAACTCCCATATAAGATTCCCAACCACTATGCTAACATTTAGTAAAAATGATTATAATCTATAGTCCCCCATATCTTTACATAGTGATAATCTCTCTCTCTCTCTCTCTCTCTCTCTCGCGGCAGCTGCAGCAGCGACAACACCAAGATTGCTGCTGCTGCTGCTGAATCATGGAGAACGGTAAGCAGCCACTCCTCTCGCCAGCCGAGATGGCAGACCGAGCCGATCATGATGTCGGCAGCGGCGACCATGCCTGTGACCAGCAGGTGATCATTGCGAACCAGCCGCTCTCAACCACTGTCAACGACGCCTTCGCCTTCACGCCGCAGGCTGACGACATTCCCCCGATCAAGGGGCCCTGCGACTTCCTCCGGGAGTTCGCCAGGGAGTCCAAGAAGCTGTGGTTCCTTGCTGGCCCAGCCATCTTCACCTTCCTCTGCCGGTACTCCCTTGGCGCCATCACCCAGGTCTTCGCTGGCCACGTTGGCACCCTCGAGCTCGCCGCCGTCTCCATCGAGAACTCTGTCATCGCCGGCTTCTCCATGGGTGTCATGGTATATGTGTAGATGTCTGCGTTCACGTATCACTGTAACTGACGTGACTATAGTACACATGCCCACATCTCAGTTCTGCGCGCAGTAAGATAAAATGATATATTTCATAAATAAGTTCCGAGAATCCACACATATAGCTTAGTCCGACTGTCGGTTCGGGTTCGCTTGCCGTGTACGGGATAATGAATTTGCTTGCAATAAATCTGCCAGCTTGGGATGGGAAGCGCGCTAGAGACTCTGTGCGGGCAGGCTTACGGGGCGGGGCAGCTGGACATGCTGGGCATATACCTGCAGCGCTCCTGGGTCATCCTCAACACGACGGCAGTAGCGCTGTGCTTCTTGTACATCTTCGCGGCGAAGCTCCTGCGGCTGATAGGGCAGACGGAGGCGATCTCGGAGGAGGCTGGGATGTTCGCGGTCTGGATGATCCCGCAACTGTTCATGTACGCGATGAACTTTCCAATCGCCAAGTTCCTGCAGGCGCAGAGCAAGATCATGGTGATGGCGGTCATCGCCGGGGTGGTGCTGGTGCTCCACACCGTGTTCAGTTGGCTGCTGATGCTAAAGCTCGGGTGGGGGCTTGTTGGGGCTGCCGTCGTGCTCGACGCGTCGTGGGTGGTCATCGTGGCAGCCCAGCTCGCCTACATATTCAGCGGCACGTGCGGGAGGGCGTGGACGGGGTTCTCCTGGAAGGCGTTCGAGAACCTGTGGGGGTTCGTGAGGCTGTCCCTGGCTTCGGCCGTCATGCTCTGGTAACAAGTTTTGCTTAACATCTTAACGATCTCTGTCGCTGCGAACTCGTCTTTTAACATCATTAGCATTAGGGTCGTGGTTGCTAGCTAGAGATCAAGCTACAGATGCGTTTAGGACCAGTTCGAATTCTGCAAACAAGACTTGTCAAAACAGTGAAGACTAATGGTTAGCGACCGTGAAGACTAACGGTTAGCATTAGGGTCGTGGTTGCCCGCCTTCCTCGGTGTTTCATAGAACAGTGAAGACTAATGGTTAGCGACAGACAAGACGTGTCAAAACACGCTGTCTTCTCCTCCTATCGCTACCAGTCTTGAACATTGACAAGTGAGTGAAGCTTTGACGGTGTGGACTTTTCTGTTCTCCACCCAGAGACGAGCCGGCCACTTTGGAAGTCGACGGGGTCAATTAACGATTTTTAAACCACGTAGGCCATTCATTATTGGAATCTCGCGGACGATGGAGATACAGATGATCTGCCGTGTTCCGTGCTCATCTCATATGTATAAAGATGCTTTTACCTTAAAGTCATCAAAAAAAGATTTTATAGAAAATGAAGAGGACCAGCAGAGATTTTACCTCGACCTTTAATTACGTACGTCTTAATCATATAATTAGATTGAGGGGAGTTAATGCAGCATTTATGAGACGTAACCTTTGAAATTGAAATCTCTACAATTGAATTTCACGTGCCTACTTTTTTTTTTCTTCTTGTTGTGGCAGCTTGGAGATTTGGTATTTCACGGCGCTCATTCTCTTCGCGGGTTACTTGAAGAATGCGGAGGTTTCGGTGGACGCCTTGTCGATCTGGTATAGTTCTTCCCCATCCTTATTTAAGCCTTCTTTCTTCTGGGTTATCAATTCATTCTTGAGAAATGCAATAGATACGAATAATTGGAGTGGGGACATGTCAATTTAATTTCGAACCATTTTCTATACGGCCTCTAAAATTAGCCTGCTTTTTCTTTGGCAGATTTTTTTTTTTTTTTGTTCTTTTCGAGGAGAAGAAAAAAAGCGGCTTTCGATATCACTGACGATTCCAAAGTGAGAAAACGGGGTTACAATCTGCGTCGCTTCCTGAATGAACCGTAATTGACTAACGATAGGAATACATGGCCACCATTACCGAACCTAGGAGAATAATCTCCAAACCTAGAATGGCGGTGACTGTTCGGTTCACTCCAGCTCTTCTCGATAAGGACAATCGTTATCCATATGTCCCACGCTTTGCTTCTAGAACTGGGTTTACTAGGAATGGTTCTGTAGTGATGAATCAAGGCTAAAGTTCAACGAGGTTTTCCATTGAAGATGCAAAGTTTAAGAACTTCTTTAGTGCGTTTGAGGTTTCATGCGTTTTCACCTGATTTGCCCCCGTGAGTTTAGTTACCTTTTACAGTAGAGATTGGCTGAATTAGCACGGGAGGTGTCCACATACGTATATATATGTGTGTCTATACATATATATAATATAACCAGATATCAAGTGATGTAATCTTGAAGTGCCCACCTACCAGTTTGAAAGAGAGAGAGAGATTGAATCACCGTGAAACACGAGAATATGGCATTCGCTTGATTTGCACTGATAACCTATTCGGCTTCCGTGACATCTCGAGTTGAGAAGCACGATAAGGTTTCATCTGCTGAGTCGCAACTTACTCCTAGGATGTGCACTGTTCTCTTTACTTTTAGGTTCAATTGATAAGCAAGGTTTGATCGTCATTAGTCGTTTGTCGTTTTTCTCCATCGTTTTCGTAGAGCACCAAACATCCTATCATTGTTCAGATGAAATATCTTACTCTCATCTTTCTTCTTTGTCGTGTATTCATTGTCTTCTATTTCTGGTTCAATTAAAGGAGAACGGTAAAGCTGCATTTTTTTTTTTTTTAAAGACGGGGATTTGTTATGAGTTACGTACATAGGACCCACAAACATGACACAGATGTTTCTATTTGGTAACTGTAGTACACATTTTTTGGTTGTTTACACTTGGTAACAGGGTTAAAATGTAATTGGATAAGAGTAATGTGATTGAGGGCGTAGTTCGATTCTCGGTTCTGATGTTTGATTTGAGGCGCTGTATCTGATGTTGCAGCATGAACATACTGGGGTGGACACTCATGGAGGCTCTTGGAATGAATGCAGCCATAAGGTTGGTACTAGAATCGTAGGCCCTCAGAAAAATCTCTCTCGGCATCTGAAATGGTTCCCTGGTCATGCAGTGTGAGGGTGTCAAATGAACTCGGAGCAGCTCATCCAAGAACGGCAAAGTTCTCGCTCATAGTGGCAGTGATCTCCTCGTTCATGATTGGTCTGGTCTTGTCTGCGATCTTGCTTGCCACTCAGGACGTATATCCATCCCTATTCTCCAGCGACTCATCCGTCCAGGCTCTGGTCAAGGAGCTCACGCCAGTGCTGGCCTTGTGCATCGTCATCAATAACGTCCAACCAGTGCTCTCCGGTAGATTTGCCAGTCTTTCTCTCCTCTTTTTGGCTATCGCTTTGCCAACTACACAAATCTTAAATGTGCAACGGTGGTCCCACTCTCCTTAACAGGCGTGGCCGTCGGAGCTGGATGGCAAGCCGCAGTTGCATATGTGAACATTGCCTGCTATTATCTGTTTGGAGTTCCCATGGGTCTGATCTTTGGTTATAAACTAAACTGGGGTGTCAAGGTAAGTTTCCTTTCGTGCTCAATCATCTTGGAAGTAACAGTTCGACTCTTTGCAGTAATTTTACCGCTGATTTGATAAACTAAAAGCAATGCGAGATAGTCAAAGCTGATCGCTCATTGATATGCAGGGGATCTGGTGCGGAATGTTGATGGGTACAGTAGTGCAAACATGTGTGCTCATCTTCATGGTTTATAGGACGAACTGGAACAAAGAGGTAAAACGGCTTCTTTATGCCTCTGTATGTTCAACGATATGAATGCTTCAGGAATAGGTCGAAGCTCATCGCTGTCTCTGCGCTTTCAGGCTTCTATTGCTGAAGAAAGAATAAAAAGGTGGGGAGGTCCTTCTGAAGACCAGCGACTCGCAGCAGTGAACGACTTAGAGAAATGAAACGGAGCCCGCTAACTCACGAGGAACGAAATAATTTTGGCGGAGATGACCCTTACTGTAGCCAGTCGCAATTTGACCAGGCAACTCATGAGATGCGAGCATCCGTCGCCGGATTCATTTCCTATTCAACAAATTCCGACGGCTTTTAGAGATCTAATTGGCCCCCATATTTCGAGAGAAACCTCAGTCCCATGAGTTATTTAGTCATTCTGAGTCCATTGCAATATTTAACAAGCCATTTTATGTTTTTTCATCTCGCTAGCGATTGAAAATATTGGTTGATCAATCATCCTTAATTTGAAATACTAATTCTTCATGTCTATACTCTTTCAGAAAATCAATTCGCAGCATCATGGGAAGCCCGGAGGAGCCAGAATCACATGAAAATGTGAATGTCATTACTCAAGAACTGTAGTCACTGCACTCAAACGCGCATTCAGTCCTCATGAAGCCTACCTAAGTTTATGCAAAATTACGTTGCCGTATTACTTGTCCACTCATTAACGGGAAGAGTAACGCAAAGAAGATGCCGTGTTTTACTGTTTTGCAATTAAGTCCTGATTCTTCAGAACATGAGAACCAGAACAAAGTCCCCCTCTCACTTCCCTGATCTTGCCCAGCACTCCGTAACTTCAATTACTACGTCCCTGACTCTTGCCAACTAATTTCCAACTCCTCCGGCAGCAATTGTATTCGTCATGACCAAAAGAAAGGGAAAGAAGGAACAACAAAAGTATATATGGGCCCATCTGTGCGATTCCGTTATTGATATTTTGCTGCGTGAGAAATACTTTTCCCACTTGAATAGGAGTCCGCCGTGTATCGACACGAGGATTAAATATACCGGCCCTCGCTTGAACTATAGTGTCGCCCAGAAATCATTAGCCAACAAGTATCGCTCGGAATCTACATTAATTTACAACGACAATTTTGAGCGCTCAAAAAATATGCTTCTCATGTTTTGATGACATTTTTTAGGATGATTGGTTATCTATTCTGAAGTTACAAACTCGTCTAATTGAGCCTGCAAGTTCATTTTTGAAAACTCAAGTGGTGATCATCCCTACCCTTGGGTAAGACAGATGAATTACTGCATTGAAACAGTATGGTTCGATGCGTCGCTTGAAGGTAAAGATCCTAAGGGTCCAAAAATGCTGAATTTAACTAGAGTTGATGACACCGCAAAAACTAAGGTTTGGCAGGTCCATGAATGCACTACACGAAATGAATCCAAAGAAAAAACACAAAAAATTTAGAAAAAAACGCTTTGGAGAGAGAGAGAGAGAGAGAGAGAGAGAGAGAGAGAGAGAGAGAGAGAGAGAGAGAGAATGAAGGGATAATGCATTGGAAATCCTAAATTTTGTTACGAAAGCATACTTAAGTCCTAAAACTCATTGAAAATGAAATCAAGTCATGAAACTTATTAAATTGGTGTAATTGAGCCCTTTCGTTAATTCCGTCTAACTTGGCTAACGGACAATGCTAGTATGGTTTATTTCTCTCTATCCAACGTGGCGATAATGTATTTAAAATAATGTCGTTTTTGTCATGATCTATTTTTTTTTTTAAATATGGATTTTATTCAAATTCGATTAAAAATAACTAAATTGAGAGAGAGAGAGAGAGAGAGAGAGAGAGAGAGAGAGAGAGAGAGAGAGAGAGAGAGAGAGAGAGAGAGAGAGAGAGAGAGAGAGAGAGAGAGAAGCCTCGCTGCCAAATTTCCCACCTTTTTTAATTGTAATTTAACTTTTTTAAATTTAATTTAAATAATTTTTGTATTAAAAATTAGATTTAGATAAAAACGACATCGTTTTAATCTTATATTTTATGTTTTAGTCATTATCATCACTTAGCAAAGAGAAAATATTAAAAAAAGTTATGTCAACATTTTCTGTTAGCCAAGTTGGACAAAATTAACGAAATGACTCAATTGTATCAATTTGATAAGTTTTAAAACTTGATTATACATTTTATAAGTTTGAGGAGTTAATTGTAATTTCATGATAATTTTTAAAACTTCTGGTGCACTTATTTCGAAATTGAAAGAAAAAGAAACATATTGAAAAGATGTGGCTAAAGCCAAGTGTGCCAATAAAAAAAAAAAAGCAAAAAAAATCCCGAACAGAGCAGTGATCTCTCAAGTTTTGGAAAGATCGGTATTGGATTCTCATGGTCGATAAAGGATAAAAATGAGAAGACAATCGCCGATGAAAGAGAAGATTGATAACAATGCTAAGGTGATCACCAACTCTAAACACCTTTAATGAATTTTTTTTAGCCTTACTAATCTTTTCATTTCTCAAATCTGCATTACATTTTTTTTTAAATAAAGTCTCTTAGATTATGGCACCTTAATTAACGTAGGAGCTTCAAATGGTAAAAGATTTGCTCGAAGAAGTTTAGACAATATTGTTTCTATCTCATTTTGAAGGGGTCTTTATTTGTAAACCTAGTGAAGATTATAAATAAAGAATATTTCTTTCAAAATCATAAATTAAAATAATCTTTTTTAATGAGCCGTTGGCCAAGTATAGATAAAAGACTTCTAAGATTGGTAAGCTTGTACTGCTTGCCAGGAACCTCAAACCCTTGTCGAGTGTTTTCTTCTTTTCTAGCATCACTTGTTGGGATGAAATAGCCTTCTAATTTTCTAAATGAGAGCGAGAAAGCCCTTCAAACTAAAACTCTTTCATTTAGCATTTCTAAGAAGTCCACATTATGTGTGAAAATTATCTTAATGATGATGCTCCAAGTAGAAATTTGGTGATGCATGGTGAAATCGTTATGCATAAACCTCAATCAAGTTGATAGACCCCAATGAATCCTGAAATGTACATTCCAGAATAGCGTCAGCATTAGCATTTTTATCACATTACATTTCATATTAGAAAATGGGGGTGGACTCATTGAGATCCACATTCCTAACAAAAAATTCATTTCGTTATGTTGTGTTTGCATAGTGAAATTGTTATGCATAAACCTCAATCAAGTTGATAGACCCCACTGAATTTTGAAATGTACATTCCAGAATAGCGTCAGCATCAACATTTTTATCACATTCCACTTCTTCACATTACATTTCATATTAGAAAATGGGGGTGGACTCATTGAGATCCACATTCCTAACAAAAAGATTCATTTCATTATGTTGTGTTTGCATAGTGAAAATTTAGGTATCATTTTCTCCAAAAGAAACATCTGCAAGCTTATTTTTAAAGAGAGGCATCTGTTGATACATAAATTTTGACAATATACTTAGCCATTTATTAGGAGAATTATCAAAAAAATCATAAACTTATTGCAATTATGTTAATTCAGTCATTTTGGTCAGTTTTGGCTAATTTGGACAATTGTTTAATAATGATTTATTTTTTCTTAATTTTTATCTCTCTCTTTTCTTTTCTTTTTCCTTTCTTCCTTATTCCTCTAGCCAGGCTCAACCTTGCTGGCCACTGGTGAGGGCAAGGCTAAGCCTTGCTAGATCTGGTAGGGCCTCGTTGGCCCTTGTGTTTGGTTGGCGACAACCAACCAAAGGAAGAAGGAAAATGGAGGGTAAAAAAGAGAAACAAAGAAAAAAATTAATTAAAGCACTTGAAAATATAAAATATTATTAAAAAATATCTATGTCTCCACCAACCAGCCAAAATTAGCTAGATGGATTAAATTAGCACAAATGCAAAAGGTTTAGAACTGAATTAGCAAGAAAAAAGTTTAAACTGAGTTGGCATAATTACAATAAATTTAAGATTTTTTTGGTAATTTTCTCACTATTCATCACATGGAAAATTAAGGATCAATCTCTACCTCTAATAAAAAATTATTAATTTACATTTGCATAGTATTAAATCCACATAAATTGCATTTTGATTGGATAGGTGTGGTAAGGCTTTGAGTTTAATTTAATATTCTAGATTAGGCTCGCAAGAAAGTGAAAATCGGAACAAGCCCATGGAAGATTTATAGTGACCAAAAATCACGTGGGGTGCGCATGGGGTACCAAACTAAGGAAGTGGGTTCTTTGATAAAAACTTAGAAGGAGACGAAGCTTATCCTTCGAAAATCTTTTCCCGCCATGAAAAGAAAGAAGCGGCAATTATGGGCACATGATATATGGTCAAGAATATGATGTCGAAAGCATGCACATGTATAGGAGGAGGAAATGACAAGAAAAAATTGGGAGACAATTTTAGATATATAGTGAGAGTAATAGTCTATTTTAGATCATAAAAAAATTAAATAATAAATAATTATAAATTATTATACGGTCCACTCATATAAGAATTTATGACTCATAACAAATTGTTATTCCCATAATAGGCAGAAGACTATTATACTAGCAAAGTCCTAAACATTCAAAGAAGACTAGGTCGATAGAGGACTCTCTCCTTGGCAAGAACATCCACTAGGTTGAGCAAAACCTGGAACTTGTTAGGTTTATTATTTTTTGGAATCTGGAATTTACCCTACATATTTTAAAAATCAGAACCTACTATGTCACAAGTTCTAGGTTTTATCTAGATTTCACATGTATTATTAATTAAAGGATTGCAGTGAATCATCATATTTAATAATTATCATTTGTTGTTTTAATCCACTAACCATAACTTATATTCTCAATAGTACCAACATGCGGCACAAAACACAACACGCTGACATGTCTTTCCTAAAAAATAAAAAATTCCGACATGTTGGGAAATATTATATATTAAATGTATATTTTGATATATACATAATAAATTATCAATTTTATGATTATTTTAATTAAATTAATTTGATTAAAATTCACAAATAAATAAGTAATAATAAAAAGCTTATAATGAATTTACACTACAAAAACATTAATCCATCTAAATACTAATAAAAAGCTTATAATGAATTTACACTACAAAAACATTAATCCATAATTTTTTAATATCATTCATTGTTTTAATTTGACAAATTCAACTCTATTCTAATAATCCATAAAACTTGAAAGAAAACAAGCAATGCACATTCTAGACTCGAGTGTCAAAGTGTGTTAAAAGAGAAGAGGAAAAAATAACTCGGAGAGTGAATTGTGTGTCACAGAAAGTGAGAGTCAGTAGAGAAGAAAGTATTAGATTTTTCTTCTTTCTCAATTTATCATTTTTATTATTATTATTTTTTTACATATTTACATTTTGACCCCTCATTTATTGAAAATTTTTATAGTTGAAAATGTGCATATTAGAATTATGTGTCGAAATTTCAAATTCGCATATCGAAATTCTAGACTTGAGTATCAGAGAGTGCCGAAAAAGTTGACCAAGTGACCGAGTGTCAAAAAGTATCGGAGAGTATCAGATATGTGTCGGAGTGTCTAACATGACACAAAAGCTAATAGATAGTGTTCATGCTTCAATAACTCATATTTAGACACATGAAGAATATGAATTATTATGAATTACTGCCTAATTAAAAATAGGTAATTGCATAATTTAGGTAATTTTCTATTTTAGTTTAAAAGAAAATAAAAAAATGACATGCATATGTCATATAAAGTAGTTGCATTATTGCCACGTCATCACATTGCCATGTCATCATAATATCCATGTCATTATTTCCATGTCATAGGATTCATGTCATTGCTTGTCATATTAGGCTTATTCTCAATTCTTTTGGCCATCATTAGAATTGGGTTGCACATAGAATGTACGCCACATGTCACTAGTAAATTAGGATCGCATAAACATAATTTAAATTAAAATTGAATCTCATGCATTGCGTATGGTTTAATTTTCATTAAAAAGAAAAATCCAAAAAGAATTAATTGATATTGCAATTAGAAATCTTGTTTAGGTCAAGCATTTATCATTTAGTTAACATTTTGCAGAAGACTTGGTGCGATGGGCTTAATGGAGGTTTCGCTTTGCTTGAGACGTTGACCATGTCTAATTTTTTAATCCCCTGTGGCTCATATGGAGCATCGTCCCTTGCCAAAGGAAAGCTTATGTCCCACCAATGGATCGAGCTCTGATGACTCGTGTCTTGTCGGTTTTAAGTCCAGTAAACCAACGTCGGACAAATGGTGCTGCATGATGCTATTTTGTCACGAGTTAAAAGATGCCCATTGTCCCTTTTCTGGGACGTCATATGTTTTAAGTTGAGGAATCGTTCAACTTCTAGAATTAGATTGTAATTTGACCTTGATAAATGCTAAGTTTCAAATGGTTGGAAGAGCCTTCTTTGATTCTAACTGCATCATCAACGACCTTAAGAAGTGGAGGAAAGAATAGCGGTATCTTAAATTTACATCGCTTTAAGACGACATAATTTACATGAGGAAGTTTTATTTCTTTTCTCATAATAGTTGGAGTAGCAAAAAGGTAAATAAGTACCCTCAATACACTAATCAAGTTTGGAAAATTGCACGTCTAAAAGCATTGATTGTATATAATACAACAATAATCAGTGCATTGCATTGTGCAAAGTTTTGTCACTTTTAGTGGCTTTGGCACTTGTTAACAAAATTCAAACTATAGTAGCGAATTTCTCATTTATTTTCATGCTAAGTAGATTGTATGTCTCATAACCTTTAAAAAGATGGTCGAACAATTACACACTCGATTTGGACATAGCAAGTCCAGTGTTCGAACACATGGATGCGGCAACTCGTGTATTTGTAGGGATTAGTCGGCCAAAATGTTCAAACATCATCTACAGTGATCAGCACTATGATTGTTAACTTATTTATTATAGCGGGATAGTAAGGGATGAGGATGTGGAATTTGGGTGTTAATTGAACGCAAGAAGAGGTGGACTACAGTTTCGTAGCAAAGCACCTTGCTCATGCAGCTGCATGTTTGGTTGCACAAACCAAATACCACGTTTAGTTTGTTCTTAGGGAAAGTTGTTGGGGGAAATGTAAAAGACTTTAGCCTAAAGGATTTTTGTGAAAAACAAATACTGTATAGTAGATATGTTTAAAATCGGCCAACTTGAAGCCAAACAATTTGGGTAAAAAATTATGAATAGAGAAAAACCTTCAAAAAAAATACAATTCCACCAATGAAAATGACGTGAGCGATAGGTCTAAGTGAAGAAGGCGAGCTAACTGAGCGAAAACTTAAGAGGGCAAGCTAGTGAATGTAGCACGGAGTCAAGTGAGCGACGAATGAGGTGCAGAGTTGAGTTGAGTTGAGAGGGGGAATTGAGCGAAGAGGCGGAGGCTCTTGTGCGAAACTTAGAGAGGGGAAAGTAGATTTGGGGTTTTATTTTTGAAAAGGGGCAAAATTGGACTTTTTTTTTTGCCTAGGGAACCTCGTACAGCCGGCAGGTAAACCCTGGAGCGACGCTAGCAGAGGACCCACTACCCCAACGTCGCGTTTAAGATCCCGTGCGTCCTGTGGGATTTGAACCCCTCCGTTCTGGATAGACTACATAGAGGCTTTTATCTAGCTAGGCCACCGCAGGCGGTGGTGCAAAATTGGACTTTTAGTAAGCTGTTGAGAGCCAAAAAGGCAATTGATGAAATTTCATTAATTAATGGAAGTCTCCTTTAGACAAGGCTAAAAACACAAGGCAAGTTAGGACTTGCATCATGCTTAGCTAGTTTTCACCGAAGGTAGGGACAAAAAACTTTATGAAAAACTCTCAAATTATACTAAGGGATTGTAAAGGCCTAAAGACACAAATAATTCTTGAACTTTGACCAAATACGCAATATGGTCAATAAATTTTAACCAAATATGCGATGTCATTTATAAAATTTTGATTTTGTTTAATATGGTCTTTAAACTTTTGATACATGTTCAATTTAGTTTCTAGACCACATAAAATGTTCAATGCTGTTGTTAAATTTAAATTAATAAATGACAACATTAAATATTTACAATCTAAAGATTAAATTGAATATATACCTATAGTTTATGGATCATATTGAACAAATCAAAAATCTATGGACAACATTGCATATTATGCTAAAATCTAAGGACTCCATTAAATAAATTTATAACTTGGGAACAATATTATATATTTGGTCAATGTTTCGGAACTATTTATGTCATTATCGTGGTTAAGGATTAATTTGTATGTCCCTCAACATTGACAGTGATGTTTTCCCTACTATTGTACTTTAATGTTTTATTTTTGCAAACTGACGAAATCCAACTTGGACCGCCCTAACTGCAATATAAAATTCCCAACCACTATGCATACGTTTAGTAAAAATGATTATAATATATAGTCCCCCATATCACGGCGAAGAGTACTATCCCACCCTCTATTCCAGTCTTTATATAGTGATAATCTCTCTCGCGCGCGCGCGCGCGGGGCAGCTGCAGCAGCGACAACACTACGATTGCTACTGCTGCTGCTGAATCATGGAGAACAGTAAGCAGCCACTCCTCTCGCCAGCCGAGATGGCAGACCAGGCCGATCATGATGTCGGCGGTGGCAGCAGCGGCGGCGACCATGCCCACGACCAGCAGGTGATCATTGCGAACCAGCCGCTCTCAACCACTGTCAACCACGCCTTCATCTTCACACCGCGGGCCGACGACATTCCCCCAATCAAGGGGCCCCGCGACTTCCTCCGGGAGTTCGCCAAGGAATCCAAGAAGCTGTGGTTCCTTGCTGGCCCAGCCATCTTCACCTCCCTCTGCTGGTACTCCCTTGGCGCCATCACCCAGGTCTTCGCTGGCCACGTCGGCACCCTCGAGCTCGCCGCCGTCTCCGTCGAGAACTCTGTCATCGCCTGCTTCTCCACGGGTGTCATGGTATATATGTAGGTATATAAGTTCGCGTATCACTGTAACTGACATGACTATAGTACACATGCCCACATCTCAGTTCTGCGCGCAGTAAGATAAAATGATATATTTCATAAATAAGTTCCGAGAATCCACACATATAGCTTAGTCCGACTGTTGGTTCGAGTTCGCGTGCCGTGTACGGGATAATGAATTTGCAAATGAATCTGGCAGCTTGGGATGGGAAGCGCGCTAGAGACGCTGTGCGGGCAGGCTTACGGGGCGGGGCAGCTGGACATGCTGGGCATATACCTGCAGCGCTCCTGGGTCATCCTCAACACGATGGCAGTAGCGCTGTGCTTCTTGTACATCTTTGCGGCGAAGCTCCTGCGGCTGATAGGGCAGACGGAGGCGATCTCGGAGGAGGCTGGGATGTTCGCGGTCTGGATGATCCCGCAGCTGTTCATGTACGCGATGAACTTTCCGATTGCCAAGTTCCTGCAGGCGCAGAGCAAGATCATGGTGATGGCGGTCATCGCCGGGGTGATGCTGGTGCTCCACACCGTGTTCAGTTGGCTGCTGATGCTGAAGCTCGGGTGGGGGCTCGTCGGGGCTGCCATCGTGCTCGACGGGTCGTGGGTGGTCATCGTGGCAGCCCAGCTCGCCTACATATTCAGCGGCACGTGCGGGAGGGCGTGGACGGGGTTCTCCTGGAAGGCATTCGAGAACCTGTGGGGGTTCGTGAGGCTGTCCCTCGCTTCGGCCGTCATGCTCTGGTAACAAGTTTTGCTTGACATCTTAACGATCTCTGTCGCTGCGAACTCGTCTTTTAACATCCCTAGCATTAGGGTCGTGGCTGCTAGCTAGAGAACAAGCTACAGATGCGTTTAGGGCCAGCTCGAATTCTGCAAACAAGACTTGTCAAAAGAGTGAAGTCTAATGGTTAGCATTAGGGTCGTGGCTGCCCGCCTTCCTCGGCGTTTCATAGAACAGTGAAGACTAATGGTTAGCGAAAAACACGACTTGTCAAAACACGCTGTCTTCTCCTCCTTCTACCGCTACCAGGCTTGAACATTGACAAGTGGGGGAAGCTTTCACGGTGTGGACTTTTCTGCTCTCCACCTAGAGACGAGCCGGCCATTTTTAACCGATTTTTAAACCACGCTGGCCATTCATTATTGGAATCTCGCGGACGATGGAGATCCAGATGATCTGCCGTGTTCCGTGCTCATCTCATATATATAAAGATGCTTTTACCTTAAAGTAATCGGAAAAAAAGATTTTATAGAAAATGAAGAGGACCGGCAGAGAGTTTTTTTTTTTTTTTTTTTTTTTTTTTTGGTCGGTAACCGGCAGAGAGTTTACCTCGACCTTTAATTACGTATGTCTTAATCATATAATGAAATTGAGTGGAGTTAATGCAGCATTTATGAGACGTAACCTTTGAAATTGAAATCTCTACAATTAAATTTCACGTGCCTTTTTCTTTTCTTTTCTTTCTTTATCTTCTTGTCGTGGCAGCTTGGAGGTTTGGTATTTCATGGCGCTCATTCTCTTCGCGGGTTACTTGAAGAATGCGGAGGTTTCGGTGGACGCCTTGTCTATCTGGTATAGTTCTTCCCCCATCATTATCTAAACCTTCTTTCTTCGGGGTTATCAATTCATTCTTGAGAAGCAAAATGGCCAGATCAGTTGAGAAATGCAATAAATGAGAATAATTGGATTGGGGACATGTCAATTTAATTTGGAACCACTCTCTATACGGCCTTTAAAATTAGCCTGCTTTTTCTTTGGCAGCATCTTTTCTTTTTGTTCTTTTCGAGGAGAAGAAAAAAAGCGGCTTTCGATATCACTGATGATTCCAAAGTGAGAAAACCGGGTTACAACCTGTGTAGCTTCCTGCAAGAACCGTAATTGACTAACGATAGGAATACATGGCCGCCATTACCAAACCTAGGAGAATAATCTCCAAACCTAGAATGGCGGTGATTGTTCTGTTCACTCCAGCTCTTCTCGATAAGGACAATCGTTATCCATATGTCCCCCGCTTTGCTTCCAGAACTGGGTTTACTAGGAATGGTTCTGTAGCGATGAATCAAGGCTAAAGTTCGACGAGGTTTCCCATTGAAGATGCAAAGTTTAAGAACTTCTTTAGATGCGTTTGAGGTTTCAAGCGTTTTCACCTGATTTGCCCTCGTGAGTTTAGTTATCTTTTACAGTAGAGATTGGCTGAATTAGCACGCGTTTATATATATGTAAGACCACATATCGAGTGACGTAATCTTGAAGTGCCCACCTACCAGTTTGAAAGAGAGAGAGAGATTGAATCACCGTGAAACGCGAGAATATGGCATTCGCTTTATTTGCACTGATATCCTATTCGGCTTCCGTGACATCACGAGTTGAGAAGCACGATGAGGTTTCATCTGCTGAAAAGTCGCAACTTATTTCTAGGATGTGCACAGTTCTCTTTACCTGTAGGTTCAATTGATAGGCAAGGTTCGATCGTCATTAGTCATTCGTCATTTTTCTCCAACGTTTTCGTAGAGCACCAAACATCCTATCATTGTTCAGATGAAATATCTTACTTTCATCTTTCTTCTTTGTCGTGTATTCATTATCTTCTTCTATTTCTGGTTCAATTAAAGGAGAACGGTAAAGCTGCATTTTTTTTTTTTTTTAAGACGGAGATTTGTTATGAGTTGCGTATGACACAGATGTTTCTATTTGGTAACTGTCGTAGACATTTTTAGGTTGTTTACACTTGGTAACAGGGTTAAAATGCAATTGGATAAGAGTAATGTGATTGAGGGCGCAGTTCGATTCTTGGTTCTGATGTTTGATTTGAGGCGATGTATTTGATGTTGCAGCATGAACATACTGGGGTGGACACTCATGGAGGCTCTTGGAATGAATGCAGCCATAAGGTTGGTACTGGAATCGTAGGCCCTCGGAAAAATCTCTCTCTGCATCTGAAATGGTTCCCTGGTCATGCAGTGTGAGGGTGTCAAATGAACTCGGAGCAGCTCATCCAAGAACGGCAAAGTTCTCGCTCATAGTGGCAGTGATCTCCTCATTCATGGTTGGTCTGGTCTTGTCGGCGATCTTGCTTGCCACTCAGGACGTATATCCATCCCTATTCTCCAGCGACTCATCCGTCCAGGCTCTGGTCAAGGAGCTCACGCCAGTGCTGGCTTTGTGCATAGTCATCAATAACATCCAACCAGTGCTCTCGGGTAGATTTGCCAGTCTTTCTCTCCTCTTTTTAGCCATCGCTTTGCCAACTACACAAATCTTAAATGTGCGACGGTGGTCCTACTCTTCTTAACAGGCGTAGCCATCGGAGCTGGATGGCAAACCGCAGTTGCATATGTGAACATTGCCTGCTATTATCTTTTTGGAGTTCCCATGGGTCTGATATTTGGTTATAAACTAAACTGGGGTGTCAAGGTAAGTTTCCTTTCGTGCTCAATCATCTTGGAATTAACAGTTCGACTCTTTGCAGTAATTTTACCGCTGATTTGATAAACTAAAAGCAATGCCAGATAGTCAAAGCTGATCCCTCATTGATATGCAGGGGATCTGGTGCGGAATGTTGATGGGTACAGTAGTGCAAACATGTGTGCTCATCTTCATGGTTTATAGGACGAACTGGAACGAAGAGGTAAAACGGCTTCCTTATGCCTCTGTATGTTCAGCGACATGAATGCTTCAAGATTAGGTCGAAGCTCATCGCTGTCTCTGCGCTTTCAGGCTTCTATTGCTGAAGAAAGAATAAAAAGATGGGGAGGTCCTTCAGAAGACCAGCGACTCGCAGCAGCGAACGACTTAGAGAAATGAAACGGGAGTGCCAAAAACATCCTAAACCTTTTGTCTTATTTAGTCCTAAACTTTTTAACCTTGTGTCAATTTAGTCCTTTCCAGCCAATTTTGGCTGGATTTTGCTGATTGGACACCGGCCGGCTGATGTGGCTTAATCGGACCGACGTGAATCACTTTTAATAATATTTTAATATTTTTGAATTTTGAATTTCTCTTTTTATTTTATTTTTGTATTTTTTTCTTCTCCTCTTCTTCCTCCAGGTCGTCGGACCTCGGCAACCCTCGACCTTGCTGGCCACGTCGCTAGTGGCCGCAAGGGCGGCCTCGCCCATGGCCGATGAGGGCGGGCCTCGCCCGCCCGGCATGAGGCCACCCTTGAGGCTTGGCCGGCGAGGCTCGCCCTCGCCGGATCCGGCGAGGGTCGAGCCTTGCCCATGGCTAGCGAGGGCTAGCCTCGCCAACTCGACGCAAGGAGGTGGCCGGATTCAATCCTAGAGGTCTTACGGAACCGAGGCCTATCGTCGTCCTCCACCGACATGTCGACGCCCAACGGCGTGGAGGCGAGCTTCACAGCACGCGCCGAGAGCACCTTCTCAACAATTTTCAGGCTTAGGTCTTCGTTCGCTTCCTCGTTGTCGTCATCGTTGCTATTGTCGTTGAGTGGTGCCGCGGACTTTGGCTTGTGCTCTGCGTCGTCTCCTTTGTCGAGCTTCGCCACTATTGGCTTTGCTCTCCTCTCCATGCTCCTCACACCGAGCTGGCAAGGCTCACCCTCGACAGCAATGGGTGAGGCTCCACCCTCGCCAAATTCGGCGAGGGTGAGCCTCACTGCCTAGACCTCGAGGGCGGCCTCGTGTAGGGCGGGCAAGGCTCACCCTCGCTGGATCTGGCGAGGGTCAAGCCTCGCCGCCCAATGCGAGGCCGCCCTCGTGGCCACTAGTGAGGTGGCTGGCGAGGTCGAGGTCTGGCAACTGGCTAGAGGAAGAAGAGAAGAAAAAAAGAAAAAAATATATTAAAATATTATTAAAAGTTATCAACGTCAGCGCCGATTAGGTCACGTCAACCAGCCGGCATCCAGTCAGCAAAATCCGGCCAAAATTAGTCGGAAAGGACTGAATTGGCACAATGTAAAAATGTTTAAGATTAAATCGGTACCAAAAAAAAGTTTATGACTAAATCGGTACAAACACAAAAGGCTTATGACTTTTTTGATACTTTTCTCGAAATGAAACAGAGCCGATAACTCACCAGGAGCGAAAGAATTTTGGCGGAGACGACCCTCACTGTAGCCAGTCGCAATTTGACCAGGCAACTCATGAGATGCGAGCATCTGTCGCGGGATTCAATAGCTGTTCAACAAATTCTGACGGCATTTAGAGATCTAATTGGCCCCCAAATTTCAAGAGAAACCTCAGTCGCACGAGTTATTTAGTCATTCCGAGTCCATTGCAATATTTAACAAGCCATTTTATGTTTTTTTCATCTAGCTAGTGATTGAAAATCTTGGTCGATCAATCATCCTTAATTTGAAATACTAATTCTTCATGTCTATACTCTGTCCAGAAAATCAATTCGCAGCATCATGGGAAGCCCAGAGGAACCAGAATCACATGAAAATGCGAATGTCATTACTCGAGAACTGTAGTTGCTGCACTCAAACGCGCATTCAGTCCTCATAAAGCGTACCTAAGTTTATGCGAAATTACGTTGCCGTATTACTTGCCCACTCATTAACGGGAAGAGTTACGCAAGGAAGATGCCGTGTTTTACTGTTTTGCAATTAAGTCCTGATTCTTCAGAACATGAGAACCAGAACAAAGTCCCCCTCTCACTTTCCTGATCTTGTTATAGATGAAACCAAATATTTTTAAGGTTTTTTTTTTAAAATCTTTTTTATCAGATTTGCTTTTAGGTTAAAAGTTATACATTTATATTAGCGATGGTAAGATGCTAGCCGTTAAGACGTTGAAAAAGAAAATAGAGAGGCAAGAAAAAGAGAGAAGAAAAAAGTGGGTTTTTTTGTTTGTAAGGATTCTCAATCTTTTTGTGCCCTAATCTTGAGAGAAGATTATCGTTGTATTCCAACTTTTTACGAAGTTTAGTGGATTCGTAGAGTGCCTTTACGTGGAGACGTAGCCCATGTTTGGGTGAACTTCGTTAACAAATTTTCTAGCGTATTCTTCTGAATCTGCTCTTTTATTATTATATTATATTTTGTGAATTGTTTGCGAGCGTTATTTTTCTGGAATCGACGTGTCATTTCATAGCAACTGGCATCGGAGCTTAGGTTGGCTAATCGAGAACATCGAGGGTTTTTCGGTGACGTTCGATTGAAAGCAAACATGATAGTAGAAAATAAAATCGGAATCGATAAGTTCAATGGGTAGGATTTTGGATGATAGAAATTACAAATTGAGGATTATTTTTATCAAAAAGTCTATATGCACCACTTGAGAGTTGAAAACCCGAGCTAGCAGAAGTGGATCCGATAGCAGAAGCTGAATGAAAAATTCTTGATCGAAAGGCATTAGGTGTGATTCGTCTAGGGTCGATGAAAAAGACAGAGTACCACATCACAAAAGCAAAAACTGCAAAATAAGCCACGGATATTCTAACAAATATTTATGAGAAGCTGTCCACATCAAATCAGGTATTTTTGCTGAAGAAACTGGTTAATATGAATTATCTAACAGAGGTTCTGTGACATAGCATATTAATAGTTTCACGTAGGTTACGGATCAATTGGAATCTGCAGGCATAAATTTAGATATGAAGCTTCAAGCTTTATTATTTTTATATTCTCTTCCAGAAAGCTACAATACTGCAATGCATTCTTACCGTTACCAAAAAAAAAAAATTACCGTAGTGCAAGGTATTTCGAGCACCATGAAGGATCATTTAACTCTTGATGATATTATGAGTAGTATCATGGATGAAGAGATGTGAAGGGAGGCTCGCCTTGGCAAGAGAGAGCCTCACCAAATCTTATAGGGCCTCATTAGCCTCCACCTTCAGTCGGTGGTGACAGGCTAGAGTAAGAAAGAAGAGAGAGGGGGAAAATGGAGAAATAAAAGAAAATTAAAAATCCAAAAATAAAATAAAATATTATTAAAAATTGTCCACATCAACGACGGCAGGTCAAAATTGGCTGAATGAACTGAATTGACATAATTGTAATAGGTTTAAGACTTTTTTGATAATTTTCCCATCATTCAGCACATGAAAAATTAGGGATCGATCCGGATCCCTAATTAAAAAATATTATGAATTTACATTTGCATAGTATTAAACCCATATGAGTTGCATCTGGACCAGTCTAGGAAGGCTTTGAGCTTTATTAAATCATCTAGATTAAGCTCTCAAAAAAGTGAAAATTGGAACAAGCCCATGGAAGATTTATAGTGACCAAAAATCACGCGGGGTGTGCATGGAATACCAAACTTAGGAAGTGGGTTCTTTGATAAAAACTTGGAAGGTGACAAAGCTTATCCTTTTAAAAAAATTTCCGTTCATGAAACGAAAGAGGTTGCAAACATGGGCACGTGATAAATGGTCAAGAATATGATGTCAAAGCGTGCACATATATAAAAGGAGGAATGATTGGGTAATAATTTTTTCATGCTGTGAGAGTGTATTCTGGATCACACATATCAAATAATTAATATTTATAAATTGTTGTGGAGTCTACTTATTCAAAAATCCATGGCTTATAACAAATTATTATCTTCACAATAACCCAAAAACTATTATGTTAATAAAGCCCTAAACATTCAAAGAAGATTGGGTTGACGAAGAACTCTCTCCTCAGCAAGAATATCTGCTAGCGGTGAACGGTATTAATTTCGTACAAATTCCACCTGGAACTTGTAACTTACTTGCTGGAACATGTTCCTCATTTTTAGAATCTAGAATTTACTTATATACCTTAGAATCTAGAACTTATCCCATCATAGGTTCCAGGTTCCACGTATATTATTATCTAAATGATTACAATGAATCATTAACTTTAATGACTATCACTTACTACTATAATCCACCGATCACTACTTATATTTAGACATATGAAAAATATGAAACGTTAGTAAAGTAAAAATCTTAGTTTTAAAATGAAAGTTAAGACTTGTTATTTTAAATTATGCACTCATTATCAAACGTTATGAAATATCGTTAGATTAGGCGAAGACAAAAGCCAAGAAAAAAACATAAAAACCTATTCTAGGCTTAGGTTCCACCTCTCTAGAACACACAAAGACAAAAACTTGTTCTAGGCTTTGGGTTCCACTTATCTAGAATAAGTAAAGATAAAAACTTGTTCCAGATGCAAGGTTCCAACTATCTAGAATTTAAAACCTACTCGTCAAAATAGTTTCCCAATTTCTAGAATATAGAACCTATCCTGCATATCTTGAAACTTGGATTTTGGAATTAGATAGGTTTCCACCGGTATGGTTCTTCGGTTTTGGATTCTATCTTGAAATGATGCTCGCCACTGACACTCGCAAAGAGAGGGGGGCGGCATAAACTTTCATAAGAAGAGAGGCGCTGAATCTCGGTCTTTTCTCCACGGATAAGTAGAAAAGTTCAGGTGGGTTTCATTCAATCTCAGTCTTCGCTCGCATGACTACATATTTGGGCTGCATCTCCCGTTACTGTTCTGATTGCCGCTGTCTCGCTGATATGCCTGGCTCTTTCAGACGCTCCCCGAGAAAATAATAGGTGCGTTTAATACAAATACATGAATCCTACGTGGTGTATTAAATGCACCTAAATATTTCTCGCGCTCCCCAGCCACCACCAACATAGCAGCAAGCTTCTCAACCACACGTGAACGAGCTTCAGTGTGAGTTCCTACGATAGCAGGCCATACGACGTGCTCGCCCGACGCCGTAGCCACAGTCCAGCAAAGACTCACCAATGCATCGACGCCTATAAGGCTCAAGTTTCCTATCGCGAAGCCAGTGACGCCGGTGGAACAGCGCAACTTCAATGTCACGCCCCTGCCCTCGCTCATCCGAGCCTTTCCCATGATTTTTACTCCCAGGTTTCTCGGCCGGCCAGTAGCTATCAGAGGAGGTGACGCCTCGAGCAAGTTTTGTTGGTCTCGTAATTCGTCGCTTCAACACCATGCACCACCTGCCCTCACCGTCAGCCTCCTGAAGCCGCAGACTTGGGAGCCACCGCGTCACCAACGGTCAAGCCCGGCCTGACGAGATTCCTGTTAGCAAATTTTCTTTGTTGAGTCATGCATAATAATCGAGGTTTCCATCTTTGAAACTTAAGAACGGATCCCGATTATTATTTTTAGTTCCTGTATTGAATGTGACAAATATATTATCTCGGTTTGAATATTACGTCATTTCAATTTCAGAAACTTTAAAAAAAAATAACATTCCATTTAGCATAGATTGCATTCATTTTAATTTCCTAATTTAGAATTGCACATCTAGAAACCATGTGGTAATTAGGAAATTACCTAATTAGAATTCGACTTAATATAAATTATTTCCTAATTAAAATTAGGTAATCGCATATTTTAGATAATTTTCTATTTTATTTTAAAAGAAAATGAAAAAAAATGACATGCATATGTCACATAGAATTAGTTGCATTATTGCCGCATCATTACATTGCCATATCATCATTGACTTGTCATCATAATATCCATGTCACTATATTTCCATGTCAGAATCCATGCCATTGCTTTTCATATTAGGCTTATGCTCAATTATTTTGGCCATCATTAGAATTGGGTAGCACATCGTTCGTATGCCACATGTCATTAGTAAAATTAGGATCACATTATAGTTTAATTTTCATTAAAAAGGAAAAACCCAAAAAGAATTAATTGATATAGCGATTAGAAATCATGTTTAGTTCAAGCATTTATTATTTACTGAACATTTTGCAGAAGAATTGGTATGATGGACTTAATGGAGGTTTTGCTTTGCTCGGGACGTTGACTATGTCTAATTTCTTAATCCCCAGAAGCTCACGTGGAGCATCGTCCCTTGCCAAAAGAAAGCTTTTTTCCCGCCAATGGATCGAGCTCTGATGACTCGTGTCTTGTCGGTTTTAACTCCAATGAACCCACGTCAGACCCAATTGTAATGGTGCTGCATGGTGCTTATTTATACGAGTTAAAAGATGTCCGTTGTCCTTTTTCTAGGACGTCATAAGTTGAGGAATCCATCAACCACCAGAATTAGATTGTAATTTGACCTTGATAAATGCTAAGCTTTAAGTGGTTGGAAGAGCCTCCTTTGATTCTAACTGCATCATCGACAACCGTAAGAAGTGGAGGAAAGAATAGTGATATCTTAAATTCACATCACTTTAAGATGACCCGATATACATGAGGAAGTTTCATTTCTTTTCTCATAACAGTTGGAGTACCAAAAAGGTAAATAAGTACCCTCGATACACTGATCAAGTTTGGAAAATTACACTTCTGATTGCATTGTGCAAAGTTTTTTCACTTTTAGTGGCTTTGGTACTTGTTAAAAAAATTTAGACTATAATAAGGAATTTCTCATTTATTTTCATGTTAAGTAGATCCTATATCTCATAAACCTTAAATAGATGGTCAAACAATTACACAGTCAATCCAAACATAGCAAGTTCAATGTTCAAACACATCGATGCGACAACTAATGTGCATTTGTAGCAAGCCAAAATGTTCGAACATCACCTATGGTGATCAACATTATGATTGTTAACTTACTTATTATAGCAGGATCGTAAGGGATGAGGATGCGGAAATTGGGGTGTTGATTGAATGCAAGAAGAGGTGGATTACGGTTTCAAAGCAAAGCACCTTGCTCATGTGACTCCATGTTTGGCTGCACAAACTAAATACTTCGTTTAGTTCGGTTTTAGGCAATGGGAAACGTAAAAGACTTTAGCCTAAAGGGTTTTCGTGTAAAATAAAGATTGTATAGTACATATGTCTAAACTCGGCCAACTTGAAGCCAAACAATTTGGGTAAAAATTTATGAATAAAGAAAAACCTCCAAGAAAATACAGTTCCACCAACGCAAATGACGTGAGTGATAGGTCTGAGTGAAGATGGGTGAGCTAACTAAGCGAAAACTAAAGAGGGCTAGCTAGTGAATGAAGCACGGAGTCAAGTAAGCGACGAATTAAGTGCAGCGTTGAGTGGGGGAATTGAGCGAAAAGGCGGAGGCTCTTGTGCGAAACTTGGAGAAGGGAAGGTAGAGTCGGGGTTTTATCTTTCAAAGCGGGCAAACTTGGACTTTTAGTAAGCTTTTGAGGGCAAAAAAGGCAATTGACGAAATTTCATTAATTAATGGAAGTCTCCTCTCGAAAAGGCTAAAAACTTAAGACAGGTGAGGACTTGCATCATACTTTTAGCTTTGCTAAGGCTAGTTTTCACTAAGGTGGGGGCAAAAAAATTTATGAAAAACTCTCAATTTTTAGTAAGGGTCTTTAAAGGCTTAAAGACACAAATAATTCTTAAATTTTGACCCAATAAACAATATGGTCAATAAATTCTAACCTAATATACAATGTCATCCATGAACTTTTGATTTGTTTAATATGATCTTTAAATTTTTGACACATGTTCAATTTAATCTCTAGACCGCATAAAATGTTCAATGTTGTTGTTGAACTTAAATTAATGAAATTACAACACTGAATATTTACAATCTAAATATTAAATTGAACATGTACCCAAAGTCTATGGATCATATTGAACAAATTAAAAGTTTATGGACAACATTGCATATTATGCTAAAATCTAGGGACCCCATTAAATAAATTTATAACTCAGAAACAATATTATATATTTAGTCAAAGTTTAGGAACTATTTATATCATTATCTTCATTAAGGATCAATTTGTACGTCCCTTAACATTGACAGTGATGTTTCCCTTTTGTTTTACTTTAATGTTTTATTTTTGCAAACTGATAAAATGCAACTTGGACCGCCCTAACTCTCATATAAAATTCCCAACCACTATGCATACGTTTAGTCAAAATGATTATAATCTATAGTCCCCCATAACATGCCGAAGACTCCCATTCCACTCTCTATTTCAGTCTTTATATAGTGATAATAAATTTATAACTCGGAAACAATATTATATATTTAGTCAAAGTTTATGAACTATTTATGTCATTATCTTCATTAAGGATCAATTTGTACATCCCTTAACATTGACAGTGATGTTTCCCTTTTGTTGTACTTTAATGTTTTATTTTTGCAAACTGATAAAATGCAACTTGGACCGCCCTAACTCTCATATAAAATTCCCAACCACTATGAATACGTTTAGTGAAAATGATTATAATCTATAGTCCCCCATATCATGCCGAAGACTACCATTCCACTCTCTATTTCACAGTCTTTATATAGTGATAATTAATTTATAACTTGGAAACAATATTATATATTTAGTCAAAGTTTAGGAACTATTTATATCATTATCTTCATTAAGGATCAATTTGTACGTTCCTTAACATTGACAGTGATGTTTCCCTTTTGTTGTACTTCAATGTTTTATTTTTGCAAATTGATAAAATGCAACTTGGACCGCCCTAACTCTCATATAAAATTCCCAACCACTATGCATACGTTTAGTCAAAATGATTATAATCTATAGTGCCCCATATCATGCCGAAGACTACCATCCCACTCTCCATTTCAGAGTCTTTATTTAGTGATAATCTCTCTCTCTCTCTCTCTCTCTCTCTCTCTCTCTCTCTCTCGCGGCAGCCGCAGCAGCGACAACACTAAGATTGCAACTGCTGCTGCTAAATCATGGAGAACGGTAAGCAGCCACTCCTCTCGCCAGCCGAGATGGCGGACCGAGCCGATCACGATGTTGGCAGCGGCGGCGGCGGTGACCATGCCCACGACCAGCAGGTGATCATTACGAACCAGCCGCTCTCAACCACTGTCAACGATGCCTTCACCTTCACGCCGCAGGCCGACGACATTCCCCTGATCAAGGGCCCCCGCGACTTCCTCCGGGAGTTCGCCAAGGAGTCCAAGAAGCTGTGGTTCCTTGCTGGCCCAGCCATCTTCACCTTCCTCTGCCGGTACTCCCTTGGCGCCATCACCCAGGTCTTCGCTGGCCACGTCGGCACCATCGAGCTCGCCGCTGTCTCCGTCGAGAACTCTGTCATCGCCGGCTTCTCCATGGGTGTCATGGTATATATGTATATATATGCGTTCACGTATCACTGTAACTGACGTGACTATGGTACACATGCCCACATCTCAGTTCTGCGCGCAAAAGATAAAATGATTTTTTTTAATAAAAAGGTTCCGAGAATCCACACATATAGCTTAGTCCGACTGTCGGTTCGAGTTCGCGTGCCGTGTACGGGATAATGAATTTGCGTGCAATGAATCTGGCAGCTTGGGATGTGAAGCGCGCTAGAGACGCTGTGCGGGCAGGCTTACGGGGCGGGGCAGCTGGACATGCTAGGCGTATACCTACAGCGCTCCTGGGTCATCCTCAACACGACGGCAGTAGCGCTGTGCTTCTTGTACATCTGCGCGGCGAAGCTCCTGCGGCTGATAGGGCAGACGGAGGCGATCTCAGAGGAGGCCGGGATGTTCGCGGTCTGGATGATCCCGCAGCTGTTCATGTACGCGATGAACTTTCCGATCGCCAAGTTCCTGCAGGCGCAGAGCAAGATCATGGTGATGGCGGTCATCGCCGGGGTGGTGCTGGTACTCCACACCGTGTTCAGTTGGCTGCTGATGCTGAAGCTCGGGTGGGGGCTCGTTGGGGCCGCCGTCGTGCTCGACGCATCGTGGGTGGTCATCGTGGCAGCCCAGCTCGCCTACATATTCAGCGGCACGTGCGGGAGGGCGTGGACAGGGTTCTCCTGGAAGGCTTTCGAGAACCTCTGGGGGTTTGTGAGGCTGTCCCTCGCTTCGGCCGTCATGCTCTGGTAACAAGTTTCGCTTAACATCTTAACGATCTCTGTCGCTGCGAACTCGTCTTTTAACATCCCTAGCTTTAGGGTCGTGGTTGCTAGCTAGAGAACAAGCTACAGATGCGTTTAGGGCCAGTTCGAATTCTGCAAACAAGACTTGTCAAAACAGCGAAGACTAATGGTTAGCGACGGTGAAGACTAATGGTTATCATTAGGGTCGTGGTTGCCCGCCTTCCTCGGTGTTTCATAGAACAGTGAAGACTAATGGTTAGCGACAAACAAGACGTGTCAAAACACGCTGTCTTCTCCTCCATCTACCGGTACCAGTCTTGAACATTGACAAGTGAGGGAAGCTTTGACGGTGTGGACTTTTTTGCTCTCCACCTAGAGACGAGCCGGCCATTTTGGAATTCGACGGAGTCAATGCACGATTTTTAAACCACGTAGGCCATTCATTAGTGAATCCCGCGGACGATGGAGATACAGATGATCTGCCGCGTTCCGTGCTCATCTCATGTGTATAAAGATGCTTTTACCTTAAAGTAATCGGCAAAAGATTTTATAAAAAATGAAGAGGACCGGCAGAGAGTTTTTTTTTTTTTTTTTGAGCAAGACCGGCAGAGAGTTTACCTCGACCTTTAATTACGTATGTCTTAATCATATAATATGATTGAGTGGAGTTAATGCAGCATTTATGAGACGTAACCTTTGAAATTGAAATCTCTACAATTGAATTTCACGTGCCTTTTTTCTTTTCTTTTCTTTTCTTTTTTTATCTTCTTGTTGTGGCAGCTTGGAGGTTTGGTATTTCATGGCGCTCATTCTCTTCGCGGGTTACTTGAAGAATGCGGAGGTTTCGGTGGACGCCTTGTCTATCTGGTATAGTTCTTCCCCCATCATATACCGAGAACCTGCTTTTTCTTTGGCAACATTTTTTTTTTTTTGTTCTTTTTGAGGAGAAGAAAAAAAGCGGCTTTCGATATCACTGACAATTCCAAAGTGAGAAAAAGGGGTAACAATCTATGTCACTTCCTGCAAGAACCGTAATTGACTAATGATAGTGTTGGTATTTGTGGAAACGTGTGTTTGATGTGTGTGCAAGGGAGTGTTTTGTGTGTGAACTATCAAGAGAGCAAACTAAGAACAATGTGGGTAAAAAATGGTTGGGCAAAGTAATAATAAGAATATGTAAAAGAGAATGGCAGCAAGGGAGCACAAGGGAACAGAAGAAAGCATTTTTATTTAGTTGTAGTACAAAGGGAAGGGGAGGAGCTGACCTTTTTGGCCAGCCCCTCAAAATGGATGACCATAAGGCCTTTTATAGGCCTACATCACCAACTTAACCAGGGAACATCTTTTGCTCTCATTAGAGATTTTTTACTTTCCCTCTTCTCCTAGACACTTCTACACTTGTGCTTCTATACTTTTCATTGCTGCCCATGTTAGATTTTCTCTCTTTTTTCAATTTTTCTTGACTTCTCTAGCTAAAGTCCATCTTGAAGTTTCTAGAAATGGGGTCAACAATTCAACACTCCTCCTTGATCCAATTTCGTGTTACATCAAGCTTCTTCTACAATGTCTCAAACTTGGCTAGCGGTAGTGCTTTAGTGAAGATGTCCGCTACTTGATTCTTAGTCTTGCAATATTTCAGCTCAATCTCTCTATTATTTTTCACACCTCGTATGAAGTGATATTTGATGTCGATATGTTTGGTTCTTTCATGGAATATTGGATTCTTTGATATAGCGATTACAAACTTAATGTCGCAAAGTAATGAAGTCGGTTCTGTCTGTGCTTCTCCAATGTCTTCTAGAATTCTTCGAAGTCATATTGCTTGATTAGCGGTCGTAGTAGTTGAGATGTATTCATCTTTTGCAGTAGACTGTGCCACTAAGTCTTGTTTTTTGGGATGCCCATGAGAATATTCTAGAACCAAGTGTGAATGCATAGCCAGTAGTACTTCTCTTATCATCAGCTAAACCTACCTAGTCACTATCAATGTAGCCAATGAGCTTGGCATTTGCACTTTGCCAATACCAAATGTCGTAGTCTACAATTCCTCATAAATATTTGAGAATTCTCTTGGCAGCTCCAAAGTGAATTTGACTCAGACTTTGCATGAATCGTGACAGTAGACTTGTCGCATACATAATATTCGATTATGTAGTAGTGAGATATAGCAGACTGCCAATCAAACTTCTATAGAGGGAGACGTCGGCTTTTTCTACTCCATCTACCTTCAATAGTTTCTCATTTGTCATGAGCAAAGTTGAAATTACTTTGCAATAGTTCATCTTGAATTTCTTCAAGAGGTTCTTGGTATATTTCTTCTGTGAGATAAACACTCCTTCATTTTGGTCGATCTCGATGCCAAGGAAGTAATGCATCAAGCCCAAGTCCATCATCTCGAATGTCTTCATTATTTCTTCTTTGAATTCTTGGATCATTGTTTCACTATTTCCTATATATATATATATATATGAGATCATCTACATATAGAGAGACAATAAGAGTGTCTGTCACGACCCCAACTCCATCCCCAAGGTCACGAGCAACAAGGGTTATTTTCGCGACGTTCCAGGCTCGTCGCCATCTCGGTTCTTTTGCTTCTTATTTATCATGCACATGCGGAAACATGAACAAACAATTCCCCGGACAAACAACAGCTGGAAGACTGGAACATACATCATACTAAACACATTGACTTATATTATAACAGTACTTTTACAAGCCTTTTCTTTATGGCTCTCTTTTCTTTTTACATCACAATACAAGTTTTCCACATAGGCTAAAGGAAATCCTATCTCCTCTAGCATGACTGCAGCTCCCAAAATTGACAAGAGATTTCCATGCCTACAAGATTGAAAGATGAGGGGTGAGTTTTGGGGAAACTGAGTAAATAAAATTCCTAGTTCTCTACTAGGAAAGCATCTCATTAATGTTAAAGCCTAGCAAGTACAATACTCGCAAAACAGTGTCAATGGCAGATCAATTAAGTTATTTCACCAACAAACTTATCAGCATTACATAGTAACATATTCAATAAGTTCATTAATCACATAAACGGTTCTTCCCATACTTTCAGGGGCTTCCAACCGTAGGTTGGGTATTTGGCCTCAAGCCAGGCATCCCATACTCTCAGGGGCTTCCCATACTTTTAGGGGCTTCCTGGCTCAACCAAGGCATTCGGCCATCAAGCCAGGCATCCAATGCTTTTAGGGGCTTCCTGGCTTAACCAGGGCATCCGGCCATCAAGCCACACATCCCATACTTTCAGGGATTTCCATTTCCAGAAACCGAACAAGGAAGAATTGATTCAGAAGATCAAATAAAAATTTTGAAAATTTTCTTCAACGCAGTTATAACTGAGCCCAAGACTAAAAAAAAAAAAATCTATTGGAATAAAAGAAATAAGTAAAAAAGTTCCTTCATGGTCATACAAATTAATCAACGATTTGGAACAACAGGAAGGAGAAAACGAAGAAATCGTGGCAGAGGATTATCAGAGAGCTGTTTCCTGGATCCGAAAGAGAGTACTTGGGTTCTCCCAATAACGAAAAAGTGTATCATGCCTGAATCTAAGCGGGGTTCGCGGTGGTGGAGGAACTGGATCGGAAAAAAGAGGGATTCTAGTTGTAAGATATCTAATGAAACCGTCGCTGGAATTGAGATCTCATTCAAAGAGAAAGATATCAAATATCTGGAGTTTCTTTCATTCACATTTTTTTCCACCAAGAACGTTTTATAAAACTCTTGGACCCCCGAATTTGGAGTATCCTACTTTCACGCAATTCACAGGGTTCAACAAGCAATCAATATTTCACGATCAAGGGTGTAGTACTATTTGTAGTAGCGGTCCTTCTATATCGTATTAACAATCGAAATATGGTCGAAAGAAAAAATCTCTATTTGACAGGGCTGGCCCGCAGCAGTACCTTGACCAACTCTAGGTCCAATAGAAGCAAGCCCGACAGCTAACCCAGCAGCAATAACGGAAGCGACAGAAATCAGTGGATTCATGATAAGTTCCTCACAAAAAAAAAATAGTTAATGATACATTCATCCAATGAATTAAACGCCCTGAAAATGCCATGAGGTGTTCGGAAATGGTTGAAGTAGTTGAATAGGAGGATCACTATGACTATAGCCCTTGGTAAATTTACCAAAGACGAAGAAAGGACTCACTGAGCCGGGATCACTAACTAATACTAATCTAATACTAATAGAATAGAAAAGAACTGTCTTTTCTGTATACTTTCCCCGTGGGATCCGCTCAAGGACCTACTGGTTTAGGTAAATACCTAATGCGTTCCCCGACTGGAGAAGTCATTTTTGGAGGGGAAACTATGCGTTTTTGGGATCTGCGTGCTCCTTGGTTAGAACCTCTAAGGGGTCCAAATGGATTGGACTTGAGTAGGCTGAAAAAAGATATACAGCAATTTAGGAGAAATCAATGAAAGGACATCAATTCAAATCCTGGATTTTCGAATTGAGAGAGATATTGAGAGAGATCAAGAATTCTCAGCAGCGGGCTTTGAGTCAAGAGTTCAAGATTTCAAAATTGGAATATGCCTTAAATAACGCACAAAATGTACTTCTAAGTAATTGCCCCATAGATCCTATATCTATCTATATGAAGAAGAAATCATGTAACGAAGGCCCAAACCGTGCTTGCATTTTTCATTGCACACGGCTTTCCCTATGTATACATCGAAAACTCAGAGTGAAACTGAACCAAACGCCCTCTCTCTGTGTCCGCGAGGGAC